>OV702296.1:6306551-6906551 GCA_916181665.1 Avena sativa | reverse complement strand
TTCTACTACTCGCTGCCGATTGCAGCATCTGCCATGACTATTCCCACGACAGTGGCGCCCACCGTGGGGCCTGGCCGGTGTTCTGCGGCGAGATCCAATCTTCCCATCAACGAGACGGTCGCCACCGGCCGCATGATAGCGATCGGCGAGATGCTCCAGATCTTGCCAAGCAGCTACGTCCCGGCGGCGCGACCCGTCACGCACAGCGTGATCCTGCCAGTCGGCACGATCAGCCTCTTCGTCGGCCTCACCGACGTCATCGTCTCGGAGGACTCGGCTCGCATCCGCGAGTCGCCGCCACGCGATCGGCTCTCCGAGAGCCAGGTCCGCACGATCCACCGCCTCGCCTCCAAGTACAACTCGGCCCACAGCAACGTGGCCGTGAATTCAGCGGCCGCAGAAGATGCGGCCCTCACCGACGACGCCGACTCGGCGACCCGGCGTCACTCGCCGGATCCATCACGGCGGCCTCGTCCGCGGGCTCCATCGCCCACGTCTCCAACGCGGGAGACTTCGAGGACCCCTCCATCCTCGGGATCTTCGAATTCGATTCCGGGTCAGAGAACTCCGCCGACCCCCGCGATGGAACCAGTCCCACGCCGCGGCTTACATGGCCACCGGCACCGATCCGCCGGAGGATCCTTTCTCCACCCCAATCCCTCCTAACGCCACGGCGACGGAGGTCGAGGAACTCCGCCTGAAACTGGCGGAGGCGGTGCGCAAGGAGCAGGCCGAGCGCGAAAAATTTCGCCTCGAGCAGGTAACGGCGCAGGAGCTGTCGCGCTACCACCAGCAGCGGATCAGGTCACGTTTGAACCCCACCGTTCAAGGGCGTTACATGGCCACCAGCAGCGGAAATTTGCGAGAACGCGCCCCCAGGAGGAAGCGCCCGGCCCCCGCCAGGATCGACGGCGATGGGTGCCCCACCACCACCCAACCGCACCCCTCCCAGGGACCAGCCGCGGATAGTTGTCTCCTCACGGGAGAGAGACGCAAACGGCCTCCCACTGTTCTCCACCCCGATGAAAAACCTCGTGGCAGGCCGAGCAGCAGCCGACAGCATCACGGCCACTGGCGACGGCGCCCTACAGATCCAGTACGTCAGGGCCCTGCTCGCGAAGGCCGTGGAGCAGCAAAAAGCGGGCGCCGACTCGCAAGGTCGAGTATACTCGCGTTCCTCGGGAAGCAGAGCGGCCTCCAGCGGCCGCCCAGCGGCGGCAAACACCCTCAATTGCCCGCCACCAGAGCCACTGCAGCTCCAACACCGACCCGCGAACGCGGCACTCTCCACCAACGACCCCAGGCCGGCGACCAACTTCGTCGCCGCTAACGGACAACCCATCGACGCCCGCACCCACATCATCAACAACCAAAGCTGGCGCGCACGCCAGCCCGACGACTTGCGGCACACCCTAACTAATCGCCGCGATGGCGAGCCTATGGGGTCGCTCAGTCGACTCGGGCCCAAGTGCTTCGGACCAATGATCCGAGGCGAGAAGTACCCGCCAAACTTCAAGGCACCAAAAGAGATAGAAAAGTACGACTCCTCGTACGACCCCGCAGTCTGGCTCGACACATACCTCATGGCAATGGGGATCGCGGGTCACACTGACCTACTCGCCGCCCGTTACCTCCCCCTGATGATGGAGGGGACGTGCAGGCAGTGGATCAACACTCTCCCCCAGGACAGTATCGACTCCTGGGAGGAAATGCGCGACGCCTTCGTCAGGCAGTTCGAGTGCTCCTACACCCGCGCCACCACTATTGAGGACCTGGAACGATGCGTCCAGGGACCCCGTGAGTCGACCCGCAACTGGGTCCAACGATGGCAAGAGCTTTGGTACAACGCGGTCGGCATCCACCCGGACACCGCGATCCATTGCTTCAAGACCTCGTGCCGCTACGAGCCTCTAGTCGCCAAGCTCAAGCGACACTCCCGCACACTCGACAACATCCCCGACCTCCTCGAGATCGCCAAACGGTACGCCGAGGAAGATCCAAACCAGGAAACTGACGACGAGTCAGGAGGGCAACGCCGCACGGGCGGCAACGACAGCGGACGCCGAACCGACCTACGCTATAGCGGCACTCGCCTCACTGGCAAGCGCCGCAGTGACGGGCGAGTCGACTTCGTCGCCAACGCCGGGCACGCACAGCGCGAGCCCAAGAGCTACCGCCGCGACGGAGGGCAACGCCGCGATGGCGGCAATTACAAGAACAAGCCAAGGTTCGATCCCGCGGCCCTCCTTAACCAACCATGTGCGTTCCATAGCAGGGAAGGAAAACCCGCAACGCACACCACCGCCGACTGCCACACCCTCAGGGAAATCGAGAAGGCACGGCAAGCGCGGGAGGACACCGACAACGACCCGCCAAATGGCGGAAAATTCGGCAAAGTGGCCGGCTCGCTCCACACGTTCACAGGCTTCAACACGAAGCGCGAGAAGAAGGTCATCGCCCGCGCCGTCGCCGTCAATGCGGTGGCCCAAACAGACGTCCCCCAGTTCCTGAACTGGTCGGAACAGCCCATCACCTGGAGCCGGCAAGACCACTCGCCCCGCATTGAGTACCCAGGACGAGTCGCCCTGGTGGTCAAGCCCAAGGTTGGCGACTACTGGCTCCCCAAGACACTGATGGACGGCGGTAGCTCCATCAAAATCCTCTACCTCGACACCTTCCGGCGGCTGCGGCTCCCGCAGTCGATGATCGAGACGACCCACACCACGTTCCACGGCATCGTCCCCGGTCGGAAGGCGTATCCGATCGGCAAGGTCACGCTACCAGTCACGTTCGGCACACCGGCAAACTTCCGCACCGAGCGGATCGTCTTCGAGCTGGTGCCCTTCGACAGCCCTTACCACTGCGTCCTGGGGCGCCAGGCGTTCGCTAAATTCATGGCAGCACCCCACTACGCGTACAACGCGATGAAGCTCCCCGGGCCGTGCGGCGTCATCACCATCAACGGCGACCCCGACATGGCCGCCGAGTGTGAGGCCAAAGGAGCCGAGCTCGCCGACGCCGTCATCGCGGCAGAGACTAATCACGCCGACGAGCTCGCCAAATACGCGAGCGGGGTCAACAATGACGACCCCACAATACTCAAGAAGCCCAACTCAGAGGGCGCAAACACCTCAACCTTTGAGGCCACGACGCACACTCGCACCGTCGATCTGGTCCCAGGCGACTCCAGCCAGACGGTGACGATTGGGACAGGCATGAGCCTAGCATAGGAATGCGCGCTCATCGAGTTCCTCCGTGAGAACAGGGACATCTTCGCATGGAAACCCTCCGACATGCCCGGTGTCCCTAGGGAGCTCGCTGAGCACAAACTAAACGCCGACCCCAAAGTGCGACCTGTCAAGCAGTCGCTACGGCCCTTCAATGAAGAACGCCGTCGAGCAATCGCCGAGGAAGTGCAGCGTCTACTCGCTGCCGGCTTCATCCGGCCAATCAAGTACTCCAAGTGGCTGGCAAACCCAGTCCTGGTCGAGAAGAAAAACGGGACCTGGAGGATGTGTATCGACTACACAAACCTGAACAGCGCCTGCCCAAAGGAGCAGTTCGTCCTCCCGCGGATCGACCAGATAATCGATTCAACCGCGGGCTCGGAGTCGCTATGTTTCCTCGATGCCTACTCTGGGTACAACCAGATCAAAATGGCTATCGAAGACGAGGAGAAGACGGCGTTCATCACGCCATTCGGAGCCTTCTGCTACACCGCCATGACCTTCGGCCTCAAGAACGCCGGGGCAACCTACCAGCGGTGCATGCAAGAATGCCTCGCGAGCCAAATTGGCCGCAACATCCACGTCTACATCGACGACGTGGTCGTGAAGTCCGCTCGCCAAGGCGACCTACTCGCCGACCTGGCAGAAACCTTCGCCAACCTGCGAAGGTACAAGATAAAGCTCAACCCAGGCAAGTGCACCTTCGGTGTACCCGCCGGACAACTACTGGGGTACGTCGTCTCCAAACGAGGGATCGAGGCGAACCCAACAAAAATCGACACGATCGCCCGGCTCGGCAAACCCGAGTGCCTGCGCGACGTCCAGAAGCTGGCCGGGCAAGTAGCGGCTCTCAGTCGCTTCATCCCCCGCCTGGGCGAAAAGGCGATGCCCCTATACCGCCTGATGCACAAGAACCCCACCTTCCAGTGGGACAAGGAGGCGGACGACGCGCTCTGCGACCTCAAAAAGGTGCTACTCGCCGCACCACTACTCGCCGCCCCCGCCGACAAAGAACCTATGCTGGTTTACGTCGCGGCGTCCGAGCGCGTCGTCAGCGCTGTGATGGTCGTCGAACGACCAGAGGAAGGAAAGGAGCGCCCGGTTCAGCGGCCGGTGTACTACATCAGCGAGGTCCTCACCGAGTCGCGCCAACGGTACCCACAGTACCAAAAGCTAGTGTACGCGGTCTTCAGGGCTCAGCGGCGCCTGCCGCACTACTTCCAGGAGCACCCGATCACGGTCGTCTCCTCAGCGCCACTACAAGACATCATCCGCAACCGCGAGGCAACCGGGCGGGTCGCCAAGTGGGCCGTCGAGATCGGCATCCACAACATCAAATACGAGCCACGAAAGGCGATTAAGTCGCAGGCGCTAGCAGACTTCATCGCCGACTGGGAGGAGGCTCAGCAGCCAGAAAAGCTGCCGTACCTCCATTACTGGAGCCTGCACTTCGACGGCTCCAAGAACGCGGACGGTGCAGGAGCAGGGATAGTGTTGACTTCACCAAAGGGCCACAAGCTCCGCTACATCCTCTGCCTCGACTTCACGCCCTGCACCAACAACATGGCTGAGTACGAGGCCCTACTCCACGGCATGCGAGCCGCCAAGGAGATGAACGTCAATCGCCTCCGATGCTACGGAGATTCCGACCTCGTCGCGGGGCAAGTCGCTGGCACCTGCGACGCCGTCTCCCCCACCATGGCGGCGTACCGCCAAGCGGTGGACAAGTTGGGCGGCCACTTCACCGGCTACTCCGTCGAGTGGATCGACAGGCGGAAAAACGAGGAGGCCGACGCCCTCTCTCGCATCGGGTCGGCTCGACTCGCACCACCCGCCGGCATGTTTCTCGACACAATCTCCAAGCCATCAGTCTCTCCCCCGAGAGAGATCGACATCGGAGTCCCACTCCAGCCAGAGGCAGCCTTGGTCGCACTAATCACCGAGCCAGACGATTGGACCAAGCCCTACATCGCCTACCTGGAAGCCGGCACCCTGCCAGCAGACGAGACAGACGCTCGAATGATCGCTCGCCGATGCAAGTCCTACACCATCATCGACGGCGAGCTACACAAGCGCAGCGTCACCGGCGTGTTCCAACGCTGCGTCCAACCGGCTGAAGGGCGCAAAATCCTCCACGACATTCACTCAGGCGACTGCGGCCACCACGCCGCCGCTCGCTCCCTGGTCGCCAAGGCTATGCGACACGGCTTCTACTGGCCCACCGCACACGCCGACGCCGTCGACATCGTCCAGCGATGCGCCGGGTGCCAGAAGTACGCCAGTCAGACGCACGTACCGAGCTCGGCGCTCAAAACAATCCCTATCACCTGGCCATTCGCCGTATGGGGCATGGACATGGTAGGCCCCTTCAAGAAAGCTCCCTCCGGCTACACCCACCTGCTAGTCGCCGTCGACAAATTCACTAAGTGGGTGGAGGCTAAGCCAGTCCGGAAATGCGACGGGAAGACCGCCACTAAATTCCTACGCGAGATAATATATCGCTACGGGTTCCCAAACAGTATCATCACGGACAACGGCACCAACTTCGCCAAGGGAGCCATGGCCGAATTCTGCGAAGAGCACCACATCCGGCTCGACCTCGCGTCAGTCGCCCACCCAGAATCCAACGGCCAGGCGGAACGGGCCAACCAAAGCATCCTCCACGGCCTGAAGCCGCGACTCCAAGTACCACTCGAGCGCACCGCTGGGTGCTGGGTCGAAGAGTTGCCCTCCGTCATCTGGGGAATCCGTACCTCGGTTAACAGATCGACGGGATTCACTCCCTTCTTCATGGTCTACGGCGCCGAAGCAGTCATGCCCACCGACCTCGAACACGACTCGCCGCGAGTCGTCCATTATACGGAGGCTGCAAACGAGCTGGCCCGCCAAGATGGGGTCGACCAGCTCGACGAAGCACGCGACCTCGCCCGGTCACGCACCGCCATCTACCAGCAAGGACTCCGCCGCTACCACAGCCGACGGGTGAAAGCCCGCACCTTCCAGGAAGGCGACCTGGTGTTACGCCTCATCCAGGACAAGAAGGGCATGCACAAGCTCTCCCCTCCGTGGGAAGGCCCATTCGCTATCGGGCGCGTACTTGGCAACGACGCCTACTACCTCATCGACGTCCGCGGGGACGGCGAGCTCGACGTCAAGCGACCATGGAATGTAAACCTCCTCCGGAAGTTCTACTCCTAGAACCCCACACATGTACTCTCCAGTCGCTATGAAATAAAAGAAACGGTTACCGCAAATTGCGCCCACTCTCCATGACTTGTGCCACTCGCACTCGTAATAACAGCGGTATGCTAAAATGCAGAAGTCAACCTTTGGTACAGCGATCGGCACGGCTAAGTAGTGCGGTGCAAGAGCACTGAATCACTTCAGGTCTCGCACCGTCCACGAAAAACGCCAACCCGGAGCACCATTGGAGTCGCCTAGCTCGACTGGTTCTACGAGCCAAGACAACTGCCCTCGCTTCTCACAGCGACCTTGGTCCTCCGCATCCTCGGCATAGCGACTCGAACGGCTAAGTACCACGCTCGGGGACTGAATACCAGTTCGTCAAGAGCGGTCAGGGAAAACGCCAAGTAAGAGAGCACGCCCAGGACTCGCCAAGCGACTGACCTTACGGGCCAGGCAGGAGTGACGCGCTCACACCAACGCGCTAAGTCCTCAACCACCCTCGAGTTGCGCCTAGAACTACCAAGTACCACGCTCGGGGACTCGGCCACCCGACTCCGTTCGCGTATGGGAAAAAGGTAAAGTACAGAGCATTCCAGGGAGTCGCCTTGCGACTGGCTCTCCGAACTCGGGCGAGTCGACCAAAGCAACAACACACATGATAACAACAAACATCATATACGAGGTAAACCCCACAAAAGGGCGGACGCGCTCGGGGACTCGTCCAAAATCAACCCAAAAGCACACAAACAAATACCAAATAGACACGACATCCCATTCAATCGCATGTTGCATTATCTTATGTTACAAAATATGCCCGCATGGCAGAACTGCTGTTAACGCTTCAAGGCAAACTACCCTATTCTGCAGGCTTTGATGATGACTCGCCAGCATCCCGGTGATTACGGATGAACGCGGTGTACGGGTTTGATGGATACGTCGTCAGTTCACCCGCCATCGCCGCGCGAAAAGGCTGCTCGACCTTGAAGTCACGATGCGGCGGCTCGGGGTCGTTTGGCGCGACGACCGTTTCCTGGTAGGGAAGGAGGTCGCCCATCGCCCAGACACGCTCCGAGTACGTGGCGGCACGCTCTTGCAACTTGAGAACCTCGGACAGATCCACCGCGCCAGTCGACGATGGATACCCACTCGTCACATCGTCGACGTCGAAATCTTCGGGGAAGTGGGCGAGTCCAAGGCTCAGTGCTGTCGACGCTCCACGCCGAAACGCCGACCGCGTCATGAACTCAACGACCGCGGGCGCCTTCTCCAAATATTTCCACACCTCAACGAGGTCGCTGGGAATCACCTCCGTGGGCGATATTTCTTGGAGGTAGGCGCGGATGCACATCGCCGACAGCGTCGCCGAGTCAACGAGCATGCTTACGCACCGCCTCGCATCGAGCGAACTCGCTTCTTCTTCGTCATCAATGATGCGACCTGCGAGCAGAAGACAACGATGAGTACAACGGACACCACAAAAATCACAACTAATAGAAAGGGAAGATGCACTCACCAAGCAACGGGCGGGCGAGTCCCGTGATGAAGCACTGAAGCGACGTGTGGTCGTCCTGAAGCCCAGAAATAAGGACCTCCGACACCTTGCGATCCTCCTCTGCGGCCGCAACGGCGGCCCTCGCTCGCCCGTCCGCCGAGCTCGCTTCTTCCCTCGCCTCCCGTAGTTCGCGCTCAAGGTCGGCGATCCGCTGTTCAGCGGCACCCAGAGCAGATCGCGCCGCCACCAACTCACCAGCGGAGACAAGCCCCTGGCGAGCTTCTTCTGCCTTCACAGCAACAGCCTGAAGCCCTTTGTTCGCCTCCTGGACGATGACCAGCTCCTTCTCAGCGCGCTGTTTCGCGGCCAATCGGTCCGCCGACTCAAGCTGCAGACCCTGCACATCATCGAACAAGTTAGTCAAAACGAACTTCCTAAGTGCCCACCCGCTGAAATTCAGCGAGTGCGCACTCGGGGACTGGCGATCAAGAAATTCCTAAGTGCCCACCCGCTGAAATTCAGCGAGCACGCACTCGGGGACTGGCGATCAAGAAATTCCTAAGTGCCCACCCGCTGAAATTCAGCGAGCACGCACTCGGGGACTGGCGATCAAGAAATTCCTAAGTGCCCACCCGCTGAAATTCAGCGAGCACGCGCTCGGGGACTGGCGATCAAGAAATTCCTAAGTGCCCACCCGCTAAAATTTGGCGCGTGCGCACTCGGGGACTGGATACGAAAATAAAAGACGAGAAATTATAAGAATCAAGCCGCTGCAAAGCACCGACCTGATCCTCGGGGACTGGATGTACCTGGATGGCTGCGCCAAGCATACCATGGAGTTGTATCGCGTCCACGGACGCGAGCAACGCTGGCGTGTGCCCACGACGCTGGTCGACTTCAGCATCGGCGGTCCCCGGAGCGAGGCTCGAGGGCGCAGCCCCGCTCGCCGCGGCCGCCTTGGTCACGAAGCGGGGGAAGGTAGCGATAGAGGCACCCGCTCCAAAGGAAGTCGCCTCCGCCGTTCCAGGCAAGGAAGCGCCCTCCTTCGTAGACGCGGCTGCCTCCACCACGGGCCCGGCCGGCGCGGCCGCCGTATCGTCAGAGATAGTGACGATGTCGTCGCCCTTGGCCTTCTTACTGCCATCCGCTGAGGCGACGACCTCGTCCGCTTTCCTATTGCGGGAAGGATCTTCCTCGCTAGCGGCGGAGGGTACCTTGGCCACGGTCGGATGGCCCATCCTTTTCACTCCGGTCCTGCGCATTAATCGAATCAACAAAGACAATTGAAATAGTTATGGAAACTAAGGAAGGGTGAGCGCACTCACTTGGCGACTGGGATGAAACGTAGCCCTGTACGAAGGCCGGCCGGTTTTTCCAGTTCAGGGCCCAGTCGGCGACTGAGCCCCAGATCGAGGACGTCGCGTGCCTAAGACACGGACGGCTTCTTTGTCGTTGAGGCCGCGGCTGGCGCCTCTGGGACATCCTCGGCGGGAACTTCCTCGCGAGTTGGAGCCGCTACAGCCGGAGCCTCCTTGCGGGGCGAAGCCGCCGCAGCCGGAACCTCCTTGCGAGGCGAAGTCGCTGCAGCCGGAGCCTCCCCCAGCCCAGAGACTGGGGCGAATGGCGGAGGAATCGAGGCCAGCGGCACTTCCACGGTCGCCGTGTCCAGCGCGGCTGTCGCTGGGGGCGCGCCGTCACCAGCTGGGCTGGGAGCATCGGAGCTGCTCGCCGAGTGCGGCGGTGAAGCCGTCCTCGACGGTTTCGTTTTCCTCTTCGGGAGGGCCCTCGCCTCCCTTTCCTTCTTCTTCTTCTTCTTCGACGGAGTGGCTTGACGGCGCGAGGTGGTCTCTGGGAGCTCGTCGTCGTCATCATGACGCTCGAGGCTTCTGCTCGCCTCGATCTCGCGCTGACGTTGCCCGCGGGTCTTTCGGACCAGCGGGGCGACTTCCTCTTCGGACTCCTCCTCGTCGTCCTCGTTGCCCCTCGCGGGTGGCGATTCGCCTACGTCCTGGGCGGATGGCCCCGGGCTCTCGTCATCCGAAGGTGGGAGCCACCCTTCCACCACTTGGAATAGCTGCGATGAATACGAAACAGAATCAGAATTACCGCGACTGCATACACTGCGACTGCGAACAAGGTAAAGGAATTACCGTTGGAGCCGGACGCTTCGCGGTGTAAGGGGCGACCCCTGCCTGCGCATCCAGGTACACCGCCTGGGTGATCTTCTTCAACGCTGGGATATAATCTTCTAGCTTCCACTCGTCGAGGCAGGCCTTCGTCGAGTCTCCCCGGCCCGTGTATTGGTACATATAGTGGTCGCGTTGGGCGAGTGGAACGAGCCGTCGCCCAAGCCAGCAATTGTACAAGTTTATCGTCTGAAGGCCTTTCTTTTTCAGACCACGGATGGTTTGGAGCATCTCGTCAACGACCATCCGCTGGTCGTCGGGGAGCTTGCCGACTTGGAGATGGCGCGGCTCAGAACGATTGGCCGAGTACCGCGGGATCGCCACCTCGTCCTCCGGGGTCGGCTCGGCCACGTAGAACCACGACTTCTTCCAGTCGCTCGCTGCCTTGGCGGGTAGCATCAGATCAAAAAAAGAAGCTTTGGACTTGAGCTGGAACGTCAAGCCGTCCGCGGCTAGCATTGGACCGCCTGCCTCCTCGCGGCTGATCCGTCCGTGGAACAAATCTTGCCACAAAGGAAAGTAGGGCCGGCAGCCCAAGTAGCACTCGCAGAACGCCACGAAGATGGCGAGCTGCTCGATGCTGTGGGGACCCAGATCTGAAGGCTGGATCCCGTAGTAGGCGCAAAAGCGCCGGAAGAACAAAGACGTGGGAAACCCTAGCCCCCGCTCGAGATGACTGGTGAAACAGACGAATTCCCTCTCTCGCGGGTTTGGGGTCGTTTCTCCGGCTGCGGGGATACGCCAACAGCCGGCTCGCAGGATCCCGGCTTCCTCGAAAGAGGCCAGCTGCGCCCTCGTACACTTGGACCTGCCCCATGATTCGGTGGAAAGGGCCATGGCTGAGAGGTTGGTTGGAGATCGGGGGATTTCGAGTCGATTGGATCGCGGAGCAGAGAAAGGAAATGTGCGCACTCGGAAGAAGTGGTGGGCAGTTGGCTCTACGATTGCCTGCCATTCCTCTTATATAGCGGGAGTTGCCCGCCAAATCAGGGGGCCGTTACCGCGCGATGATTACGCCAAAAGTTACCGTTGGATTACCCCCAATGGCTAGTTTGACTATGCCTGACGGTCCAACTTCAGCCACTCGGCTCGCCGGGTCAATCACCATGACCGCGTCCCGCCGACTCGACTCGCCCAAGCTGCGACTTGGTTCACCGGATTTTTTCCTTTATACAGGAGGCCGCCGACGATTCGACTGGATGCCTACTTGAAGCCGCATACTCCGACTGCCAGCAGCCACTTACGCCCAATCGACGACGGCCTCGGGGACTACTGATGGGGATATGCCTACTGGGGTATACCCAGCGGGGCGTTTCCGACTGGCCCGTGAGCTGGCGAGTGGGCCTGCAGAACGGCGAGTGGATTGAAGCCCAGCAAGGTACCGAGCGACTGGAAGCTGAAGGCCCAAGCGAGTAGATAGGCCCAGTCGGGCTAGGTTAAACGACTACTGAATCTGTAACCGAATCGGTTGAGATATGTAAACCCTAGGGGAGGTGAGCCTATATAAACCTCCCTATAGGGCGAGTAGAGACACGTTCCCTCATACACCCAAGCGACTCGCCGCCTAGCCGCCGAGCTCGCCCATTGTAACACCTCCATAATACAATCTAGCAGGAGTAGGTCTTTACCCTCCGGGGGGCCGAACCTGGGTAAAACCCTGTGTCTTTGCCCTCATCTCGCACCGCAGATGGCTGGCCGCCCTTGCCCCTCGTTCTACTACTCGCTGCCGATTGCAGCATCTGCCGTGACTATTCCCACGACAATATTATTTGTTTTATTTGGATTTTTACAATAGGAGATATGGTTTTCACAAGTTTTATATTTGATTTGAATTAAAAAAAGAAAATTTACAAATGAAATAATTTATAAATGATGCAAACAGAATAATGGATATTATATTAAGATTCTTTATTTTTTTGATAATAATAGACATATTATTTGTTTTATTTGGATTTTTACAATACAAGATATGATTTTCCAAAGTTTTATATTTGTTTTGAATTAAAAAGAAAAAATTTATAAAAAAAACTAGTCGCGGGTCGTGGCTAGACCCGGGACTAGAGGGTTCCTGCGCGCGCAAAAATGAAGCGGCCGAAAAAAAACACTAGTCCCGGGCTATGGCTTAACCCGCGACTGAAGGGGGGTCATTAGTCGTGCGTTAAGCCATGAACCGCGACTATTGACCCTCTAGTCGCGGACGGTGGCTTAGCCCGGGACTAAAGGTGAGTTCGTATATATTCCCCGCACCAGGAGAGGTTCTACCCAGCACTCAGCATTTCTCGACGAAGCAGACGAATACGAAGCACACAGGCGATGCATAGAAGAGGCAGGGGAGGTGCTGCCCGGCTGCCGATTCCACCGCGTCGCCGCCCTCGTTTCCGGTCGTGCATTCTTCGCTTCTCCGTCGTTCCACCGCTCCACTGTGTCGTGCTGCCGCGCGCCTCGCCGTGCCGCCGCCTCGTCGTTCCGTCGCGCGCCGCGCCCCGCCGCCTCGCAACACCGCTGCCTCGCCGTGCCGCCATCGTACATGCTGCCACCGGCGTCGGTGAGCTTGAGGCCGGGTGGTTATTTTTTTACCACAAATAATATTATCTAGGGTTATTATAATTAGAATTTATTTTATTTATTAGGATTAGTATTAGGATTAGGTTTAGGATTATTGTTTTAGTTATTTTTTGTTTTAGTTATTAGGATTATATTGTTTTACCACAAAGAATATTAGGGTTATTATAATTAGGTTGTTTTACCACAAATAATATTAGGGTTATTATTTTTTGTTTTAGTTATTAAGATTATTGTTTTACCACAAATAATATTAGGGTTATTTTTTTTTAGTTATTAAGATTATTGTTTTACCACAAATAATATTAGGGTTATTAATTAGGGTTATTGTTTTTTGATTTAGTTATTAGGATTATTGTTTTACCACAAATAATATTAGGGTTATTAATTAGGGTTTTTTTTTTTAGTTATTAAGATTATTGTTTTACCACAAATAATATTAGGGTTATTAATTAGGGTTATTTTTTTTAGTTATTAGGATTACTGTTTTACCACAAATAATATTAGTGTTATTAATTAGTGTTATTAGGGTTATTGTTTTTTTTGTTTTAGTTATTAGGGTTATTGTTTTTTCTAACCTGTTTAACTCTCTTTCTATTATAGTTAATTAAGTCATGGATCCATCCAAAGATCCTGGTCGCATTGGTGAAGGTTTTCTTCCGGGCATGATAAGAGGTGAAATTCCTCTTAATATTACCACGAGTGAAGATATTTTTCTCGAGAAAGAGATTTCCTCATATGTGAATCCATCCGGTGATGTACTAGAGGAAAGCCTCGTGTTACCTCTATTCCTTAATTGATCTAGATATATCAATATATATATATATATATTAATCACTCTCTCTAATTCTTTTAGCCCACCAGATCGAAGCAATCGACGGCTCGAACGAACGAGGGCCAAAGAAAAAGTTGGATGGTAATAAGAGGTTCAACATTCAAGAAATAGATGATGATGGTCAACCGATTGCTCCAGAGAAGCACCGGAGGATGTTTACAAATAAATGTGGGGTGCTTGTTAGGGACAACCTGCCGATCACCATCCAAGAATGGAATAAGTCAAAGAAACCCGGTGAAGAATCCAATAGCTATGTCACTGATGATGCCAAAGATGACCTTTGGCAGAAGCTCATAGCGCATTTCATACTACCTCTAGAGTATGAAGAATTTGAGGCAGATGGTATTACCCCAAGGCCGGGTGGGCTTGAAAATAGAGAGAAAGTCAAGGAGTGGGTTCTGAGCAAGATGGTCGAACTGTAACGGAATCACAAGAAAAGTTTATACGCGAAATATGTTGCAAAAAAGAAAACTCCAGACTTCAAAGGAGCAAATGAGAAGTTGAGAGAACAGTGGCCCGATTTTGTAACATACAAGCAATCTGATAAAGCAAAGGTAAATTCGGCAAAGAATGCGTTAAATGCTGCCCAAAGGAAATACCATCATAAAATGGGGATAGGTGGCTACAAGAGTGCCATCCCTAAGTGGGAAACTATGGAAAATGACATGAGGGCTAGAGGCGTCACTCCTAGTACAGATGGATGGACCGAGAGGTCAAAGCACTGGTGGTACGGGCACGTGGGATCGTTGGACCCAGAAATAGGGAAGACATTATTTCATGAAAAAATTCTAAAACCCTCCGAAGCCCTTGTTCAAGCAATGAACGATGCTCATTGGGATTGTTCCGTCCCGAGAGAGAGAACGATGAGCTAACACGCACCCTAGGGAATCCTAAAAAGTGTAGACGAACACGAGGAAAAGGCGCCGGTGTCTCGTGGAAGAAAGGGTTCCCTCAGTACGATGCCAGTTTCAGAAGCCGTCAGAGAAAGAAGGACCGGGAGGCAGATAGGATCTCCAAGGTAGAGCAGGACCTAGCTGATCTGAAGAACCTCATGCAAGAAATTAGCTAAAGGCCACAGGCTGATGATCATGCATTGGATCTTAGCCAGCGAAGAAGCAGCGTGGATTCCATGGAGGTTCTGGGCTGATGATCAAGCACTGTTGGATGATGCACCGGCTCCTCGCTACCCCGTGGATGTCAGAGAGATGGCACAATGTGATCTACATCATCCAATGAACAACATGTCCTTCAAGGTGGCGATCGGCACTGCTTTAGTTTGTCTACCTGGAGCACTCCACCATTCACTTTCGATTCCACCTGGCTATGCTCGTGTCACGGTGGATGAAATAGTGGAGCATTTTGCGGACCTAGAGATTGAAATCGCTACGCCTGAAGGCCTTACGAAACTAGGAGATTTCAAGTGCAGCATCATTCTATGTAAGAAGAAGTACATCAAGTTTCCAGGCTCGGCGCCAAGGCCACCGACTCCGAGGAATCCAAGTCCACCCCGCCCCTATGATCGTCAACCTCCAAGTCCACCCCGCATCGAATATCGTCAACCTCCAAGTCCACACCAACCCGATTATTGTCAACCTCCAAGTCCACCCCACCCTGCTGACGATCGCCGCAGTAGGAGTACATCAACTCGATCGCTGCCTCCGTGCAATACTCGATCTCTGCCTCCGCCTCCGTGCAATACTACTACCTCGTCGAAGAAACGGAAGGTCGACGCTCTCCCGCGCCACACATCGAAGAAAGGTCAAACGGCGAAGATAGTCGATGCCCCTCCGGCTCTTCCAAAGAGACCTTGTGACAAGACCGATGAGGAAACTAACGCGGATGTGGCTGCCCAAGTTATGGCGCATTTTGCACCTAAAAAGCCTGAGCAAAAGACGATATATGATGAAAAAACCGAAAAGTGGGCTAAGTCCTTTCTTGAGGAACCATCCCATATATCGATGAATCTGGAATGAGACTATGACTGAGATATTATTAAGCAAGCAAAGAAGAAAAAAAGCACAAGTGCAAAAAGCGGGAAGCAAGTTTCCCAGCTCGGAGCACAGAAGAATCAATTGGTCGCCCCTCTCAAAGTCATTTTAGACCTCGCCAAGAATGGACCCAGAGCCCGTACTAATGCTGCACTAATGGGCATCACTGTATCGTAGGCCAAAGCACTTGCTACCGAAGCAAATATGTCTCTTGGTCAATATTAAGGCTATGAAGATACGCCAGTGGGTCAGATAGTATAAAAGTATGTCCAAGGGGAGCCTCTAGTCAGTAATGAGTAGCTCGCGCGTCTATCCACACATATGCGAAATCTGCACGAATGGTACATGTCGCAAGTAGAAAAAAAGCATCAGAAAGATTGGTTTCCGGTGGACGTTAGAAAGGAGCATCACTTCAAACCATACTCGATACAGGTTCAAATGACTGAACTGTTTCAGTTATGCAACCAGCGCGCCCTCGACAAATCTATCATTGGTTGCTACTGTCTATAAGTGATTTATTTCTATAATTAAGTTTGTAGCTCAGCTCGTTCATTGCATTTAATATATTATCCTAACTCTATATCCTTTTGTATGATATTAGATTCTCCAGAATGAAGATGCTTGAATACAAAAGAGCTAGAATATATGACGTTGGGTTCATTGACCCATATATCGTTAATGAATATACGTTAAAGAATCACCCCAAGGACGTGGAGGAAGACCTGTGCAGGATCTTAACCGAGAATAATTTTGTTAAGGAAATAATATTTCCTTAACATTCCTTACAACTTCAAGTGAGTGTTTCTATCTTGTACATATTTTATTTTTGCTTACTCGATGAGCTATGCATGTATGCTTATGTAAACGTTCGCAGATTCCACTGGATCTTGCTAAACATTCAAGTTGACAAGTCCCTAGTTGAAGTCCACGACTCATTAAGTAGGGACCAAGAGCAGTGGAGCGACATGAAAGGAATGCTCCATAAGTAATTTCAATCATTATCGCATTATTTCGGCCTCTTTTTTTCATTTCCTGATATCAGGTAACTAATAACTCCTTTTTTTATTTTCTTTGCCAAGCAGGTGTTGGACACGGTCCAGACAGAAAATACTAGGTCCATTCAAAGAGGAGCTAACATATAAAATGGTAAAGAGTTTACAGCAGCCACCGGGAACTCATTTATGTGGATACTACGTCTGCGAGTTGACCAATGAGAGAAAAGTTGACTCACATTATATTTATGGTTTGCGGGAGAAACTAGAGCTAGACCAGCGTACACGAGCAATTCAAGAGGAGCTGGCGGGATTTATGATGAAGGAGGTCCTTGATGTACATGGAGAGCATTATGCGGATGACGTGGAACTCGATTTGCCTTAGTGATCTCCATGTAGTTGATATGATATATATATCATAAATGACCATGTAATTTCAAAACATTTCTTCCTTTTGATATGATAGATTATATGTATGCTTGCAAGGGATCGATTAATTATATAGATGCATCAATGTGTACTGTGTATGTAGTAGCATAGAATATGTGTACTGAAATATATTTTTGGAATTATAGTGAAACACAAAACGAAAAAGGAACAAAATGGCAAAAAAAAGGAAATACACAATCTCTTCCGCGACAGGAAACCATATAGTCCCGGGTGGTGTTACGGCCTGGTACTAGAGGGTTTCCGCCCCCGCAGCGCTGAAACAGCCACGTGGCTGTTATCAGTCGCGGGCCGTAGCGAGCCAGGACTAGAGGGGGGCTCTAGTCCCGTTTTGGCAGTCCCGGGCCCAAAGCCGGGACTAGAGCCAGTTGTGGCCCGGTATTGGAGGCCTGTTTTCCACCAGTGCATGTAGTAGCTAGATGGTTGTATCTCCTCCCTTGTGCTTTCATTTCTAGATCTTGTGAGCTCCGTTAATGATCAAGGTCTCATCTATTTGTAATCATGCATGGTGTGTTTGTGGGGATCCGATGGATATTGAGATTACTATGTCAGATTGATTAATGTTTTTGTCTTATTGATTCTATCATGTCTATGTTGTTTGTGATCTTGCATGCTCTCCATTGTTAGTAGCTATCTTGGCCAAGTAGTTGCTAGTGACTCCAAGAGGGGGTATTTATGCTCGACAGTGGGTTCATTCCTCTATTTAATCTAAGGGAAGTGACAGAAATCTCTAAGGTTGTAGATGTGCTTTTTCCACTAGTGATAAAACAACGGTCTCTTGTTCATGGAACAAGTGGATTGTTTATCTTATACACTTTGCTAAAATTTGTTGTCTGTTTCTTGCAACTTAACACTGGAGGGGTTCAGATGATAACCCAAAGGTGGACTTCTAGTCATAGATGCAGTTGGATGGCGGTCTATGTATCTTGTTGTATTGCCCAATCGAATCTCATGGGAAATTGATGTCTAGTATTGCATTGTTATGCCTTGCTCAGTCCTGTCAATTGCCCTACTGTGATTTGTTTACCCAACATGCCACGTTTGTCTATCTAAGGAGAACACCTCTAGTGAACTATGGACCCCGGTACAATCTTTGTCATTGAAACATCTTCCACTGTTACTGTTTACTTGCTGCAAATCACTATCACCTTCCACACCATACAGTTAATCCTTTGTTACAACAACCGGTGATATTGACAACCTCACTTTTCGTTGGGGCAAAGTCTCGAGTTTGTGTTGTGCAGGTTTCCATGTTGCTTGCAACACCTTTGAGACGTTTCCTTCCTCCTACTGCTTCGATAACTGGTTTCTTACTAAGGGAAAACTTGCTGCTGTGCTGCTTCATACCTTGCTCTTGGGGTTTCCCGACAAAGCGCTCCCATATCAGCGAAGCGCCCTCATCAATCTCCATCACTTTCTTGCAAGCTATATCAATGTGATATCACCGAGAGGGCCCATAATATATTTCTGTCATTTGGATGGACAAATCCCACTCTTGAGCCATGAGGCTCTACATAGAATTATTGGAGTATCTGAACCCATATTTATAGTCACCCTGTTACGGTGTGATGTTTGATCTTATCAAGCTACTCTTCCTATGTAAGTGATTGACATGATCTCATGGTCTAAGGACTAAGGTTACTTGTAATGATGTTATAGCAATTTAAACATAATGACTTTGATAGTACTACTATATTTCAGATGAATGTTCATCACATCATTCCGCCAATGTTGTGACCTCATTATTAACAACATCTAGTGTCCATGATCAGCAAACTTTGATCATCTTGTTAACCAACGAGCTAGTTTATATGATATGCATAACTAGGAACACTTTATTTGTTTATAAAACACACCTGTATTAATGTTTCCTTTTAATACAATTATAGCATGTAAAATAAACATCTACCATATACTTGGAATATGATAATAACAATTTTATTATTGCCTCTCGGGCATATTCCCTTCAGTCTCCCACTTGCACTAGAGACAATAATCCAGTTTACATTGTGATAAATCTAACACCCATGGAGTTTTGGTGTTGATCATGTTTTTCTCTAGGGAGAGTTTTGGTCAATGGATCTGCCACATTCAGATCCGTACTTTATAAATCTTTATATCTCTATCCTTGACATGCTCGCGGATGGAGTGAAACCCTCGCTTGATATGCTTGGAATTCTTGTGAGACCTTGGTTCCTTGGCATTGGCTATGGCTCCATTGTTGTCACAAATCAAGAAGAGCACACGTCACATCCAAGGTACAAGGCCAGGCTAGTTGTAAAAGGATTCATCTAGATAAAAGGTATTAACTTTGATGAAATATTTTCTCCGGTGGTGAAGATGACCTCAATCTGAATGATCATTGGCATGGCAGCAAGTCTCAACTTGGAGGTTGAGCAGATGGTTGTGAAGATAGCTTTCCTTCATCCAGAGTTAGAGGAAGAAATGTACATGGAGCATCCTGAGGGGTTTCTTGTTAAAGGAAAAGAAGACTATGTGTGAAAATTGAGGAAAAGTCTCTATGGCCCGAAACAAGCAGCAAGATAATGGTACATGACGTTTGAATCTGTAATGCGGGAGCAAGGCTACAAAAGGTGTAGCTCCGACCATTTTGTATTGATTCAGAGGTTCTCAGGTGAAGATTTTATCATGTTGTTGCTCTATGTTGATGATATCTTGATTGTTGGGAAGAATGTCTCTAGGATTGCTAGGCTAAAGAAAGAGTTGAGCAAAAGTTTTTCCATAAAAGATTTGGGTCCAGAAAAGTGTATTCTCGGTATGAGAATTGAGAGAGATAGAAAATCCAACAAGTTTTACTTGCCTCAAGAGAAATATATTGAGAAGGTACTTCGCAATTTCAAGATGGACAAGGCAAGGGAAGTGATCTGTCCACTCGCAGCTCATTTCAAGTTGAGTAAAAAAGCAATGTCCCTCCACTGAAGAGATGGAAAAGGAAATGCAAAAAGTTTCTTATGCTTCAGCTGTTGGGAGTTTGATGTATGCTATGGTGTGCACATGGCCTGGCATTCCTCAAGCGGTTGGTACTGCGAGAAGATTCATGTCCAATCCAGGAAGACCACACTGAGAAGCCGTGAATTGGATTTTCAGGTATCTCCGAGGCAGCACTAATATGAATCTTTGCTTTGGTGGTAGTGAGCCCAAGCTGATTGCATATTCAGATTCAGACTTGGCTGGATATGTTGATGGAAGGAAGTCTAATTCAGGTTATTTGATTACCCATTCAGGGGGAGCAGTGGCATGGGAAAGAAGGTTGCAAAAGTGTGTGGCACTAAACACAACAGAGGCTGAGTTTATCGCAGTAACTGAGGAGATCAAGGAGATATTGTGGCTGAAACGATTGGCTTGTGAGCTTGGTTTTGAGAAAGACAAGTATTTGCTGTTTTGTGATAACCAAAGTGCCATTCACCTGAGTAAGAATGCAAGTTTTCATTCAAGGTCGAAGCATGTTGATGTTCGCTATCATTGGATTCGAGATGTGCTGAATTCCAAGCAAATACAAATTGAGAAGGTACACACATATGACAATAGGGCTGATATGTTGACCAAGGTGGTGACAAGAGGAAAGCTCGAGGTATGTTGCCGGCTCGCCCGCATGACTATCAGTTGGCAGTGAGACCCTCCATGATGTCGGGAGGGGGAGTTTGTTGGGTCATGTCCCTCCACATGGAGGTGTGTTGGCAGCCCAACATCAGCACGTGTCAACTGTTGATCATGTTCGTATCCAACGGCTGAGGTGCTCCTTGGGAGAGGAGTAGAAAATAAAACCCTAGCCACCCTTGGTGGCTGTGTGTCTCAATCAGAAAGTGAGCTGAGCAAGAGAGAGGGTGAGAGAACACACAAGAACACCACAACCTAGTGAGAAGAGAGTAAGAAGAAGGAGAGGTGATATATTTCTAGATTTATGAGATCTGACCGGTATGTCTTCAAGCTGGTGTTTGGAGGCTAAAACGTGCTTCGATTAGCTCCAAACTTGGTGAGATTATTACTTGCTTTGAGTACTTTGATCTGGTTAGCTGGTTTGAGATTTGGGTCAGTGTATCTTCGGATTTGGAAGCGGTTTAGTCAGTTCGGACTGCTGTAGTTTCAGCACAGAGCAATTTTGGTAGATGAACAGTTTGGGCAGACAAGCGGTGTCTGATTGGCCTGAAATTTGGCATCACTAGTGGAAACAGGGCCTCTAGTCCTGGGCCTTCAGGTCCACCAGGACTAATCAATTGGGAAAAGAGGCCCCCCTATTAGTCCCGGCCCAGTCACCAGCCGGGGACCAATGGATGTCCACGTGGCCGCCTCGGCGCGCTCGGGGTGCACCCCCACTAGTCCTGATTGGTCTTATGGACCAGGACTAGTGGGTCTCTGCCGCGGAAGCATTTTGCGCCTTTTCTCTGCCGCGGCAGAGCATTACCTTAGACTAGTGTTTCTCTGCAGTGGCAACATTTTGTGCCCTTTCTCTGCCACGACAGAGAATTCATTTTTTATTTTTTATTTTTGTATTTTTCATTTCAAAATAGTTTTTGAATATTTGTACGCCACCACATATCATACACATCCGTGCATATATATAAGATAACTTGTATTACGATATCGAGCATACAAATATATACAATTTACATAGTTACATGGAGATCACAATTACCGGGACTAGAGCCCGTCTAGTCAATTACATGGAGATCATTAGCGTCTATTCACACTAAATTCTTCGCCATCGTGTACCATATCTTTGAAAATAAAACCCGCTAGCTCCTCCGCAATTGCTAGTACACGTTGATGTGGTAGGAGTTGATCCCGCATTCTATCGAACTATATAAGAAAATGAGATCAATATGAATATCAATCATGATAACAAAAAGTGAAGGTAATAAAATGATGGTGTGAATGTATTTCTTACGTTGACTCTATAATCTTTGTGCTCGGTGGTAAACGTGCGAATGAAATCGCAAACGTAGAATCCAGATAAATTCAACCCCTATGGCTGCCTCGTGCACTTTACGAGAATAGAATTCAATCAAAATAATAATCTAGCATCATTATTATATTGAAACTAGATGTAAAGAGATGCGTGGACATATCACGTGCTACTTACCGAGACCGCCTTAAACGCCAGTTGCTGACTAAAGGAACTCGTAACCTCGCGCTTGAACCGGATCCAAACCCTGTCCGGCGAAGAAAATGAATGAATGAGTTATTCATTACCTGATATCTCAGGAAATCAACGAAAGAGACCGATATAGCGAGAAAATTACTTCTGGAGTATGTCCTGCATGCTGCGGAACACTTCCAGGTTTCTCTTTGATGGTTCCATGACTTTAACTCTTCCCTTATCAAGTTGAATGTCTAGCAGAATCCGGTCAAAGCTGCAAACGTTTATATATATACATCAGTTTCTCATCAGTTACACTTAGCGTCGAGTAATCAAAAGTGAATGTTTGGACAATAGAGTAAGGCGGTTACTCGAAATTGTAAGGAAATAGTATGTGGTCACATAAATTTTCTCCTTTAAAAACCGCAAAATGTTTTCCTCCATCTCCTCGGGGTTTGCTGTTGGCGTCTTTATATGTACTTTATCTACGTCAATAAACCCAACACTATAAATGATTCTTATTTTACATTCCTGGATCTTCATTCCGCATAATAATAGAGTACAAAATAATATAATGAGGATAACTACATGCAATGAACTGAACATGTAGACAATGAATTCAACAACTTATAGACAATAGAAGCTGAGGATAGATTTGTCGAGGGAGTCGAGATTGTATAACTGGAACAGTTCTGGAAACTCAATATGAACATCTTCGCTTTTTCTGAAGTAGTACTCACGTGGGACTTTCGCTGTGATAAATATTCTCCCTTGCTTTGCAGCTGTCAAGTAATACGCATTTAGATTCTGCAGTTGTGTTGGCACTTCTTTCACCTTTTCTTTGTTGACCAAATACTCACCTGCGACATATCTACGGGCTACACCAGCCTTGGGTAGAAGGTCGAGTTGGGGGCCTAACAGTTTATCAAGACTAATTTTCATGCTGGCCGTCAACTCCACAGCTACTGACATATCTAGTGGCTGTTGTGCGAGAAGGGGAACGTTTTCTAGAAACACCTTGAGGGGTGCGATCGTTTGTTTGGCATGTTGTCCGAGAAGGGGAACGTCTGATTTTTTAATTATTGCAGTTTTGGTCCCGCTTGCACATGTGCTTGCTAATATTTTACCGCTTGCACTTGATTTGCTCTTCGCCACTTCTTTCTGAAGTGTGCGTAGATAGTCATCTGGCTTATGGTGCAACTCATATTGCGATTTTGTATTCAGAAAATCAATTGCATATGCCTTTTGCTTCTCGGTGTATACCGGAGCGGGCTCATGTTTCTTCTTCTCAAAATGCGCGGCCACTTCGGCCTTTGCTATTGCTGCAGTTTCCGCATCAGTACGATCGTAAGGTTTGATGGGAAGATTCTGATGAGGCATAATTGTGAGGGCGACATTTTCCATTTTGGGCTTTCGCGTCCTTTAGTACTCACTAACGAAGACTGCTGAGCCTGCGGCGGAGATCGAGATGGACTCGGGATGTGGTGGTCGTAGTCATCATGGGTTGGGATTCTTGGAGGTGATGGAGGTGAAGGAGACCTGCGACGACTCGGAGGCGATAGTATTGGCCTTGGGGCCGAGCCTGGAAACCGTATGTTGTTCTTGTCCCATAGACACTACTAGAAAATAGCTAATCCATGGCGCACCTGTTTTGGCCATCCGTGGCGCACTAGGGGTGCTCCACAAAGTGCACGCTACGACTAACTTTTAGCTGTGGCGCACTAGGTGGTGCACCACGCGTATGAAAAGATAACCTTGGCGCACTAGGTGTTGTGCGCCACGCATATGAAAATCTAGCCGTGGCATACTAGGTTTTGTGCGCCACGGATACAAATTTCAAAATTCAAAAAAAAAGGGAGATCTGGATCTCGTCGGTTCCGTTGCCGTTAGTGTCGTCGCTCGTCGGTGTCGTCGCCGTTGCCTCGTCGGAGTGGGTCCACCGCCGTTGGTGGTCACCACTGTCGTCGTTGCCTCACCTCGTCGGAGAGGCGATAGCCCGTCGCCGTCGGAACTGTAAGGAGGAGGAGGAGGATAGAGCCTGCCGTCACTGTCGGAACTGCAAGGAGGAGGATGAGAGAGCCTGCCGTCACCGTCGGAACTGCAAGGAGGAGGAGGAGAAGGAGAGAGCCCGCCGTCGCCGTCGTCACTGCAAGGAGGAGAAGAAGGAGCCGACGTTGATGTCGCCGTTGCAAGGAGGAGGCCGCCATCACCATCTTCACTACAAGAAGGAGGAGAAGGAGAAGGAGGAGGAGAAGGAGGAGGAGGAGAAGGAGAAGAAGAAGGAAAAGGAGAAGGAGGAGGAGAAGAAGGAAAGGAGAAGGAGAATAAGGAAAGGAGAAGGGAGGAAAAGGAAAAGGAAAAGGAAAAGTAGAAGGAAGGAAAAGGAAAAGGAGAGGGGTAGGTGGGCAGGGTGCGGGGATTCAAATTTTGAATCCCGCCCAACTTACTCGTAGCGCACTAGGTGGTGGTGCGCTACAGGTAAGTTGCCCTCTATTTTTTTCTGCAAGAAAAAACGGTCTTTTGACCGTAACTTTTTATTCTTTTTCAATTTTGAATATCTAAATAATCGTTAAACGGCCGGATGTGGTTGCGAGCGGATGTGAAATCTCGTTCTCGTCATTTTGGTATATTATACGATTTTTTCGACATCGTATGCAAAAGTTATGGCCATTTTTACCGTGGCATGACTTTTTTTTGCATAAAAAGTCGAAACTCATGATTGTTAATTTTCCTAGAAAAGACCATATTATCTACCTATATATGAAAGAATTTTATTTATTGAAGTGTTTTTCATTTTACTTTATTTTTTGCAAAGCCTAAAAAGGCGATCCACGGGGGGGGGGGTGGAGTTGGTGCATGCCACTTAGCCGTAGGGCACTAGGGCAGAGTGCCATACGGCTAAGTTGACCCAGCAGCTGCAGCACACATACCCGTAGCGCACTAGGTCAGGTGCACTATGGCTAAGTTTCACATCCGTAGCGCACCTTGAGCTAGTGCGCTACGGGTATGTGTGCTGCGACCACCTGTGCCCTGGCCACAGATGTGTGGATTACCTATAGCCGTTTTCCTAGTAGTGAGAATGATACCACCAAGTACTTCTCCAAGTGTGCTCTCACCTTCAAGTCCACGGATGTCAAGCTCCATTGACTGCCACTCCTTTATGATTTGATCCACCCCGACTTTAGCATAGCCAGGTGGAATCTCACGGCCATGCCAACGTGCGTCAGGTGGACAAGGCAAAGAAGATCCGACCACCACCTTCACAGATACGTTCTTCAATTTATGATGGAGCTCACAAGATATCTGTTCCTTAATTCCATCCACGGGGTAGCCGGGACCGCTATCTGTATTGAGTGCATCGTTAGACAGGACCTCCGATTCAGCCACACTGCTTCTCCGCTGAGATAGGTTGGCGGTAATATCGAGTGGAGGATCTTGCAAGCATGCTATTCCTCTAAGTTCGTCGATCTGCTGCTGCTTCTTGTCAAGTCTTGCTAGCAGCTGGTTGAACTTGTCTGCCTCCTCCTCCCGTCGCTGCTTTGCTCTTGCTTGGCTTCTATAGGTACCTTGTTCCTTAGGAAACCGAGTCTCACACGCGAAAATCCCATCAAGGCCTCGGACTCGTCCTCCATGTTCGCGATCCCCGAGGACCAAGGTCAGCAAGTCTTTCTCTCTATCAGGATGAAACTGTTTTATTCCATCTTTAATATCTTGCACCACTTTTAGCCATGCACTCCTGGGTACCTTTATCTCGTCACTGCAAACAAGGTCCTCTATAAGTTTGTCATACGTACTCCCATGCCCAAGGAACCAATTTCTTGTACTCAAATCCCATTCTTCGCGAATTGGTTCTGGAATGATCCCTTTATCATGAAGTTCTTTCTCTTTTGCATTCCACTTAGGCATGGCAGCCGCGTAGCCCCTTGGCCCCATGTTATGGTGATATTTCTTCTTCGCAGCATTTATCTTGTTTTTTCAGACTTTTCCTCTGCAACTCCTGACTTCCTATACTCCAAAAATGCATCCCAGTAAGGCTTCTTCTTTGCTATATAGCCTTTGAATAATGGAGTTTTATTGTCCTTCTTATACTGTAGCCATAATGATTTCTTCCGGTTCTTGAATAGTTTGGCCATCTTCTTAAGAGCAAACTGCTTGACTTTCTTTCTCATTTCAGCCGTCTCGTCATCAGTCTCACATTCTAGCAGCTTGAAATGTGCCATGAGGTCAGTAAATAGTTTCTCTTTGAACCTATCATCGATATACACATCACTCCATTCCGCCTGTTTGGGCTTATTCCACTCTCGAATAGTGATGGGGGTGCGATCTCTAGCAACAACTCTACATTGTTGTACAAATGCTTGTTTTGTTTTTTCGGTTCCAATGGTTCGCCCTCTCCTGAGACCTCTGTAATTTCATAAACAGTACCCTGAGGCAACTTTTTGGCTGGTCCGCACTTGGTTTTTTTGCTCGATGTAGAGACAACATTCGTCAACATAATATATATACAACTAGGTACATCTAGTGACGATCATCGAACATCATATATATATACCTCATCGGTCTGCATTATGCGTCCATGGGCTTCTACCTCTTGTCTATTGATCTCCTCTCCCTCACCGAATGAGTTCAGATACCTCGAGGGAGATCCCTCATCGGCATCGCGAATCATATCCTCGAGAAAGTGTTCTGAATCTAGGTCTCTGCGGATTGGACCAGGTGGATCCATAGTTCCTGCAAAATGCACACAATATTTATATGAACATAACAAATAACCCCTAGCTAAACCCTAAACCCGGAGGTGCGGTGGTGGTAGCCGATGCCGGTGATGGTATCCACGGGAGAGGCAGGCGACTATGTGGCTTCCCGCAAGAACCACCACCCTATCCCTAACTCCGGTCACCACCGAGCTACAACACCCTAACCCTAACCCTAACTCTGGTTACACTATATATAAAAATAATATATCTCATACCCTAAAAATAAAAAATCCTACACTATATCATAAATCCTAAAATCCTACACTAAAACATCCTACACCAAATCCTAAACACTATATCATAAATTTTAAACACTATATATATCATAAATCCTAAACTATATCATAATCATCCTACACTAATAATAATCCTAAACACTAACAATATCCTACACTAATAAATCATTCTAAACACTAACAAAATCACTAACAAAATCCTAAACAAACCTAAACACTAACAAAATCCTAAACACTAACAAATCCTTATTAAACACTAACAAAATCACTAAAAAATCCTAAACAAACCTAAACACTAACAAATACTAACAAAATCACTAACAAATCCTAAATCCTACAAATCCTAATCGTACCTGGTGGCGGCGCTGGCGGCAGGCGGTGGCCGAAGATCGTGGCGCGGCGAGGTGCGGCGCCGACGGAGGGCTCGTGCGGGTCAGCGGGGGCGCGGCGGCAGGCGCGGACACGGCGGGCTCGACGGTGGCGCAGCAGGCGCGGGCGTGGGCGACAGGTCGGTGCGGAGGGAGGCGCGGGCGCGGCGGCGTGCTGCTCGTTGTTGGAGTTGGGCATCCTGGCAGCATGCTTCTTATCTGCTGGCCTCCAAATCTCCCGGTGTGTTGAACGCACCGGGGGAGAAGGGCGTGACACCAGCCGGGACTAAAGGAGGGTCTCTAGTCCCGGCTGGTGCCATGCACCGGGACTAGAGGGGGGTGTTTTATTCGCGCGCTGGGCCAGACCCTTTAGTCCCAACTGGTTACCTGGGCTGGGACTAAAGGCCCAAATTTGCGCGCGCTGGGCCAAAACCAGCACGCGACCTGCTTTTTTTCAAATTTTCGAATATATCATTTAAAGCATTTAAATTATACTTTTTCGCATACTTATGATTTGAGAAAACTTTCAACATGAAAAGTGCTCGAATTTGAATAATTAATCCAAATCCATTTTTTGTTTTATAAAATAATTATTTTAAATAGTCAAATTATTAACCATTTTGCCATTATCAATTTAAAAATGCATTAACTATTATTTTTTGCAAATTTTTGAATCTCACTAAACTTTCAACATGAAAAGTGCTTGAATTTGAATAATTAATCCAAATCCATTTTCTATTTTATAAAATAATTATTTTAAATAGTCAAATTATTAACCATTTTGCCATTATTAATTTAAAAATGCATTAACTATTATTTTTTGCATATTTTTGAATCTCACTAAACTTTCAAAATGGGAAGTCCTTAAATTTGAATGAGTAATCCAAATCCATTTTCTGAATAAGCTTTAGTCCCGATTGTATCCACTAACAGGGACTAAAGATATTTCTCTCTATTTCCCACCGCTTTCCTTTGAACCGAGCTTTTAGTCCTGGTCGTAGCCACTAAGGCCTCGTTTATTTCTCTTGTTTCTCCCGGGTTTAGAAGGTATTCTCCCGGATCACTCGTTAATCCCCGAAAATACTGGCGAGGCCGTTTACTTCAAGCATTTTTTCGAGTATAATCTCGGCCCATCCCGATAAATACCGGCCCAAAACAGACAAAGAGCATGTATTCTCACACGCGGGTCCACCCTCGCGTATTGGCAAGGAAGCGAGCGGACTCACGACGGCGCGAACTGGAGGCGACGCGACGTCAACCTGGGGAAGCAACCGACGGGCACCTCCTTCGGCTTCTCTCCGGTGAGTCCCCCCTCCCCACCTCACCGCTCTTCCCATCTACCCCGTACTAGGATTTCTCGGCCGCCGCCGGTGTCCACCTCCCTCCCTCCAGCCTGGTTCTTTAGATCTTGGGGAGAGAGAGAGAGAGAGAGAGAGAGAGAGAGAGAGAGAGAGAGAGAGAGAGAGAGAGAGAGAGAGAGAGAGAGAGATATCATACACGGCATGATGGAGATGGATTTGAGGAAAATTGGTCGGTTAACCTAGTATGTATCTTCTTTCCACCATGGTCCAGCCTAAGTTAGGGTTCTTGATTCCATGACACAACACTCTTTCCTTTTTCTGGATTATTATTTTAGTAGCCTGTGGTATCCAAACTGTTTCTTGCATGAGATAGTTGCATGGTGTAACCTTGAAATCATATTGCATGGTCTAAGCGGAATTGAGATGGGAACTGTCGAACTGAGACCGTAGTATATAGAGGAAGAGAGGAACCCGGCAATAAATATGCTCATCTTATTTACACTGTTATTTCACTATATATGTGCATGCAGGACACCAAAAGACTTGGAAAAGAAGCCCAATTGCAGTGCAAGTGCACAGCATTCAGTGAAAGTAACAGTAGCTTAATTTGACAAACATATGAACATTACTGTGCCTGGTTTCGACAGAATAGCGTAGGAACAAAGTAGTACAATTAAGATAATTATACAGGTATTTAGTAATTAAGCATTTAATACCACATCTAGGTGGAAGTACTTGTTCGTAGAGGCCGGGCATGGATCAACAATATTATACATGATATTTCTAACTGACTTCAAAATCTTTGTTTCACCGGTTGAGCTGCTTTCTTCTCTTGATCATTAGGTTAAGCTTGACTTGATTGTACAGATGAAAATCTAATCCTTGCCGAAGGAGAAAAAAGAGTCAGAGCAGCATATTCTTTAATGATGATGTCTCATTTATCAATCGTGCATATTTTTAGTGTTTACCTGCCACTGACAGTATTATGGGTGTGAATAATTCTTTCCTGATACTCCTGTTTTTAATGAGTTGTACATGAAATATTTAGCCTGTAAGTCCATAATGTGACTGTGGTTAGTCATATTAGTGTGGAATAGTTATAAAAATGAACATTTTCGTTGCTGATGTAGTAGGTGATGTTCAGTTCTTTCTTTTCGCTCCTTCTGTTGTGGAGCTTGTGTTCTGATATAGAGAAAGTTGGGGCATGGCAGTTAATTTTCTTAGACTAATTTACAGAAGACCTGTCAATTCAGTGTGTTTGTCACATATATTTAATATCTACATCATATCCTATTCTAGGACTAATTTACAGAAGACCTGTCAATTTATATATGATAGATATCTACATCATATCATGTTCATGTCACACTTGTGTCTAATCTGTGCTGCAATAAACCTTCGTTCCTAAATTAGGCATGTATCGTTGTGTTTGTATGTGTCGGACCGGTTTGACTTGGTTTTCCATTGTTACCTGTTTTCAATTGCATATATTTTCTTCTTTTTCTGCACAATCATGCAAACGGGTTTCTACTCTTATTATGTTGATATGAATATGTGGGAAAATGGAAGTGTGCTGATTGAAAAATAAAGTTCAATCCATGAAACGTGTGGTACAATCGTTCTGTCAATGCTCCTAAGGGTTTGTACTCTTGGAGATTGATGCGTCCTTCTTCCTGGTATCTTACTAGCACTCAAATGGATGCACTCCTCCAGAAAGAAAAAGGAATGTTCAACTCAATGGTAACATGTCAAAATATCCATGCATTTCTAGCTCACTGCACCAAAGACGTGCATCACAACCTGCATCATCTCTAGCTCCAAATACATAATTTCTCTGATCATCCCGACATGCACAGCTTTTCTAGGTTTGACATAAAAAAAGCTCGCACCTCGCTGGCCTTCAAAAATATTTTTGGGTTTAGCTTTTCTACCTCATCCAATTGGTAGAGTACTGAGACAAAAAAAACAGGAGCTTTAAATACACAACACTTTCCTGAAAATATTTAACTGCTAGGTCAATTTTAGATAATTTGATTGCCGTTCTTGAAAGCTGGGATTAAACTGGGAGAATCTTTGAACATATCATCAGGTGTGATGTAGTAAAAGTGTCAGACTTATGTTTTAGTGACTAAACTATTATAGTTTGTCCAATCATCCATCACCGATTAGTTGATTTGAACCCGAAACTATTTCTTATTGTCTAAGTGCACCCTTTGGTAAGTGGAATTAACAACATAAGTGCAACCTTTTTATGTTTCGCTCAGATAACCATACTAGTATCCTAGATCAGCAAGCTACCTACCTACTGAGCTATTGTGCATAGTTAATTGGTTACTGGAAGTTTTCTCAATTACGTGCAATCAGAGTTTACATGCAATCTATTTGAACCTTCCTATCAAATATATCCTCGATTGTTCTATCTTATTTTGATAATTTTGAAACATACTGGTGCATTGGCAAAGCTTTAATTGTATATGCACTTGCTTTGGTGGACCTTCTTTCTATCTTGATGTTTTTTCTTTCGGTATACTATATCTGAGGATGATGGTTTTAGTTTCCCATTATTTTTCAGGATGATGCTTTGCAAGATAAACTCCAAGGACGAGGCAGTGAATGTTTATGGGTGCTATTGTCTTGTTGTCAAGGCAATCAAGTGTTTGAGTGTTTGATCAAGATTTTGAAGCTACGGATGTGCCCATGATTGGGTTGTAATATTTTATAAATGCATCTTGATGTCTTGCTTGTTGGGTATATTTAAACTCCACGGAAGTAGATGTTTAAGCTCCGTACAAATTTATTTAGTGTTAGATTGGATAGATAATCATATATTTGGTGCAAAGATTGTATTTTTATTTGAGATACTATGTCCATGTAGAGGTAAAGTTTCATTTTTTATTATCAAGCTTAATACTTCACATCCCTTTCCATCCCAGAAAACTGAAGTAAACAAACAGGATTGCAAAATATGGGGAAATGAAGGGAAGTGTGGGGATTGGGTGAAAGGGAGGGATTCACCAAATCCCCTCCAATCCCCAAACCACTAGGGGGTGGGAATACCCTAGAGGTAAACAAGATCTAACCGGTACTAAAGATCTTGCCCGCCATTTCCCACCCCTTCCCGCCATGTTTTCCCGTCCTTTCCATCTATATATAGGCCGACCGTGCCATGGTTATGCACACATCCACACCTTCCTCTCTCACAAAAATGTACAGCACCTACTGGGCCTTTCCCTCGAGGAGACCGAGGCGCAGTTGAAAGAACATTTCATAATCCCTAGTGTTTTGTGTGTTAGATAACAATATCAAGGATTATTTAATGTGTGTTGAAGTGTTGCAGTTCTATCTAAGGAAAAAGGGAAAGGAATCTGCCTTTGGGGGCGGATAATCCGCCCCACCCTTTTCCTAGATAGGCGCAAGCCCCGGAAGGGGGCGGAGTTTCGACCTGATAATCCGGCACCGCCGGATAATCCGCCCTTCAGGGGGGCCGGATAATCCCCCCCCCCCCATGCTCAGCCTGAAGTTTTTCAAGGCGCAAGCCCCAGAAGGGAGGCGCAGTTTTGGCCGGATTTTTCGGACACACCGGATAATCCGCCCCTGGAGGGGGCCGGATAATCCGCCCCCAAGATCTTCATCAAATTCTTCAAGGCGCCATCCCCAGAGAGGGGGCGGAGTTTCACCCCGGAGTATCCGCCCTGGGGGCGGAGTTTTCCCCGGGGAGGATAGTCCGGCCCTAGTGGGGGGCGGATAATCCGCCCCCAAACTTGTTCAACGGCCAGATATGTGCAAGGGGTATTTAAGCCAGCCTTCCCCCTCCTGCCAGATCTCTTGGTTCATTCGAAAAAGTCAAGATCTGATCTGCAACCTTCATCCAAGAGAGCTCCACCTAGATCCACCCAAAGGCACCGTCCCTTGGGGAATCGAAGGAGGAGGACTCGGTCTTCAACAACTGCAATCAAGTGCTTCATCTCCTCTCCATTCATTTGGAGAATCACCGATCTAGTATTTCTTGCAAATACCTAGATCCTTGTTTTGTTTATATTGATAAACCTTGTTCTTTTGACAGATTGTTGTCATCTCGGGAGCCCCCAATTAAGTTGTGGGTGTGTGCCCCGGTAGAGTTGTAAAGGCACCGGTTCTCGCCTCGAAGGGTACCAATAGTGGAGAAGGTGGATCAGGCCTGTCGGGGCAAGATCCATCGGAGAATGGGGTGAGGCCTATTGTGGTGTGGTGGTCTTAGAACCGCCCACCCCTCCAACGTAGATGTACTTCCCTTAACAAGGAAGAAACTGCGGTAAAACAAATCCCTGTGTCTCCGCGTGCTCCACTACGGTTCCCTCGCTCCTCTCTTCACGCACTTAGTAGCTAGGCTTGTATATAGGGAAATTCTGTAGTTGCATATCTAGAGAATTTACTTTGTGTCAAGCCTAAAACTTAAAAAGACTAAAAATTGAGTAGCACCTATTCACCCCCCCCTCTAGGTGCCCATACGATCCATTTCAATTGGTATCAGAGCCACGACTCTTATTTCGGGCTTAACCGCCTAAGAGAAGTATGGTTTCCAAGGTAGATGGGAGTGATGCTCTAGAGGTGGTCACCATGAACGATCTCAAGACGTTGGAAACAACCTTGGTGAGTTCTATGGAGGCTAAGATGGAAGAGATGCATCAATTGATAATGCGTCTCTCCACATCCGCAGCATAACCTCCATCTAACTCTGAGGCTACCACTCCGCAATCCAAGAAAACGGGTAAAACCGATTCCAAAGATAACGAAGTGGTTGGTGATGACACTAGCAAGAGATCCTCCTTGAAAAAGGATAGTGGTAAGGAAGGATACAGTGAGGTTTCCCATGTTTATTACCCCAATCCACCTATTCCTCATCCACATATGCATAATAGGGGTGATCCACCCAAACTTTCTTCATCTACTTTTACTCAACGGCAATTTTTGATGAAGTCTCATGTATGCAGTTCCTCCATTGAGTTGTGGAAAATCATCGAGAATGGTCTTCATGTTACAAATCCCAACAATCTCACAATAAGAGAGGTTGTCGATAGCCAACTCAACGCTACAGCTCTACACATGATACAACTTGGTGTGGGAGACAAAGACATGCCACACATTCAGCATCTTAGTACAGCTAAGGAAGCTTGGGGTGCTCTCACCGAGCTCTTCATCGGAAATGAAAGTATGAGAAGGAATAGATATGATGCTTTGATAGATGAAGTTGGAGGATTTTATATGTTGGATGGAGAAAATCACGAGGACATGTATAGGAGGCTCAAGGCAATAGCCACAACTTTCAGGAATCATGGTGCCGCTCACGTTGATGATGCATGGAACAAGCGCAAGTATGTCAGTGCTCTTATGCCATTTGAACCCACAGATTTGAAAAGTCTCCAAGGTAGGCATAACTACCACCTTATGACATCAATGAGGTAATGCAAGAAATGGCCGCTTTCAAAGTGGCTGCCAAGAATGCCGAAGATGCTCGTGCACGAGCCATGGGGATGTAAAAGGGGGTCAACATGGCCTTGAAGACTAGTGTGACTGATCATAATGAATATGCCATAGAAGGTATGGAATGTCCCGAGGATATAAAGAGGATCCATGGACAATACCTGGCTCTTTATGCTAGAAACTTTTGGAAAGACCCGGCCAAGGAAAAAGCTGAACTAGAACGCAAGAGTGGACCTTATGGAAGAAAAGAAAATGGTCCCAAGCTAAGAACATGTTTCAACTGTGGAGACCGGCTGCACTTTGTAACTAAGTGTCCATATAAAAGTAGGGAAGATAATGGAGGAAGACTCATTTTCAAAGACAAGTCAAAGGATCCACGCAAGAAACAATTTGTAAAGAATAATACTCCTTTCAAGAAGCAACCAAAGATTGTTCTAGTAGCTCAAGAAGAATATTCTTCGGGAAGTGAAGATGAGGACGAGGATGATAGCTCTCAAGAGGTGGCTGCTATAGTCACCACATCTACATCAACATCTCTCTTCGACTCTTTGAACGAAAACGTCATCAATAAGAATGCTACTTGTCTCATGGCAAGAAGTTCTGAGGTAACTACTTCTAACTCTTCTTTTCCTAAGGATATGACTGACATGGATGATCCTACTAGTCTTAAGGTTAAAGAAGAGATTATTGCTTTGGACTATTTCTTCACTAACTTGCAAGGTGAGCACAAAATACGTTTTGAAGCTCTTATGTACCAGCTGGCCCAAAATGAAGCTCTCCTCGAAGAAAAGAGCAGAACTGAAAGGGGGGATGCAATGGAAATTGCATCCTTAAAAAATGCTCTACAAGAATAAGAAGAGGTTCGGGTTTCTCTTGAATATAAGCTTGAGTCCATTGAGGAGTCACATGAAGAAATAGTGGCTAAACTTGTTAAGGAACGTGACAATGCAGTCGCCAAAGCAAAGAAGTTAAAGAAGGAAAAGATTGACTTTGGGGCTGCTCATGATAGACTCTCCGAGGAATTGGAGAATCTTGACATCGCTCACAAGGCAATGAAAAGCGATTTCTCCATTCTCAATGAGTCACATGATCAGCTCCAAATTCGATTGGCCAAGTATGATGTTCCTAGCACATCCAATTCAACATATAGTCACAAGGAAAATGCTAGTGTGGAAGAAGAATTTGTCAAGGACATCACTCCCAAAGATAAGGGTGTTCTTGATGAAGTTCTTGGCAAGCAAAAGTAAAATCATGGTAAAGTGGGACTTGGGTATGTCACCAAGTCCAAGAAGAAGAAAAACAAGAAGAACAAGACCAAGAATGTACAGTCAAAGACAAGCACCACTGAGAAGAATGTCACAAAAGAGGAAACTAACAATATTGGTTTTGCAGGGTCTCACAATCAAAATTATGAAATCTTTTGTGATTATTATGGTGATGTTTATGCTTATTGTGTCAGTCCTTTTGATTATGTTGCTTGGTCTATTTGGGTTCCAAAGACCCTTGTCACTAACATGAGATGACCCATTGAAAAATGGGTACCTAAAACCAAGAAGTAATTCTCTTGCAGGGCTATGATTCCGGTGGGTCGAAATGGGTGATGGATAGTGGATGCACAAGTCATATGACCGTAAGTAAGGAAGATCATCACGGAGATGTGTCCCAATCATGATAATATTACAGTCTCATATGGTGATAAGTCTAAATCTCAGGTATTGGGTCTTGGCAAGGTTGTGGTTGCTCACGATATCTCTCTCGTGGCATCATGCTTGTTGAGACCCTCGGTTACAACCTTCTTTCTGTTCGTGCCCTTGGCAAGATGGGTTTTGCTGTTTTCCTTGATGATGATTTGGTGGTACTCTTGTGGAGCAAGTCTCTAAAGGTCACTTTCGTTGGGTATGTCGAAAATGACCTGTATGTGGTGGACTTTTCAGGGAAAACCACTTCGGATCCGATGTGCCTATTCGGAAAGGCCGACGTGGGCTGGTTATGGCATCCCCGTTTAGCCCATGTCAACATGAGAACTTTGCAAAGTCTCCACAAGGGTGGCCACATCCTTGGACTAAAAGACAATGTCTCCTTTGCCAAAGATCGTGTTCGTAGGGCTTGTGTTGAAGGCAAAATGCATAACTCTCCCCACAAGAGGAAGACTATTGTGTCTTCAAAGAGAATCTTGGAATTCCTTCATGTGGATTTATTTGGTTCTCCATCTCATGCCAGTCTTGGTGGGAAGAAATATTGCTTGGTCATTGTCGATGATTACTCAAGATATACATGGGTCTATTTCTTCAAGCTAAAGAGTGAGACTCAACAAATGGTCATTGACTTTGCCAATGAAGTTCAGCGTCAACACAATTTCCTTATCTTGGCAATAAGAAGTGACAATGGCTACGAATTCAAGAACTACACTTTGAATGAGTTTTTAAGTGAAGAGAGGATAAGACATCAATATTCTGCTGCGTACACCCCCTCAACAAAATGGTGTAGCTGGGAGGAAGAACCGGACTTTGATGGACATGGCAAGATCAATGTTGGCTGAATTCAAGTCTCCTTACAACTTTTGGGCTGAAGCCATATCCACCGCGTGACACTCATCTAACCGGCTCTACCTCTGAAAGATTTTGGACAAGACGCCATATGAAATACTTACCGGTAACAAGCCTAACATCTCATACTTCATGGTATCCGGCTGTAAGTGTTTCTTTCTTACTAAAGGTGTCCTCTTGTCTAAATTTGAGTCTAAGGCTTTAGAAGGTATTTTTGTTGGTTACGGTGTCGAATCCCACACTTATAGAGTCTACAACAAGCCACCGGGACTGTTGTAGAATCTTGTAGTGTGGAGTTTGATGAAAATAATGGCTCCTATTTAGGGCAAATTGATGTTTGTGATGCAGATGTTGAAATACCCCAAGATGCCATAAGAAGACTGGGCGTGGGATTTTTCCACCCCATTGAGGAACCCCTTGTGGCGGATCGGGAAGGACAATGCTCCACTCAAGTGGAGCCCTCATCTACACAAGATCAACAAGCCCCTACTGCTGGAGAAACCCCTGCACCAACACCGTAACCTGCTGAAGATCATCAGTCTTCTGGGCAAAATGATAGTCCCAGGCCGGACTATCCGCCCCCTCCAAGGGGAGGACAGTCTGCCCCTGGCACTCCAAATCATCCCAGGGGATCAGAAGAAGAAGAAATCAGTCAGGAAGACTCCAGGCCGGAATCTTCGGCCCCCGAAGGCAGATTATCTGGCCCTAGATCTCCCAGCATCGTCAGGCACTATCAGGAAGAGGATGTTGCAGCTGCTTCACCCAGGCCGGATAGTCCGGCCCCACCAAGGTGCATATTATCCTGCCCTGAAGAAAATGTTCTGCAGCAAGCTCCTGTTGTCAACTCAAAACAGGATCAAGGGCAAGGTAGTGGACAAGACAAGGATACCAATGTTGAATCAACTCCTCTTAGAAACAATAAGGATATTGAGACTCGTCGCAAGGCTCGTGCCGATCGGAATCTTGAGCTTAAAGGACACACTCTTGACAAGGTTGTCGGTGATCTTCGAAGAAGGGTGTCTACTAGAAGAGAACTTGCAAGCTTTTGTGATCATCAAGCTCACATTTCTATGGTTGAACCGAAGAAGGTCTTTGATTCTCTTGAAGATCCTGATTGAGTTGTTGCAATGCATGAAGAATTACATAACTTTGAGCGCAACAAAGTTTGGAAGCTTGTTGAGAAACCAAAAGATTGTCGCAATGTTATCGGCACCAAGTGGATTTTCAAGAACAAACAAGATGAAAATGGCATTGTTGTGAGGAATAAAGTAAGACTCGTGGCTCAAGGATTCTCTCAAGAGGAAGGAATTGATTTTGGCGAAACTTATGCTCCTGTGGCTCGTCTTGAGTCCATCCGTATCCTTCTTGCCTATGCCGCCCATCATAATTTTAAATTACATCAAATGTATGCTAAGAGTGTGTTTCTTAATGGTCCACTACATGAGTTGGTATACGTCAAGCAACCCCCGGGTTTTGATGACCACAAATTTCTGAACCATGTCTACAAACTCGATAAGGCGCTCTATGGCCTTAAACAAGCCCCACGTGCGTGGTATGAGCACCTTAAAGAACTCTTGTTAGACCGTGGATTCGAAGTTGGGCAAATCGATCCCACTCTTTTTACTAAGAAGGTTAATGGGGAGCTTTTTGTATGCCAACTATATGTAGACGACATTGTTTTTGGCTCTACTAACCAAGCTTTTAACGATGAATTCTCAAAGCTTATGACTGACAGGTTTGAGATGTCTATGATGGGTGAATTAAGGTTCTTTCTTGGATTCGAGATCAAGCAACTTAGAGAAGGAACTTTTATTAATCAAGCTAAGTACATCCTAGACATGCTCAAGAGGTTCAAGATGACGGATCTCAATGGTGTTGCTACTCCAATGCAAACAAAGTGTCATCTTGAGCTCAATCCCAAGGGTAAAGACGTGTGTTAGATAACAATATCAAGGATTATTTAATGTGTGCTGAAGTGTTGCAGTTCTCTCTAAAGAAAAAGGGAAAGGAATCTGCCTTTGGGGGCGGATAATCCGCAACTACCAGGGGCAGATAACCCGCCCCACCCTTTTCCTAGATAGGCGCAAGCCCCAGAAGGGGGGCGGAGTTTCGACCTGATAATCCGGCACCACCAGATAATCCGCCCTTCAGGGGGACCGGATAATCCCCCCCCCCATGCTCAGCCTGAAGTTTTTCAAGGCGCAAGCCCCAGAAGGGGGCGCAGTTTTGGCCGGATTTTCCGGCCACACCGGATAATCCGCCCATGGAGGGGGCCGGATAATCCGCCCCTAAGATCTTCATCAAGTTATTCACCCCGGAGTATCCGCCCTGGGGGCGGAGTTTTCCCCGGGGCAGATAGTCCGGCCCTAGTGGGGGGCGGATAATACGCCCCCAAACTTGTTCAACGGCCAGATATGTGCAGGGGGTATTTAAGCCAGCCTTCCCCCTCCTGCCAGATCTCTTGATTCATTCGAAAAAGTCAAGATCTGATCTGCAACCTTCATCCAAGAGAGCTCCACCTAGATCCACCCAAAGGCACCGTCCCTTGGGGAATCGAAGGAGGAGGACTCGGTCTTCAACAACTGCAATCAAGCGCTTCATATCCTCTCCATTCATTTGGAGAATCACCGATCTAGTATTTCTTGCGAATACCTAGATCCTTGTTTTGTTTATATTGATAAACCTTGTTCTTGTGACAGCTTGTTGTCATCTCAGGATCCCCCAATTAAGTTGTGGTTGTGTGCCCCGGTAGAGTTGTAAAGGCACCGGTTCTCGCCTCGAAGGGTACCAATAATGGAGAAGGTGGATCAGGCCTGTCGGGGCGAGATCCATCGGAGAATAGGGTGAGGCCTATTGTGGCGTGGTGGTATTAGAACCTCCCACCCCTCCAACGCAGATGTACTTCCCTTAACAAGGAAGGAACTGCGGTAAAACAAATCCCTGTGTCTCTGCGTGCTCCACTACGGTTCTCCCGCTCCTCTCCTTACGCACTTAGTAGCTAGGCTTGCATATAGGGAAATTCTCGTAGTTGCATATCTAGAGAATTTACTTTGTGTCAAGCCTAAAACTGAAAAAGACTAAAAATTCAGTAGCACCTATTCACACCCTCCTCTAGGTGCCCATACGATCCATTTCAGCAGTGGGCCTCCAGCTACCCTTACCCACCAGGCTACTGGCCACCCGCCGGCTAGATGCTGAGCGCTGGAGGGGTTCCTGTCTCTCCTGTGCCTCAAAGCTCCGCCCAACAGGCGGCCATCATGAACCACTTGTACCACGAGATCAGGCCGGAGCAGCGGATGGATCCCTAGTGGGATCCCGACAACTACGACACCTGGAATGCCTTCTTCGCTAACCGGCAGGAAAGGGAGATCGTCAGGTACGAGGGTGATGGCCTGCCCCCGGTAAACCACAACGAAGCCGGCCGCTGTCTGTGGTGGGCGAACCGTACTATCATCGGCGTGATGTGCTACGTCGCCGAGGAGACCATCCTCGACTGCGGTGCCCAGAAGTCCACCCGCCACAGAGCCACAAGAAGGCCCCTCCCCCGCCGGGCGGTAGCAGCATTGTCTTCCAGGAGACCCCTCCCCCGCCTGTCGTGAATCTGAGGCTGGGCTGGCAGGTGCCCCCGATATATGCCATGCCTGGGCTGAGGATCGAGCCGTGTGCGCCTAGCCACGACGACGACGATGACAATGATGATGACGATGACGAAGAAGACCCTGAAGCTGCGTACTATAGGACTAGGCATGATTATGACTAAAGGGGCGACTTTAGTCCTGAATGTTAGCTAGTCCCGGTTTGTACTGGTTTTTAATATTAATAAATGTATTGAGTGCTAGTCCTGGTTTGTGGTTGGACCGGGACTAAAGGGGGGCTTTAGTCCCGATTCCGTAGTCTCAGTTTTTAATATTAATAAATGTCTTGAGTGTTAGTCATGTTTTGTGGTTGGACCGGGACTAAAGGGGGGCCTTTAGTTCTGATTCATACTACGACTTTCCCAAACTATGAAGATGTAATCCTGATTCGTACTTACCATGAAGATCTAATCCGCAAACACGTGTGGTCACATGTTGGAGTGCCTCTATGACCAACTTTAGGGACAATGCCGGAAGATTGGCCTCCGGCGGCATATCCCTAAAGCTGGTCATAGTGGTGTCCCTTCTCTCGCACACCATCTTGCAGCTTGTAACTTCTCTAACTAGATCAATACGCCTGGAAGATAAATAATTTCACATATTAGGGAAGACGAGCTTCTTTGCTTCATATGTACTGGTGGGCAATTCGTTATTTCTTGGAAGCAACTTCTTCATGAGTACCAGCAACTTCTCAAATCCCGAGTCAGTCACACCGGTCTCTGCCTTCCACTTCAGCAATTCCAGTGTGCTACCCAGCTTCTTCTGGCCATCTTCACAAGTTGGGTACAACAATTTGTTGTGGTCTTATAACATCTGCTCGAATTGCAACTTCTCCTTTTGTGTGTCGAAGTCTCCCTTTGTATCAGAAATGACCCGACCAATATTATCAGCGGGCCGGTCTGGTTCCCGTTCTTCACCTCCTTCTTCTTCATTGTCTTCCATTGCGGTATCAGCGTATTTAGGGAACATAGATCGGTAGTTGCCATCATCGTTCTCTTCTTCATCACCGTCTTCCATCGCAACCCCTCTTTCTCCGTGTTTGGTCCAAACATTATAGATGGACATAAAACCAGACTGAAGTAGGTGGCTCTGAATGACTCTTGTGGAAGTGTGAGCCTTCTTATTCCTACAGTGAACACATGGGCAACACATAAAACCATCCCGCCGCTTGTTCTCCTCGGCCACAAATCGAAAAGAACGCACGCCTTCTCTGAAAGCGGCAGAGCATCGGTCACCGTACATCCATGGATGGCTCATCTATATCATACAAATATATATCAAATGCAATCACGATGCTAAAATTAGTACCGCGCGGTCTAAACGAGAAAATAGTTGCTAACCTTTTATTACACTTGGAAAAAAAGATGAGAAAACTAAAGTGTGGCTCGGGCACCTTATATCATGTCTGTCTTGTGTGACCTAAAGTCGCATCGTTCTAATGGGCATTTCACCGAACACCTCTAGTGCATATGAACAAGAAAAAAATAGCACAACACCACCTCTCCCACCAGGAAAAAAACAGTTGAGAGGAGGAGGGGCTGTGCCATATATATAGGACATACCATTAGTCCTGGTTTGAGATACTAACCGGGACTAAAGGGGATGCCCGCAGCAAGCGGCAGGCCTCATACCCTTTAGTCTCGGTTTGTGTCTCACACCGGGGCTAATGGGGTCTACGGGCCAGGACCTATGGTTTGGGGTGGCTCGACTCGTCCGGCGCGGGCCATTAGTCCCGGCCCCAGCCATAGCCGAGACTAATGGCCTGGACGAAAAGCTTGTTTCCTACTAGTGCATGTATGTTGGGACTCGTATGTCAGCTTGTCTACCAAGTTTGGTGCTAATTGGATCTGCGGTTTAAGAGCAGTTTGCTGATTACCGAAGGGGACAGAAACTAAGATACTCTGCTTTGCTGTAATCTTTCTCTCAAATGGTTGTGGTTGTTGTTGTTGCCAGTTGGCGACGTGCTGAGTGTGTTTTATATCTCTAGATGTTCTAAAGAAGACTCTGTACCTAGATTGCTCATAGTGAAGCTCGCATGGACAGGTTGTTCCGCACCCGTGGTTTCTTTTTCTTCTCACTTTGAGAAAGTTTTTCCAAGTAAATCCTTGTGTCACATGTGCATGTGCTCATTGTTTTATTTCCGCTGCATATCTATTGATTAAAACTATTCTCGAGGTTCACCGCAAGCAGCAGGGTTGTGCTTCTTCCCCCAAACAGTGTGCATCTTATCTATGTAGAGTCCTGGCGGGAATACTTACTGATTATATCATCGCGATGCTATATTTTAGTAATAAAGCGTTACTTATAAAAAAATTGGAGAAATCAAGTCATGAGGTCTTCATACCTCACCAAAAACATATGTAGTTGGCCATGAACGGTTTCAACTACAAAGCATGAAAAATCGGGTGTGTCTGTGCAGATTCACGTAATTGTAGATGATGTGCTATACCTCCTGATCTCTACCTCCACAATAGATAATGAACCAAAAAATTCTTTGACAACTTAGGGCATACATTTTGGGGTTCAGGAGGTTGACTGTTGAGCGTATGGACGGAGGCTAAGAAAATAATGCCAAGGCCCAAATAATGCGAAGGCATACATTTTGGGGCACATACGGTTATTATGTTCTTTTAAATCATTAAATTCCCCATACAGAATTACAGATACAGTTGGGTGAATATACGTCCATAGAGGTTGTACCGAGACTTGGATACATGTGTGGCAGCCTCGGATTACATGCAAGCTTCAATCGGATAAAATTCGCACCACAGATCATTGTCGGAGGCAATTTCTCCCTTATCCTGTATAAAGATATGAAATTGTCGACATATAAGTTGCTTACCATGAGATTAATTAAGATAAACAGAAATGCTTCAATAGCTTGAAGCTGGCTACTGGTTGTGTTCCTTAAGATGAATGGTACAGTAAAAGATACTACCTCCGTTTCATAATGTAGAATGTTTTGGTACACATATTGGTAAGCCCATGATCAATCACTTCAAATTAGACGAACAAGCATGCTTGAAAAATCTGATTGCCAAGCACACGTATCATGCCTCATTTTTTAATTTTCCTTTCAATATCCCACATAGCCTACACCTACTAGGACTCACTCGCCACTCACGCATGGTATGCAAGCCAATCACTATGGAAAATACCTAATTGGCTTGACCATGGAGTGTATCAAGATTAACGCTACCAAAACTGAATTAATTTGCGAAAACGTTATGCATTATGGAACAGATTTAGTACTCTTTGGAGAGAAATAAAATGTGAGCCGCCTTACCAATTTGATCACGGAATCAAGAAGACCGTCGAACCTGCTGGTGCTAGAGCTGAGCTCGCTCAGCAGCCTTGGAATGCTTGGCTCCTGGTCTGTGGGAGTATCTCCTGAGAATAGGACATCGGCCCTTGTCTGTGCAACAATTGATGAGGCAACTGCACCTGTCTGCCGAAAGATGCTGCAATTGGTGGACCATTGGCTGATGGAATGCCGGGCGGCAACATTGCCTTGGAGTTGAGAGGAATTCCATACCATACTCTCATGCTCCTTGTGTCCAAAACTGTTTCCACTTGAGGCCAATGTATCACCCAATCGGGTTGCACCATTATTGTTGAATGAACCACGCACTGGCAACTTGCTCTCAGAAGATTCGGACAAAGGAATAACACTCTGCTGGGATATATCTTGAAGAAGTTCTAGACTTGCAGATGGAACTTTAATTGATGGCTGGATGGCCAGTTTTCCTTGTTTGAGCATGTTAGGCGGGCTAGCAGCCAGGCTATTCCCAGAAACAACGGCGGACAGATCACCGCTATCCTGTTGCAGCTGGGCCTGCTGGAGCGATGGTGCGACACCTTGTTCCAGATTTCCATGCTTGTTTCCTGGTAGGATGTGATGATACATATTCGCATCAGTGCAACTTCCACTTACAAGCTGAGCAGATACCCCGTGTGCCAGAACTGCCGGCTGTTGATTCTCGTTGCTAACACTATATCCATGTGCACTGGAAGATGATGGAGTTGTAGGAGAGGTGAAAAAAGCTTGGTAATCCTGGTGTCCTTCAAACCCATACATGCAAAGAAAGGGGTCTCTACCTCCCAAAGCAGCATATATGCCAGCTTGATATGATTCCAGAGCACGTAACTGTCGGAGGTGGATCCTGTATTTCTGCATGTACACCAAAGCAAATGGTCAGACTGTGAGGCAGATGATACTGTGTATTTAACCTTTTTGTGACCCTCTAGTAATTTGCTGATATAGAATCATTGGAGGAGCGCTAAGTTTCCAGTTTAGCACCATATTCTTGCTGAGTCTTTGTTAATATAGCTGTACCCAAGTGCCACGTAAAAAGGTCCCGTTTCAGCTCTTACTAGATTTATCACTCGTTTACTTGTTTTAGGATTGTTTCATGAACATGCACTGTTTTACGGTGAAAATGCAATGCTTTCTTTTGAACTTCCAGCTTTATTACGGAGATTGGAAATTTGAAAGTATATTTATTCCATGATAATACGGGTGGCAGCACTGATTTCCTTCTAAACAACTTTACTAATGTTTCAATCAGCGTATTGTAAGCTAGTATACTGTACCATTTGCATTGAGCCACTCAAAGATAATTTGTACAGTAGGATATAAAATATGTGGTGCTGCATAAAGAAAAATTTCTCTCTTAGCTATAACTTGTTCTATGCACTAGTCTATTTTAATACCTGACTGTTGTCAGAGGTACAGAGTTAGCGGTTGACAATTGGCATGTATGGGAAGGACAAAATACTGATCTACTGATAACAACAATATAGTAGTAAACAAAGTGCCTTGCCTGTAGGTGACTTGCAACATTTTCCCTGGTGAGGTCTTTAACATTCATGAGCTCAAGAATCCTTTTTGGCACGGCTTCTGCATAAACACAAGAGGATAAAATCCTTATATCATGATTAGTTGTAAGAAAACAAAAGAGGTAGCCACTGGTGAGTACTCACTGTCAATTCCGAGTTGGTTGACAACGGTGACAAATTTTGTATGCATTTGAACTGTCCAAACAATTCTTGGCTTCTTTGCAGGATAAGTTTTATCGTTATCTTGAACATTGCTCTCCTCATCTTCATCTTCCTCCTCGCTATGATATGTCTTCCTCTTGTAGCTGGACCTCCCACTTTGTTCGGAAGAACCACATGTAACTTGGTAGTACACATTGTCAGAATTGGCAGCACTGAGTTTCCTTCTAACAACATGCTGCCATATATTTCTAGGCTCTTCAATTCGAACGGGTTTTAGGAGATAGTCACATGCACCGTGAGTTATCCCCTTCATAACAGATTTGGTCTCTCCATTCACAGATAACACTGCATGGACAATAATTGATTGGGATTAACATTATCCAGTAATTCCCTATTTAGAAATCGAAGACCATAGGATTCACTATGCAGAGTTCATATTTTGTACTTCATCCGTCAAAGAATAAGTGACTTGTATTTGTCTCGATTCACACGTATCTAGAAGCGCCACCCCTAAACTTAAGCTACATGGGCCGTTTTATTTTTTTGACCGGTCGAAACCCATATCGAGATCATGTCTATCTCTGTATATGTGTACTCGGTCGAACTGGGTATAATCCACGTTCCGACCGGCTGATCCCACCTCCTATTATCGCGATCTATATCTTTGTATGTCATATTTTAATTTTTTTTTGTTGTTATATAACTTATGATTTTCGCTTTCCGCAGGCACATGAGTATACGTATATGGTGAGTATACATCTAAGAGGACCATACGGAGTTCGAGTGGGTTCGTACGATCCTCTAAACAATCGGAATCGAGTTTTTGTTTGTCAAAATTTGAAAGAGGGAGGGGGAGGGGGTGGGGGACCGAAGCAAAAGTGATCTAGAAGCATTTTAGTGTCTTGATACATTCGAATTTAGACAAACCAAATCACTTATTTTCGGATGGAGAGAGTACGTAAAATAATACACTGGGTATGCCTCCTAGGCTCCTATTACCAAGAACAATAAGTATTGGGCAGAACTTACTAATGACCGGGAGGTCCATTTCTTGCCCCACAAGCTCAAGAAGTTGAAAGCCGTCCATGCCTGGCATGTGGACATCACTGATAACTAGATCAAACATGTCCCTGTTTTCCCGCAGCATCTTTAGCGCGATAGCGGCCAGATTTGTCGATGTCACTGGAAACATGGCATAGATCACTCTTCCAAGTGAGTAGCTATACAAGAAATGAAATGTACATTGCACAATGAAAGTGCATCTCAAAGCCAGCTGCCAAAACTGATGCAGCAACATGCCTTTGTTTATATGGCACAAACAGTGGATGCATGAATTCAGAACGTACAACCGCATTTCGTTGCCCTCTGTGCATGTAGGGTGTGGCAACTAACAAATGTACAAAAGAACTTTGTCCTAGACACTTAGGAAGTAGCCGGCCACCCGTGATAGTCAAGTGGAGCGACGCCCCAGGACAAATAGAGTAGTATATCCTTTAAAAATTTCGAGCTTTAATTGTTTTCATTCTGAAACCGTAAACCTAATTTAGGATCGGTTTTAACTGACAATTTTATCTTGATGAGATTTGAAACTAGACTCACTGTTGATTTGTTTCGCTCCTAAAACTGGCTAAACCTCTCAAACCAGCTTTATGTGTATCTAGCCATGCTTAATTTCCTCGAGAAATTTTAGCATGCATCAATATTAATAGGAGCTGTCAATTTTTTGTGATCCGAGGGCCTGTACACACTATCACCTCTCTTTTTTTTGCAAATACTACTATTACCTACTACCTCATACTTAGTAGGTTAGGTCTAGCAATAACCACAATGGGGTCATTATGGACAAATAAGGAAGAAAAATAGTACTCCGTTCACTAAGGAACTAACATGGCTTATTAATCACACAGATTTTGTACACTAATCTTGCTTTCAGTTAGCCAAGAAACTCTAGTGCCAAAACAGTTCACGCGCCATCATCAAGAACACAATGAATATGAAATAGGGTCGCGGCTAACGAGGAGCTTTGCATGCACAACACAATGCATGCTGTGTGATATCACCATCTAATGGCATATAGATGCTGGCGGTGAAGAAGAAGAAGAAATAATTCTCACCCTCATAGTGGCACCGGCGCAGGAGGGTCTCGAGCACCTTGAGGCACACCCGGTCGTCATCAATGGCAAGCACCCGCATGCCAGCGGGGAACTGGTTCCTCCTCGTCGTCGCCATGACCTCTGTCGTCGCCGGGAGAGTCGATCAGAGGGGATGAGTATTTGGTTGAATGGAGGAGTTAGGAGGAATGGGGAGGGGTGGCTGCGGAAGAGATGGATGGAGAGGAGGAGAAAGAGAGAGATGGGTGAAAAGATGGGGGTGTGGTGCACGAGATGGACTCTGGTGATATATATAACACGAGATGGGCTGTTAGTGAATGTGTTGCTCCGTACACGTACGCATATGCTTTAGCCGACCAGCAAGGATTCAGTCACGGAACCAAGCTTAATAGTGTCAGTCTTACAAGCAGTAGAAAGACCTAAATGGCAATAGAGCAGATGGTGGAGAACAACTCGTCGACACGACTCCAACTTTATGGAGGGAATAAAGATGGATTGTACCGTGGATACATTATTTCAAAGAAGATGCCTTGGATCGTTCAGGACAAAGACACGACTCGTGCGTGCTGTGATACACACATTATTGTCGCATGTGGGATCCATGTACCCAAGGACCCATCAATTTCCATCAAATGGGAAGCTACGCCGACGGCCAAACATCGGGGTCGTTGGCGTAGCCATCGTCTAGGCCAGGTCCGGCAAGCAACCGTCGGCGTAGAATTGCCTTCGGCAATATCCTATGGTATGCCAACGGCTGCCCTCGGCGTAGCATACGCCGACGGCTGTTCTCGGCGTAGCTATTTTTTATTTTATCTCATTAAACTTTGAAAAATCATAACTAAATTATTCTAATTCGGAAAAATACAAATAATATATCAAAATTTGCAGAAAAATAAGACTTATCTATTTACACTCAAATATTACACATTTGTAAATAAAAATTAAGTAAAACATAAAACATTATATATAGTTTAAAACGGGCATAAAAAATTCAAGAATGATCGAAACAATGCGAAACCTTTGCTTGGTGTTATATTATGTGACATAGTTATAAGGAAAAATATCAAATTTGATATACTGATTATGTCTCAAAAAAACCTTCACAAAATGACCTATCTCATTCGAGGTTTCTTGGCTTTCGGGTCAAATGACCAATGTTATGGCTAGAATCAAGGCATAGTTTGTGATAATGTGCCCATATTATGCATACACATGCATCATGGGATGGCGAACAATGTTGCAGGAGGAAGTTTTTTTTTTCGTCGCACCAAAAAGCCATTTCCCATTTTCCGAGCACAAAAAACGGACGGTTTTGTGAAGCAACCACCAAATGGCTAATTCAAAATGCTACCACCACATTTTACAAAAATACTATATCACCTTATATAGACAATGTCCCAACAGGGAGATCTGAAACCTTTCCGTCCACATCTGGTGAAAAAGACAAATTCCTGCCGAATCGGTAGGAAGTGGGTCAGATATGAACTACAGGTACATGATCCTATGCTCATGTTTTTTTACAAAAATCATTTTTAGGTTCACAATATGCTCTTTTATCAAAGATCCAATGCAAGTTTAGCGAGGCTCGGCCCCGAGCTAAGAATCTTCATGCCCGCTGTTCGACAAAGTTTGACGATGGTTTAAAACGGACATAAAAAATTCAAAAATGATCGAAACAATGCGAAACCTTCGCGTGATGTTATATTATATGACATAGTTATAAGGAAAAATATCAAACTTGATATATTGATTATGTCTCAAAAAAACCTTCACAAAATGACCTATCTCATTCGAGGTTTCTTGGCTTTCGGGTCAAATGACCAATGTTATGGCTCGAATCAAGGCATAGTTTGTGATAATGTGTCCATATTGTGTATACACATGCATCATGGGATGGCGAACAATGTTGCAGGAGGAAGTTTTCCTTTTCGTTGCACCAAAAAGCCATTTTCCATTTTCCGAGCACAAAAAACGGACGGTTTTGTGAAACAACCACCAAATGGCTAATTCAAAATGCTACCACCACATTTTACAAAAATACTATACCACCTTATATGGACAATTTCCCAACATGGGGATCCGAAACCTTTCCGTCCACCTCTGGTGAAAAAGACAAATTCATGCCGAATCGGTAGGAAGTGGGTCAGATATGAACTACAGGTACATGAACCGATGCTCATGTTTTTTTACAAAAATCATTTTTAGGTTCACAATATGCTATTTTATCAAAGATCCAATGCAAGTTTAGCTAGACTCGGCCCCGAGCTAAGAATCTTCATGCCCGCTGTTCGACAAAGTTTGACGATGGATTAAAACGGGCATAAAAAATTCAAAAATGATCGAAACAATGCGAAACCTTCGCGTGGTGTTATATTATGTGACATAGTTATAAGGAAAAATATCAAACTTGATATATTGATTATGTCTCAAAAAAACCTTCACAAAATGACCTATCTCATTCGAGGTTTCTTGGCTTTCGGGTCAAATGACCAATGTTATGGCTAGAATCAAGGCATAGTTTGTGATAATGTGCCCATATTGTGCATACACATGCATCATGGGATGGAGAATAATGTTTCAGGAGGAAGTTTTCCTTTTTGTCGCACCAAAAATCCATTTCCCATTTTCCGAGCACAAAAAACGGACGGTTTTGTGAAGCAACCACCAAATGGCTAATTCAAAATGCTACCACCACATTTTACAAAAATACTATACCACCTTATATGGACAATGTCCCAACAGGGGGATCCGAAACCTTTCCGTCCACCTCTGGTGAAAAAGACAAATTCCTGCCGAATCGGTAGGAAGTGGGTCAGATATGAACTACAGGTACATGATCCGATGCTCATGTTTTTTTACAAAAATCATTTTTAGGTTTACAATATGCTATTTTATCGAAGATACAATGCAACTTTAGCGAGGCTCGGCCCCGAGCTAAGAATCTTCATGCCCGATGTTCGACAAAGTTTGACGATAGTTTAAAACGGGCATAAAAAATTCAAAAATGATCGAAACAATGCGAAACCTTTGCGTGGTGTTATATTATGTGACAGAGTTATAAGGAAAAATATCAAACTTGATATATTGATTATGTCTCAAAAAAAACCTTCACAAAATGACCTATCTCATTCGAGGTTTCTTGGGTTTCGGGTCAAATGACCAATGTTATGGCTAGAATCAAGGCATATTTTGTGATAATGTGCCCATATTGTACATAAACATGCATCATGGGATGGCAAACAATGTTGCAGGAGGAAGTTTTCCTTTTCGTCGCACCAAAAAGCCATTTCCCATTTTCCGAGCACAAAAAACAGACGATTTTGTGAAGAACCACCAAATGGCTAATTCAAAATTCTACCACCACATTTTACAAAAATACTATACCACCTTATATGGACAATGTCCCAACAGAGGGATCCGAAACCTTTCCGTCCACCTCTGGTGAAAAAGACAAATTCCTGCCGAATCTGTAGGAAGTGGGTTAGATATGAACTACATGTACATGATCCGATGCTCATGTTTTTTTACAAAAATCATTTTTAGGTTCACAATATGCTATTTTATCAAAGATCCAATGCAAGTTTAGCGAGGCTCGGCCCAGAGCTAAGAATCTTCATGCCAACTGTTCGACAAAGTTTGACCATAGTTTAAAACGGGCATAAAAAATTCAAAAATGATCGAAACAATACGAAACCTTCGCGTGGTGTTATATTATGTGACATAGTTATAAGGAAAAATACCAAACTTGATATATGTATTATGTCTCAAAAAAACCTTCACAAAATGACCTATCTCATTCGTGGTTTCTAGGCTTTCGGGTCAAATGACCAATGTTATGGCTAGAATCAAGGCATAGTTTGTGATAATGTGTCCATATTGTGCATACACATGCATCATGGGATGGCGAACAATGTTGCAGGAGGAAGTTTTCCTTTTCGTCGCACCAAAAAGCCATTTCCCATTTTCCGAGCACAAAAAACGGACGGTTTTGTGAAGCAGCCACCAAATGGCTAATTCAAAATGCTACCACCACATTTTACAAAAATACTATACCACCTTATATGGACAATTTCCCAACAGGGGGATCTGAAACCTTTCCGTCCACCTCTGGTGAAAAAGACAAATTCCTGCCGAATCGGTAGGAAGTGGGTCAGATATGAACTACAGGTACATGATCCGATGCTCATGTTTTTTTACAAAAATAATATTTAGGTTCACAACAAGCTATTTTATAAAAGATCCAATGCAAGTTTAGCAAGGCTCGGCCCGAGCTAAGAATATTCATGCCCGATGTTCGACAAAGTTTGACTATAGTTTAAAACGGGCATAAAAAATTCAAAAATGATAGAAACAATGCGAAACCTTCGCGTGGTGTTATATTATGTGACATAGTTATAAGGAAAAATATCAAACTTGATATATTGATTATGTCTCAAAAAAACCTTCACAAAATGACCTATCTCATTCGAGGTTTCTTGGCTTTCGGGTCAAATGCCCATAGTTATGCCTAGAATCATGGCATATTTTGTGATAATGTGTCCATATTGTGCATACACATGCATCATGGGATGTTGAACAATGTTGCAGGAGGAAGTTTTCCTTTTCGTCGCACCAAAAAGCCATTTCCCATTTTCCGAGCACAAAAAACGGACGGTTTTTTGAAGCAACCACCAAATGGCTAATTCAAAATTCTACCACCACATTTTACAAAAATACTATACCAGCTTATATGGACAATTTCCCAACAGGGGGATCCTAAACCTTTCCGTCCTCCTCTGGTGAAAAAGACAAATTCCTGCCGAATCGGCAGGAAGTGGGTCAGATATGAACTACAGGTACATGATCCGATGCTCATGTTTTTTTTACAAAAATCATTTTTAGGTTCACAATATGCTATTTTATCAAAGATCCAATTCAAGTTTAGCGAGGCTCGGCCCCGAGCTAAGAATCTTCATGCCCGTCGTTCGACAAAGTTTGACGATAGTTTAAAACGGGCATAAAAAATTCAAAAATGATCGAAACAATACGAAACCTTCGCGTGGTGTTATATTATGTGACATAGTTATAAGAAAAAATATCAAACTTGATATATTGATTATGTCTCAAAAAACCTTCACAAATGACCTATCTCATTCGGGGTTTCTTGGCTTTCGGGTCAAATGACCAATGTTATGGCTAGAATCAAGGCATAGTTTGTGATAATGTGCCCAAATTGTGCATACACATGCATCATGGGATGGCGAACAATGTTGCAGGACGAAGTTTTCCTTTTGGTCGCACCAAAAAGCCATTTCTCATTTTCCGAGCACAAAAACGGACGGTTTTGTGAAGCAACCACCAAATGGCTAATTCAAAATGCTACCACCACATTTAAAAAAAATACTATACCACCTTATATCGACAATGTCCCAACAGGTGGATCCGAAACCTTTCCGTCCACCTCTGGTGAAAAAGACAAATTTCTGCCGAATCGGCAGGAAGTGGGTCAGATATGAACTACAAGTACATGATCCGATGCTCATGTTTTTTTACAAAAATCATTTTTAGGTTCACAATATGCTATTTTATCAAAGATCCAATGCATGTTTAGCGAGGTTCGGCCCCGAGCTAAGAATTTTCATGCCCGATGTTCGACAAAGTTTGACGATAGTTTAAAACGGGCATAAAAATTCAAAAATGATCGAAACAATGCGAAACCTTCGCATGGTGTTATATTATGTGACATAGTTATAAGGAAAAATATCAAACTTGATATATTGATTATGTCTCAAAAAAACCTTCACAAAATGACCTATCTCATTCGAGGTTTCTTGGCTTTCGGGTCAAATGACCATAGTTATGGCTAGAATCAAGGCATATTTTGTGATAATGTGCCCATATTGTGCATACAGATGCATCATGGGATGTTGAACAATGTTGCAGGAGGAAGTTTTCCTTTTCGTCGCACCAAAAAGCCATTTCCCATTTTCCGAGCACAAAAAACGGACAGTTTTGTGAAGCAACCACCAAATGGCTAATTCAAAATTCTACCACCACATTTTACAAAAATACTATACCACCTTATATGGAAAATGTCCCAACAGGAGGATCCGAAACCTTTCCGTCCACCTCTGGTGAAAAAGACAAATTCCTGCCGAATCGGTAAGAAGTGGGTCAGATATGAACTACAGGTACATCATCCGATACTCATGTTTTTTTACAAAAATAATTTTTAGGTTCACAATATGCTATTTTATCAAAGATCCAATGCAAGTTTAGCGAGGCTCGGCCCCGAGCTAAGAATCTTCATGTCCGTCGTTCGACAAAGTTTGACGATAGTTTAAAACGGGCATAAAAATTCAAAAATGATCGAAACAATACGAAACCTTCAGGTGGTGTTATATTATATGACATAGTTATAAGGAAAAATATCAAACTTGATATATTGATTATGTCTCAAAAAAACCTTCACAAAATGACCCATCTCATTCGAGGTTTCTTGGCTTTCGGGTCAAATGACCAATGTTATGGCTAGAATCAAGGCATAGTTTGTGATAATGTGCCCAAATTGTGCATACACATGCATCATGGGATGGCGAACAATGTTGCAGGAGGAAGTTTTCCTTTTCGTCGCACCAAAAAGCCATTTCCCATTTTCCGACCACAAAAAACGGACGGTTTTGTGAAGCAACCACCAAATGGCTATTTCAAAATGCTACCACCACATTTTACAAAAATACTATACCACCTTATATGGACAATGTCCCAACAGGGGGATCCGAAACCTTTCCGTCCACCTCTGGTGAAAAAGACAAATTCCTGCCGAATCGGCAGGAAGTGGGTCAGATATGAACTACAGGTACATGATCCGATGCTCATGTTTTTTTTACAAAAATCATTTTTAGGTTCACAATATGCTATTTTATCAAAGATCCAATGCAAGTTTAGCGAGGCTCGGCCCCGAGATAAGAATCTTCATGCCCGATGTTCGACAAAGTTTGACGATAGTTTAAAACAGGCATAAAAATTAAAAAATGATCGAAACAATGCGAAACCTTCGCGTGGTGTTATATTATGTGACATAGTTATAATGAAAAATATCAAACTTGATATATTGATTATGTCTCAAAAAAACCTTCACAAAATGACCTATCTCATTCGAGGTTTCTTGGCTTTCGGGTCAAATGACCATAGTTATGGCTAGAATCAAGGCATATTTTGTGATAATGTGCCCATATTGTGCATACAGATGCATCATGGGATGTTGAACAATGTTGCAGGAGGAAGTTTTCCTTTTCGTCGCACCAAAAAGCCATTTCCCATTTTCCGAGCACAAAAAACGGACACTTTTGTGAAGCAACCACCAAATGGCTAATTCAAAATTCTACCACCACATTTTACAAAAATACTATACCACCTTATATGGAAAATGTCCCAACAGGAGGATCCGAAACCTTTCCGTCCACCTCTGGTGAAAAAGACAAATTCCTGCCGAATCGGTAAGAAGTGGGTCAGATATGAACTACAGGTACATCATCCGATACTCATGTTTTTTTACAAAAATAATTTTTAGGTTCACAATATGCTATTTTATCAAAGATCCAATGCAAGTTTAGCGAGGCTCGGCCCCGAGCTAAGAATCTTCATGTCCGCCGTTCGACAAAGTTTGACGATAGTTTAAAACGGGCATAAAAATTCAAAAATGATCGAAACAATACGAAACCTTCAGGTGGTGTTATATTATATGACATAGTTATAAGGAAAAATATCAAACTTGATATATTGATTATGTCTCAAAAAAACCTTCACAAAATGACCCATCTCATTCGAGGTTTCTTGGCTTTCGGGTCAAATGACCAATGTTATGGCTAGAATCAAGGCATAGTTTGTGATAATGTGCCCAAATTGTGCATACACATGCATCATGGGATGGCGAACAATGTTGCAGGAGGAAGTTTTCCTTTTCGTCGCACCAAAAAGCCATTTCCCATTTTCCGACCACAAAAAACGGACGGTTTTGTGAAGCAACCACCAAATGGCTATTTCAAAATGCTACCACCACATTTTACAAAAATACTATACCACCTTATATGGACAATGTCCCAACAGGGGGATCCGAAACCTTTCCGTCCACCTCTGGTGAAAAAGACAAATTCCTGCCGAATCGGCAGGAAGTGGGTCAGATATGAACTACAGGTACATGATCCGATGCTCATGTTTTTTTTACAAAAATCATTTTTAGGTTCACAATATGCTATTTTATCAAAGATCCAATGCAAGTTTAGCGAGGCTCGGCCCCGAGATAAGAATCTTCATGCCCGATGTTCGACAAAGTTTGACGATAGTTTAAAACGGGCATAAAAATTAAAAAATGATCGAAACAATGCGAAACCTTCGCGTGGTGTTATATTATGTGACATAGTTATAATGAAAAATATCAAACTTGATATATTGATTATGTCTCAAAAAAAACCTTCACAAAATGACCTATCTCATTCGAGGTTTCTTGGATTTCGGGTCAAATGACCATAGTTATGGCTAGAATCAAGGCATATTTTGTGATAATGTGCCCATATTGTGCATACACATGCATCATGGTATGTTGAACAATTTTGCTGGAGGAAGTTTTCCTTTTCGTCGCACCAAAAAGCCATTTCCTATTTTCCGATCACAAAAAATGGACGGTTTTGTGAAGCAACCATCAAATGGCTAATTCAAAATTCTACCACCACATTTTACAAAAATACTATACCACCTTATATGTACAATGTTCCAACAGGAGGAACCGAAACCTTTCCGTCCACCTCTGGTGAAAAAGACAAATTCCTACCGAATCGGTAGGACGTGGGTCAGATATGAACTACAGGTACATGATCCAATGCTCATGTTTTTTTTACAAAAATCATTTCTAGGTTCACAATATGCTATTTTATCAAAGATCCAATGCAAGTTTAGCGAGGCTCGGCCCCGAGCTAAGAATCTTCATGCCCGCCGTTCGACAAAGTTTGACCATAGTTTAAAACGGGCATAAAAAATTCAAAAATGATCGAAACAATACGAAACCTTCGCGTGGTGTTATATTATGTGATATAGTTATAAGGAAAAATACCAAACTTGATATATTAATTATGTCTCAAAAAAACCTTCACAAAATGACCTATCTCATTCGTGGTTTCTAGGCTTTCGGGTCAAATGACCAATGTTATGGATAGAATCAAGGCATAGTTTGTGATAATGTGCCCAAATTGTGCATACACATGCATCATGGGATGGAGAACAATGTTGCAGGAGGAAGTTTTCCTTTTCGTCGCACCAAAAAGCCATTTCCCATTTTCCGAGCACAAAAAACGGACGGTTTTGTGAAGCAACCACCAAATGGCTAATTCAAAATGCTACCACCACATTTTACAAAAATACTATACCACCTTATATGGACAATGTCCCAACAGGGGGATCCGAAACCTTTCCGTCCACCTCTGGTGAAAAAGACAAATTCCTGCCGAATCGGCAGGAAGTGGGTCAGATATGAACTACAGGTACATGATCCGATGCTCATGTTTTTTTTACAAAAATCATTTTTAGGTTCACAATATGCTATTTTATCAAAGATCCAATGCAAGTTTAGCGAGGCTCGGCCCCGAGATAAGAATCTTCATGCCCGATGTTCGACAAAGTTTGACGATAGTTTAAAACGGGCATAAAAATTAAAAAATGATCGAAACAATGCGAAACCTTTGCGTGGTGTTATATTATGTGACATAGTTATAATGAAAAATATCAAACTTGATATATTGATTATGTCTCAAAAAAAACCTTCACAAAATGACCTATCTCATTCGAGGTTTCTTGGATTTCGGGTCAAATGACCATAGTTATGGCTAGAATCAAGGCATATTTTGTGATAATGTGCCCATATTGTGCATACACATGCATCATGGTATGTTGAACAATGTTGCTGGAAGAAGTTTTCCTTTTCGTCGCACCAAAAAGCCATTTCCCATTTTCCGATCACAAAAAACGGACGGTTTTGTGAAGCAACCATCAAATGGCTAATTCAAAATTCTACCACCACATTTTACAAAAATACTATACCACCTTATATGGACAATGTCCCAACAGGAGGATCCGAAACCTTTCCGTCCACCTCTGGTGAAAAAGACAAATTCCTATCGAATCGGTAGGACGTGGGTCAGATATGAACTACAGGTACATGATCCGATGCTCATGTTTTTTTAGAAAAATCATTTTTAGGTTCACAATATGCTATTTTATCAAAGATCCAATGCAAGTTTAGCGAGGCTCGGCCCCGAGCTAAGAATCTTCATGCCCGCCGTTCGACAAAGTTTGACCATAGTTTAAAACGGGCATAAAAAATTCAAAAATGATCGAAACAATATGAAACCTTCGCGTGGTGTTATATTATGTGACATAGTTATAAGGAAAAATACCAAACTTGATATATTAATTATGTCTCAAAAAAACCTTCACAAAATGACCTATCTCATTCGTGGTTTCTAGGCTTTCGGGTCAAATGACCAATGTTATGGCTAGAATCAAGGCATAGTTTGTGATAATGTTCCCATATTATGCATACACATGCATCATGGGATGGCGAACAATGTTGCAGGAGGAAGTTTTCCTTTTCGTCGCACCTCTGGTGAAAAAGACAAATTGCTGCCGAATCGGTAGAAAGTGGGTTAGATATGAACTACAGGTACATGATCCAATACTCATATTTTTTTACAAAAATCATTTTTTGGTTCACAATATGCTATTTTATCTAAGATCCAATGCAAGTTTTCCTTTTCATCGCACCAAAAAGGCATTTTTCATTATCCGAGAGAAAAAGGGAATTTTCTAAAGCAACCACCAAATAGCTAATTCAAAAGCGGAGGGTTTATGATTAGTTGATATTGATATCATATTTGGATTCCTCTCATTTTTTGATCAATTTAGACATATTATTTGTTAAATTTCGATTTACAGATTTAAAGATATTAATTATTCCATATTAAATAGAAAAATACAAAAATGTAAAATTATTATATTTTTATTTGAATTTAATAATATTTTTACTTATTCATTAATGTTTACTTAAATAATTGTTTGTAATTTCAAAAAATACAAACATGTGTATGATGATATAAGAGTTAATAGGATTGATATCATAGTATTGACAACAATGTATGAATTACTTTGCGGAAATAGATTATGAAGGAACGAGGAAGTTAAGCGTGCTGGATAGGGTGTCAGGTGGGATCCCGCCTAAATCCAACTTCTAGTTCATTTCTCAAAATCTAATGTAAATTTTTGCTCAAAATTTACACTAGAATTTAGCAAATGAACTACAAGTGGAATTTAGGTGGGATCCCACTTGACACCCTAGTGCTGGAGCTGAAGTAGTATTAGGATGGGTGACCGGCTGAGAAGTTTGACCAAGACTATAATTTAATTAAATATTAAATATAATTAGTGTTAAAAATGTTCAAAGTGAGAGATTAACGAGTCAAACAATTCAAAGATTAAAAAATTGGGAAAAAAATAATTTTTTTTAGAATAAAATGTTTTCACAACATGTCGACAAGCTATGCCGAAGGCCGCTAATGCCCTCGGCGTAGCATACGCCGACAGTATTTTGATACGCCGACGGCCTCTATATGCTCCGTCGAGGGAGACCTTTGCCGAGGAGGCTACGCCGAGAGCAGCCGTCGGCGTATCATATGCCGAGGGCATTTTGGCCTATGCCGATGGCTTTTTTCCCTCGGCGTAGCGCGCGCGTCCTGTAGTGCATGATGCTTTCTACTCCCTTCTTTCCTTGTTTCAGCCTTTTTCAGAAACGTATATATCTAGACGTCTTTGCTGTGTAAGTTTAGTGGATGAATCTATACACTAAAAAACCATATAGATACATGTGTTTTGAAAAATATTTTATATTATAGTAAAGTGGTTGGAGTATAAAGGAGTTCTATTGTCAAAAAATGCTAGAGTTATGGAAATTTTGCTACGGAAAAATTATATAGGATGAGGTGGAGCAACACGGTCTAAATATATTTCATCCCATGATTCTAGGACCACTACGGGACGCGCGCGCTACTCCGAGGGCAAAAGGCCGTCGTCGTATGGTACGCCAGTCTTAGTCAAACTTCCCAGCAGGTCACCCATCCTAATACTACTCCAGCTTTAGCACGCTTAACTTCCTCGTTCCTTCAGAATCCGTTTCCGTAAAGTAATTCATACATTGGTGCCAATACTATGATATCAATCCTATTAACTCTTATACAATCATGTCACATGTTTGTATTTTTTTGAAATTACAAACAACTATTTAAGTAAATATTAATAAATAAGTAAAAATATTATTGAATTCAAATAAAAATATAATAATTTTATTTTTTTGTATTTTTCTATTTAATATAGAATAATTAATATCTTTAAATCTGTAAATCGAAATTCAACAAATAATATGTCTAAATTGATCATAAAAATGAGAGGAATCCAAATATGATATCCATATCAACTAATCACAGACCCTCCGTTTTTGAATTAGCTATTTGGTGGTTGCTTTAGAAAATCCCCTTTTTGCGCTCGGATAATGAAAAATGCCTTTTTGGTGCGATGAAAAGGAAAACTTGCATTGGATCTTTGATAAAATAGCATATTGTGAACCTAAAATGATTTTTGTAAAAAAACATGAGCATCGGATCATGTACCTGTAGTTCATATCTGACCCACTTCCTACCGATTCAGCAGGAATTTGTCTTTTTCACAAAAGGTGGACGGAAAGGTTTCGGATCCCCCTATTGGGACATTGTCCATATAAGGTGGTATAGTAATTTTGTAAAATGTGGTGGTGGTATTTTGAATTAGCCATTTGGTGGTTGCTTCACAAAATCGTTCGTTTTTTATGCTCGGAAAATAGAAAATGGCTTTTTGATGCGACGAAAAGGAAAACTTCCTCCTGCAACATTGTTCGCCATCCCATGATGCATGTGTTTGCATAATATGGGCAAATTATCACAAAGTATGCTTTTATTCTAGCCATAACATTGGTCATTTGACCCGAAAGCCAAGAAACCTCGAATGAGATAAGTCATTTTGTGAAGGTTTTTTGAGACATAATCAATATATCAAGTTTGCTATTTTTTCTTATAACTATGTCACATAATATGACACCACGCGAAGGTTTCGCATTGTTTCGATCGTTTCTGAATTTTTATGCCCGTTTTAAACTATCGTCAAACTTTGTCGAACGGCGGACATAAAGATTCTTAGCTCAGGGCCGAGCCTTGCTAAACTTTCATTGGATCTTTGATAAAATAGCATATTGTGAACCTAAAAATATTTTTTGTAAAAAAACAAGAGCATCAGATCATGTACCTATAGTTCATATCTGACCCACTTCCTACCGATTCGGCAGAAATTTGTCTTTTTCACCAAAGGTGGACGGAAAGGTTTCGGATCCCCCTGTTGGTACATTGTCCATATAAGGTGGTATAGTATTTTTGTAAAATGTGGTGGTAGTATTTTGAATTAGCCATTTGGTGGTTGCTTCACAAAACCGTCCGTATTTTATGCTCGGAAAATAGAAAATGGCTTTTTGGTGCGACGAAAAGGAAAACTTCCTCCTACAACATTGTTCGCCATCCCAGGATGCATGTGTATGCATAATATGGGCACATTATCACAAACTATGCCTTGATTCTACACATAACATTGGTCATTTGACCCGAAAGCCAAGAAACCTCGAATGAGATAGGTCATTTTGTGAAGGTTTTTTTGAGACATAATCAATATATCAAGTTTGATATTTTTCCTTATAACTATGTCACAAAATATGACACCACGCGAAGGTCTCATATTGTTTCGATCGTTTTTGAATTTTTTTATGCCCGTTTTAAACTATCGTCAAACTTTGTCGAACGGCGGACATAAAGATTCTTAGCTCGGGGCCGAGCCTCGCTAAAATTTCATTAGATCTTTGATAAAGTAGCATATTGTGAACCTAAAAATTATTTTAAAAAAAAAACATGAGGATCGGATCATGTAACTGTAGTTCATATCTGACTCACTTACTACCGATTCGGCATGAATTTGTCTTTTTCACCAATGGCTTTTTGGTGCGACGAAAAGAAAAACTTCCTCCTGTAACATTGTTCGCCATCCCATGATGTATGTGTATGCATAATATGGGCACATTATCATAAACTATGCCTTGATTCTAGCCATAACATTGGTCATTTGACCCGAAAGCTAAGAAACTTCGAATGAGATAGGTCATTTTGTGAAAGGTTTTTTGAGACATAATCAATATATCAAGTTTGCTATTTTTCCTTATAACTATGTCACATAATATGACACCACGCGAAGGTTTCGCATTGTTTCGATCGTTTTTGAAATTTTTAGGCCCGTTTTAAACTATCATCAAACTTTGTCGAACGGCGGACATAAAGATTCTTAGCTCGGGGCCGAGCCTCGCTAAACTTTCATTGGATCTTTGATAAAATAGCATATTGTGAACCTAAAAATGATTTTTGTAAAAAAACATGAGCATCGGATCATGTACCTGTAGTTCATATCTGACCCACTTCCTACCGATTCGGCAGGAATTTGTCTTTTTCACAAAAGGTGGACGGAAAGGTTTCGGATCCCCCTATTGGGACAATGTCCATATAAGGTGGTATAGTAATTTTGTAAAATGTGGTGGTAGTATTTTGAATTAGGCATTTGGTGGTTGCTTCACAAAATCGTTCGTTTTTTATGCTCGGAAAATAGAAAATGGCTTTTTGGTGCGACGAAAAGGAAAACTTCCTCCTGCAACATTGTTCGCCATCCCATGATACATGTGTATGCATAATATGGGCAGATTATCACAAACTATGCCTTGATTCTAGCCATAACATTGGTCATTTGACCCGAAAGCCAAGAAACCTCGAATGAGATAGGTCATATTGTGAAGGTTTTTTGAGACATAATCAATATATCAAGTTTGCTATTTTTTCTTATAACTATGTCACATAATATGACACCACGCGAAGGTTTCGCATTGTTTCGATCGTTTCTGAATTTTTATTCCCGTTTTAAACTATCGTCAAACTTTGTCGAACGACGGACATAAAGATTCTTAGCTCGGGGCCGAGCCTTGCTAAACTTTCATTGGATCTTTGATAAAATAGCATATTGTGAACCTAAAAATAATTTTTGTAAAAAAACAAGAGCATCGGATCATGTACCTATAGTTTATATCTGACCCACTTCCTACCGATTCGGCAGAAATTTGTCTTTTTCACCAAAGGTGGACGGAAAGGTTTTGGATCCCCCTGTTGGTACATTGTCCATATAAGGTGGTATAGTATTTTTGTAAAATGTGGTGGTAGTATTTTGAATTAGCCATTTGGTGGTTGCTTCACAAAACCGTCCGTTTTTTATGCTCGGAAAATAGAAAATGGCTTTTTGGTGCGACGAAAAGGAAAACTTCCTCCTACAACATTGTTCGCCATCCCATGATGCATGTGTATGCATAATATGGGCACATTATCACAAACTATGCCTTGATTCTAGACATAACATTGGTCATTTGACCCGAAAGCCAAGAAACCTCGAATGAGATAGGTCATTTTGTGAAAGTTTTTTTTGAGACATAATCAATATATCAAGTTTGATATTTTTCCTTATAACTATGTCACATAATATGACACCACGCGAAGGTTTCACATTGTTTCGATCGTTTTTGAATTTTTTTATGCCCGTTTTAAACTATCGTCAAACTTTGTCGAACGGCGGACATAAAGATTCTTCGCTCGGGGCCGAGCGTCGAAAAATTTCATTAGATCTTTGATAAAATAGCATATTGTGAACCTAAAAATTATTTTTTTAAAAAAAACATGAGGATCGGATCATGTACCTGTAGTTCATATCTGACCCACTTACTACCGATTCGGCATGAATTTGTCTTTTTCACCATTGGCTTTTTGGTGCGACGAAATGGAAAACTTCCTCCTGTAACATTGTTCGCCATCCCATGATGCATGTGTATGCATAATATGGGCACATTATCATAAACTATGCCTTGATTCTAGCCATAACATTGGTCATTTGACCCGAAAGCTAAGAAACTTCGAATGAGATAGGTCATTTTGTGAAAGGTTTTTTGAGACATAATCAATATATCAAGTTTGCTATTTTTCCTTATAACTATGTCACATAATATGACACCACGCGAAGGTTTCGCATTGCTTCGATCGTTTTTGAAATTTTTAGGCCCGTTTTAAACTATCGTCAAACTTTGTCGAACGGCGGACATAAAGATTCTTAGCTCGGGGCCGAGCCTCGCTAAACTTTCATTGGATCTTTGATAAAATAGCATATTGTGAACCTAAAAATGATTTTTGTAAAAAAACATGAGCATCGGATCATGTACCTGTAGTTCATATCTGACCCACTTCCTACCGATTCGGCAGGAATTTGTCTTTTTCACAAAAGGTGGACGGAAAGGTTTCGGATCCCCCTATTGGGACAATGTCCATATAAGGTGGTATAGTAATTTTGTAAAATGTGGTGGTAGTATTTTGAATTAGGCATTTGGTGGTTGCTTCACAAAATCGTTCGTTTTTTATGCTCGGAAAATAGAAAATGGCTATTTGGTGCGACAAAAAGGAAAACTTCCTCCTGCAACATTGTTCGCCATCCCATGATGCATGTGTATGCATAATATGGGCAGATTATCACAAACTATGCCTTGATTCTAGCCATAACATTGGTCATTTGACCCGAAAGCCAAGAAACCTCGAATGAGATAGGTCATTTTGTGAAGGTTTTTTCAGACATAATAAATATATGAAGTTTGCTATTTTTTCTTATAACTATGTCACATAATATGACACCACGCGAAGGTTTCGCATTGTTTCGATCGTTTTTGAATTTTTATGCCCGTTTTAAACTATCGTCAAACTTTGTCGAACGACGGACATAAAGATTCTTAGCTCGGGGCCGAGCCTTGCTAAACTTTAATTGGATCTTTGATAAAATAGCATATTGTGAACCTAAAAATAATTTTTGTAAAAAAACAAGAGCATCGGATCATGTACCTATAGTTCATATCTGACCCACTTCCTACCGATTCGGCAGAAATTTGTCTTTTTCACCAAAGGTGGACGGAAAGGTTTCGGATCCCCCTGTTGGTACATTGTCCATATAAGGTGGTATAGTATTTTTGTAAAATGTGGTGGTAGTATTTTGAATTAGCCATTTGGTGGTTGCTTCACAAAACCGTTCGTTTTTTATGCTCGGAAAATAGAAAATGGCTTTTTGGTGCGACGAAAAGGAAAACTTTCTTCTACAACATTGTTCGCCATCCCATGATGCATGGGTATGCATAATATGGGCACATTATCACAAACTATGCCTTGATTCTAGCCATAACATTGGTCATTTGACCCGAAAGCCAAGAAACCTTGAATGAGATAGGTTATTTTGTGAAGGTTTTTTTGAGACATAATCAATATATCAAGTTTGATATTTTTCCTTATAACTATGTCACATAATATGACACCACGCGAAGGTTTCACATTGTTTCGATCGTTTTTGAATTTTTTTATGCCCGTTTTAAACTATCGTCAAACTTTGTCGAATGGCGGACATAAAGATTCTTCGCTCGGGGCCGAGCGTCGAAAAATTTCATTAGATCTTTGATAAAATAGCATATTGTGAATTTAAAAATGATTTAAAGAAAACATGAGCATCGGATCATGTACCTGTAGTTCATATATGACCCACTTCCTACCGATTCGGCATGAATTTGTCTTTTTCACCAAAGGTGGACGGAAAGGTTTCGGATCGCCCTGTTGGGACATTGTCCATATACGGTGGTATAGTATTTTTGTAAAATGTGGTGGTAGTATTTTGAATTAGCCATTTGGTGGTTGCTTCACAAAACCGTCCGTTTTTTATGCTCGGAAAATAGAAAATGGATTTTTGGTGCGACGAAAAGGAAAATTTCCTCCTGTAACATTGTTCTCCATCCCATGATGCATGTGTATGCATAATATGGACACATTATCATAAACTATGCCTTGATTCTAGCCATAACATTGATCATTTGCCCCGAAAGCTAAGAAACTTCGAATGAGATAGGTCATTTTGTGAAGGTTTTTTTGAGACATAATCAATATATAAAGTTTTCTATTTTTCCTTATAACTATGTCACATAATATGACACCACGCGAAGGTTTCGCATTGTTTCGATCGTTTTTGAATTTTTTAGGCCCGTTTTAAACTATCGTCAAACTTTGTCGAACGGTGGACATAAAGATTCTTAGCTCGGGGCCGAGTCTCGCTAAACTTGCATTGGATCTTTGATAAAATAGCATATTGTGAGCATAAAAATATTTTTTGTTAAAAAACATGAGCATCGGATCCTGTACTTGTAGTTCATATCTGACCCACTTCCTACCGATTCGGCAGGAATTTGTCTTTTTCACAAAAGGTGGACGGAAAGGTTTCGGATACCCCTATTGGGACATTGTCCATATAAGGTGGTATAGTAATTTTGTAAAATATGGTGGTAGTATTTTGAATTAGCCATTTGGTGGTTGCTTCACAAAATCGTTCTTTTTTTATGCTGAGAAAATAGAAAATGGCTTTTTGGTGCGACGAAAAGGAAAACTTCCTCCTGCAACATTGTTCGCCATCCCATGATGCATGTGTATGCATAAAATGGGCAGATTATCACAAACTATGCCTTGATTCTAGCCATAACATTGGTCATTTGACCCGAAAGCCAAGAAACATCGAATGAGATAGGTCATTTTGTGAAGGTTTTTTTGAGAGATAATCAATATATCAAGTTTTCTATTTTTCCTTATAACTATGTCACATAATATGACACCACGCGAAGGTTTCGCATTGTTTCGATCGTTATTGAATTTTTTAGGCCCATTTTAAACTATCGTCAAACTTTGTCGAACGGCGGACATAAAGATTCTTAGCTCGGGGCCGAGCCTCGCTAAACTTACATTGGATCTTTGATAAAATAGCATATTGTGAACCTAAAAATAATTTTTGTTAAAAAACATGAGCATCGGATCATGTACTTGTAGTTCATATCTGACCCACTTCCTACCGATTCGGCAGGAATTTGTCTTTTTCACCAAAGGTGGACGGAAAGGTTTCGGATCCCCCTATTGGTACATTGTCCGTATAAGGTGGTATAGTATTTTTGTAAAATGTGGTGGTACTATTTTGAATTAGCCATTTGGTGGTTGCTTCACAAAACCGTCCGTTTTTTATGCTCGAAAAATGGGAAATGGCTTTTTGGTGCGACGAAAAGGAAAACTTCCTCCTGCAACATTGTTCGCCATCTTATGATGCATGTGTATGTACAATATGGGCACATTATCACAAACTATGCCTTAATTATAGCCATAACATTGGTCATTTGACCCGAAAGCCAAGAAACCTCGAATGAGATAGGTCATTTTGTGAAGGTTTCTTTGAGACATAATCAATATACGAAGTTTGATATTTTTCCTTCTAACTATGTCACATAATATAACACCACGCGAAGGTTTCGCATTGTTTCGATCGTTTTTGAATTTTTTATGCCCATTTTAAACTATATATAATGTTTTATGTTTTACTTAATTTTTATTTATAAATGTGTAATATTTGAGTGTAGATAGATAGGTCTTATATTTCTTCAAATTTTGATTTATTATTTGTATTTTTACGAATTAGAATGATTTAGTTATGATTTTTTAAAGTTTAATGAGATAAAATAATAAATAGCTACGCCGAGGGCAGCCGTCGGCGTAGCATAGAATATGCCGAGGGCAATTTTACACCGACGGCTGCTTGGCGGGCTGGCCTGGACGATGGCTTCGCCGACGGCCCCGACGTTTGGCCGTCGGCGTAGCTTCCCGTTCCTATAGTGCCCTGAAAACCATCCATAATCCTCATGTCTGCCCCCTAACTCAAATCCCATAAAAACCAGCCCATAATTTTAGCATTGTTATTCTGTTGTAGCGAGACAAAGGTCGCATCATGTCAGGAGAGACAGCCTAGTTATGCTAGGGTTAAAGTGACTTGTTGATGTGAAGACGGGCAATCAACCGGACCACCACTTGTCATTACGTTAACAGAAACCATTTCCTCTGGATGTACGCCGGCGGCATACCAAGCTACAGGAGCTAGCACACCCACTGATGGCATGATATGCATGCATGCTACGTACATCTGTATTGATATATGGTCGATCTTGTCGACATCGATCGTCCTGTGACTCTAAGAGTCCAAGACGGTCATATGCATGTTGGCTTCTACCGACAGGCAGCTAGACGTCGTGCATCCCAACTTTTAAAAAGGTTTATTGCGATTATGTTCGTAGTTTATCTAAAAATTAGTGACATGCCACTATAAATTGGTCAATTGGAGAAATGCCTCCACTCGATACTCCGCTACACGACGCGCGTGCTACGCCGAGGGCAAAAAGCCGTCGGCGTAGGCCAAAATGCCCTCGGCGTATGGTACGCCGACGGCTGCCCTCGGCGTAGCCTCCTCGGCAAAGGACTCCCTCGGTGGAGCACTTAGAGGTCGTCGGCGTATAAAATGCCGTCGGCATAGCTTGTCGACAGGTTGCAAAAACATTTTTTTTTTAAATTATTTTTTTAATTTTTTTTTCAATTTTTGAATCTTTAAATTGTTTGACTCGTTAATCTCTCACTTTGAATATTTTTAACACTAATTATATTTAATATTTAATTAAATTGCAGTCGTGGTCGAACTTCCCGGTCGATCACCCATCCTAATACTACTCCAGCTCCAACACGCTTAACTTTCTCGTTCCTTCAGAATCTGTCTTCGCAAAGTAATTCATACATTGTTGTCAATACTTTGATATCAATCCTATTAACTCTTATTTTATCATGTCACATGTTTGTATTTTTTGAAATTACAAACAATTATTTAAGTAAACATTAATGAATAAGTAAAAATATTATTGAATTCAAATAAAAATATAATAATTTTACTTTTTTGTATTTTTATATTTAATATGGAATAATTAATATCTTTAAATCCGTAAATTGTAATTCGACAAATAATATGTCTAAATTGATCAGAAAAATGAGAGGAATCCAAATATGATATCCATATCAACTAATCACAAACCCACCGTTTTTAAATTAGCTATTTGGTGGTTGCTTTAGAAAATCCCCCTTTTGCGCTCGGAAAATGAAAAATGTCTTTTGTGTGCGATGAAAAGGCAAACTTGCATTGGATCTTTGGTAAAATAGCATATTGTGAACCTAAAAATGATTTTACAAAAAAACATGAGCATCGGATCATGTACCTGTAGTTCATATCTGACCCACTTCCTACCGATTCGGCAGGAATTTATCATTTTTACCAGAGGTGGACAGAAAGATTTCGGATCCCCATGTTGGGACATTGTCCATATAAGGTGGTCTACTATTTTTGTAAAATATGGTGATAGCATTTTGAATTAGCCATTTGGTGGTTGCTTCACAAAACCGTCCGTTTTTAGAAAATGAAAAATAACTTTTTGGTGCGACGAAAAAGAAAACTTCCTCCTGCAATATTGTTCGCCATCCTAAAGATGCATGTGTATGCATAATATGGGCATATTATCACAAACTATGCCTTAATTCTAGCCATAACATTGGTCATTTGACCCGAAAGCCATGTAACCTCGAATGAGATATGTCATTTTGTGAAGGTTTTTTTAAGACATAATAAATATATCAAGTTTGATATTTTCCTTATAACTATGTCACATAATATGACATCATGCGAAGGTTTCGCATTGTTTCGATCGTTTTTGAATTTTTTTTATGCCCGTTTTAAACTATCGTCAAATTTTGTCAAACGGCGGGCATGAAGATTCTTAGCTCGGGGCAGAGCCTCCCTAAACTTGCATTGGATCTTTGATAAAATAGCATATTGTGAACATAAAACTAATTTTTGTAAAAAAACATGAGCATCGGATCATGTACCTGTAGTTCATATCTGACCCACTTCCTCCGATTCGGCAGGAATTTGTCTTTTTCACCAGAGGTTGACGGAAAGGTTTCGGATCCCCCTGTTGGGACATTGTTCATATAAGGTGGTATTGTGTTTTTGTAAAATGTGGTGGTAGCATTTTTAATTATCTATTTGGTGGTTGCTTCACAAAACCGTCCGTTTTTATGCTCGGAAAATGGGAAATGGCTTTTTGGTGCGACGAAAAGGAAAACTTCCTCCTGCAACATTGTTCGCCATCCCATGTTGCATATGTATGCACAATATGGACATATTATCACAAACTATGCCTTGATTCTAGCCATAACATTGGTCATTTGACCCGAAAGCCAAGAAACCTCGAATGAGATAGGTCATTTTGTGAAGGTTTTTTTAGACATAATCAATATATCAAGTTTGATATTTTTCCTTATAACTATATCACATAATATGACACCACGCGAAGGTTTCGCATTATTTCGATCATTTTTTAAATTTTTTATGCTCGTTTTAAACTATCGTCAAATTTTGTCAAACGACGGGCATGAAGATTCTTAGCTCGGTTCCGAGACTCGCTAAACTTGCATTGGATCTTTAATAAAATAGAATATTGTAAACCTAAAAATGATTTTTGTAAAAAACATGAGCATCGGATCATGTACCTGTAGTTCATATCTGAGCCACTTCCTACCGATTCGGCAGGAATTTTTCTTTTTCACCAAAGGTGGACGGAAAGGTTTCGGGTCCCCCTGGCGGGACATTGTCCATGTAAGGTGGTCTAGTATTTTTTTTAAATGTGGTGTTAGTATTTTGAATTAGCCATTTGGTGGTTGCTTCACAAAACCGTCTGTTTTTATGCTCGGAAAATGGATTTTTGGTGCGAAAAAAGGAAAGCTTCCTCCTGTAACATTGTTCGCCATCCTATGATGCACATGTATGCATAATATGGGCACATCATCACAAACTATGCCTTGATTCTAGCCATAACATTGGTCATTTGACTCGAAAGCCAAGAAACCTCGAATGAGATAGGTCATTTTGTGAAGGTTTCTTTGAGACATAATCAATATATCAAGTTTGATATTTTTCCTTCTAACTATGTCACATAATAGAACACCACGCGAAGGTTTCGCATTGTTTCGATCGTTTTTGAATTTTTTTATGCCCATTTTAAACTATATAAAATGTTTTATGTTTTACTTAATTTTTATTTACAAATGTGTAATATATGAGTGTAGATAGATAGGTCTTATTTTTTTGCAAATTTTGATATATTATTTATATTTTTTCAAATTAGAATGATTCAGTTATGATTTTTCAAAGTTTAATGAGATAAAATAAAAAATAGCTACGCCGAGGGCAGCCGTCGGCATAGCATAGAATATGCCGAGGGCAATTCTACGCCTACGGCTGCTTGGTGGGGCTGGCCTGGACGATGGCTACGCTGACGGCCCCGACTCTTGGCCGTCGCCGTAGCTTCTCATTCATTTAGTGACTGTTACATTACGTCCATGACCAGACAGATGTAGAGCCGGTTGTCGTTATGTTGGGCTTACTTAGCTTTCGGTTACTCGTTTTCTTATATATGGAACCTTCCCTTGACCCTGTCAGTTGCCTTTTGACATGTGTGACCCAGCACACAACCCACAAGTAGAGTCAAAAAAAATTTCTAACATGCGGGGCCCATCACTTTTTCTCATTAGTAAAGGGGAATAATGGTCAACAAAGTCTACCTCCAAGGCCTCGCGAGCCCCACCACTAGTAGTAAAACCTCTATAGTAGTCATTTCACTAGTGGCGTTTAAAATATAATGCGCGCCACCACCTGAAGACGAAATAATGATGGCGTTCATAATTATGAAATGGCACCAGTGTATGATATTAGAGGTCTCTTGTTATACTCAGACGCCATCAGTGATGGGGTTTCACGGACAAAGCCAAGACAAACCTACTGATAGCGTTGTTAACAAGCGAACGCCATGGCTACGCTCTGTGCTGGTGGCGCTCAGCATTAATTGCACTGCACGGCTAATAAGCATTTTGTGGCCTTTTATAACGTCCCGTCCTTTCCATCGCATAGATCCCTACCTCACACTCTATCCCGTTTTCTCCCTCAACCCCGCCGCCGCGAGCATTGAATGCCTCCATCCTGTCCGTTACCGAGCCGCCGGTCGCCGAACCATTCACCTCCTCTCGGAGCCACTGGCTGCCACAACGACCGCGGCCATCCCCGGCCATAGCCGCAACCGCCCTGTCCGTTCTCGAGCAGCTGGTAGATGCACCTTTCACCTCCTCTGCGAGCCACTAGTTGCTGCAAGCACCGCGGCCACCGCCGGTCGCCACTGCCCCGTCCATTCCCGATACGCCGGTCGCCACACCTCTCCTCTCCGCGCCGCTGGCCACCGTCGCCATCCCCGTCCGTCCCCGAGCCGCTCGCCGCAGCTTCCCCATCAACGAACTCGCGGTGAGCCACAAGCCACGCCTTCAATCCCTTTTTTATGCGTTTTAGAAAAATTGTAGATGCATATGTTTGTAAGATATTGATCTTAAAAATTCTAGAGATAAGTATGTTAGAAATTCTTGATATTATTTTGACTCCCTTACTTTCGACCCTGAAATAATTGTACATGATAATTGTAGATGATTTAGTTTAGATAATTGTAGATGATTTAGTGTATCCTACTTGGCTCACTCACTCTGTCACTGCGTCTAATGCAAATATGAGGCCTTACTTCTAGGTTGATTTTGGTTTTGTACTTCCATATGGCCGTTGATTATAATGTGAGGATGCAATGTCGGGGCGGTGTGAGTGAGCCTTATAATATGCACAAATAAATAATTTGTGCATCCTATTTGGCTCACTCACTCCGTCTCTATAATTATTTTGCCTCTAATGCAAATATGAGGCCCTACTTTTTGGATGATTTTGGTTTTATACTTTCATATAGCCGATGATTACAATATGAAGATGCAATGTCGGGGCGGTGTGAGTGAGCCTTGTGATATGCACAAATAAACAATGTGTGCATCCTACTTGACTCATTTACGTCGTCCTTGTAATTATTTTGCGTCTAATGCAAATATGAGGCTCTACTTTTTGGTTGATTTTGGTTATGTACTTTCATATGACCGATGATTACAATATGAGGATTCAATGTCAGGGGCAGTGTGAGTGAGCCTTGTGATATGCACAAATAAATAATTTGTGCATCCTACTTGGCTCACTTATACCGTCCCTGTAATTATTTTTCATCTAATGCAAATATGAGGCCCTACTTTTAGGTTGATTTTGATTTTGTACTTTCATATGGCCGATGATTACAATGTGAGGATGCAATATCGGGGGCGGTGTGAGTTAGCCTTGTGATAGGCACAAATAAATAATTTTTGCATGCTACTTCGGTCACTTACTTGTCCTTGTAATTATTTTGCGTCTAATGAAAATATGAGGCCCTACTTTAGGTTGATTTTGATTTTGTACTTTCATATGCCCGATGATTACAATGTGAGAATGCAATGTCGGTTGTTATGTGAGTGAGCTTTGTTGTTAATTTTCTTAGGATTATTTAGTTTATGGAGTATTTGTTGACATCAATTTGGAGAAACCACATAGTTATGAATTTGTTATTTTGATCAAATGTCTAATTTAGGATGCCCATCCCGCATCCTCGTCGTTGACTCGGCGGCAATGACGAATGACTGGGCTCCGTCGGGAATATGCGATACTTGGCTCCGTCGGGCTGGCACTGGTAGGTTCTAACTTCTAGGACGCGTAGGTTGGTGAGGAATCCCAGTCTCGTCGTCGACCCGGAGCTTCTTTGGTGGCGCTCGTTAGGTCCACTATCGGTGCAGAAGGAGTTGGACCCCGAGGAGGTGGTACAGAATTGTGTCAGGGAGGAGGATGAGCATGTCCGTTGCTCTATGGTTGCGTTAGACGTCAGGTTCTCCAATAACTGGCAGTTTCTTCACGGATCTCACCCGAGCTATGCTCCTGTGATGGTTCCTTCTCTTTGGGTGTTCACCGCCCGTGGCTCAAGACCCGGGAGTCGATGTTTAGTTTGATTGAGCGAGATGTATTAGTTATATTCAAAGTTGAGGATATCGATAATCGTTAACTTCTCGGTCAGCCTGTAATTAGTGATTTTTGGGTGTATTGGCCAATTTATCGGGCGATAAATTGATTAATCGGCTTATCGATCATCCATTGATAAGCGATAAATAGTTATATCAGACGATTTTTCGAACAGTGGTTATATTGAACCTCTTGTGATGTGTTGAACCGCTTGTGATGTTTTTAACCACTTCTTATGTGATAATGCATTTCCTGATGTTATATTGCGCCATTTTTATGAATATGTTTTACTATGCTGCCAATATAAAAATGGATGCACTAGATTTTTTTAATTTTTGACAACTCACTTGTGACCCTCAAGTTAACACGAATGCCACTATTAGGATATCTAATGGTGGCGCTTAGATTAAATGCCACTACTGGGTACACTACTAGTGGTGTTTATTGTAGACGCCACCACTAACTTGTACAAATGGCGTGAGATTAGTGGTGTGCATGTTCAATGCCACGAAGGTCCCTTTTCAAACACATCCATTAGGCTTTTTCTTACTAGTGCACATGGTCTACCTAGACTTGTCGAACGTATACATAACCATTGTCGGTCATGTTCTGCTGATCTCGATACCATGATATGATTAACTGTGAAATGGATCGTATGGGCACCTAGAGGGGGGTGAATAGGTGCTAACCAATTTTTGAATACTTTTTCAATTTTAGGCTTGACACAAAGTAAATTCTCTAGATATGCAACTACGAGAATTTCTCTATATGCAACCCTAACTACTAAGCACGTAAAGAGAGGAGCGAAGAAATCGTAGTGGAGCACGCGGAGATACAGGGATTTGTTTTACCACAGTTCCTTCCTTGTTAAGGGAAGTACTGTAGGGTTTCGTAGCATGGAAAACAAAAATTTTCTACCGCATACAAACAAACAAGCCAAGATCTATCTACTAGATTGTAGCAACGAGTCGATAGAATAACTCACCCTCGAAGATTCCAAAGTGTTTAACGAGAGCGGATTCTCGTGGGTGATGTAGTCGTACTCTTCCCGATCTCAAGATCGTGTAGACGATCCTTCCGGCGCTACGTTCCGGCAGCGCTCCCGCAGTCGGTCACACGTTCGGTACTCGACGAAGACCTTCCTCTCCCTTGTTCCAGCAGGCAGCGGAGGTTGTAGCACTCTCCTCGCGATTCCGGCAGCACAACGACGTGGTACCGGAAGTAGAGGGGAGATCTCGCAGGGCTTCTCCTTAAGCCGGAGCGAGTATGGTGGAGTATGAGAGAGTCCCTCGACGATCTAGGGTTTAGACTCGTCGAGGAGGGGCAAGCCGGCGGCTAGGGTTTAGATAGGCGGCGGCGGCGGTTTTGCCCTAGGGCCGGCGGCAGCTATGGAGGCGGCGGCGGCTTGGTACTAGGGTTTAGAGGTAGGAACTTGTGTGTCTAGGAGGGGAGCCCTGCCCCTCCTTTTATAGGTGGAGGGGGCCGGCCAAGGGGAGGGGAGTCCCTCCCTAACTCGGCTTGGTGGTGCGCCGGCGGTGGGGAGGAGGGACTCCTCCCCAACTCGGTTTCCTCCTCCTTTTCCACTTCCCAAAAATAGCTGTTTGACTTTCAAACTTGGCGTTTGACTTTTCAAACAAGGATTTGATTTAATCCTCTATTTTGTTCAGCGATGACACTTAGTACATGATGCAATCATACCAACTTGATATAACACATTCATGTACCCTTCCCCTCCGGAGTGCGGGACATTCCGGAACCTTCTAGAACATTCCCAATGAAAACACCGGAACCTTTCTCCAACTCCGAAACGGGACTTTCCTTATATGAATCTTATTCTTCGGACCATTCCGGATCTCCTCGTGATATCCCGAATCCCATTTGAGACTCCGAACAAAATTCGAACTCTTTCTCATCATTCCATAACTACTCAAACAACGTCGAATCCTTAAGTGTGTCTCCCTACGGTTCGTGAATTATGCGGACATGATCGAGACACTTATCCGAACAATAACCAATAGAGGAATCTGGAAATTCATATGTCTCCCACATATTTCTACGATTACTTTGCGATCGAATGAACCACTTACATACGATACCAATTTCCCTTTGTCTTACGATAGTTTACTTATCCGAGGTTATGATCGTGGGTATCTCTGCATACCTAGTTCAACCTCGTTACTGATAAGTACTCTTTTCTCGTTCCCGTGATATGTGATCCCATGTGAGACAGTCACATGCTTGCAAGCTAATTGGATGACATTTCACCGAGAGGGCCCAGAGTATATCTATCCGTCATATGGATGGACAAATCCCTGTCTTGATCCATGTGTTTCAGCCAATACTTTCTAAACACTCAATGCCACCTTTATAGCCACCCAGTTACGGTGTGGTGTTTGATGTCATCAAAGCATCCATCCGGTAAAGGTGATATGCATGATCTCATGGTCAAAGGAATTAGGTTACTATGTATCAGAAAGCATATATCAATTGAACTATTAAAATGACTTGATCTTTATGCTACGCTTATGTATAAGAGTATGTCCACCATATCATTCTCCTAACTATATGATCTTGTTGTTAATAACATCTCAATGTTCATGATAGGGAAACCACAATCATCTATTAACCAACAAGCTAGTATGTATAGAGGCTTTACTAGGGACTTCAATTTAAGTTTACAAATCACACAAGTATTAATGTTTCCTTGTTAATACTATTATAGCATGAATGTAAACATTTATCATAAACACAAATATATAATAATAACTACATTTATTATTGCCCCTAGGGCATATCTCCAACAGTCTCCCACTTGCACTAGAGTCATCTAATCTAGATTACATGGTAATATACCGAACACCCATGGCAGTTTGGTGTTGGTCATGCTTTGCCCTCGGGAGAGGTTTAGTCAACGGATCCGCCACATTCAGATCTGTGTGTACTTTGCAAATCTTTATGTCCCCATCTTGAACATGTTCTCGAATAGCGTGAAAACGTAGCTTGATGTGCTTCAGCTTCTTGTGTGACCTTGGTTCTTGCGCATTGGCTATGGCACCCATGTTATCACAGCAGATAGACATTGGGTCCAGCGCACTAGGAACCACACCCAGCTCTGTAATGAACTCTTTCATCCATATCGCTTCTTGTGAAGCCTCTGAAGCAGCCATGTATTCCGATTCAGTTGAAGATCTCGCCACAACGCTTTGCTTTGCACTCCTCCAGCTAACTGCTGCACCATTCAAAATAAATACGTATCCAGATTGTGATTTAGAATCATCCGGATCGGTGTTCCAACTAGCATCGGTGTAACCATTAACAACGAGCTGTTCATCACCTCCATAAGAAAGAACCATATCCTTAGTTCTTCTCAAGTAATTAAGGATGTTTTTAACCGCTGTCCAATGATCCACTCCTGGATCACTTTGATATCTGCTAGTTAAACTAACAGCATATGCAATGTCGGGTCTAGTACATAACATGGCATACATTAGAGATCCTATGGCTGAGGCATAGGGAGTCTTACTCATCCTTTCTCTATCTTCTGCCGATGTCGGACTTTGAGTTTTACTCAAGGTCGTATTGGGCAACATGGGCAAGAACCCTTTCTTGCTATCTTCCATTCCAAACCTCTTTAGAACTTTGTCCAAATATGTACTTTGTGACAATGATATTTGGCGTCTTGATCTATCTCTATAAATCTTTATGCCTAATATGTAAGCTGCTTCGCCAAGATCTTTCATTGAAAAACTATTATTCAAATATTCCTTGACACTATTAAGAAGGTCTACATCATTCCCAATCAACAATATGTCATCTACATATAGTATTAAGAATGCTACAGAGCTCCCACTCACTTTCTAGTAAATACAAGCTTCTCCATAAGTTTGTATAAAACCAAAACTTTTGATCACCTTATCAAAACGTTGATTCCAACTTCGGGATGCTTGCTTCAATCCATAGATGGAACGTTGAAGTTTGCATACCTTGTTAGCATCTTTAGGATCGACAAAACCTTTGGGTTGCATCATATACAACTCTTCATCAATGTCTCCATTGAGGAATCCTGTTTTGACATCCATCTGCCATATCTCATAATCATAATATGCAGCGATTGCTAACATAATCCTCATAGACTTTAGCTTCGCTATTGGTGAGAAAGTCTCATCGTAATCGACTCCTTGAATTTGTCGAAACCCTTTTGCGACAAGTCGAGCTTTATAGACAGTAACATTACCATCAGCATCTGTTTTCTTCTTGAAAATCCATTTGTTCTCGACAGCCTTCCGGCCATCCGTTAAGTCCACCAAAGTCCATACTTGGTTTTCGTACATGGATCCAATCTCAGATTTCATGGCTTCTTGCCATTTATTGGAATCTGGGCTCATCATCGCTTCCTCATATGTCTCAGGGTCATCGGTGTTGTCCACCAACATGACACTCATAACGGGATCATACCAATCTGGAGTGGTACAAGTTCTCGTTAACCTGCGAGACTCTGTAGCAACTTCAACCGAAGTTTCATGATCATCATCATTAGCTTCCTCTCTAATTGGTGCAGGCACCACAGGAACTTCTTCCGGTGCTGCGCTACTCGCAATTTCGAGAGAAGGTTCGACAACCTCGTCGAGTTCTACTTTCCTTCCAGTCACTTCTTTCGAGAGAAATTCCTTCTCTAGAAAGGATCCATTCTTGGCAACGAAGATTTTGCCTTCGGATCTATGATAGAAGGTATACCCAATAGTTTCCTTCGGGTATCCTATGTAGACGCATTTTTCCGCTTTGGGTTCAAGCTTGTCCGGTTGTAACTTCTTTACATAGGCTTCGCATCCCCAAACTTTAAGGAACGACAATCTAGGTTTCTTCCCAAACCATAATTCATACGGTGTCGTTTCAACGAATTTAGATGGTGCCCTATTTAAAGTGAATGCGGCTGTTTCTAATGCATAACCCCAAAATGATAGCGGTAAATCTGTAAGTGACATCATAGAACGAACCATATCTAAGAGAGTTCGATTACGACGTTCGGACACACCATTACGCTGTGGTGTTCCATCGGTGTCAATTGTGAAAGTATTCCGCATTTCTTCAAATGCACGCCAAACTCGTAACTTAGATATTCACCTCCACGATCAGAACGTAGAAATTTTATCTTCTTGTTACGTTGATTCTCTACCTCACTTTGAAATTCCTTAAACTTCTCAAAAGTTTCGGACTTATGTTTCATGAAATAGATATACCCATATCTACTCAAGTCATCTGTGAAGGTAAGAATATAACGATAACCACCGCGCGATGCTACACTCATTGGACCACACACATCGGTATGTATGATTTCCAATAAGTCCGTAGCTCGCTCCATCATACCAGAAAATGGAGTCTTAGTCATTTTACCCATCAGACATGCTTCGCATCTTTCAAGTGATTCGAAATCAAGTGATTCAAGAAGTCCATCGGAATGGAGTTTCTTCATACGCTTCACTCCAATGTGACCAAGACGACAGTGCCACATATATGTCGAGTTATCGCTCGATTTCAAACATTTAGCCTCAATGTTATTAATATGTGTATTTCCACTATCGAGATTCAACAAGAATAGACCATCTATCAAAGGTGCATGTGCATAAAACATATTACTCATATAAATCGAACAACCATTATTCTCGGACTTAAACAAGTAACCGTCTCGCAATAAACAAGATCCCGATATAATGTTCATGCTTAACGCAGGCACCAAATAACAATTATTTAAGTATAAAACTAATCCCGAAGGTAGATGAAGGGGTAGCGTGCCGACCGCGATCACATCAACCTTTGATCCGTTTCCCACGCGCATCGTCACCTTGTTCTTCGCTAGCTTCCGTTTATTCTGCAGTACCTGTTTCGAGTTACAAATATGAGCAACCGAACCAGTATCAAATACCCAGGCACTACTACGAGTACTAGTGAGATACACATCAATAACATGTATATCAGATATACCTTTCTTCTTGATGTTGCCGTTCTTCAAATCCGCCAAGTACTTTGGGCAATTCCGCTTCCAGTGACCTTCTCCCTTGCAGTAAAAGCACTCAGTATCAGGCTTAGGTCCAGCCTTGGTCTTCTTCGTCGGCGTGGTAACTTTCTTACCACCCTTCTTGAAGTGTCCCTTCTGCTTAGACTTGCCTTTCTTGAATTTGGTGGTCTTATTGACCAACAACACTTGGTGCTCTTTCTTGATCTCCACTTCTGCAGATTTCAACATGGCAAAGAGTTCTGGCAACGTCTTGTTCATGTTTTGCATGTTGTAGTTCATCACAAAGTTCTTGTAACTTGGTGGTAGTGATTGGAGGACGCGGTAAATCCCCAAAGCATTAGGAGTCACTATACCCAAGCTTTGAAGTTTTTTGCGTGCCCAGACATCTTAAGCACATGCTCACTGACGGAGCTGCCCTCTTCCATCTTGCAGTTAAAGAACTTTTCAGAAGCCTCATAGCTTTCAATTGCCGCATGAGTCTCAAAGATCAATTTGAGATCCTCGACAATATCATATGGGTTTGAATTCTCAAACCTTTTCCGAAGCTCCGATTCTAAACCATACAAGATAGCACACTGAACTGTGGAGTACTGAGTATTTCGAGTGAGGTAAACATTCTTTACTTCATCGGTAGCATCAGCTGCAGGTGGGTCACCCAGCGGTGCATCCAGCACATAGGTCAAATTACCAGCTGTGAGGACAATCCTCAAATTGCGGAACCAATCCGCGAAGTTGCTTCCATTGTTTTTCAACTTTTCTTTCTCTAGGAACGCATTAAAATTGATGGTAGGGGCTGCCATTGATCTACAACATATTTGCAATAGTTTAGACTAAGTTTATGACAAATTGAGTTCAAATTAATAATAAAATTAATCTAGGTGAACTCCCACTCAAAACAATATCCCTCACATTGTTTTAGTGATCACACGAACCAAATCCACCACATCAAAACCGATCATCACGAGAGCTGATATAGTTTCAATGGCAAACAATCGACATGTTCATCATATCTACTATATGATTCATTCTTTACCTTTCGGTTATCCCTGTTCCGAGACCATGTCTGTACATGCTAGGCTCGTCAAGATCAAACCTTAGTTTCCACATGAGCAAATCTGGCTTGCTCATGTTGTATACACTTGCGGAATCTAACACACCCGATCATCACGTGGTGCTTCGAAACAACAAGCTTTAGCAACGGTGCTAACTAAGGGTGAACACTTTATGACTTGAAATTCATGTGCATGAGGGATCATCTTATAATGCTACTGTCGTCTACTAAGCAATACAAGATGCATAAAGGATTAACATCACATGCAATTCATAATATGTGATATGATATGGCCTTTCTTCTTTGTGCTTCCGATCTCCATCTTCTAGCACGAACATGATCTCCATCATCACCGGCATTGCATCAAGGTCAATGACGCTTCTCCATGGTTGTCGTCCACCGGCTTCAACTATTACAACTACTTTGAATAGACATGCGGATCTTAACATAAATTAAAGACAACCATACGCCTCCTTCCGGTTGCCAACTTACAATAAGGAACATTGCATACATCAAATATAATCACAATCATGGCCATATCACATCACAGCACACCCCTGCAAAACAAAGTTAGACGCCTCTACTTTCTTTGCATGTTTTACGTGGTTTGGGGCTTTCAATAAGTGTCGTTCTAACTTACGAAAATGAACCACAACATTGATACTAGTATTGTTAATCACCCGTTGTAAATTGAATCTTAACTATGCTAGGAGAAACAGGCACCCACAAAGCCACTTATGCAATACAAGTTGCATGTCAAGCGTGGAGCAAGTCTCATGAACGATGTCATGTAAGGTTAGCCCGGGCCGCTTCATCCCAACATACCGCAAGATGCAAAGTACACAAGAAGCAATCGACAATAAAAGCATCAACGCCCACAATGACCATTGTGTTCTACTCGTGCAACAGATCTACATATAGACATGGCTCTGATACCACTGTAGGGTTTCCTAGCATGGAAAACAAAAATTTTCTACCGCATACAAACAAACAAGCCAAGATCTATCTACTAGATTGTAGCAACGAGTAGATAGAATAACTCACCCTCGAAGATTCCAAAGTGTTTAACGAGAGCGGATTCTCGTGGGTGATGTAGTCGTACTATTCCCGATCTCAAGATCGTGTAGACGATCCTTCCGGCGCAGCGTTCCGGCAGCGCTCCCGCAGTCGGTCACACGTTCGGTACTCGACGAAGACCTTCCTCTCCCTTGTTCCAGCAAGCAGCGGAGGTTGTAGCACTCTTCTCGCGATTCCGGCAGCACAACGGCGTGGTATCAGAAGTAGAGGGGAGATCTCGCAGGGCTTCGTCTTAAGCCGGAGCGAGTATGGTGGAGTATGAGAGAGTCCCTCGACGATCTAGGGTTTAGACACGTCGAGGAGGGGAAAGCCGGCGGCTAAGGTTTAGCTAGGCGGCGGCGGTTTTGCCCTAGGGCCGACGGCGGCTATGGAGGCGGCGGCGGCTTGGTACTAGGGTTTAGAGGTAGGAACTTGTGTGTCTAGTAGGGGAGCCCTGCCCCTCCTTTTATAGGTGGAGGGGGCCGGCCAAGGGGAGGGGAGTCCCTCCCCAACTCGGCTTGGTGGTGCGCCGGCGGTGGGGAGGAGGGACTCCTCCCCAACTCGGTTTCCTCCTCCTTTTCCACTTCCCAAAAATAGCCGTTTGACTTTCAAACTTGGCGTTTGACTTTTCAAACAAGGATTTGATTTAATCCTCTGTTTTGTTCAGCGATGACACTTAGTACATGATGCAATCATACCAACTTGATATAACACATTCATGTACCCTTCCCCTCCGGAGTGCCGGACATTCCGGAACCTTCTAGAACATTCCCAATGAAAACATCGGAACCTTTCTCCAACTCCGAAACGGGAGTTTCCTTATATGAATCCTATATCCGGACCATTCCGAATCTCCTCGTGATATCCCGAATCCCATTTGAGACTCCGAACAACATTCAGACTCTTTCTCATCATTCCATAACTACTCAAACAACGTCGAATCCTTAAGTGTGTCTCCCTACGGTTCGTGAATTATGCGGACATGATCGAGACACTTCTCCGAACAATAACCAATAGAGGAATCTGGAAATTCATATGGCTCCCACATATTTCTACGATTACTTTGCGATCGAATGAACCACTTACATACGATACCAATTTCCCTTTGTCTCACGATAGTTTACTTATCCGAGGTTATGATCGTCGGTATACCTAGTTCAACCTCGTTACTGATAAGTACTCTTTTCTCGTTCCCGTGATATGTGATCCCTTATGAGCCAGTCACATGCTTGCAAGCTAATTGGATGACATTTCACCGAGAGGGCCCAGAGTATATCTATCCGTCATATGGATGGACAAATCCCAGTCTTGATCCATGTGTTTCAACCAATACTTTCCGAACACTCAATGCCACCTTTATAGCCACCCAGTTACGGTGTGGTGTTTGATGTCATCAAAGCATCCATCCGGTAAAGGTGATATGCATGATCTCATGGTCGAAGGAATTAGGTTACTATGTATCAGAAAGCATATAGCAATTGAACTATTAAAATGACTTGATCTTTATGCTACACTTATCTATAGGAGTATGTCCACCATATCATTCTCCTAATGATATGATTTTGTTGTTAATAACATCTCAATGTTCATGATAGGGAAATCACAATCATCTATTAACCAACAAGCTAGTATGTATAGAGGCTTTACTAGGGACTTAAATTAAAGTTTACAAATCACACAAGTATTAATGTTTCCTTGTTAATACTATTATAGCATGAATGTAAACATTTATCATAAACACAAAGATATAATAATAACTACATTTATTATTGCCTCTAGGGCATATCTCCAACAAGTACATCTGCGTTAGAGGGGTGGGCGGTTCTAAGACCACCATGCCACAATAGGCCTCACCCTATTCTTCAATGGATCTCGCCACGAGAGGCCTGATCCACCTTCTCCACTATTGGATCCCTTCGAGGCGGGAACCTGTGCCTTTTACAACATTATCGGGGCACACACCCACAACCGAATTGGGGGCTCCCGAGATGACAACAAGCTGCCACAAGAACAAGGTTTATCAATATAAACAAAAACAAGGATCTAGGTATTTGCAAGAAATACTAGATCGGTGGTTCTCCAAATGAATGGAGAGGAGATGAAGCGCTTGATTGCTGATGATGAAGATCGAGTTCTCCTCCTTCGATTCCCCAAGGGACGGGGCCTTTGGGTGGATCTAGGTGGAGCTCTCTTGGATGAAGACTGCAGATCTGATCTTGTCTTTTTCGAATGAATCAAGAAGTCTGGCAGGAGGGGGAAGGCTGGCTTAAATACCCCCTCCCCAAATCTGGTCGTTGAGAAACTTTGGGGGCGGATTATCCGCCCCCCACTAGGGGTGGATTATCCGCCCCCTTGGGGAAACTCCGCCCCCTCTTTAGGGATGGCGCCTGCGTGACTTGGTGAAGATCTTGGGAGGGCGGATAATTCGGCCCCCTCCTGGGGCGGATTATCCGGCCAAGCCGGAAAGTCCGGCCAACACTCTGCCCCCTCTCTGGGGCTTGCGCCTTGGCGGTGAGCAAGGGGGGCGGACTATCCGGCCCCCCTGAGGGGCATATTATCCGGCGGGGCCGGAAAATCCGGCCAAAACTTCGCCCCCCTTCTGGGCTTGCGCCTGCTAGGGAAGAGGGAGGGGCGGATTATCCGCCCCTGGTGGGGTCGGATTATCCGCCCCCCTAAGGCATATACTTTTCCCAGAGAGAGATGCAACAATTCAACACACATTAAAATACTCCTTGATTAAAATGTTCTTTCAATCTCCCCCTTTTTGGTGTTAGATGACAATACTAAGTTTTGCAATGAAACCAGCTAACGCCACCTTAAAATGAAAGGCGCTCCCCCTAGATGTGTGCATACTTAAAATTTGCATTTGAATACAAATACACACACTAGAGAGAACACAACTTCCATAGCAAAGATAATTGAAACAAGGTAGCCTCCAAGCTAAACCTTAGCCAAAGAATGCATGCAAGCTTTTGTAGCCTCGGATGTGATTATAGACAAAGAATATAATTAGCTTGGTAGCCTCCAAGCACATCCCAACAATATTGTAACATCCCAAAAATACTAAGCTTGGATCATCAAACTTAGGGTTAACAAAAACTTTTCTAAATAAATTTATGAATGCATGCATATGTGTATGCATTGATTTTGAATTCTTTTAAAACCACCTTGTTTGTTTGTTTCATTGCTTGTAAAATGTTTCTTAGGTGAAATAAACATCATATAAAACATTTCCCACACTTTTCGTAAAGACAAGTAAATCAAAACACATATATTAAATGAATGGTCACTTTGACCAATTTAACTCCCATGCCTACTTTGGCTGTCTCAAACTTTCAGAACCTAACAAAAACTTTTCTGGATCTTTGCACCCCTTGAATGTACTCATAACAAAGTATCAAGGCCCACTTTGTGATCATCCAGAAACTTTCAAATGCATAGATTAAATGACAATTCAAAATTGAATCTTTATCATATGGGAAGATCCCACTTTTTCAAAAACCACTCAAACAAGCTCAACTTTCAAAACCCAAGCATCTGCGGACTCACCAGCACCAATCTAGCAAACTCACCAAAAATCTTTTCAAAATTCAAAACTTGGTTTGATGCGGCCATTTCATCAAACAGGTTGCAGACACAAATCAAACAAACATCAAACACTATAGTGTGCAGTAAAATTGGCCTAACTTGTTCCCCAGTTAGCTCACAACTAGCTCAGTAGATCATCTAGGAAGATTAGCCAAGCACTAGCACCACTGTGAGCTTGACATTGCCATCAATGGTGAACAGCCGAGCACACCCTTGCCACCCCATAGTCGATAGCAAGCTAGGAGCAGCAGCAAGCCTAGCCAGCATGTCTGGGAGGTAGCCCACCGTCCACCGCCACTCACTGTTCCGGCCGCGAGCGTTGCCAAGCCCTAGACCACGCGCACAAGTCGCGCCCAGACCGCCAGAGACCATGCCGAGCGTGCGCCAGAGCACCACCCTCGACCAGCACCCACAGACCGCGCGCCGCCCTCACCGCGTGCACACACGATCGCCACTGACCCAGGAGACCGCCAGACATCCCCGTTTGCCGCCCCGTGCCGCACAGCCACCGCCCGCCGTCGAAGACGCCGCCTCTGCCGCGCAGAGCATCACATGTTTCAGACCAAACCGCACCGCCCCACGCCTCAAGACCATGTCGTTGAGCATCGCCAGGAGACACCGCACCGTCCCCTACCGTCGCCCATGCCAATAGCCGCCTGTAACATCGCCCCCGACGAGCTCACCGTGCGCCCCGACGGTCCCCTCGCTCGACTATAAATAGAGGCCACCCCCGCTCGATTTCTTCACACCATCTCACTCCCCTCACCTCACTGATCGTGCCACACCATTCTCAGAGCAAGGCGAGCACCACCCCTCCGGAATTTCACCGGAGCCCGCCGCTTCTGGAGAAGAAGGGAGCCATCGATTTCGTCCACCCCAGGAGCTGCCGTGACTACCCCTAAGTTCGCCGTCGTGACTTCGTCGTTCGCCCGCCTCGCCGACCCTCGCCCGTACCTCGGTGAGCCCCCAGCACCCTCACTGGCCGTGCTAGGTGTCGTTCTCGCCGGCGTTGTCTCGCGTCGACGATGACTCCCAGCCGTTGGATTAGAATCAGATCGAACGACCCACGTTGCCCCATACCGCTTCGCCCAGCCCCGTGTCACTGACGAGTGGGGACACCCACTTAAGCAGCCCGCGCGAGCACTGCGCTTAGCAGGCCGGCCCGTTAACTTTTCCCGCGCAGCCCAGTTATTCAAATTAACCTTTTTCCATTTCAATTCAAACACACTTCTGTACCCAACTTCAAAAATCAACCCAGATCGATTCAGTACACCAAATTGAATGAAACCAATTTTGTTGGAAAGGTCTGTGAATGCTGAATCCAAGCCCGTTGGATTCAAGTCATTTGGATCTATAGATCACTCATGGTAAAAATAACAAGGCAGAATTTTTTCTGCATTCAAACGTTTTTCAAATTTAAACCATAATAGCTTTTCAGTTGATTCCAACTCTCAAAAATCACATTTAACCATACCTGTCAGAATATATAAAAATATATAGGTTTACTTGCAGAAATAATGTTCAACTAATCAAAGAATGCCCCATAGGAATTACTAGCCACTTTAATTACTTAAAATAAAAGGGTAAAACCTTATTAAATTGTGACACCACTTTAAATCACATTCCCATGGACTACAATATCTGGTGATGACATGTGTCAACATGATCCCATGTTTGGTTTGGATAATATTAAATCTTAAGTAGTTTTTCAATGAGTATAAATTACTCTTCTAAAAATAAAAGGAATTAAATCAAGCCTTAACCTTGTAATGTTAGAGATGATGCTAGATCATCTATAGGACCCTTGTGTGTGATGATTGCAAGTAGTTAAGTATTGTTTGGTGATTGTGTACCTCATATTTATTCATAGACGCTAGTACGGACCAAGGATACGAGGAGGAAGGAGGATACTACGAAGAAGAAGCCGAGGAGAACTTCAACCACTGCTCTGCACAAGGCAAGCTAAAACTTGCAAGACACTCTACTTTAGCAAGCCTAATACTACTAGTGAATGTGCAAGCTTATATTGACATTGATGCAAGCTAAAACTTGCAAGATACCCTACTGATGCAACCAACCCCTACTTGTTACTATGCCTACTATATGATTTAAGCATATGAGATCATACCCACTTGATAAACCAATCCTAGTTTTATTTGCAAGCTTCTAATTTATTTCTTTATCAAAGCTTCAACTTAGAGTTGACTTAAGTGACTTGTAAATACTAGAAAGATTTTGAAGGTTGCATAAAGAGCATAAAATTTGGCCTAAGCTAGAAACCTTGATATCAGCCTAAGATATAAGGTTAGACTTAGTTGAAACTCCACTAGTTTACCACCCCTCATCAGTACTTACCCCCCCCCCCCCACACACACACTTGTAGATGCTAGTGCTAAGCATAAAACCTGATCAACTTTAGATGGGAATACTTGGTGGAAAAATGGTTATGAAAACCTTGGAATGATGGATCATTCTATTGAAATGTTTTGGACATGTGTTTCCGAACACTGATGATTTTGGTGATGAAGATATTGAGGCATGAGCCTTAGCCCTTTATAAAGCTGATGGTTGTCTAGATGCGATACCATTCCAATTTTATCGTACAACCACAATACCCGAAGATTGGGTAGGGCTTGACTAGAAACTTATATACCTTAGTATTAGTTCCCTCACGGCCAAGGTCTGAGCTGAGGCTACCTTCTGAAGATTGTCCACCTGTGCAGTACCCAAGATGACAATTGGTCATGGTTGGGAGGCCAAACTCACAGGAGAGGTGCTTATACTAGGGCTTGTAATTGAAAGGTTAGGATTGATTATCCGCATACTGAGTATGGTGAATTCAGGATTTGTTCCTGACGGATGTATCGAATGTTGTGGTGAAAGTGTACAATCTCTGCAGAGTGTCAAACTATTCGAATAGCCGCGTCCACGGTTATGGACAGTTGGAGTGGCCATACTGTTTCCCCATCAGACTTTTCAAAATGACTTGTGAAATGAATTGAGACTTTGACTTGACCACAACAGAGTTGTGATATGAAATACAAGTTCCCACTTAGGAGTTATAAAATTGTGAATAGCTTTGGAACCTAGTAGAGATAAATCTGGCTTTTGCAAAACAAACCTAGAGCCTAGTGTCCTATTATCCAAAAACCCCTTTACCTGTTAGTATTAGTTTGCGAGTACTTAAAGAGTACTCATGGCTTTGTCCCTGGCTATTCCCTTGGCAAGACTATAAAGAGGAGTACCTGGAAGATGGACCCCAGGAAGGTTACGACAACTAGGATCATCTCCCATCGTCAGCATTGCCTGTGACCCTGAAGATGGAGCTTCGTCTATGCTACCGTTATTATTACATATTCCGCTGCTTGAAGTTGTATTAAGAACTGGATCATGAGATCCCTATTTGTGTAAGAACTTATGTATCGTTTGTAATGGATGATGTACTATGGTATCCAATTCTGTTATGTCTCGCAAAAATGGTAATCCTGGGATTGCGATGTATGGCATAACATGCATCTAGGATTGAAAAATCCGGGTGTTGACAAATACCAACAATATTGATGCATACATTAGATAGGCCCATGATTCCATATGCCATCAAATATGCTCCATTGATAAATCCAGAATTCCATGAGATCCGCAATAGATAAATCCAGAATTCCATGAATACCACACATAGTAACAAACATAGTGGAGAACGACATAGTCTTACATAATCAAACACAAATAGCAAATAAGTTCACGCTAAAAAGGCACAAGCAAGCAAATAAAACGACTGAAAGATAGATGCTTGCGCCCGACCCTTGCAAATCCATGGGACCTAATAGAACTACTTCTCCCCCTTTGGCATTGAAACGCCAAAAAGGAATAAGAGCGATGCTAACGCCCCTGAATATCACTCAAATTTGATTAACAAACTGAGATGGTACTACACACCCAAATTTGCAAGATTCAAATCAAACAAAATCCAAAATTGGGTGTGTTTTCCATAAGAACAAGAGATATGCAAGAAAATCCAACGAGACCCATGAGAAACCAACTCTTCTCTAGGAAGAGGGCGGTGGCCGAAGCCACCATGTTAGAGCGCATGGCATGACACCGCGAAGATGTATCTTTGGTTCAAAACCAATGCTCATCGATGACCCACATATCACAAAATGATATTAAGGGAAATGCTTTTACTTTCTTTCGGAATTATGGGGGAGGGTAGGCCCAATCAATTAGGACCACACTCCCCCTATGTCTATGCCTACATCTGAACCAAATACATGAATAAGAGCAAGTGAGTGTGCAAGGGTAGTCAAGCCAAGCTCCTTGAATCTATGATATTTAGCTCATTCCTCAAATAACAAAATCTTGCTTCATCAAGGGGCTTCGTGAAAATATCAGCAAGTTGGTTCTTTGTGCTCACAAAGGATAGGGCAATATCACCACGAGCAACATGATCCCGAATGAAGTGGTTGCGAATCTCTATATGTTTTGTTCTTGTATGATGCACGGGATTGTAAGCAATTTTGATAGCACTTTCATTGTCACATAATAGAGGCACTTTGTCACAATTGACACCATATTCCTTTAATGTTTGCCTCATCCATAATAATTGTGTACAAGCACTTGCAGCAGCAACATATGCAGCTTCGGCGGTTGAGAGTGAAATACAATTCTGTTACTTTGAAGACCAACACACTAGAGAGACCTGCCCAAGAATTGACATGAACCAGATGTTGATTTCCTATCATCTTTGTCACCATCCCAATCTGAATTAGTGTAACCACACAGATAGAAACTTGAACCCTTGGGATACCATAACCCAAAATTTGGGGAATGAACGAAATATCGGAAGATTCGTTTGACCGCCACTAAGTGGCTTTCTTTAGGAGCGGCTTGGTACCTTGCACACACTCCTATACTTAACACGATATTAGGCCTAGATGCGCAAAGGTAAAGGAGAGAGCCGATCATGGATCGGTATGCCTTTTGATCTACGTCTTTACCCCTGGGATTGAGCTCAAGATGACACTTTGTTTGCATTGGAGTAGCAACGCCATTGAGATCTATCATCTTGAACCTTTTGAGCATGTCTTGGATGTAATTAGCTTGATTAATAAAGGTTACCTCTCTAAGTTGTTTGATCTCAAATCCAAGAAAGAACCTCAGCTCACCCATCATGGACATCTCAAACCTGTCAGTCATAATCTTTGAAAATTCATCGTTAAAAGCTTGGTTAGTAGAGCCAAAAATAATGTCATCTACGTAAAGTTGGCATACAAAAAGCTCCCCATTAACCTTCTTAGTAAAAAGAGTGGGATTGATTTGCCCAACTTTGAATCCACGGTCTAACAAAAGCTCTTTAAGGTGCTCATACCACGCACGTGGGGCTTGTTTAAGGCCATAGAGCGCCTTATCGAGTTTGTAGACATGGTTCGGAAATTTGGGGTCCTCAAAACTCGAGGGCTGCTTGACGTATACTAACTCATGTAGAGGGCCATTAAGGAATGCACTCTTAACATCCATTTGTTGTAATTTAAAATTATGATGGGCTGCATATGCAAGAAGGATATGGATGGACTCAAGACGAGCCACAGGAGCATAAGTCTCGCCAAAATCAATTCCTTCCACTTGAGAGAATCCTTGAGCCATGAGTCTTTCTTTATTCCTCACAACAATGCCATTTTCATCTTGTTTGTTCTTGTAGATCCACTTGGTGCTGATAACATTGCGGCAATCCTTGGGTTTCTCTACGAGCTTCCAAACTTTTTTGCGTTCGAAGTTATTTAATTCTTCATGCATAGCAACCACCCAATCGGGATCTTCAAGAGCATCAAAGACTTTCTTCGGTTCAACCATGGAAATGTGAGCTTGATGATCACAGAAGCTTGCAAGTTCTCCTAGTAGACACCCTTCTTCGTAGATCACCAACAACCTTGTCAAGAGTGTGACCCCTTAGTTCAAGGTTCCGATCAGCACGTGCCTTGCGACAAGCCTCAATGTCCTTATTATTTCTAGAAGGAGTTGATTCAGTATTTGTATCCTTGTCTTGACCACTGCCTTGCCCTTGATCTTGATCTGAGTTAACACCAGGAGGTTGTTGTAGAGCTTGTTCTTCAGGGCCGGATAATCCGCCCCTTGGAGGGGCCGGACTATCCGGCCTGGGAGATGAAACACCAGTGGCTTCTTCTTGAGCATGCCTGACAGGACTTGGAGAATCAGAGCCGGATAATCCGCCCTTGAGGGCCGGAGAATCCGGCCTGGGAGTTTCTTGGCTGTTGTATTCTCCTCCGGATCCCCTGGAACGAGTTGGAGTGCCAGGGGCGGATAGTCCGCCCCTGGGAGGGGGCGGATACTTCGGCCTGGAACTACCAACTTGTCCAGGAGACACATGATCTTCAGCAGTTTGCGGTGTTGGTGCAGAGTTTTCTCCAACAGTAGGATCTTCTTGATCTTGTGTAGATGAGGGCTCCACATGAGTGGAGCATTGTCCTTCCCGATCCGCCACAAGGGGTTCCTCAATGGGGCGGAAAAATCACACACCCATTCTTCTTATGGCATCTTGGGGTATTTCAACATCTACATCACAAACATCAACTTGCCCTACAAAGGAGCCGTTATTTTCATCGAACTCCACACTACAAGATTCTACAACAATCCCAGTGAGCTTGTTGTAGACTCTATAAGTGTGGGATTCGGCACCGTAACCAACAAAAATACCTTCTAAAGCCTTGGACTCAAATTTTGACAAACAGACACCTTTAATAAGAAAGAAACACTTACACCCAAATACCCTGAAGTATGATATGTTGGGCTTGTTACCGGTAAGTATTTCATATGGAGTCTTGCCCAAAATCTTTCGGAGGTAGAGCCGGTTCGATGAGTGACAAGCAGTGGATATGGCTTCAGCCCAAAAATTATAAGGAGACTTGAATTTAGCCAACATTGATCTTGCCATATCCATCAAAGTCCAGTTCTTCCTCTCGGCTACACCATTTTGTTGAGGGGTGTACGCAACAGAATATTGATGTCTAATCCCCTCTTCGCTTAGAAACTCATTCAAAGTGTAGTTCTTGAATTCGGAGCCGTTGTCACTTCTTATTGCCAAGATAGGAACATTGTGTTGACGTTGAACTTCATTGGCAAAGTCAATGACAGTTTGTTGAGTCTCGCTTTTCAACTTGAAGAAATAGACCCATATATATCTTGAGTAATCATCGATAATGACCAAGCAATATTTCTTCCCACCAAGACTTGCATGAGAAGGAGGACCAAATAAATCCACATGAAGTAATTCCAAGATCCTCTTTGATGACACAATAGTCTTCCTCTTGTGGGGATAGTCATGCATTTTTCCTTCTACACAAGCCCTGCAAACCCGATCTTTGGCAAAAGAGACATTGTCTTTTAGTCCAAGGATGTTGACATGGGCTAAACGGCGATGCCATAGCCAGCCCATGTCGGCCTTTCCGAATAGACACATCGGACCCGAAGTGGTTTTTCCCGAGAAGTCCACCACATACAGGTCATTTTCGACGTATCCAACGAAAGCGACCTTTAGAGACTTTCTCCACAAGAGTACCACCAAATCATCATCAATAAAAACAGCAAAACCCATCTTGCCAAGGGCACGAACAGAAAGAAGGTTGTAACCGAGGGTCTCAACAAGCATGATGTCCACGAGAGAGATATCATGGGCAACCACAACCTTGCCAAGACCCAATACCTGAGATTTAGACTTATCACCATAGGAGACTGTGATATTATCATGATTTGGATGCATCTCCGTGATGATCTCCTTGCTTCTGGTCATATGACTAGTGCAGCCACTATCCAACACCCATTTCAACCCACTGGAAGCATAGCCCTGCAAGAGAATTACTTCTTAGTTTTAGGTACCCATTTTTCAATGGGTCCTTTCATGTTAGTAACAAGGGTCTTTGGTACCCAAATAGAGCAAGCAATATATTCATCAAAGGGATCGACATAATAAGAAATTTCGCCATAATCATCACAAAAGAATTCATAATTTGGATTGTGAGACCCTGCAAAACCAATATTGTTAGTCTTGTCTTTTGTGACATTCTTCTCAGCGGTGCTTGTATTTGATTGCACATTCTTGGACTTGTTCTTCTTGGTTTTCTTTTTCTTGGACTTGGTGACATACCCAAGTCCCTCTTTACCATGATTTGACCTTTGCTTGCCAATGACTTCATCAAGCACACCTTTATCCTTGGGAGTGATGTCCTTGATCACTTCTTTTTCCACACTAGCATTTTCCTTGTGACTATATGTTGAGTTGGATGAGTTGGGAGCATCATATTTGGCCAATCGACTTTGAAGATGATCATGTGACTCATTGAGAATGGAGAAATCGTTTTTCAACGCCTTATGAGCATTGTCAAGTTTCTCCAATTCCTCGGAGAGTCTATCATGAGCAGCCCCAAAGTCAATCTTTTCCTTCTTTAACTTCTTTTCTTTGGTGACTGCAATGTCACGTTCCAGACCTTCTATGACATATTCATCATGATCAATCACACTAGTCTTCAAGGCCACATTTACCCCCTTTTGCACTCCCACAGCTCGAGCACGAGCATCTTCGTCATTCTTGGCAGCCACTTTGAAAGAGGCCATTTATTGCATTACCTCATTATATATCATGAGGTGATATTTATGCCTACCTTGGAGACTTTTCAAATCTGTGGGCTCAAATGGCATAAGAGCACTGACATACTTGCACTTGATACATGCATCATCAACATGAGTGGCACCATGGTTTCTGAAATTTGTGGCTATTTCCTTAAGCCTCCTATACATGTCTTCATGGTCTTCTCCATCCAACATATAGAATCCTTCCGCTTCGTTTCTCAATGCATCATATCTATTCCTTTTCATACTTTCATTTCCGATGAATAGCTCGGTGAGAGCTTCCCAAGCTTCCTTAGCTGTACTAAGATGCTGAATGTGTGGCATATCTTTGTCACCCACACCAAGCTGTATCATGTGTAGAGATGTAGCGTTGAGTTGGCTATCGACAACTTCTCTTCTGGTAAGATTGTTCGGGTTTCCAACATGAAGACCATTTTCGATGATATTCCACAACTCTATGGAGGAACTGCACACATGAGATTTCATCAAAAATTTCCATTGAGTAAAAGTAGATGCAGAAAGTTTGGGTGGATCACCCCTATTATGTATATGTGGGTGAGGGATAGGTGGATCAGGGGAATACACATGAGAAACCTCATTGTATCCATCCTTACCGCTATCCTTTTTCGAGGAGGAGCTCTTGCTAATGTCATCAACAACCACTTCGTTATCTTTGGAAGCAGTTTTACCCGTTTCCTTGGATTGCGGAGTGGTGTTCTCAGAGTTAGATGGAAGTGATGCTGCGGATGTGGAGAGATGCATTATCAGTTGACGCATCTCTTCCATCTTAGCCTCCATTGAACTCACCAAGGTTGTTTCCAACGTCTTGAGATTGTTCATGGTGACTACCTCCGGAGCATCACTCCCATCTACCTTGGAACCCATACTTCTCTTAGGCGGTTAAGCCCGAAATACGAGCCGGGGCTCTGATACCAATTGAAAAGGATCGTATGGGCACCTAGAGGGGGTGAATAGGTGCTAACCAAATTTTTAATACTTTTTCAATTTTAGGCTTGACACAAAGTAAATTCTCTAGATATGCAACTACGAGAATTACCCTATATGCAACCCTAACTACTAAGCACGTAAAGAGAGGAGCGAAGAAACCGTACTGGAGAATGCGAAGACACAGGGATTTGTTTTACTGCAGTTCCTTCCTTGTTCAGGGAAGTACATCTGTGTTGGAGGGGTGGGCGGTTCTAAGACCACCACGCCACAATAGGCCTCACCCTATTCTCCGATGGATCTTGCCACGAGAGGCCTGATCCACCTTCTCCACTATTGGATCCCTTCGAGGCGAGAACCTGTGCCTTTTACAACACTATCGGGGCACACACCCACAACCGAATTGGGGGCTCCCGAGATGACAACAAGCTGCCACAAGAACAAGGTTTATCAATATAAACAAAAACAAGGATCTCGGTATTTGCAAGAAATACTAGATCAGTGGTTCTCCAAATGAAGCGCTTGATTCCAAGGGACGGGGCCTTTGGGTGGATCTAGGTGGATCTCTCTTGGATGAAGACTGCAGACCTGATCTTGTCTTTTTCGAATGAATCAAGAAGTCTGGCAGGAGGGGGAAGGCTGGCTTAAATACCCCCTCCCCAGATCTGGCCGTTGAGAAACTTTGGGGGCGGATTATCCTCCCCCCACTAGGGGCGGATTTTCCGCCCCCTTGGGGAAACTCCACCCCAGGGCGGATTTTCCGGGGGAAACTCCGCCCCCTCTCTGGGGCTGGCGCCTGCGTGACTTGGTGAAGATCTTGGTGGGGCGGATAATCCGGCCCCCTCCTAGAGAGGATTATCCGGCCAAGCCAGAAAGTCCGGCCGACGCTCCGCCCCCTCTCTAGGGCTTGCGCCTTGGCAGTGAGCAAGGGGGGCTGACTATCCGGCCCTCCTAAGGGGCGGATTATCCGGCGGGGCCAGAAAATCCGGCCAAAACTCCGCCCCTTCTAGGGCTTGCGCCTGCTAGGGAAGAGGGAGGGGCGGATTATCCGCCCCCCAAAGGCAGATACTTTTACTAGAGAGAGCTGCAACACTTCAACACACATTAAAATACTCCTTGATATTGTTATCTAACACACAAAACACTAGGGATTAAGAAATTTTCTTTCAAACTGTACCCACTCGGAAACACACGTCTATTTGTACATGAACATTAGGTCCATGAAAAAAAGAAACGAGTTTGAGCTCAATTTAGAGAGAATGTGAAAATAAAATGGATGGGACTATAGGACATGTAGGACCCAACACATAGCAGCTTCAACAACGGTGAAAGTATGCTCAATAAAGTTTATCCCCGACAACTCTTTTTGTGCCGAGCGAGTACACAATCATGCCGACCACCTTCTACTGATCTCGAAACCACAGTATGATTGATCATACTCACTCGACAGTACACATCTATTGATACATGAACATTAGAACCATGGAAATAAAACACTTCGAGCCTAGTTTTGACCCAATATGAGTACTGCATGTTAGCTGTTTGATGACGAACTTTGGGAATTAATCAAAAATATCTTAAATTTCTATATTTATTAAACAATTACATATACAAATACAATGACTAGATCACAATATGCATGGTCTCCGATGCTTCTGTGCTTGTCCATCTTTAGAATCTACCCCAACCAATTTATATAATTCGCACGCCTCTCTTTGTTACTCACGGATGGTCCATGTCTATGTCCTCTGGCCCTGCGTGGTGGACTACTAAGGTTGTCGGAGACAAGCATAATGACCCTATGGTTCAAGGCGATTAACGATCCATGTAAGTCACAGGCGATGTCGAGATTGTACATCGTTGGGATGGTGCCCATGTCCTCAAGGCATGCCTTCACTTAGAAGAACTAGCTCTCCTAGGGCAGCACCTCCCCGCTAAAGATGTGTAGGATTCGTAGCATGGAAAAAAATTCTATTGTATGAACACACAAAACCAAGATCTAATATATGGCAAATCCAAGATCTAATCTACGAGAGCGGTGCAACGAGATTATAGAGAACTAGCCCTCGTAGATCCAAAGCATTTAACAAGATTGGGATCTAATGGTTGATGTAGTCGATCACTTGCCGATCTTAAGATCATGTAGACGACCCTTCCGGTGCTGCGTTCCAGCAGCGCTTTCGCAGTCGGTCACACATACAGAGTCGATGAAGACCTTTCTCTCAGTTGTTCCAGCACGCAGCGGAGGTAGTAGATCCCCTCAGAATCCCAACAGCATGACGGTGTGGTGGTGGATGTAGAGGAGAGATTTCTGCAGGGCTTCGCCTAAGCCGGAGTATGACGGTGGACGAGAGAGAAGAGAGGCTGCTGCTAGGGTTAGGCGCCATGGGACAAGGGGTGTGGGGGGGTGGGTGTGCCCCCACCCCTCATTATATAGGTGGGGGCAGCCGACCAAGGGTTCCCAGCCCAGGACGTGTCCCCCCACCCAAATCGGCCACCAAGGGAAGAGTTGGAACCTTTCCCACCAAGTCTTCCCTCTTACCAAAAACTAGAGTTTGACTTTTCAAACCAGGATTTGACTATTCAAACTATGGTTTGACCCCTTTACTAGTGTAGGCCGAATTAGCCCTTTAGGGTTTGGTGCGGCTAGCCCTTAGGCCATTCCACTGTCCAAGTGACCCCCTCCTGGGGTGGTGGAACCACTGAGGGTCCCTCTAGAACATTCTAGAAGTATCCGGTAAAAAACACCAAAACTTTTCCCAAACCCTAGAAAACCACTTTCCTTATATGAATAGTATTCTTTAGACCATTTTGGATCTCCTCGTGATGTCTTGGATCCAATCCGAGACTCCGAACAATATTAGGTCTCCAACTCATATTCCATATCTACTTAAACAACATCGATTCCTTAAGTGTGTCTCCCTACGGTTTGTGAACTATGCAGACATGATCGGGACACCTCTCCGGTCAATAACCAATAGAGGGATCTGGAAATCCATATGGCTCCCACATATTTCAATGATGACTTCATGATCGAATGAACTATTTACATACGATACCTATTCCCTTTGTCGTGCGATACTTTACTTATCCGAGGTTCGATCCTTGGTATCTCTTATACCTATTTCAACCTTGTTACTGATAAGTACTCTTTACTCATTCCGTGATATGACATCCCTTGTGACCCAGTCACATGCTTGCAAGCCAATTGGATGACATCCCTTGTGACCCAGTCACATGCTTGCAAGCCAATTGGCCGCACCAAGCCCAAGGGGCCCAACCAGCCAGCACATGTAGATGAGGGGCAAAACCCTACTTTGGTAAGGGGGAACTTGGAGGGCAAGTTTCCACCTCTCCCTCTTGGATGCAGAGTTGGGGAAGGACTCGGCCAGGGGTGGGAACCCTTGCCTTAGCCCCCCTATATATAACAAGGGGTAGGGGAGCGCACCCCTCCTACCTCACCTCAACCCTAGCCGTTGGCCTCCACCCTCCTCCATCGTCTTGCTCCAGCTTAGGCAAAGCCCTGCAGGATTCTTCTCCTCCACCACCACCACCACGCCGTCGTGCTGCTGTGGTTCCGAGGGGATATACTACCTCTGCTTCCCGCTGGAACAGGGAGAGGAAGGTCTTCATCTACTCCGTACGTGTGACGAGTGCGAAAACGCTGTCGAAACAGGCCGCCGGAAGGATCGTCTACGCGATCTTGAGATCGGCAAGTGATCGACTACATGAACCACGAGATCCGATTTCATTAACGCTTTGGATCTATGAGGTTTAGTTCTCTTTAATCTTGTTGAACCGATCTCGTAGATTATATCTTGGCTTCACCATAGATTAGACCTTGGTTTTATGTGTTCTTGCCATAGATTTTTTTTGTTTTCCATGCAACGAACCCTACAAAATAGGAAGGAGAGGATCGGAGATGTACTATGATGTCTCTTTGACTTACGGGATTGAGGCAAGGAACCGCAGTAATCTTCTTACACATAAGAATAAACTATGAGTTAGAGTAAACCCAAGATAGTGTTACTAGTCGCAGCAATACCGACATAAAGAAAGGAGGGATAGCCTCGAGCCATCGCAACTGGTGTTGCTGACTGAATTATGTCGACGACGGGAAAAGTTTGGCAAATCAATTGCCGAGTTCGATTGGGAATCAGATGCCGATGTTAATATTCAGCCGACATATAGTGTTTCGGCTGGTAAGCCCATGTTCTTTTTATTGACGGAACATACTATGGCCCTTCAGCTGATATTGTAGGACCGCGACAACTTCGGGGACTAATGTCGAGGGGATGACCCCCAATAGGGTCAGGATAAGGTGTATAATGATATCTATGAGATTGACCAGAACAAGGTTGACCGACATAGGTTGACCTACATAGACCGACACACATAGGCCAACAATATACGAGATATGTCGGCATAACTAAGTTATCTCATTTACATAGGGAAGGTCAAGCCGAGATATATCGGTTGTCACCAAGGAACCGACATAGTGGGTCGGTATATGGCCAACAGTCATATGTAGGCCTCAAATTCAATGGAATAGTCCCATCATAACAATCACGAAGAAGATCATCATCATCTAGCAAGCACGCTCATAAAGTGTATAGAGAGTAGCCTCCATTGTACCCTATGACTGGCCATACCTATACGTGACAACAGTGGCTAGGCGTAGCCACAGCGACAAAGTACCGTGAGGTGTTATTGCATCGTGCACAATCAGGGAGAAACCAGGCGACAAGACAGAGCTCCTGGCGGGCCCAAGCAAAGACTTTGGCACCGTAAAAGAGGCCTGGCCGTTGCCACCTGTGCCCTAACTTGTAAACTGGCACCCCTTTATAAGGTGACCCAGGTCCTCTAGGTAAAAGGCCAATCCATTTGTTAATCATTCTTCCCCTCTTACACTTAGAGAGGCATCGAGGGAGGAGAGCGCATAGTTCTTCTTCCTCCTCTCGTCATACAGCTCAAGTAGAACCATTATAGCTACCCATACATATCGAGATATAGAGATAGCCAAGCATTAGTAGGGGTTTTATCTCACCACGAGGGCCAACCTAGATAGATCGGGTTGTGTACTATGTGTGGCTCTTACTGCATCTTCCCTCCGCGGATCCTTCGGTGTGCATCAGCCCTATAACTTAAGTCTACCCATGACATTTGCGTTGACACCACCAAGACAACACTAGTAGAAAAAGGGTCTTCGGTTCGGTCCAGATTCTAACACTAGTCCACATTTATTACGGTCCAGGAAGAGTATGAGCACTAGTCCTAGTTCGTATCGTTTTTGGTGGCTAGGAGCCCGAGGAAACTCTAGTCCCGGGTCGTTTCAGACCTTTAGTCCTGGGTCGTGATACGGCCCGGGACTAAAGGGGTCTGGACACGGGCAACACCCTTTAGTCCCGGGTCGTGATACATCCCGAGACTAAAGGGGTCAGGGCCACGACAGGTAAACTTAAAATGCCTATAATTTTTGCGTACGATGTAAAAAAAAGTACAACCTATCAAAATGTGCAGAAAAAAATTGTGAGTTCGATTTCAACCGCCTTAGGCCGTTTTGGATTATTTTAGATTTTTAAAATTAGAAAAGGAAAAAAGTTATTTAAAAAGTTATTATTTTTTTGCAATTTTATTTATTCCATATTTGGATTCTTCACATTTTTCTGATAATTATGGATATATTATTTGTCGAATTTCGATTTACTGATTTAAAGATATTATTTATGCCATATTAAATGAATAAATGGCAAAAAATGAATAAAATATTATTTTATTTAGTTTTTTTACTTTCATTGGATTAAAATATTATTATTACTTATTTATTGTTGTTTACTAAAATAGTTATTTTTAATTTAAAAAATAAAGATATATGGCATATTGATATGGGCTAATAGAATTAATATGGTAGTGTTGACAACAAGGCGCAAATGGGCTTCGCGCAAGGATAGGAACAAAAAAGTTAAGCGTGCCGAGGATAGAGTAGTGCTAGGATGGGTTACCGGCCGGGAAGTTTGACCACAAGAGTAATTTGACCTAAGATTAAATATACTTAGTGCTAAAAATGTTCCAAGTGAGAGGAGTACGAGTCAAAATTTCAAAAGTTCAAGAAAAAATATAGAAAACAAAATTCGAAAAATAAATTAAAATAAAATTGAGAAAAATCTTTAGTCCATGGCCATATTAGACCCCAGACTAAAGTTTCTTCGTCCCCGCTGCAAAAAAGGCCATGCGGTGTCCCGGGTTGTAACAAATTGGGACTAGAGGTAGGGGCCTTTAATCCCGCTTTCGCAGTCCCGGATGCAAAACCGAAACTAAAGGCCATATAAACCGGGACTATATACCCTTTTTCTACTAATGCAAATACTATCATATGCATTGATACTAATGTGTATAGGTATGATTCGACTATGACTGGCCTAGTTTCCAAAGCAACCTGGTTATTATTGGGTCAACGATCGATGGTAGCTCCTCGTTGAAACCTCTAGATCGACACGCAATGTATATATTTTTTTCAAATGAAGGCAAACTTTTGTTGCAAGCAGGTACTAAAGGCTACTAGTCCAAGCTAATGTGTCTGACGGCTTACCACGTGCATGCCATTCCACTGCATGCGTAGAGAGTACTTCGTGTCTTGGTAGGCGCAGTAATTAGCATATACACAGACTTACCATGTTGGCGTATGTACGGGAAGACTCGACCCTTGATAGCAGTAGCCACGCTGTACCTTTACCGTGGCGTTACTCAATTTGGCCGGCCCGGGAGCAGCTACGCTACTCCATAGTGAATGCATGCTGGCCGCCTACTCTGTGTTGTGCAGACCTTTTGCTCTAGACAGTGGCACCACGTGTGTACTTTAAGTACGCGACAAGCACACACAATATATCAATATTTACAGTGCCAAGCAAATAGATTGTGAAAATACGTTATGGTGGTGGATCTACTTTTTTTAATGTAAATACTCGGGTTGTTGTTTATAAACCTAGTCGAAATTAGACAATATTGATTATCAATTTATAAATTATCGGGCCAGCAATTGTCAATATTTATGAAAAAAAAGTTGGTGTACACCCGGAATCTAATCAACCAAAAGAGAAAGGAAGATCACGAGCTTTGGGAACCATGTACTCCCTCTGGTCCTAAAAATGATGTTGCAAAGTTATCTGAATTTAAATTAATCAATATAATAAATAATAGTGTGTACATATGCATTTAAATTCAATCAAATATGTCTTTTTATTACTAAGGGAGTACATGCCATTTGGGCAGCAAAGTGGATACCTACGCGATGAAGCTGTTACATGTGAACCGTAGTCAAGCGTCACACATGGGGAGTTATGTCTTCGGCACGTCTACTGGGATCCAATCAGTTTTCGTGTTACTTAATGTGGGTTTTTGATGAACACGAAAACTGTCAACTGTCATCTTGGGTACTGCACATGTGGATAATCTTTACAAGGTAGCCTTATCTCAGACCTTGGCCGCAAGGGAACCCATGCTAAGGTATATAAATTTTCAGTCAAGCCCTACCCAAATTTCGGATATTGTGGTTATACGGTAAATTGGAATGGTATCGCATCCAGACAACCATCAGTTTTGTAGGGCTAAGGCTCATGCCTCAACATTTTCATCATCAAAATCATCTGGTGTTCAGAAACACATGTCAAAATATTTCAGTAGAATGACTCACCATTCTAAGGTTTTCATAACCATTTTCACCAAGTATTTCCATCTAAAGTTGATCAAGTTTTATGCTTAGCACTAGCATCTATAAGTGGGGGTAAATACTAATGAGGAGTGGTAAACAAGTGTATCTTATCTAAGTAAATCTCATGTCTCAGGATGACATCAATATTATCTAACTTAGGCCAAGTTTTATGCTCTTTATGCTACCTTCACTTATCTTTCTAGAATATACAAGTCACTAAGTAAACTCTAAGAGAAAGCTTTGATAAGAAAAATAAAGTATTAAGCTTGCAAGTAAAACTAGGAGGGTGTGTCAAGTGGGTATAATCACATATGCTTAAGGCATATAGTTGGCATAGTAACAAACAAGTAGTAGCTTGCATAAGTAGGGTATCTTGCAAGTGTTATCTTGCTCAGTTAATAGCTTGCCTTGTGCAGAGCAGTGGTTGAAGTTCTCCTCGGCTTCTTCCTCGTAGTATCCTCCTTCCTCCTCGTATCCTTGGTCGGTATTAGCGTCTATAAATAAATACGAGGTACACAATCACCAAACAATACTGAACTATTTCTAATCAACACACAAATGTTCTTACTAGGTGATCTAGCATCATCACTAACATTACAAGGATTAAAACACTTGTCCCATTTATTTTATTTTGAGAAAAGTAATTTCTACTCATTGAAAAACTACTTAAGATTTAATATTCTCCAACTCAAACATGGGATCATGTTGACACATTTCATCACCACATATTTCAGTACATAGGAATGTGATTTAAAGCGGTGTCACAATTTAATAAGGTTTAACCTTTTTATTTTATTTTATTAAAGTGAATAGAAATGCCTATGTGGCATTCTTTTATTACTTTATCATTATTTCTGAAAGTAAACCTATATATTCTTATATATTCTGAAAGGTATGGTCAAATATGATTTTTGAGAGTTTGAATCAACTCAAAAGCTTTTATGGTTGAATTTTAAAAAATGTTTGAATGTAGAAAAGCTTCTGCCTTGTTATTTTTACCAGGGGTGATCTATAAATCTAAATGGTTTGAATCCAATGGGATTGGATTAAGCTTTCCAGTACCTTTCTAAAAAAATTGGTTTCATGCATTTTGGTTTAGTGAATCGAGCTGGGTTGATTTTTGAATATAGGTACAGAACTGGGTTTGAAAATAAATGAATAAAAGTAAATTTGAATTGTTGGGTCGCGCGGGACATTTAACTGGGCCGGCCCTACGCACAGCGCACGCGCGGGATGGTTAAGTGGCTGTCCCCACGCATCAGTGAGACAGTGAGGGGCGAAGCGGTACGGGGTGATCTAGGCCGTAGGATCTAACTATAATCGAATGGCTCGAGTTCATCGTCCACACCTGAACAGGACGCGACGAGCACGAACCCTAGCGCGATCAGTGGGGTCGTGGGAGGCTCACCGGGGCTCCGACGATGGTCGACGACAGGGGCAAATGACAAAGTCGATGACGGCGACCCTCCTGGTACCGGCAGCTTCTCCTGGGGCGGCTCCAATAGACAACGCCTCTCCTCCTCTGCAGCGGCGAACTTCGGTGAAATTCCGGCCACCTGGTGCTCGCCTTGCTCCGGGAGTGAGTGGGTGTGATCAGTGAGGGGTTGGGATTGAACTGGTGTGAAGAAAACGAGCGGGGGAGGTCTCCTTTTATAGTGGCTGAAGGAGACCGAATGGAGCGGGTGGAGCTCGTCGGTCTCGACGGCACAGAGTGCTACTGGAATGGGTGACGATAGGGGGAGGTGCTGTGCTCCCAGGTGACGCTCAATGGCATGGTGGCGAGGTGTGGGCGGTGTTGATCGGTCGGAACACGTCGACGCTCTGGGCGCGTCCGACGGCGATTTTAATGGCGCACAGCGTGCGTGGTCCACAGGGCGGTGAACAGGCATGTCTGCGGGGTTGTTGCGGCGGTGGTGATCACGCACGCAAGCGGCGAGGGCGACGCGCAGTCTGTGCGAGCGTGTCGAGCGGGGCACTCGGTCGCGCTCTCGGCATGGCCGCAGAGAAACTGGGCGCGTTCTTGGCGGGTGGTCTAGGGGCTGGCTGCGCTCGGGGCTAGGACAGGGAGTGGCGGTGGACGGTGTTGCGTCTGTGAGACAAGGTTGGCGAGGCTAGAGAGGCGTATAGCTTGCTGTCCACATTGGGGATGGCAAAGGGCTCGACATGGTCACCATTAATGGCTATATCAAGCTCACAGTGGTGCTAAGGCTTGCTAATTTGGCTAGTTCATCTACTGAGAGTATAGAGTGAGCTAGAGAGGGAACAAGTGTTGGAGATATGCCCTAGAGGCAATAATAAATGTAGTTATTATTATATCTTTGTGTTTATGATAAATGTTTACATTCATGCTATAATAGTATTAACAAGGAAACCATTAATACTTGTGTGATTTGTAAACTTAATTTGAAGTCCCTAGTATAGCCTCTATACTTCACTAGCTTGTTGGTTGATTAATGATTGTGGTTTCCCTATCATGAACATTGAGATGTTATCAACAACAAGATCATATCGTTAGGAGAATGATATGATGGACATACTCCTATAGACAAGCGTAGCATAAAGATCAAGTCATTTCAATAGTTCAATTGCTATATGCTTTCTGATACATAGTAACCTAATTCCTTCGACCATGAGATCATGCATATCACCTTTGCCGGATGGATGCTTTGATGACATCAAACACCACACCGTAACTGGGTGGCTATAAAGGTGGCATTAAGTGTTCGGAAAGTATTGGTTGAAACACATGGATCAAGAGTGGGATTTGTCCATCCACATGACGGATAGATATACTCTGGGCCCTCTCGGTGGAATGTCATCCAATTGGCTTGCAAGCATGTGACTTGGTCACAAGGGATCACATATCACGGGAACGAGAAAAGAGTACTTATCAGTAACGAGGTTGAACTAGGTATGCAGAGATACCGACGATCATAACCTCGGATAAGTAACATATCGTGAGACAAAGGGAAATTGGTATCGTATGTAAGTGGTTCATTCGATCACAAAGTAATCGTAGAAATATGTGGGAGCCATATGAATTTCCAGATTCCTCTATTGGTTATTGTTCGGAGAAGTGTCTCGATCATGTCCGCATAATTCACGAACCGTAGGGAGACACACTTAAGGATTCGACGTTGTTTTGAGTAGTTATGGTATTATGAGAAAGAGACCGAATGTTGTTCGGAGTCTCGGATGGGATCCGGGATATCACGAGGTGATCCGGAATGGTCCGGAGAATAAGATTCATATAAGGAAAGTCCCGTTTCGGAGTTCGGGAATGATTCCGGTGTTTTCATCGGGGATATTCTAGAAGGTTCCGGATTGTCCGGCACTCCGGGGGGGGGGGGGGGGGAGGGGTACATGAATGTGTCATTACATTTTGGAATGATTGCATCATGTACTAAGTGTTCTTGCTGTCCCAAATATAGGATTAAATTGAATCCTAAAACAGAAAAGTCAAATGTCCAGTTTGAAAGTCAAACGGCTAAAACAAGAAACTGTGGGAAACAAGCAAGAGGAGTTGGAACCGACTTGGAGGAGGAGTTTCTCTCCTCCAAGCCGGCGGCCAGCCTAGGCCGAGTTGGGGAGGGACTCCCTCCCTCCCCTGGCGCGCCACCCCCTCCCATCTATATAAGGAGGGGCAGGGCTCCCTCCTAGACACACAAGTTTCCACCTCTAAATTTCAGGTTTAGAGCCGTTTTGGTTTAGAGCTTCTAATTGCTTTAGCCAGTGGTTTAGAGCCTTCTAATTGGTTTAGATCCTTCTAATTGGTGTGTCTAATTACTAGACCACTAATAGCCTCTCTCATAAGCTCCACCATACTCGCACCGGCTTAAGGCGAAGCCCTGCGGGATTTCCCCTCTACTTCCGGTACCACGCCGTTGTGCTGCCGGAATCGCGAGGAGAGTGCTACAACCTCCGCTGCCTGCTGGAACAAGGGAGAGGAAGGTCTTCGTCGAGTACCGAACGTGTGACCGACTGCGGGAGCGCTGCCGGAACGTGGCGCCGGAAGGATCGTCTACGCGATCTTGAGATCGGAAAGAGTACGACTACATCACCCACGAGAATCTGCTCTCGTTAACCGCTTTGGAATCTTCGAGGGTGAGTTCCTCTATCGACTCGTTGCTACAATCTAGTAGATAGATCTTGGCTTGTTTGTTTGTATGCGATAGAATTTTTTTGTTTTCCATGCTACGAACCCCTACAGTGGTATCAGAGCCGTGTCTATATGTAGATCTGTTGCACGAGTAGAACACAATGGTCATTGTGGGCGTTGATGCTTTTATTGTAGATTGCTTTTTGTGTACTTTGCATCTTGCGGTATGTTGGGATGAAGCGGCCCGGGCTAACCTTACATGACATCGTTCATGAGACTTGCTCCACGCTTGACATGCAACTTGTATTGCATAAGTGGCTTTGCGGGTGCCTGTTTCACCTAGCATAGTTAAGATCCAATTTACAACGGGTAATCAACAATGATAGTATCAATGTTGTGGTTCTTGTTCGTAAGTTAGAACGACACTTATTGAAAGCCCCAAACCACGTAAAATATGCAAAGAAAGTAGAAGCGTATAACTTTGTTTTGCAGGGGTGTGCAGTGATGTGATATGGCCATGATTGTGATTATATTTGATGTATGCAATGTTCCTTATTGTAAGTCGGCAACCGGCAGGAGCCATATGGTTGTCTTTAATTTATGTTAAGACCCGCGTGTCTATTCAAAGTAGTTGTAATAGTTGAAGCCGGTGGACGACAACCATGGAGAATCGTCATTGACCTTGATGCAATGCCGGTGATGATGGAGATCATGTTCGTGTTTGAAGATGGAGATCGGAAGCACAAAGAAGAAAGGCCATATCATATCACATATTATGAATTGCATGTGATGTTAATCCTTTATGCATCTTGTATTGCTTAGTAGACGACGGTAGCATTATAAGATGATCCCTCATGCACATGAATTTCAAATCATAAAGTGTTCGCCCTTAGCTAGCACCGTTGCTAAAGCTTGTTGTTTCGAAGCACCACGTGATGATCGGGTGTGTTAGATTCTGCAAGTGTATACAACGTGAGCAAGCCAGATTTGCTCATGCAGAAACTAAGGTTTGATATTGACGAGCCTAGCATGTACAGACATGGTCTCGGAACACGGATCACCGAAAGGTAAAGCATGAATCATATAGTAGATGTGATGAACATGTCGATTGTTCGCCATTGAAACTATGTCAACTCTCATGATGATCGGTGTTGATATGGTGGATTTGGTTCGTGTGATCACTAAAACAATGTGAGGGATATTGTTTTGAGTGGGAGTTCACCTAGTTTAATTTTATTATTAATTTGAACTCAATTTGTCATAAACTTAGTCTAAACTATTGCAAATATGTTGTAGATCAATGGCAGCCCCTACCATCAATTTTAATGCGTTCCTAGAGAAAGAAAAGTTGAAAAACAATGGAAGCAACTTCGCGGATTGGTTCCGCAATTTGAGGATTGTCCTCACAGCTGGTAATTTGACCTATGTGCTGGATGCACCGCTGGGTGACCCACCTGCAGCTGATGCTCCCGATGAAGTAAAGAATGTTTACCTCGCTCGGAAGAATCAGTACTCCATAGTTCAGTGTGCTATCTTGTATGGTTTGGAATCGGAGCTTCAGAAAAGGTTTGAGGATTCAGACCCATATGATATTGTCGAGGATCTCAAATTGATTTTTGAGACTCATGCGGCAATTGAAAGTTATGAAGCTTCTGAAAAGTTCTTTAACTGCAAGATGGAAGAGGGCAGCTCCGTCAGTGAGCATGTGCTTAAGATGTCTGAGCACGCAAACAAACTTCAAAGCTTGGGTATTGTGATTCCTAATGCTTTGGGGATTTACCGTGTCCTCCAATCACTACCACCAAGTTACAAGAACTTTGTGATGAACTACAACATGCAGAACATGAACAAGACGTTGCCAGAACTCTTTGCCATGTTAAAATCTGCAGAAGTGGAGATCAAGAAAGAGCACCAAGTGTTGTTGGTCAATAATACCACCAAATTCAAGAAAGGCAAGTCTAAGCAAAAGGGACACTTCAAGAAGGGTGGTAAGAAAGCTACCACGCCGACGAAGAAAACCAAGGCTGGACCAAAGCCTGAAACTGAGTGTTTTTACTGCAAGGGAGTAGGTCACTGGAAGCGGAATTGCCCAAAGTACTTGGCGGATTTGAAGAACGGCAACATCAAGAAGAAAGGTATATCTGATATACATGTTATTGATGTGTATCTCACTAGTACTCGTAGTAGTGCCTGGGTATTTGATACTGGTTCGGTTGCTCATATTTGTAACTCGAAACAGGTGCTGCAGAATAAACGGAAGCTAGCGAAGAACGAGGTGACGATGCGCGTGGGAAACGGATCAAAGGTTGATGTGATCGCGGTCGGCACGCTACCCCTTCATCTACCATCGGGATTAGTTTTATACTTAAATAATTGTTATTTGGTGCCTGCGTTGAGCATGAACATTATCTCAGGATCTTGTTTATTGCGAGACGGTTACTTGTTTAAATCCGAGAATAATGGTTGTTCTATTTATATGAGTAATATGTTTTATGCACATGCACCTTTGATAGATGGTCTATTCTTATTGAATCTCGATAGCGGAAATACACATATCAACAATATTGAGGCTAAACGTTTGAAATCAAGCGATAATTCGACCTATATGTGGCACTGTCGTCTTGGTCACATCGGAGTGAAACGTATGAAGAAACTCCATTCCGATGGACTTCTTGAATCACTTGATTTTGAATCACTTGAAAGATGCGAAGCATGTCTGATGGGTAAAATGACTAAGACTCCATTTTATGGTATAATGGAGCGAGCTACGGACTTATTGGAAATCATACATACCGATGTGTGTGGTCCAATGAGTGTAGCATCGTGCGGTGGTTATCGTTATGTTCTTACCTTCACGGATGATTTGAGTAGATATGGGTATATCTATTTCATGAAACATAAGTCCGAAACTTTCGAGAAGTTTAAGGAGTTTCAAAGTGAGGTAGAGAATCAACGTAACAAGAAGATTAAATTTCTACGTTCTGATCGTGGAGGTGAATATCTAAGTTACGAGTTTGGCGAGCATTTAAAGAAATGCGGAATACTTTCACAATTGACACCGCCGGGAACACCACAGCGTAATGGTGTGTCCGAACGTCGTAATCGAACTCTCTTAGATATGGTTCGTTCTATGATGTCGCTTACAGATTTACCGCTATCATTTTGGGGTTATGCATTAGAAACAGCCGCATTCACTTTAAATAGGGCACCGTCTAAATCCGTTGAAACGACACCGTATGAATTATGGTTTGGGAAGAAACCTAAATTGTCGTTCCTTAAAGTTTGGGGATGCGAAGCCTATGTAAAAAAGTTACAGCCGGACAAGCTTGAACCCAAAGCGGAAAAATGCGTCTTCATAGGATACCCGAAGGAAACTATTGGGTATACCTTCTATCATAGATCCGAAGGCAAAATCTTCGTTGCCAAGAATGGATCCTTTCTAGAGAAGGAATTTCTCTCGAAAGAAGTGACTAGAAGGAAAGTAGAACTCGACGAGGTTGTCGAACCTTCTCTCGAAATTGCGAGTAGCGCAGCACCGGAAGAAGTTCCTGTGGTGCCTGCACCAATTAGAGAGGGAGCTAATGATGGTGATCATGAAACTTCGGTTGAAGTTGCTACAGAGCCTCGGAGGTCAACGAGAACTCGTACCACTCCAGATTGGTATGATTCCGTTATGAATGTCATGGTGGTGGACAACACTGATGACCCCGAGACATATGAGGAAGCGATGATGAGCCCAGATTCCAATAAATGGCAAGAAGCCATGAAATCCGAGATTGGATCCATGTACGAAAACCAAGTATGGACTTTGGTGGACTTACCGGATGGCCGGAAGGCCGTCGAGAACAAATGGATTTTCAAGAAGAAAACAGATGCTGATGGTAATGTTACTGTCTATAAAGCTCGACTTGTCGCAAAAGGGTTTCGACAAATTCAAGGAGTTGACTACGATGAGACTTTCTCACTGGTAGCGAAGCTAAAGTCTGTGAGGATTATGTTAGCAATCGCTGCATATTATGATTATGAGATATGGCAGATGGATGTCAAAACAGCATTCCTCAATGGAGACATTGATGAAGAGTTGTATATGATGCAACCCAAAGGTTTTGTCGATCCTAAAGATGCTAACAAGGTATGCAAGCTTCAACGGTCCATCTATGGATTGAAGCAAGCATCCCGAAGTTGGAATCAACGTTTTGATAAGGTAATCAAAAGTTTTGGTTTTATACAAACTTATGGAGAAGCTTGTATTTACAAGAAAGTGAGTGGGAGCTCTGTAGCATTCTTAATACTGTATGTGGATGACATATTGTTGATTGGGAATGATGTAGACCTTCTTAATAGTGTCAAGGAATATTTGAATAATATTTTTTCAATGAAGGATCTTGGCGAAGCAGCTTACATATTAGGCATAAAGATTTATAGAGATAGATCCAAATGCCAAATATCATTGTCACAGAGTACATATTTGGACAAAGTTCTAAAGAAGTTTGGAATGGAAGAAAGCAAGAAAGGGTTCTTGCCCATGTTGCCCAATACGACCTTGAGTAAAACTCAAAGTCCGACATCGGCAGAAGATAGAGAAAGGATGAGTAAGACTCCCTATGCCTCAGCCATAGGATCTCTAATGTATGCCATGCTATATACTAGACCCGACATTGCATATGCTGTTAGTTTAACTAGCAGATATCAAAGTGATCCAGGAGTGGATCATTGGACAGCGGTCAAAAAAACATCCTTAAGTACTTGAGAAGAACTAAGGATATGGTTCTTTCTTATGGAGCTGATGAACAGCTCGTTGTTAATGGTTACACCGATGCTAGTTGGAACACCGATCCAGATGATTCTAAATCACAATCTGGGTACGTATTTATTTTGAATGGTGCAACAGTTAGCTGGAGGAGTGCAAAGCAAAGCGTTGTGGCGAGATCTTCAACTGAATCGGAATACATGGCTGCTTCGGAGGCTTCACAAGAAGCGATATGGATGAAAGAGTTCATTACAGAGCTGGGTGTGGTTCCAAGTGCGCTGGACCCAATGTCTATCTACTGTGATAACATGGGCGCCATAGCCAATGCGCAAGAACCAAGGTCACACAAGAAGCTGAAGCATATCAAGCTACGTTTTCACGCTATTCGAGAACATATCCAGGATGGGGATATAAAGATTTGCAAAGTACACACAGATCTGAATGTGGCGGATCCGTTGACTAAACCTCTCCCGAGGGCAAAACATGACCAACACCAAACTGCCATGGGTGTTCGGTATATTACCATGTAATCTAGATTAGATGACTCTAGTGCAAGTGGGAGACTGTTGGAGATATGCCCTAGAGGCAATAATAAATGTAGTTATTATTATATCTTTGTGTTTATGATAAATGTTTACATTCATGCTATAATAGTATTAACAAGGAAACCATTAATACTTGTGTGATTTGTAAACTTAATTTGAAGTCCCTAGTATAGCCTCTATACTTCACTAGCTTGTTGGTTGATTAATGATTGTGGTTTCCCTATCATGAACATTGAGATGTTATCAACAACAAGATCATATCGTTAGGAGAATGATATGATGGACATACTCCTATAGACAAGCGTAGCATAAAGATCAAGTCATTTCAATAGTTCAATTGCTATATGCTTTCTGATACATAGTAACCTAATTCCTTCGACCATGAGATCATGCATATCACCTTTGCCGGATGGATGCTTTGATGACATCAAACACCACACCGTAACTGGGTGGCTATAAAGGTGGCATTAAGTGTTCGGAAAGTATTGGTTGAAACACATGGATCAAGAGTGGGATTTGTCCATCCACATGACGGATAGATATACTCTGGGCCCTCTCGGTGGAATGTCATCCAATTGGCTTGCAAGCATGTGACTTGGTCACAAGGGATCACATATCACGGGAACGAGAAAAGAGTACTTATCAGTAACGAGGTTGAACTAGGTATGCAGAGATACCGACGATCATAACCTCGGATAAGTAACATATCGTGAGACAAAGGGAAATTGGTATCGTATGTAAGTGGTTCATTCGATCGCAAAGTAATCGTAGAAATATGTGGGAGCCATATGAATTTCCAGATTCCTCTATTGGTTATTGTTCGGAGAAGTGTCTCGATCATGTCCGCATAATTCACGAACCGTAGGGAGACACACTTAAGGATTCGACGTTGTTTTGAGTAGTTATGGTATTATGAGAAAGAGACCGAATGTTGTTCGGAGTCTCGGATGGGATCCGGGATATCACGAGGTGATCCGGAATGGTCCGGAGAATAAGATTCATATAAGGAAAGTCCCGTTTCGGAGTTCGGGAATGATTCCGGTGTTTTCATCGGGGATATTCTAGAAGGTTCCGGATTGTCCGGCACTCCGGGGGGGGAGGGGTACATGAATGTGTCATTACATTTTGGAATGATTGCATCATGTACTAAGTGTTCTTGCTGTCCCAAATATAGGATTAAATTGAATCCTAAAACAGAAAAGTCAAATGTACAGTTTGAAAGTCAAACGGCTAAAACAAGAAACTGTGGGAAACAAGCAAGAGGAGTTGGAACCGACTTGGAGGAGGAGTTTCTCTCCTCCAAGCCGGCGGCCAGCCTAGGCCGAGTTGGGGAGGGACTCCCTCCCTCCCCTGGCGCGCCACCCCCTCCCATCTATATAAGGAGGGGCAGGGCTCCCTCCTAGACACACAAGTTTCCACCTCTAAATTTCAGGTTTAGAGCCGTTTTGGTTTAGAGCTTCTAATTGCTTTAGCCAGCGGTTTAGAGCCTTCTAATTGGTTTAGAGCCTTCTAATTGGTGTGTCTAATTACTAGACCACTAATAGCCTCTCTCATAAGCTCCACCATACTCGCACCGGCTTAAGGCGAAGCCCTGCGGGATTTCCCCTCTACTTCCGGTACCACGCCGTTGTGCTACCGGAATCGCGAGGAGAGTGCTACAACCTCCGCTGCCTGCTGGAACAAGGGAGAGGAAGGTCTTCGTCGAGTACCGAACGTGTGACCGACTGCGGGAGCGCTGCCGGAACGTGGCGCCGGAAGGATCGTCTACGCGATCTTGAGATCGGAAAGAGTACGACTACATCACCCACGAGAATCTGCTCTCGTTAACCGCTTTGGAATCTTCGAGAGTGAGTTCCTCTATCGACTCGTTGCTACAATCTAGTAGATAGATCTTGGCTTGTTTGTTTGTATGCGATAGAAATTTTTTGTTTTCCATGCTACGAACCCCTACAACAAGGTTGGCCAAAATTACTGCACACTATAGTGTTTGTTATTTGTTTGTTTGCTGATCACAGGGTGTTTGATGAAATGGCCGAAAGAAATTCAAAATTGAATTTTGGATTCAAATTTGGTGGGTTTGCTAGGCACATATTAGGGAGTATCTAGTTAGTTGGATTAGTCAAAGGGCACTGGTTTGGTTGGGTTTTGAAAAGGTGTGATCTTCACATATGATAAAGATCCAATTTTCACTTGTGATTTGAATGAGGTTGCCAAATGTTTCTGCAAGTTTGAAAGGTGGGCTTTAATTCAATTTTACTGGTCTAGCAAGGGGTGAAAATAATTGGAAAAGTTTCTGTTTGAAATCTTGGACTAGAAACACTCAAAGTGACCTAGTGAGCCAGATTGACAAAAATGACCATTTGCCTTAATTGATTTGTTTTTGATTTTCTCTTGATTTGTTTCTGCATGGAATTGTTTTATATGATGTTATATTCATCTTTTAAACCATTTCTTGCTATTTAGGTTAATCACACAAGTTTATTCATGCATTTATCAAATCATCACATACACACATGCATTCATATGATTATAATTAATCAAAGTTTTTGTTAACCCTAATTTTAGTGATTAGAGTTTGATGATTATTGTTTTATATTTTTGAGATGTTACAGAGGAGAGCGCATAGAGCTTCTTCCTCCTCCCGCCATACAGCTCAAGAAGCATAATTGTAGCTACCCATAGAGCTCGAGATATAGAGACGGTAGGAATAGGGGATTTACCTCACCTTAAAGGCCCTGAACCTGGATAGATCGTTGTGTATGTGTGTGGTTCTTACTGCATATTCCCTCCTCGGATCCTTCGGTGTCTGACAACACATAACTTAAGTTTACCCATGACATTGCATTGATACCATCGCGACGAATACTATCATATGCCTTGATACTAATGTGTATAGTGTATGATTAGACTATGATTGGCCTAATTTCCAAAGCAACCTGGTTTTTATCGGGTCAACGATCGATGGTAGCTCCTCGTTGAAACCTCTAGATCGACACGCAATGTACATTATTTTTCTTTTAAAAATGAAGGCAAACTCTTGATGCAAGCAAGTACTAAAGGCTACTAGTCCAAGCTAGTGTGTCTGACGGCGGACCACGTGCATGCCATTGCACTGCATGCGTAGAGTACTTCCTGCGGTGGCAGGCACAGTAATTAGCATAATACACACACATGTCATGTTTTTTCTTACGAAATTCAATCCATCTATTAATAATCGTCAACAATAGTACAAATAGTCCTAAAGTAATAAAAAAGAAAATGATGGTGTTCCCCTGGACGATATCGTCCGGATCGCTCTCTCCGCGTTGACGCGTCGTTCCAGGACCACACCACGCTGTCGTGCGCCCGTGTTTCTACTCCCGCCTAGGACAGTTACCCGCCGCCCCTTCCGGAGCAAGCCCGCCGGAATAGGCTGCCGCCGCCAGACTGGATCCCGGCCGCTCCCGTGCCTCCACCGCTCCGTGTCCGCCCCATCCTCGAGATCAAGCCCTCGCGGAGAGCTCTCGTCGGAACAGGCATCCGCTGCCGCCAGATTAGGCACGCGCTCTCGCCGCCTATCCAGCGCTGCCGCCGCTTAGCTCCTCAATCTCTCGTCTCTGCATCTCCAACGAGAATGGCGGCACTCCGCCTCCCGTACCCCAGCCCCGGTTTGGTTCTTCTCCGGCGATTCTGCTCCTCCTTCGCATTTAGGCTGCCGGCGTCGAGGACGAGAGGCTCGTCTTTGGCTGATCCTTTTTGCTACCAAGCGGTTCTAGGTTTTGCTATGTGAGGTTGATGGTTGGGCTGCAAGAGGCGTCGATGTCTGCTACCTACGGCATGGGAGTTTGCTACATGCGTCGGCGGCGGTGCTACAAGATCCCGGATTTTGCTAGGATGCAACAATAGAATAAATTATTTTGCTAAAAAAACTTCTGCATTTTTGCTAAAATTGTTTTGAGGTTTTGCTACAATTGTGCAAGTTTTTGCTACAAGGTGTCCGGCGATGTTTGCAGGCGGGTCTTCGGAGAAGTTAGTTTTTTGCTACATTAGAATAACTTTGTTGCTACAACCGTCTTATGATTTTGCTACAACAATATCAACTATTTGCTATAAGATCTCCGGCGAGAGTCATCGGCGAGTTTTTTTCGACGTTGTTTTCGGCGAAGTCGGTTTTGCTGCATTAGCACAATTTTTTGCTGCATGGTCTCTGGCGAGACGTTCTATTTCTGAAACGAACATTTTTTTTGCTTCCGAAGCAAAAGCGGGGACATATGTAGCAAAAGTGGGCCGTTTTGCAGCAAAAACGGGATTTGGGGCGATTTTGGAGACACGTGGCACTGAGGCCCAGCAGTATCCTAATACAAATCATAAATAGATCAATAGATCACCTAGCGACAAACACTGGCACGAACCAAAGGCGCGCCGCCGTCCGCGCCCCTCCATCACCGGAGCCGAGGAAAGCTTGTCGTAGTAGACAGACAAGAAGTCGTCGTGCTAAGGTCCCAAAGGACTAGCGCACCAGAGCAACAACCATCGCCGAAGATGACCAACGTAGATGGAAAGAGACTGACCTAAAAACACACCAACGAAAAACGACCAGGTCTCAAGGGATCTGTCGAACACACGACTCCACACACCCTTCATCGATACTAGACGCATCACCGGAGCAAAGATAAGACGGGGAGTACCTTATTCTGACTTCAGAACATAGCCGCCGCTTCAACATCGTAAAAAAGACACTAAAAATAGTATAAATAAAACACTAAGACCTTCCGCCAACGAGGGATCGTGGTCCGCCACGCCTCCAAGACCCTAAAACCGTCGAAGAAGAACGGATCGATGGCATCGCCGACGGAGAAAAGGAACCTAGCGGCCGCCTCTTGAGAGCTCTCTAGGTCCATGCCATGTTAGCGTACGTATGGGAAGACTTGACCCTTGACAGCAGTAGCCACGCTGTGCCTTTACCGCAGCGTTACTCAATTTGGCCGGCCGGCCGGAGAGCAGCTACGTATAGTGAATGCATGCCGGCCGCCTACATTTTGTTGCGCAGACTTTTGCTCACGACAGTGGCACCACGTGTACTTTAAGTATGCGACAAATGCCACTAGGGAGAAAACGTGGGTCCTGGGACGATGGAAAATATCTAGGGTTTTCCACTCTCGTGTGGGTGGCTCGGCGGCTGGGATCTCGGCAGGTAGATATGATTCGCCAGCTTTTCGCACAGCGTCTTTAAATTACGGTTGTGGTTATGTCTAAATCGGTGCTGATCGTATAAATCAATGTCGTCGGGTGGATGACGGGTAGGCCAGTGGACGAGTTCACGCGTGTCCACGCGCGTCCATCGTGTCCGGTCGATACAACCGTTGTCTAGATTAGATGCACGAATAGATCAAGCCGGACACGTTTGTCCGGATAGGTCGGCCGTTGGGCGCCGTGCACGCCACGCGCGTCCATGCAGACCGGTTCGAACACGTTTGGATGGGATGCGCCGGCCCGTGTAGAGATGTCCTAAAAGCTACTACTCTCTCGGTCCCGCTTTAAAGGACACAATTTATAAACCATGCAATTCCAAAATATTTAGACGGAAGTACGTGTGAAAAGAATAAAATGCTTGCATGCATTTTTGTGAATAAATGTGAACGCTTTGCTAGCTCTTCTTCTCCTCATCATATTCTTCTCTACGCTATTAAATGGACCAATTAGAGTATACCTAGGGTCCAGAGAATTGCAAATTGTGTCTTTAGGTTGGTCATAGTGAAAGTATCATAGTACTAGTCTCTATAGTGCATGGTATCAAATAGTATCATATATCACTATATTAAATGATTTATGGAATATCAATGTAAAATTATATACAAGATTAACATGCATTAGGATTTCTAGATTTACTACGGTGTCTACTTATGATACTCTAGCGAGTAGCAATCTTTTTCTTTATTTATTATTGTGCCACATAAATTTTTATCAATATAGCATACATAATACTAGTTATGATACGGATTTGCCTTAAACCCGGACGGAGGGAGGGAGTAGTCCAAGCTACTCCCTCCATCCCGGTTTAAAGGACCCATTTTGCAAATCTCTGGGCCCTAAGTGTGCTCTAATTGGTCTAATTTATCTTTTCACCAGCACTATGAATTAAATACAAAGGAGGAAACCTGCCTACTCGTGATACAATAGCCCGAGTTAATTTCCGTTACATGCATGCAAGAAATCAGCTCCATTCACACTTGTTCACATGCATGCACTAGTAGCAGATACGAGGGGAAAGGACCGTGCAGGAGGTGAGGAGAGCACATGGAGTACTAAATACACGAATTAACACTGGTGGAAAACAGGGCTGTAGTCCCGGGCCGCAACGGGCTCTAGTCCCGGTTTTGGGCCCGGGACTGCGAAAACGGGACTAGAGCCCCCCCTCTAGTTCCGGCTCGCAACGGCCCGCGACTGATAACAACCACGTGGCTGTTTCAGCGCCTCGGGGGCGGAAACCCTCTAGTCCCGGGATGTAACACCACCCGGGACTAAAAGGTTTCCTGCCGCGGCAGAGAAACACCACATTTCTCTGCCGCGGCAGAGATTGTGTATTTCCTCTTTTTTTGCCATTTCGTTCCTTTTTCGTTTTGTGTTTCACTATAACAAACATATATTTCAGTATACATATTATACGCTACTACATACACACTACACGTCGATGTATTTATATAATTAATTGATCCCTTGCAAGCATACATATAATCAATCATATCAAAAGGAAGAAATGTTTTGAAATTACATGGTCATTGATGAATATATATATCATATCAGCTACATGAAGATGACTAAGACAAATCGAGTTCCACGTCATCCGCATAATGCTCTCCATGTACATCAAGGACTTCCTTCATCATAAATCCCGCCAGCTCCTCTTGAATTGCTCTTATGCGCTGGTCTGGCTCTAGTTTCTCCCGCAAATCATAAATATAATGTGAGTCAACTTTCCGCTCACTGGTCAACTCGCGGATGTACTCGCAGACGTAGTATCCACATAAATGAGTTCCCGGTGGATGCTATAAACTCTTCACCATTTTATAAGTTAACTCCTCTTTGAATGGACCTGGTATTTTCTCTCTGAACCTTGTCCAACACCTGCTCGGCAAAGAAAATGAACAAAGGAGTTATTAGTTACTTGATATCAGGAAATGAATGAAAGAGGACGATATAATGCGATAATGATTGAAATTACTTATGGAGCATTGCTTTCATGTCGCTCCACTGCTCTTGGTCCCAACTTAATGAGTCGTGGACTTCAACTAGGGAGTTGTCAACTTGAATGTTTAGCAAGATCCAGTGGAATCTGCAGACATTTACATAAGCATACATGCATAGCTCATCCAGTAAGCAAAAATAAAATGTGTACAAGATATAAACACTCACTTGAAGTTGTAAGGAAATAGTATTTCCTTAAAAAAATTATGCTCGGTTAAGAACCTGCACAGGTCTTCCTCCACGTCTTTGGGGTGATTCTTTAACGTATATTCATTAATGATATATGGGTCAATGAACCCAACGTCGTATCTTCTAGCTCTTTTGCATTCAAGCATCTTCATTCTGCGGAATATAATATCATCATATAAAAGGATATATAGTTAGGATAATATATTCAATGCAATGAACGAGCTAAAGCTACAAACTTAATTATAGAAATAAATAACTTACAGATAGTAGTAACCAATGATAGATTTTTCGAGGGCGCGCTGGTTGTATAACTGAAACAGTTCGGTCATTTGAACCTGTATCGAGTATGGTTTGAAGTGATGCTCCTTTCTAACGTCCACCGGAAACCAATCTTTATGATGCTTTTTTTCTGCTTGCGACATGTACCATTCAGGCAGATTTCGCATATGTGTGGATAGACGCGCGAGCTCCTCATTACTGACTAGAGGCTCCCCTTGGACATACTGTCGTACTATCTGACCCACTGGCGTATCTTCATAGCCTAAATATTGACCAAGAGACATATTTGCTTCGTTAGCAAGTGCTTTGGCCTGCGATACAGTGATTCCCATAAGTGCAGCATTATTACGGGCTCTAGGATCCATTATTTGCATGTCCATATCTATTTCAGCTCTGAAGGCCTTGTCGAGGTCTGAAATGACTTTGAACGGGGCGACCGATTGATTCTTCTGTGCTCCGAGCTAGGCAAATTGCTTCCCGCTTTTTGCACTTGTGATTTTTTTCTTCTGTGCTTGCTTAATAATCTCCCGGTCATAGTCTGATTCTAGATTCATCGATATCTGGGATGGTTGCTCAAGAAAGGACTTAGCCCACTTTTTGGTTTTTTCGTTATATACCGGCTTTGGCTCAGGCTTTTTGGGTGCAAAATGCGCCTTAACTTGGGAAGCCACATCCGCGTTAGTTTCCTCATCGGTCTTGTCATAAGGTCTCTTTGGAAGAGCTGGCGGGATATCGACTATCTTCGGCGTTTGACCTTTCTTCGATGTGGGGCGCGGGGGACCGTCGAACTTCCGTTTCTTCGACGAGGTAGTAGTATTGCACGGAGGCGGAGGCGGAGGCGGAGATCGAGTTGATGTACTCCTGCTGCGGCGATCGTCAGCGGGGCAGGGTGGACTTGGAGGTTGGCGATAATCGGGTTGGGGTGGACTTGGAGGTTGGCGATAATCGGGTTGGGGTGGACTTGGAGGTTGAGGATATTCGATGCGGGGTGGATTTGGATTCCTTGGAGTCGGTGGCCTTGGCGCCGAGCCTGGAAACTTGATGTACTTCTTATTCCATAGAATGATGTTGCGCTTGACATCTCCTAGTTTCGTAAGGCCTTCAGGCGTAGCGATTTCAATCTCTAGGTCCGCAAAATCCTCCACTATGTCATCCACCGTGACACGAGCATAGCCTGGTGGAATCGGAAGTGAATGCTGGAGTGCTCCAGGTAGACAAGGTAAAGCAGTGCCGATCGCCACCTTGAAGGACAGGTTGTTCATTGGCTGATGTAGGTCACATTATGCCATCTCTCTGACATCATCCACGGGGTAGTGAGGAGCCAGTGCATCATCTAGCAGTGCTTGATCATCAGCACGGACCTCCGTGGAAGCCACGCTGCTTCTCCCTTGGCTAAGATCCAATGCAGGATCATCAAACCGTGGGTTAGTTGACGACGGCGGCCTTTGGCTAATTTCATGCATGAGGTTCTTCAGATCAGCTAGGTCCTTCTCTACCCTGGAGATCCGGTCTGCCTCCTGGTCCTTCTTTCTCTGACGGCTTCTGTAACTGGCATCGTACTAAGGAAAACCTTTCTTCCACGAGACACCGGCGCCTTTGCCTCGTGTTAGTCCTCCCTTTTCCGGATTCCCTAGGGCGCGTTTCAGCTCGTCGTTCTCTCTCTCTGGACGGAACAATCCCAATTGATCATCGTTCATTGCTTGAATAAGGTCTTGGGAGGGTTTTAGAATTTTATCATGAAATAATGTCTTCCCTGTTTCTGGGTCCAAGGATCCCCCGTGCCCGTACCACCAGTGCTTTGACCTCTCGGGCCATCCATCTGTACCAAGAGTGACGCCTCTAGCCCTCATTTCCTTCTCCATAGTTTCCCACTTAGGGATGGCACTCTTGTAGCCACCTGTCCCCATTTTATGATGGTATTTCTTGTTGGCAGCATTTAACGCGTTCTTTGCCGACTTTGCCTTTGCTTTATTAGATTGCTTGTGTTGTACAAAATTGGGCCACTATTCTCTCAACTTCTCGTTTAATCCTTTGAAGTCTGGAGTTTTCTTTTTCGCGACATATTTCGTGTATAAACTTTTCTTGTGGTTCCGGTACAGTTCAGCCATTTTGCTCAGTGCCCACTCCTTGACTTTCGCTATATTTTCAAGCCCACCCGGCCTTGGGGTAATACCATCTACCTCAAATTCCTCATACTCTGTAGGTAGTATGAAATGCGCTATGAGCTTCTGCCAAAGGTCATCTTTGGCATCATCGGTGACATAGCTGTTGGATTCTTCACCGGCTTTCTTTGACTTATTCCATTCTTGGATGGTGATCGGCAGGTTGTCCCTAACAAGCACCCTGCATTGATTTATAAACATCCTCTGGTGCTTCTCTGGAGCAATCGGTTCACTATCATCATCTATTTCTTTGATGGTCAACCTCTGATTACCATCCAACTTTTTGTTCGGCCCTCGTTTCGTTCGAGCCGTCGATTGCTTCGATCCGGTGGGCTAAAAGAAGAAGAGAGAGTGATTAATATATATCTAGATCAGTTAATGAATAGAGGTAACACGAGACTTTATATATATATATGTACCTCGCCGGATCCTATCGAGGGGCCATCATTATTGTTGTTATTTGTTTGCCCTTAGTCCATCTGGTCTTCCCGTTGGTATATTAGGTTTTCCTCTAGTCCATCACCGATTGGATTCAGATATGAGGATATCTCTTCCTCGAGCAAAATATCTTCGGCGCCGGTAGTAATATTAAGAGGAATTTCACCTGTAATCATGTCCTGAAGAAAACCTTCACCGATGCGATCAGGATCTTCGGATGGATCCATGACTTAATTATCTATAACAAAAAGAGATTTAAACAGGTTAAAAAAACAATAATCCTAATAACTTAAACAATAAAATCCTAATTATAATAATCCTAATATTATTTGTGCTAAAACAATAATCATAATAACTAAAACAAAAAATAACCCTAATCCTAATCCTAATTCTAATCTTAATAAATAAAACAAAAAATCACTAAAACAATAATCCTAATCCTAATTCTAATATTTTAATTAAAACAATAATCCTAATACTAAAACAAAAACCCTAATATAAAAAAAACTATTGAAAAAAACTTTAACATTTCCTAATATTAATTGTGGTAAAAACTAATATTATTTCTGTTAAAAAAATAATCCTAATATTAATTGTGGTAAAACAATATAATCATAGCTAATAACTAAAACAAAAAAATAACCCTAGCTAATTATAATTAAAAAAATAATTAAAAATAACCCTAGCTAATTATAATAAAAAAATAACCCTAGCTAAATATAATTAAAAAATAACCCTAGCTAATTATAATAAAATAACCATAGCTAACAATATAATCCTAATCCTAGCTAATTATAATTAAAACAATAATTAAAAAAATAATATAAAACAGATTTGTATTTGAAAAATACAAAGAGAAAAGGAAAAACAGAAAAAGAAAAATTTTGGAAAAGAAAAACAGTAGCCAGACCCCAACCAGGCCGGCCCATCTCTCCCCTCTTCCTTTCCTGTCGCTCGCATGCGCAGCCAGCAGCCCAACACGGCACAGCAGCCTCGGCCTAATACCTCGTCGGCCGTCCTTCCCCCTGTCGTATTCCTCCTCTGGCCAAGCTGCTCGGTGGCGACACCCTCGCCGGCCGTCCGTCACCGATCCGCGCTGCCGCCGCCCTGGAGAGCACCCCTCTCCCTCTCCCCTATCCTCTCATTCCCCCCAGGCTCGCTCCCTCTTTCGTTTCCTTTTCCTGGCCGAACCCTAACCGTCACAGAGGCACCGTCGTTGTCGACGTTCCCGGCCTTCCCGAGCGACACTGAGATGCCCTGGAGAACCATCTCACCTGCGGAGCGGCGGCGGCACGATAGAGCACGTACGCACGGCAGAGCGGCGGCGGAATCGGACAGCACCTCCCCTGCTTTCGTCTTCGTCTGTGAGTGGTTCGTCTTCGTCGAGAAATGCGAAGTGTTGGGGCAGCACCTCCCCTGGCGCCAGAATATAAAGGGATGGACCTTTAGTCCCGGGCTAAGCCACCGCCCGCGACTATAGGGTCTCTAGTCCCGGGCCGTGGCTTAACTAGCGACTAAAGACCCCCCCTTTAGTCGCGGGTTAAGCCACGGCCCAGGACTAGTGTGTATTTTTCGGCCGCTTCGTTTTCGCGCGCGCAGGCACCCTTTAGTCCCGGGTCCATCCACGACCCGCGACTAATTGTTTTTTTGTAATTTTTATTTTTTAATTCAAAACTAATATAAAAACATTGGAAAATCATATCTTTTATTGTAATAATCCAAATAAAACAAATAATATGTCTATTATTATCAGAAAAATATAAAGAATCTTAATATAATATCCATTTATCTTTTTGCATCATTTATAAATTATTTCATTTGTAAATTTTCTTTTTTAATTCAAATCAAATATAAAAACTTTGGAAAATCATATCTTTTATTGTAATAATACAAATAACACAAATAATATGTCTATCATTATCAAAAAAATATAAAGAATCTTAATATAATATCCATTTATCTATTTGCATCATTTATAAATTATTTCATTTGTAAATTTTCTTTTTTTAATTCAAATAAAATATAAAAACTTTGGGAAATCATATCGTTTATTGTAAGAATCCAAATAAAACAAATAATATGTCTATTATTATAAGAAAAATATAAAGAATCTTAATATAATATCCATTTATCTGTTTGCATCATTTATAAATTATTTCATTTGTAAATTTTCATTTTTTAATTCAAATCAAATATAAAAACTTTGGAACATCATATCTTTTATTGTAATAATCCAAATAACACAAATAATATGTCTATTATTATCAGAAAAATATAAAGAATCTTAATATAATATCCGTTTATCTGTTTGCGTCATTTATAAATTATTTCATTTGTAAATTTTCTTTTTTAATTCAAATCAAATATAAAAACTTTGGAAAATCATATCTTTTATTGTAATAATCCAAATAAAACAAATAATATGTCTATTATTATAAGAAAAATATGAAGAATCTTAATATAATATCCATTTATCTGTTTGCATCATTTATAAATTACTTCATTTGTAAATTTTCATTTTTTAATTCAAATCAAATATAAAAACTTTGGAAAATCATATCTTTTATTGTAATAATCCAAATAACACAAATAATATGTCTATTATTATCAGAAAAATATAAATAATCTTAATATAATATCCATTTATCTGTTTGCATCATTTATAAATTATTTCATTTGTAAATTTTCTTTTTTTATTCAAATCAAATATAAAAACTTTGGAAAATCATATCTTTTATTATCATAATCCAAATAAAACAAATAATATGTCTATTATTATTAGAAAAATCAAATATAAAAACCGGGACTAAAGATATTTCCCGCCATTTCCCACCACTTCCCGCCAAGTTTTCCCGCCCTTTCCTTTCTACGAGAGCTTTTAGTCCCGGATGTAGTCACTAACCGGGACTAAAGATATTTCCCGCCATTTCCCAAAGCTTCACGCCATGTTTTCCCGCCCTTTCCCTCTATATTTAGGGCGACCGCGCCATGGCTATCCACACATCCACACCTTCCTCTCTTAGAACAATGGACAATGCCTACTGGGCCATTCTGACCCTCAAGGAGACCGAGGCGCTGTGCGCCTCTAACTACCCTTGTTCGCGGGGCTACCGGCCGCCCGCCGGCTGGATGCTGAGCGCTAGAGGGGTTCCATTCCCTCTTGTCCCTCAAGGTTCCGCACACCAGGCGGCCATCACAAACCACTTCTACCACGAGATCACGCCGGATAAGCGGATGGATCCCTAGTGGGATCCCGACAACTACGACACCTGGAATGCCTTCTTCGCTAATAGGCGGGAAAGGGAGCTCGCCAGGTACGAGGGTGATGGCCCGCCACCGGTGAACCACAATGAAGCCGGCCATCATCTATGGTGGGCGAACCGTACTATCATCAGAGTGATGCGCTACATCGCCGGGGGAGACCGTCCTCGCCTGCGGTGCCCACGAGTCCACCCGCCACATAGCCACAAAAAGTCCCCACACCGACCCGGCGGTAGTGGCATCGTCTTCCAGGAGACCCCTCCCTCGCCCGCCGTGAATCCGAGGCTGGAATGGCCCCTGGTATATGCCATGGATGGGCTGAGGATCCTCGGAGTGGCAGGTGACGATGACGATGATGATGACGATGACGAAGAAGACCCTGAAGCTGCGTACTATAGGACTAGGCATGATTATGACTAAAGGGGCGGCTTTAGTCCTGAGTGTTAGCTAGTCCCGGTTTCTCCCGGTTTTTAATATTAATAAATGTCTTGAGTGTTACCTAATAAATAGAGGGAAATGCCTATATAAAGAGAGGGTTCATCTTTAGTCCCGGTTGGAGAAACCAACCGCGATTGAAGGGATTGCGGCAGACTGGGCCAGGCAACACTAATAATAGGGGTGAGTGTCGACATTATGTCGTGCGGCTTGTACCTTGTCCCGGATGGTGTCACCAACCGGGACTAAAGATGAACCTTTAGTCCCGGTTGGAGACACCAACCGGGACAAAACATGAGTCAGCACTAATAATGTGAGTGTCGACATTATGTCGAGCTGCTTGTACTATAAATAGGCATCCTTGTGAGTCCAGTCCTCCAGCCAGTTTGAGGCATCTCCAAGATGGTTTTCGAGAGCAGGGACACCACTACGGCCAGTTTTAGGGAGATGCTGACGGAGCCCAGTCCTCCGGCATCTCCGAGAAACTGGTCATAGAGGCACTCCCTAATATGTGAAATTAGTTAGATCCTAGGCGTATTGATCTAGTTAGAGAAGTTACAAGCTGCAAGATGGTTTTTGAGAGCAGGGACACCACTACGGCCAGTTTCACGGAGATGCCGCCGGATCCCAGTCCTTCGGCATCTCCGAGAAACTGGTCATAGCGGCACTCCCTATATGTGACCTCACGCGTTTGGAGATCAGATCTTAATGGTAAGTATGAATCGGGACTAAAGGCCCTCCTTTAGTCCCGGTCCAGCCACAAAACGGGACTAACACACTCAAGATTGTTTGCAGACAACACTATAAAAATGGACACATGGATCATCTTCACTCATAAAATGTTACAATTATTACATATCATTTCTTCGCTTGTGTTCCTTTCTGATCCCGTCGTATCCATGGAGCATCTTCATTCATTAACATGATGCTTGGGTCATCCTTCACCACGAAGGGCGGAATTTCATGAAACTTATCATAATCTTCTGACATGTCTGTCTTGTCCTCCACTCCCACGATGTTTATTTTTCCTGAAAGAACAATGTGGCGCTTTGGCTCATCGTCTGATGTATTCTTTTTCTTATTTTTCCTTTTTCTAGGTTTGGTAGACATGTCCTTCACATAAAAAACCTGAGCCACATCATTGGCTAGGACGAATGGTTCGTCTAAGTACCCAAGATTGTTGAGATCCAACGATGTCATTTCGTATTTCTTGTCTACCTCAACCCCTCCTCCTGTCATCTTGACCCATTTGCACCGAAACAAGGGGACCTTAAAAGTAGGTCCATAGTCAAGTTCCCATATCTCCTCTATGTAACCATAATATGTGGTCTTTGACCCGTTGTTGTTTGTTGCATCAAAGCGGACACCACTGTTTTGGTTGGTGCTCTTTTTATCTTGGGATATCATGTAAAATGTATACTCATTTATCTCGTCCCCTTGGAAAGTCGATATAGTCGAAGATGGTGACCTAGACAACAAGTATAGCTGATCTCCAAGAGTGTTGTTTTTGATGAGATGTTGCAACCAACCGCGGAAACTCTTCATGTGTTCATCTCTAACCCAAGAGTCATGCTTTCCAGGGTTGTTGGAGCATAAAATTTTCTTGTGTTCCTCGATATATGGGGCTTCCAAGATAGAATTCTGTAGAACGGTGTAATGTGCTTTGCTGTAAGAATATCCGTCCCTACATATTATTGATTTCCTTCCTAGAGTACCCTTTCCACTCAGTCTACCCTCATACCGCGATTGAGGAAGACCAATCGGCTTAAGGTCAGGAACGAAGTCAACACAAAATTCAATGACCTCCTCTGTTCCATATCCCTTGGAGATGCTTCCTTCTAGCCTAGCACGGTTACGAACATATTTGTTTAAGATTCCCCTGAACCTCTCAAAGGGAAACATATTGTGTAGAAATACAAGACTGAGAACGGAAATCTCTTCGACTAGGTGAACCAGCAGGTGCGTCATAATATTGAAGAAGGATGGTGGGAACACCAACTCAAAACTGACAAGACATTGGACCACATCATTCTGTAACCGTGGTAGATCTTCCGGATTGATTATCTTCTGAGAGATTGCATTGATAAATGCACAATGGGTACTCGAACATTATCTGGTAGAAGCCTCCTCAATGCAATCGAAAGCATTTGCGTCATAATCACGTGGCAGTCATGAGACTTTAGGTTTTGGAACTTTTTTTCTGCCATATTTATTATTCCCTTTATATTCGACGAGAAGCTAGACGGGACCTTAATACTACTTAGGCATTCAAAAAATATTTCCTTCTCTTGTTTGGTAAGAGCGTAGCTGGCATGACCTTGAAACCATTCTGGATGCAGGCCATCTGGGTCTTTCATACGTTGATGGTCCTTTCGTGCTTTCGGTGTATCTTTTGTCTTCCCATACACGCCCAAGAAGCCTAGCAGGTTCACGCAAAGATTCTTCGTCACATGCATCACATCGATTGCAGAGCGGACCTCTAAGAATTTCCAATATGGTAGCTCCCAAAATATAGATTTCTTCTTCCAGATGGGTGCGTTTCCTTCAGCGTCCTTCGGAACAGATTTTCCTCCAGGACCCTTTCCAAAGGTTACCAGTTGATCCAAATCTTTGACCATATCAAATATATCAGCACCAGTACGCTCCTTAGGCTTCGTCTGGTGACATGCCAGACCGTTGAAATGCTTGCCTTTCTTTCTTAAGGGATGCTTGGCCAAAAGAAATCGACGATGCTCATTGTATACATTCTTCTTACAATGTTCCAAATATATACTTTCAGTCTCATCTAAACAGTGTGTGCATGCATTGTAACCCTTGTTTGATTGTCATGAAAGGTTACTAAGAGCAGGCCAATCATTGATTGTTATGAAAAGCAATGCTCGGAGGTTAAATTCTTCCTGCTTGTGCTCATCCCACACGCGTATCCCGGGTTCGTGCCACAACTATAAAAGTTCTTCCACTAATGGCCTTAGGTACACATCAATGTCGTTGCCGGGTTGCTTCGGACCTTGGATCAACACTGGCATCATAATGAACTTCCGCTTCATGCACAACCAAGGAGGAAGGTTATAGATGCATAGAGTCATGGGCCAGGTGTTGTGACTGGAGCTCTGCTCCCCAAAAGGAATCATGCCATCTATAGTTAGACCAAACCTTATACTCCTTGCATCATCTGCAAAGTCCGGGTACTTTCTAACGATTTTTCTCCATTGCGACCCATCAGCGGGGTGTCTCAACATCCCGTCTAACTTACGTTCCTCTTTATGCCATCGCAATAACTTGGCGTGCTCTTTATTTCTGAATAAGCGTTTCAACCGTGGTATTATAGGAGCATACCACATCACCTTCGCACGAACCCTGTTCCGGGGGGCTCGCCCTCAACGTCACTAGGGTCATCTCGCCTAATCTTATACCGAAGTGAAGTGCATACCGGGCATGCATCCTGTAACATCCCAAAAATACTAAGCTTGGATCATTAAACTCTAATCATCAAAATTAGGGTTAACAAAAACTTTTCTAAATAAAATTATGAATGCATGCATATGTGTATGCATGGATTTTGAATTCCTTTAAAACCACCTTGTTTGTTTGTGTCATTGCTTGTAAAATGTTTCTTAGGTGAAATAAACATCATCTCAAACATTTCCCACAGTTTTCCTAAAGACAAGTAAATCAAAACACATATATGAAATGAATGGTCATTTTGGCCAATTTAACTCCCATGCCTACTTTGGTTGTCTCAAACTTTCAGAACCTAACAGAAACTTTTCTGGATCTTTGCACCCCTTGAATGTACTCATAACAAGGTATCAAGGCCTACTTTTTGATCATCCGGAAACTTTCAAATGCATAGTTTAAATGAAAATTCAAAATTGAATCTTTATCATATGGGAAGATCCCACTTTTTCAAAAACCACTCAAACAAGCTCAACTTTCAAAACCCAAGCATCTGCAGACTCACCAGCACCAATCTAGCAAACCCACCAAAAAAATTTCAAAATTCAAAACTTGAGTTCATGCGACCATTTCATCAAACAGGTTGCAGACACAAATCAAACAAACATCAAACACTATAGTGTGTAGTGAAATTGGCCTAACTTGTTCCCTAGTTAGCTCACACATAGCTCAGTAGATCATCTAGGAAGTTTAACTAAGGACTAGCACCCCTGTGAGCTTGCCATTGCCATCAATGGTGAACAGCCGAGCACCCCCTTGTCACCCCATTGTGGACAGCAGGCTAGAGGAAGAACTAGCCGTGCCAACCTTGTCTGGGAGGCAGCCCACCGTCCACCGCCACTACCTGTCCCAGCCGCGAGCGTTGCCAAGCCCTGGACTACGCGCACAAGCCGCGCCTAGACCGCCAGAGACCATGCCGAGCATGCGCCAGAGCACCACCCTCGACCATCTCCCACAGACCGCGCGCCACCCTCACCGCTTGCATAGACAATCCCCACCAACCCAGGAGACCGTCAGACATCCTCGTTTGCCGTCCCGTGCCGCACAGCCACCGCCCGCCGTCGAAGACGCCGCCTCTGCCGCGCAGACCACCGCCCGTTCCAGACCAAACCACACCGCCCCATGCCTCGAGACCATGTCGTTGATCATCGCCAGGAGACACCGCACCGTCCCCTACCCTTGCCCATGCCATTAGCCGCCTGTAACCTCGCCCCCGACGAGCTCACCGTGCGCCCCGACGGTCCCCTCGCTCGACTATAAATAGAGGCCACCCCCACACGATTTCTTCACACCATCTCACTCCCCTCTCCTCACTGATCGTGCCACACCGTTCTCAGAGCAAGGCGAGCACCACCCCGCCGAAATTTCACCGAAGCCCGCCGCCTCTGGAGAAGAAGGGAGCCAGCGATTGGAGCCGCCCAAGGAGAAGCCACCGGTACCAGGAGATTCGCCATCGTCGACTTCGTCGTTCACCCGCCTCGCCGACCCTCGCCAGTACCCCGGTGAGCCCCCAGCAACCCTCACTGGCCGCGCTAGGTTTCGTTCTCGTCGGCGTTGTCTCGCGTCGACGATGACTCCCAGCCGTTGGATTAGAACTAGATCGAACGATTCACGTCGCCCCATACCGCCTCGCCTAGCCCCGTGTCACTGACGAGTGGGGACACCCACTTAAGCAGCCCGCGGGAGCACTATACTTAGCAGGCCGGCCCAGTAACTTTTCCTGGGCAGCCAATTTATTCAAATTAAACCTTTTTCTATTTCAATTCAAACACACTTCTGTACCCAACTTCAAAAATCAACCCAGATCGATTCAGTGCACCAAATTGAATGAAACCAATTTTGTTGGAAAGGCCTGTGAATGCTGAATCCAAGCCCGTTGGATTCAAGTCATTTGGATCTATAGATCACCCATGATAAAAATAACAAGGCAGAAGCTTTTCTGCATTCAAACATTTTTCAAATTTAAACCATAATAGCTTTTGAGTTGATTCCAACTCCCAAAAATCACATTTAACCATACCTTTCAGAATATATAAAAATATAAAGGTTTACTTGCAGAAATAATGTTCAAGTAATAAAAGAATGCTACATAAGCATTTCTAGCCACTTTAATTAATTAAAATAAAAGGGTAAAACCTTATTAAATTGTGACACCACTTTAAATCACATTCCCATGGACTACAATATGTGGTGATGACATGTGTCAACATGATCCCATGTTTGGTTTGGAGAATATTAAATCTTAAGTAGTTTTTCAATGAGTAGAAATTACTTTTCTAAAAATAAAAGGAATTAAATCAAGCCTTAGCCTTGTATTGTTAGGGATGATGCTAGATCATCCATAGGACCCTTGTGTGTGATGATTGCAAGTAGTTAAGTATTGTTTGGTGATTGTGTACCTCGTATTTATTCATAGACGCTAGTACCGACCAAGGATACGAGGAGGAAGGAGGATACTATGAAGAAGAAGCCGAGGAGAACTTCAACCACTGCTCTGCACAAGGCAAGCCTAATACTACTAGTGAAAGTGCAAGCTTATACTGATATTGATGCAAGCTGATACTATACCTATGCAAGCTAACCCTTGCAAGATACCCTACTGATGCAACAAACCCATACTTGTTCTATGACTACTATATGCCTTAAGCATATGTGATCATACCCACTTGATAAACCAATCCTAGTTTTATGTGCAAGCTTCTTACTCTATTTCTTTATCAAAGCTTACTTAGAGTTTACTTTAGTGACTGGTAGAGATTGGAAAGATGCTGAAGGTTGCATAAAGATCATAAAATTTGGCCTAAGTTAGAAAAATTGACATCATCCTGAGACATAAGGTTGTACTTAGTTGAAACTCCACTAGTTACCACCCCTCATTAGTACTACCCCCCCCTGTAGATGCTAGTGCTAAGCATAAAACTTGATCAACTGTTAGATGGGAATACTTGGTGGAAAAATGGTTATGAAAACCTTGGAATGATGGATCATTCTATTGAAATGTTTTGGACATGTGTTTCCAAACACTTGAGGATTTTGGTGATAAAAATGTTGAGGCATGAGCCTTAGCCCTTTTTAAAACTGATGGTTGTCTGGATGCGATACCATTCCAATTTTATCGTACAACCACAATACCTGAATATTGGGTAGGGCTTGACTGAAAACTTATATTCCTTAGTATTAGTTTCCTCACGGCCAAGGTCTGAGCTGAGGCTACCTTGTGAAGATTGTCCACCTGTGCAGTACCCAAGATGACAGTTGGTCATGGTTGGGAGGCCAAACTCACAGGAGAGGTGCTTATACTAGGGCGTGTAATTGAAAGGTTAGGATTGATTATCCGCATACTGAGTATGGTGAATTCAGGATTTGTTCCTGACGGATGTATCGAATGTTGTGGTGAAAGTGTACAATCTCTACAGAGTGTCAAATTATTCGAATAGCCGCGTCCGCGGGTATGGACAGTTGGAGTGGCCATACTGTTCCCCTGTCAGACTTTTCAAAATGACCTGTGAAATGGATTAAGACTTTGACTTGACCACAACAGAGTTATGATATGAAATACAAGTTCCCACTTAGGAATTATAAAATTGTGACTAGCTGTGGAACCAAGTAGAGATAAATATGGCTTTTGCAAAACAACCCTAGAACCTAGTGTCCTATTATCCAAAAAAAACCCTTTACCTGTCAGTATTAGTTTGCGAGTACTTAAAGAGTACTCATGGCTTTGTCCCTGGCTATTCCCATGGCCAGACTATGAAGAGGAGTACCTGGAAGATGGACCCCAGGAAGGTTACGACAACTAGGATCATCTCCCATCATCAGCATTGCCTGTGACCCCGAAGATGGAGCTTCACCTACGCTACCGTTATTATTGCGTATTCCGCTTCTTGATGTTGTATTAAGAACTGGATCATGAGATCCCTATTTATGTAAGAACTTATGTATCGTTTGTAATGGATGATGTACTATGGTATCCAATTCTGTTATGTCTCGCAAAAATGGTAATCCTGGGATTGCGATGTATGGCATAACAGGCATCTAGGATTGAAAAATCCGGGTGTTGACAAGTTGGTATCAGAGCCATCCTAACCATAGGAGACCCTAGTTAGACTGGACGTTTGAACCAAAAACTTAGTTTCAAAACCAAAGAAAACAAATATTTACAAAAACTTATTCTCATCCTTATCTCTTTGATTCTTTCATAAAAATTCATGTTCCTCAAAAACTCTTGCAAAATAAATAAAATTTTGACACACTTGATCACTCTACTAATCTACTCATCCTCTATTTTTATAGATGGACATGAAGTACATCAAGTTTTACCAACTTGGAAATGGAGGAGACCTTATCTTTGAGAGGGATCTGGATCAGCTTTCGGAACTTCTGGAGCGTCCGCACCCCGAGTTCTTCGGAGCTCAGCTCAATGATCAAGGAGGAGAAGATATGCAGTGGCTAATTGTTGCAAGTCTCCAAGGAAAGATTGAACCTCCCACTGCGGAGGGAATTCAGTTTACCTTGAGGGAAAACAACTGGCTCGATGGACTTGCCAGAGCAATGCAGGAAGCTCTTTCCCGTCTATGTGGGCAGAGCATCAATCAGATCAAGGGTACTCGCTTTGAGTTTTTCCCAAGGCGTGATGCAAATGGATAACCACTGGAAGCCCCATACCACCCCGAGATGAAGACTCAATTGGACCACCTTAGCTTCACGATGTATGATCGTCAGCAGGAATTGGACAACTGCCGTGACTATTGCAACCACAAGTCTGCCATCATCAAGACGAAGGATCAGACCGTAGCCATGCTAGCAAAGGATCGCAAGTCTCTCCGCCGTCAGCTCGACAAGAAGGAGCGCATTATTGCCCGTCTTCGCCACCGCATCTCATCTCTGGAGGAGACCATCCACAAGAGTGCAGTTGGAGGAAAGGGAGAATGCCGAAGAGGATCTTCGTGGAGACCCTTACTCCTATCTCAGCGATGACGATGATTTTCTGGAGGATCAGGCCATGGACTTCTTCACCGATGAGGATGATTTCGCCTTCATCGATGATGATGACGATGATGAAGCCACAAACTCCGAGGAGTAGTAGCACTTAGCACTAGCTTAGTGAGTAGTAGTCGGTCCCACTGTATCGTAGATTCCAGAATGGTTCTTAAAACCATCTGTTTTTCCTTGCTATGGTGTGCGTTGTATCGAGTGAATGAATGAATGAAAAAGCAAGTTGCTAGAAAAATCTGAGTCAAACATTTAAAACTAAGACCCAAACCCTTAGAAATTTCCCTCTTTTCTCATGATCTATATCAATCTTCAGATGCCACGTGGAGGAAGTGGTTCAGCCCCGGACCCGATGTTGCATATCCTGCAAATGTTGACTTCTGACCGCGAAGCTGAAAGAGCGGAGCGTCAAGCCAACCTAGCCACTCTGCAACAGATAGCCCAGCTAGCCCACAACAACCAAGGCCACGGAAATCAGGACAACCATGGATCTAAGCTCAAGAATTTCCAGAATACGAACCCACCCGTTTTCACCAAGTCAGAAGAACCCCTAGACGTCGATGATTGGCTGCAAACCATGGAAAACAACCTAGAAGTCGCCAGAGTGGAAGCCAACGAGAAAGTCCTGTTCGCCACCCATTATCTAGCCGGAGATGCCAGGGCATGGTGGAACAGTGTTCGTGCAATGACCGGAGGCCAGATGATGACTTGGGAGGAATTCAAGGTCAAGTTTAGCAGAACCCATGTGTCACCAGGTTGATCAAGAGAATGAGAGACGAGTTCAGAGAGCTGAAGCAAGGAAGGATGACTGTAGTGGAATACCGTGACAAATTTTTGTCACTAGCTAGGTATGCCCCGGACGAGATAGACACCGAAGCCAAGAAGAAAGAAAGATTCCTGAATGGTCTGCATGACGAGATGCAGACGGTGTTAGTCAATATCCCCTTTGCTGATATTGAAGCCCTTGTCGACTCTGCTATCCAGATGGAAGGAAATATCAACCAAGCCAATGAGAACCACAAGCGTCGCATGATGCATCAACCAGGAACCCATCAGACCCCAAAGTATCGCCCCAACCCATCTCTAGGATTTGCCCCAAGAACCAACAGACCCCCTATGACCCGTCCGACCTACCCCAATCGTGGAAACCCTAGACCCGGAGGAAATCACAACAACCCCGGCAACCCTAGCAATTTCACCCGTGCCCCACCCAAGTTCAACACCAACATTGCCCCGAGGACTGGAAGCAATGTTGTGCCTGTCGCAGCCAAGGACAAGTCACAAGTGACCTGTTATGACTGTGGAAATAAAGGCCACTATTCCAACGAGTGCCCCAACAAGAAGAATGCTACAGCCCCTAATGCCAATGCCCCAGCTCAGCAGCAGCGTCGTGTCCAGCCAGGGAGAAGATTTGCCCCAGGGAATTCACTCAACCGCAATGGCCGTCTTTTTCTCATGCATGCTGAAGAAGCTCAAGAAGCTCCAGACGTCGTGCTGGGTATGTTTTCTGTTAATTCAGTACTTTCAAGAGTGTTGTTTGACTCTGGTGCATCGCATTCATTTGTCACCGAAGAATTTGCCTGCACTAGTAAAATTCAACCAACCAAACTGAAGCATGTTATGATTGTGCAAATTCCCGGATCAACCACCAAGGCTAGGCAAATTTGCAAAGCCATCCCTATCCGAATCCATGGCATAGATTTTTATGCTAATCTAATAGTACTCGGAACTAAAGGTTTGGAAGTAGTACTAGGAATGGATTGGATGTCCAAAAATAAGGGATTGATTGACTGTGCCAAGAAAGCCCTCACTATGACCAGTACCGCAGGAATATCAGTGGAGCATATATCTGAAACCTTACCTCGCCAATTCAAGTGTAACAAGATTCTAGCCCAACCTACCCTTGACCAAGTCCGGATAGTCTGTGAATACCCCGATGTATTTCTAGATGTTTTGCCCGGTATGCCCCCAGATCGGCATATCGAGTTTATCATCGAACTAATCCCCGGAACAGGACCCATAGCCCAGAGACCCTATAGTATGAACCCGTCAGAACTAGAAGAACTGAAGAAGCAACTGGATTCCATGCTAGAAATTGGATTGATTCAACCAAGTGCGTCACCATGGAGATCACCTGTCTTATTTGTGGACAAGAAGGATGGAGGTAACCGTTTGTGTACGGATTATCGGAAGTTAAATGATGTCACCATCAAGGACAAGTACCCCTTGCCCAAGATAGAAGATTTGCTTGATCAGTTGACCGGTGCCCAGGTGTTTTCTAAGATTGATCTTAGAACTGGCTATCATCAACTCAAAATTCGTGCAGAGGATATTCCAAAGACTTCCTTTACCACCAGATATGGATTGTATGAGTATAAAGTCATGTCTTTTGGATTAACCAATACCCCCGCTTATTTCATGAACCTCATGAATAATATTTTTATGGACTTCCTGGATAAGTTTGTCGTTGTTTTCATCGATGACATTCTGATTTATTCCAAATCAGAAGAAGAACATGAGCTACACCTAAGGACCATTCTTGGAACCCTTAGAGAGCATCAGCTGTATGCAAAGTTTAGCAAATGTGAATTCTGGTTACAGGAGGTAGGATTCCTCGGTCACATTGTATCAGCCGGAGGAATTGCCGTTGACCCTGCCAAAGTGAAAGATGTAGAAGATTGGCAAGCCCCAACCACTCAAACCCAAGTTCATGCTTTTCTCGAATTGGCGGGATATTACCGCAAATTCGTAGAAGGATTCTAGAGTGTCGCCAGACCCATGACCCAATTGCTGAAGAAGGACAAGAAGTTGGAATGGACCGAAAAATGTGAAGCGAGTTTTCAAGAACTTAAGAGGAGATTGATTTCATCCCCAATCTTGATCATGCCGGATATCACGAAGCCCTTCGATGTGTATTGTGACGCATCCAAGATTGGTCTCGGATGTGTGTTAATGCAAGAAGGCAAAGTTATATCTTATCTATCTCGACAATTGAAGCAACATGAGCAAAACTATCCAACCCATGACATCGAACTCGCAGAAGTAGTTCTAGCCCTGAAGACATGGAGACATTACCTAATGGGAAACCGTTATGAGATTTATTCGGATCACAAGAGCCTAAAGTATATATTCACTCAGAAGGAGTTGAATATGAGGCAGAGAAGATGGATTGAGCTAATCAAGGATTACGATCTGGACATTCACTATCACTCTGGTAAAGCCAACGTGGTAGCCGATGCCCTTAGCAGATTGCCGTGCCACTTGAACTCCATGATTTTGAAGGAGAAACCAAGTTTGCACAAGGAGATGGAAGATTTTCGAATGGAATTAGTAAGTGAAGGATTTTTGGCTAGCATAGAACTTCAGCCCACTTTGATCAGTCAGATTAAAGAGGCGCAGAAGGGAAATACCAGTATCGACGGAATCAAGCGTCGTATCGGTACAGGCAAAGTACCCGGATTCATCGAGGACGAAGAAGGAGTTCTATGGTACAAAGGACGCCTTTGTGTACCAGCAGATTCGGAGTTGAAAGAAGTTATCTTGAAGGAGGATCATGATACTATTTATTCTATCCATCCTGGAGGAACTAAGATGTATCAAGATTTGAAAGAGCAATTTTGGTGGCATAACATGAAGAGAGATATCGGAAGCTATATCGCCAAGTGTGATATATGTCAGCGAGTCAAGGCAGGACATCAAAGACCCGCTGGATTGTTGCAACCTTTGCAAATTACGGAATGGAAATGGGATTCCGTATGAATGGACTTTATCACTGGACTACCTACTTCTAGTAGGGGAAATGACTCTATTTGGGTCATAGTGGAAAGATTGTCCAAAGTCGCCCATTTCTTGCCCGTCAAAACCACATATCAGAGTTCGAAACTAGCGGAGTTATACATCGCTAGAATCGTCAGTTTGCACGCAGTCCCCAAGAACATAGTATCGGATCGAGGAACTCAGTTTACCTCAAGATACTGGAAGAAAGTCCAAGAAGGTTTAGGAACCCGCCTAGATTTCAGTACCGCGTATCACCCTCAGACCGATGGACAAATGGAGCGAGTAAATCAAATACTCGAAGATATGCTTAGAGCATGTGTGCTAGAATATGGATCCAAGTGGGAAGACTGTCTGCCGTTTGCAGAATTTTCATACAACAATAGTTACCAAGCCAGTTTGCAAATGGCCCCATTTGAATTCATGTACGGGAGAAAGTGTCGCACCCCTTTGAACTGGTCGGAAGTAGGAGAGAGTCAGATTTTCGGACCCGACATCCTCCGAGAAGCAGAAGAGAAGGTTCACAAGATTCGTGAGCACCTCAAGACCGCCCAATCCCGACAGAAGAGTTATGCTGACAAGAGACATCGAGACCTCGCCTTCAATATAGGAGATTTTGTTTATCTGAAAGTGTCTCCATTGAAGGGAATGCAGCGTTTCCAACTCAAAGGAAAGTTAGCCCCCAGATATATCTGAGCTTTCAAAATTCTGAACCGTCGAGGAGAAGTATCGTATCAATTGGAACTACCTGAAGAGATATCAGCTGTGCACAATGTGTTCCATATCTCATTACTTCTCAAGTGTCTCGAAGTCCTCGAGAAGACCAAAGTGTTCAAGAATATCGATCACCGGACCATAGAGATCAACGATGACCTGACCTATCCCGAAGCACCCATCCGCATTTTGGAAGAAGCTTTTAGAACTACCCGAACCCGAAGCATCAAGTTTCTCAAGACTCAGTGGAGCAACCACACAGAAGAGGAAGCTACCTGGGAGCGCGAAGATCACATCAGGACGGAGTTTCCCGATCTCTTCAAATCCTAGGTAATCTTTTCGTCCTTTTTCAAATCTCGGGACGAGATTTTGTTTAAGGGGGGAAGGTTTGTAACATCCCAAAAATACTAAGCTTGGATCATTAAACTCTAATCATCAAAATTAGGGTTAACAAAAACTTTTCTAAATAAAATTATGAATGCATGCATATGTGTATGCATGGATTTTGAATTCCTTTAAAACCACCTTGTTTGTTTGTATCATTGCTTGTAAAATGTTTCTTAGGTGAAATAAACATCGTATAAAACATTTCCCACACTTTTCCTAAAGACAAGTAAATCAAAACACATATATGAAATGAATGCTCATTTTGGCCAATTTAACTCCCATGCCTACTTTGGCTGTCTCAAACTTTCAGAACCTAACAGAAACTTTTCTGGATCTTTGCACCCCTTGAATGTACTCATAACAAGGTATCAAGGACTACTTTGTGATCATCCAGAAACTTTAAAATGCATAGTTTAAATGACAATTCAAAATTGAATGTTTATCATATGGGAAGATTCCACTTTTTCAAAAACCACTCAAACAAGCTCAACTTTCAAAACCCAAGCATCTGCAGACTCACTAGCAACAATCTAGCAAACCCACCAAAAATCTTTTCAACATTCAAAAGTTGAGTTCATGCGGCCATTTCATCAAACAGGTTGCAGACACAAATCAAACAAACATCAAACACTATAGTGTGCAGTGAAATTGGCCTAACTTGTTCCCTAGTTAGCTCACACATAGCTCAGTAGATCATCTAGGAAGTTTAACTAAGGACTAGCACCCCTGTGAGCTTGCCATTGCCATCAATGGTGAACAACCGAGCACCCCCTTGTCACCCCATTGTGGACAGCGGGCTAGAGGAAGAACTAGTCGTGCCAACCTTGTCTGGGAGGCAGCCCACCGTCCACCGCCACTACCTGTCCCAGTCACGAGCGTTGCCAAGCCCTGGACCATGCGCACAAGCCGCGCCTAGACCGCCAGAGACCATGCCGAGCATGCGCCAGAGCACCACCCTCGACCATCTCCCACAGACCGCGCGCCGCCCTCGCCGCGTGCATACACAATCCCCACCGACCCAGGAGACCGCCAGACATCCCCGTTTGCCGCCCCGTGTCGCACAGCCACCGCCCTCCGTAGAAGACGCCGCCTTTGCCACGCAGAGCACCGCCCGTTCCAGACCAAACCACACCGCCCCATGCCTCGAGACCATGTCATTGAGAATCGCCAGGAGACACCGCACCGTCCCCTACCCTTGCCCATGCCATTAGCCGCCTGTAACTTCGTCCCCGACGAGCTCACCGTGCGCCCCGACGGTCCCCTCGCTCGACTATTAATAGAGGCCACCCCCGCACGATTTCTTCACACCATCTCACTCCCCTCTCCTCACTGATCGTGCCACACCATTCTTAGAGCAAGGCGAGCACCACCCTGCCGGAATTTCACCGGAGCCCGCCGCCTCTGGAGAAGAAGGGAGCCAGCGATTGGAGCCGCCCCAGGAGAATCCACCGGTACCAAGAGATTCGTCGTCGTCGACTTCATCGTTCGCCCGCCTCGCCGACCCTCGCCAGTACCCCGGTGAGCCCCCAGCACCCCTCACTGGCCGCGCTAGGTTTCGTTCTCGCCGGCATTGTCTCGCGTCGACGATGACTCCCAGCCGTTGGATTAGAACTAGATCGAACGATCCACGTCGCCCCATAGCGCTTCGCCCAGCCCTGTGTCACTGACGAGTGGGGACACCCACTTAAGCAGCCCGCAGGAGCACTGTGCTTAGAAGGCCGGCCCAGTAACTTTTCCCGCGCAGCCCAGTTATTCAAATTAAACCTTTTTCTATTTCAATTCAAACACACTTCTGTACCCAACTTCAAAAATCAACCCAGATCGATTCAGTGCACCAAATTGAATGAAAGCAATTTTGTTGGAAAGGTCTGTGAATGCTGAATCCAAGCCCGTTGGATTCAAGTCATTTGGATCTAAAGATCACCCATGATAAAAATAACAAGGCAGAAGCTTTTCTGCATTCAAACATTTTTCAAATTTAAACCATAATAGCTTTTGAGTTGATTCCAACTCCCAAAAATCACATTTAACCATACCTTTCAGAATATATAAAAATATATAGGTTTACTTGCATAAATAATGTTCAAGTAATAAAATAATGCTACATAAGCATTTCTAGCCACTTTAATTAATTAAAATAAAAGGGTAAAACCTTATTAAATTGTGACACCACTTTAAATCACATTCCCATGGACTACAATATGTGGTGATGACATGTGTCAACATGATCCCATGTTTGGTTTGGAGAATATTAAATCTTAAGTAGTTTTTCAATGAGTAGAAATTACTTTTCTAAAAATAAAAGGAATTAAATCAAGCCTTAGCCTTGTAATGTTAGGGATGATGCTAGATCATCCATAGGACCCTTGTGTGTGATGATTGCAAGTAGTTAAGTATTGTTTGGTGATTGTGTACCTCGTATTTATTCATAGACGCTAGTACCGACCAATGATACGAGGAGGAAGGAGGATACTACGAAGAAGAAGCCGAGGAGAACTTCAACCACTGCTCTACACAAGGCAAGCCTAATACTACTAGTGAAAGTGCAAGATTATACTGATATTGATACAAGCTGATACTATACCTATGCAAGCTAACCCTTGCAAGATACCCTACTGATGCAACAAACCCATACTTGTTCTATGACTACTATATGCCTTAAGCATATGTGATCATACCCACTTGATAAACCAATCCTAGTTTTATGTGCAAGCTTCTTACTCTATTTCTTTATCAAAGCTTACTTAGAGTTTACTTTAGTGACTGGTAGAGATTGGAAAGATGCTGAAGGTTGCATAAAGAGCATAAAATTTGGCCTAAGTTAGAAACATTGACATCAGCCTAAGACATAAGGTTGTACTTAGTTGAAACTCCACTAGTTACCACCACTCATTAGTACTACCCCCACCTGTAGATGCTAGTGCTAAGCATAAAACTTGATCAATTGTTAGATGGGAATACTTGGTGGAAAAATGGTTATGAAAACCTTGGAATGATGGATCATTCTATTGAAATGTTTTGGACATGTGTTTCCAAACACTTGAGGATTTTGGTGATAAAAATGTTGAGGCATGAGCCTTAGCCCTTTTTAAAACTGATGGTTGTCTGGATGCGATACCATTCCAATTTTATCGTACAACCACAATACCAGAATATTGGGTAGGGCTTGACTGGAAACATATATTCCTTAGTATTAGTTCCCTCACGGCCAAGGTCTGAGCTGAGGCTACCTTGTGAAGATTGTCCACCTGTGCAGTACCCAAGATGACAGTTGGTCATGGTTGGGAGGCCAAACTCACAGGAGAGGTGCTTATACTAGGACGTGTAATTGAAAGGTTAGGATTGATTATCTGAATACTGAGTATGGTGCATTCAGGATTTGTTCCTGACGGATGTATCGAATGTTGTGGTGAAAATGTACAATCTCTGCAGAGTGTCAAACTATTCGAATAGCCGCGTCCGCAGTTATGGACAGTTGGAGTGGCCATACTGTTCCCCCATCAAACTTTTCAAAATGACCTGTGAAATGGATTAAGACTTTGACTTGACCACAACAGAGTTGTGATATGAAATACAAGTTCCCACTTAGGAATTATAAAATTGTGACTAGCTGTGGAACCTAGTAGAGATAAATCTGGCTTTTGCAAAATAACCCTAGAACCTAGTGTCCTATTATCCAAAAACCCCCTTTACCTGTCAGTATTAGTTTGTGAGTACTTAAATAGTACTTATGGCTTTGTCCCTGGCTATTCCCATGGCCAGACTATGAAGAGGAGTACCTGGAAGATGGACCCCAGGAAGGTTACGACAACTAGGATCATCTCCCATCGTCAGCATTTCCTGTGACCCCGAAGATGGAGCTTCACCTACGCTACCGTTATTATTGCGTATTCCGCTGCTTGATGTTGTATTAAGAACTAGATCATGAGATCCCTATTTGTGTAAGAACTTATGTATCGTTTGTAATGGATGATGTACTATGGTATCCAATTCTGTTATGTCTCGCAAAAATGGTAATCCTGGGATTGCGATGTATGGCATAACAAGCATCTAGGATTCAAAAATCCGGGTGTTGACACATCCAAATTCTCATACTCCTCACCGCGTAGAGGATGCAGTCATTAGGGCATGCATGTATCTTCGGAACCTCTAAACCTAGAGGGCAGACAACCTTCTTTGCTTCGTACGTACTGGCGGGCAATACGTTATCTTTTGGAAGCATATTCTTCATCATTTTCAGCAACTTTTCAAATGAGGTGTCAGGTATAGCTCACTCAGCCTTCCATCGCAGCAATTTCAGTGTGCTGCCCAGCTTTTTCAGACCATTTTCGCAATTTGGGTACAACAACTTTTTGTGATCCTCTAACATGTGATTGAACTTCTCCCTATCCTTTTCAGTTTCACAATCTCTCCGTGCATCGGCAATGGTCCGATCAAGATCATCAGCGGGTTCATCATGTGTCTCTTCTTCATCCTCCCCTTCAGCATCCCCCATGGAAGTATCACCGTACTCAGGGAAACCATGATAGTTGTCATCCTCCTCCTCTTCTTTATTGTATTCCATTATAACCCCTCTCTCTCCGTCTTGGTCCAACAATTATAACTGGGCATGAAGCCGGACTTCGACATGTGGTTGTGAAGGGTTTTTGAGTCAGAGTAATCCTTCTGATTCCTACATCCATTACATGGACAGAATACAAAACCATTGCGTTTGTTTGCATCAGCAACACGGATGAATTCATGCACGCCATTAATGAACTCGCCAGAGCATCGGTCAGTACCGTACATCCATTCCCGGACCATCTGCATTATAGTAAAAGTATATCAAAAACCATTACACAACATGATAAAATTATTACAAGTTATATTGAGAGCTTCTAGAGCATTAATTTTGAATTTTGAAAAATTTACATGCACCAATTTGTGAATTGCAGAAAACAAACAACATGATAAATGTGGAGTTTTTTATTATTGTTCTATCAGTGAAAACCTCATTCCATTCTAAGCTCTGAAACTCTAAAATTACACATTTCAATTTTTAGTAACTATGTGCCTAATCAAAATTTGTTACACATATATATCAAAATCCTTGTAGCTACTTCTAGAGCATGCATGCATTTGATCCATATCTCTATACTTCTAGAGTATTATAGAGCTAAAGTAGCGATAAGAGATGAAAGAATGAAGTTCTAACCTTTCAAAGCTTTGGATTTAGGTGTTGCAAACTAAATCTTGACAAATCTTGAGAAAAAATAGCATGAACTCTCTTGCTTTTTTGAGAAAAATGGCCACCATATGCTTTAGGGCAGCAGGACAGGAGGCAGATTATATAGTCGTGGACAACTAGTCCCGGGACTAATAGTCCACGAAAGGACCAGCTGGCGTGCTCCAGGTTATTAGTCCCGGGCCGTATTACGGACCGGGACTAATGACCTGGTCCGGCCCGGGACTAGTCACTACGGCCGTTTCTAGCCGTTAGAGGCCTCACGGTCCGGGACTAGTGCTCCCACTAGTCGCGGGCTGTGCCAGGCCGGGACTGCTGGGCATGTTCTGATCGAACCGAAGATGGTTTTTCTAGTAGTGTAAATGCTATTGTGTAAAGATATTTTGAGATTGCATGATTTCTATATTGTGTCATTTAAACTGGATGGAGGGAGTAGTGCGTCTGACGGCGTACCACGTGCACTGCATGCGTAGAGTACTTCGTGCCTTGATAGGCGCAGTAATTAGCATATACACAGACTTGCCATGTTGGCGTACATACGGGAAGACTTGACCCTTGATAACAGTAGCCACGCTATACCTTTACCGTGGCGTTACACAATTTGGCCGGCCGGGGAGCAGCTACGTACTCCATAGTGAATGCATGCTGGCCGCCTACTCTGTGTTGTGCAGACCTTTTGCTCTAGACAGTGGCACCACGTGTGTACTTTAAGTACGCGACAAGCACACACAATATATCAATATTTACAGTGCCAAGCAAATAGATTGTGAAAATACGTTATGATGGTGGATCTAGTTTTTTTAATGTAAATACTCGGGTTGTTGTTTATAAACCTAGTCGAAATTAGACAATATTGATTATGAATTTATAAATTATCGGGCCAGCAATTGTCAATATTTATGAAAAAAAAGTTGGTGTACACCCGGAATCTAATCAACCAAAAGAGAAAGGAAGATCACGAGCTTTGTGAACCACGTACTCCCTCTGGTCCTAAAAATGATGTTGCAAAGTTATCTGAATTTAAATTAATCAATATACTAAATAATAGTGTACATATGCATTTAAATTCAATCAAATATGTCTTTTTATTACTGAGGGAGTACATGCCATTTGGGCAGAAAAGTGGATACCTACGCGATGAAGCTGTTACATGTGAACCGTAGTCAAGCGTCACACATGCGGAGTTATGTCTTCGGCACGTCTACTGGGATCCAATCAGTTTTCGTGTTACTTAATGTGGTTTTTTGATGTACTCCCTCGGTAATGCTGGAGTACTCCCTCAGTAATGCTGGAGTACAAATTTTTTTTGGTGCTGGTAATTTAGAATATTAGCATGATTAGTATTTTCTTTTTTGACAATCAATACCACATTGTATTAATAGAGTCAAATAATACACGGTTGTTTAATTAATACAACAAGCTTTATTATAATATGATTTATCCGACTCTAGTGATAGAGAGTAATGATGGCGATACGGCTTTTGTTTGCGTCGACGTCTATATTATTCGCTAGGTAGTATAAAGGCTTGATTATAACTTTTATTAGTTTTTGAGTACTTGTACTCCTACTACCTCCGTTTCAAGGCTTAAGGCGCACACGCTTTCTAAAGCAAGGTTTGACTAAAAGAATTAAACAACAAAATCTTGATTATATTGTACATAATTAGTTCCGTTGGATTCGTATTGAAAAATACTGTCCAGTGATACTATTTTTATACCAAAACTCTTTACGTATTTTGAGTAATTTTTGGTCAAAGAAAAAACACGCAAAACGAGGACGCCTTAAGTCCTGAAACGGAGGGAGTATGAGTTATCAATTGAGTGGTTCTTTTTTAAAAAGTAATATACGTACGAATGTTACCATCTACCCCAACATGTCACCTACGTACGCACGGGCGCGAGCGGTACGTACGTGTCTACTCGAGACACACTACATTGAAATAAATAAACTACGGTTCTAGTAGTATTGTACCGACCTGAGACTTGACACCAGAGTTAATACGAGCTAGGGCCCCGTTTCCGTTGAAAGACGCGTCAGAAATGCGGCTATATACGTACGCCTCAGTAATTAAGAGACGTGCAGATACGCGTGCACGTACATTATAGTAGGACCGCCTGGATCGTTATGATCAACATGGCCTTTGCAACCTGCCCACACCCAAGGAGGAGCGTTAGACACTTACACCAATGTCGGGCATCCACGACACAAGGGGACAAATCCAAGACCAAATCAGTGGTAGAGCCTAGGGCATCTGAAACGGTCCATTTCTATCGGGTTTAGGTCGAACCACGGTCGCTTTTGAACTGGCGATATACACTATGCCACTACGGCCGCGACGCAGTCACTACAACTACAATAGGACCATCGACGAGCATTTCTCGTTAGAGGTGATGAACCGTGTCTTTCTGTCGGAGCACCGGTGGCGTCTAGAGCTCACAGAAGTGCGCGACGAGCTCCGAGAAGCGATGCAGGCGAGGTGATTTTTTTGGAGCAAGAATGTTGGTCTAGAGGTGGTAAATATAGGGTTCTTCTTTGACTCGGTCAATAGGAGACAACGGATCTTGGTTCAAGACAGCACGAAGACGTCCCACGGTTGGTTGACGTGCTACACTGACATGTGCCTTATTGCATGCAGCAGGCCTAATTATTGACTCACAAAGCCTTTTTGGTGATGGTTCTTTCTTAGATCTAGCAATGGCGGAGGCTCGGTGTTTCTTCTTCTGGTGTGCGTCTCGTTGACGCTAGAGTTGGGCAGCGGTCGTTGGCTTCGGTAGTTGCAGAAAATCCTATGAATCAAATTGTATTTCTTCATCTCTTACGATTTTATCTGCAAAGTTTTTTAGGGTAATCATTTTATCTCGGTTTGTATTTTAGTATCCATGTGTGTTGCCTCTTGTAATTTAATTTTCAACTAATGAAATATGTGATTGCTCCAAAAAAAACACTAAAACGCCTTTCATGCGTGGAACCATTCCATTGCATTCCACATTATGATCTCAATCGAACACACCCTAAACAAAACAGGTCTTGTACTAGATTTTGATACTGCAAGTTGAGATAAAAATCTTAACTTGTCAAGGCCAACTAAACCGAATACACCCTAAACAAAACTGCTGCTCCGGAACCAAGACTAGAAGATCGACCTTCTCAAGGCCAACTATACCGCCAAGAAGAGGAACACGAATCTCCAGTTCCTCATGGGCGGCGAGGACATGTCGGCGATGAGCTCGCCGGTCAAGGCCCGGTATATGGCGCGTCACAACGCCATCCTCCAGGAGGACAACGCTGACATCATGCCAATTCCTGCGCCGAACATCACTGCTATGCCGAGCTCTGCTTCTACCTCCTCCAACCAGGCGCGTCCGTCGGCGAGACGCCCAACCCCGCCGTATCTTCCACGCCGGAGGAGCCCATCCCCGTCAACGACTGATCGCCGAGCTTTTTATTTAATTCTGTAATAATTTTTCGCTGAACATGTTGGGGCATACTTCTGTCGAACACGTTGGCCGAATTTTCGCCGGCAGGAACAATAAAATTCGAATATTTCGCCTTTTTTGCTTCGTTTGGAAACACGGCCCTGGAACACGAGCGGAAAACTCAACGTTCCCTGGCCGAAATCTTGTTTCGTCCGACCATGGTTATGTCCGAATTTTAGACTAAAAGCGTCCAATAAATGAGGATGCTCTAAGTACGTACGTGTACACGCACGCCTGAGTAAGAGACGTGCACGTACATTATAGGAGCACCTCGATATGATCAACATGGCATTTGAAACCAGCCCAGACCTAAGGAGGAGCTAGCGTTACACACTTACACCAATATATGTCGGGCATCCATGTCACGCACCTGGCCAGGACCCAGGCATCCATGACCGAGGTGGACCGGTCGGACCGGGTAGAAACTAACCTGGCTATCGAGCCTATGTAATCCCGGGGAGAGCAAGGGAATCGGGGGACGTATGTATGCTGTAGCTGTAGCCTAGACTACCTTTCCCTTCCCTGTTCTTATTCCCTCTGGAGATTCCCTTCTCAATTGTATCCAAAATATACTGAATCTTGTCTCTAATTCACTCTGTGACACCTGTGAGTTAAGACTATGATATTTGGTATCAGAGCCAGCGATCTTCGAATCAATTCTACACAAAAAAGATCCGAAAATCTCCCAAAAAAATTGGGGAGGCGAATCAAGTCGTAGGCAGTGGCGGAGCTAGGGGGGACGAGCAGGGGCCTTGGCCTCCCCTATGCATGCTGCAGCAAGCCAATTTTTATATCTAAGCTTGGTTAAAAAAAACATTTTTAAGGGATAATTATCATGGAGGTACTGCTGGGATGGAGTTGATTGACAGCCTGGCTAAGGTTAAATCAATGTTAGAGTTGTATGACAGTGAAAAGACAGTTAGCATTACTGTAATTAAGGCTGGAGGCGGCCTAGCTGCAGGCATAAACATCCCAGATGTTCAAGAGCAGCTGCCCATATCCCAGGATGGAGAGCAAGTGGTTTTCTCAGTAGATGTGCAAGGTGTGCTCTATGACAGCCAGCAGACATCAGATTCAGAGTACTTGTACTTGCCCACTCAGGAGAGTCAGAAACAAATTGTTCCAGTTGGTGCAGGGGATGATTATGTGCTGACGCAACAACTAAACATTCCAGTGTTGCCAATTGATTCAGAAGAGGAGCCAGATTTGTTTGGTGAAGAATCTGAATATGATGACAGTGACTGTATTATACAGCCAGAGAATGGAGGCAGCAATCCAGAGAGTAGTGGTATGAAGCCAAAAAAAGGTGCACCTGCAGAGCAGTTCCCTAATTACATTCCCTCCTCTCCTGAAGGTAGTGGTGACTATGAAGACATGTTGTCAGGAGATGATGACCACCATGAGCCTGTTTCTTTTGTGCTGCCAAAGGGAGTGAAAAGCAGGGCAAAAAAGAGAGCTCCTAGGATGTGGTATGATGAGCATAGAGCCAGCCCTGAATCACAACTGTGCCTCGATATGTGTTTTGTTGATATGGCACAGTTTAGGAGAGCTGTGCAGCAGCTTCACATAGCACAGCTGAGGAACTATTTCCTACACAGGAATAATCCTGATAGGGTAATAGTCAAGTGTGATGAGGATGGTTGTCCATTCTACATGGTTGGTTCACAAATTGGGCAAGAGAAAACAGTTTTCCTAAGAAAGTTCATGGATAATCACACATGTGCACCAGCAGGAGAAGGATGCAAGATCAGTGGGTTGCTAAGATATGTGAGGAGGCAATAAGAATTGATACAACAACCAAAGTAGACACCATTATTGAAAATGCTAAACTGAAATATGGTGTGGCTGTACCAAAAACAATGGCATACAGGGCTAAGAATGAGGCAGTGAGGATTGTTCTTGGGGATCATGTTGAGCAGTATAAGAGGCTGAGGGATTATCTGCAGACAGTTCTTGATACCAATCCTAGGATCAGATGTATTGTCACAACCAAAACACTAGCAGATCATCCAAGCAAGAATCCAAGATTCCATGGAATGTTCATGGCATTGGGTGCATCAATTCAGGGATTTTTAAATGGATGTAGACCATTTATTGGTGAGTACATTGTATATTTTTTTCTACCAGGTTTGGATGGTTGTCATGGAATTTTCATGATTTTTAAATGGATTTTCCATGGAATGCTTTTAATTACAAGCAATTCACATATTGATTGGCTACTTATATTTTTTCTACCAGGTTTGGATGGTTGTCATGTCAAAACTACCACAAGCCAACAAATCTTGGCAGCCACAGGCAGGGATGGGAACAACAATATCTATCCCATTGCCTTTGGACTAGTTGACAAAGAGGAAAAGGCCAGCTGGACATGGTTTTTGACACAGCTAAAGTATGCACTTGGAGGGGATTCAGGGAGATTTGGCTACTACACCATTATATAAGATAGACAAAAGGTATGACTGCATAATTCTTTCAACAGTTTCAGTGATAACTAACCCACTGTTTGCTAGTGATAACTAACCCACTGTTTGCAACATTCATACATCAGGGCTTGCTTAATGCAATTAATAGGGTCTTTCCCAATTCTCCTCAAAGATTCTGCTGGAGACACATCTATGCAAATTTTCAGACAGCTGGATTTAGAGGGGAGGAACTGAAGAAGATCATGGAAAATGCCTGGTGAAGATCTGTGGACCAAGACTCAGTACCCTGACATTGATCCTCCTGTTTTCAAAGTGGAACTGGGCAGGAAGGAGTACAAGAGGAGGAAAGGTAAGTTTGAGCCACCACAGCCCAAAGTTCAGATCAGAATGGCCACAATTACCTGCAGCAACTGCAAGTTAGCTGGCCACAGATACACAAATTGTACTCAACCTCTTAAGCCTGGGTTGTCTATTAGGAAGAACCAGCACCAAGTATGTGATTCATGTTAATTCTACCGGTTTCATGTTTTAGTTGCAACTCTCTTGTTGTTTGTACAGTTTCTTTGACATGTGTGATGTTTTGTCTGCAGCCATCTGAAGACAACACGGCTGCATCAACTTCCAGGGATCCTACAGCACCAAGAGCTGCATATACATCATCTACAAGGGCTCCTACACCACCTACACCAGCTCCAAGGCCTGCACCTACTCCTTCTGAACCTGCTGCTACAAGGGCTCCTGCTAAAAGGAGTGCATCAGCTCCTACTGCCCCACTAATCAGGCCAGCCAAGAGAAGGGCTACTCCTACTCCACTTGAACCTACTGCTCCTACACCAACTACTACAAGGGCTCCTACACCACCTGCTACAAGGGCTCCTACAGCAACTCCAGTAGTCACAAGGGCTCCTACACCAGCTAGAAGGCCTCCTACACCAACTCCAGCAGCTACAAGGCCTCCTACACCAACTCCAGCTTCAAGGAGAGGCAGGACTGTGAAGATGACTCCAAAAATGGCAGGTTACTTCAATGCTGGGAAACATGGCAGCTACAAGCAGAGGCCTGCTGAACAATGATATGTGTTGCTGGATCTATTTGTGTTTGAAACTATGTCTGCTGGATCTATTTGTGTTTGAAACTATGTCTGCTGGATCTATTTGTGTTTGAAACAATGTGTGCTGGATCTATTTTTGTTTGAACTATGTGTGTTGGATCAATGTTGAACAATTAATGTGTGGAACTATGTGTGAAAATATTTGTGTGATGGAACTTTAGATAGATCATTTATTAGGGTTTTACAAAGTTTAAATGGAACAATTAATGTGTGGAACTTTAAATGGATCAATAACTCATCATTACACAAATGGTCCATGAACTCATCATTAGACAATTGGTTCAACAACTAAACATTGCATCATAAGGATTACAAACAACACATTACACAAATTGTTCAGTAAACAAGCTAGTCAAATGGTTCAACATCATTACAACATAGATTGGAATGGATCATGCAACAAGATTACTCATCACAGATAGCTCTGATCCTCTTGAACTTCTCTTGTGCACATTACCAGTCTTCCAAAGATCAAACATACAACGCTCTAATTTTTTATTCTCTGCCTTCATGGCAGCTTTCTCAGCCTCCCAGTTCTTCTTCTCATCCAACAGGGCATCTCTCTCTGAATGTAACTTCTTATTCTCTTCCAGCAGGAGATTGCTGTCAGCCTCTAGTTTCTTCTCTTCCAGCAGGGCAACTCTGTCAGCCTCCCAGTTCTTCTTCTCTTCCAGAATTGCAGTTCTGTCAGCCTCCCAATTCTTCTTCTCATCCAGCAGAGCATCTCTTGCAGCTACTAACTTGTCCTGTTTAACCTTAAACACTTCATCCTGAGTCTTCACCACATTCTTCATATGTTCTTTTGCATTTTTCAGCACTTCAACCTCATGTTTCAGGGCTTCTACATACTTCTCCTTCTGCTCATCTTCCAACTTCTCTCTGTTCATCCTATCAAGGTTCTCAGCTTGTATCTTCTTCTTAGTGTCATCAAACCACTTGTTTGCATCTTCCAAAAGGGATGCATGTTTTTTCTCAATTTTTTCTTTCTCATCACACAATTCCTTCATCATCTTGGAGCTATTATACCTTTCATCAATAAAAGCAGAGTTGCTCTCATTGTACATAGCCCAAAGCTTGGATAAAGCATTTTTCAGAGTGTCAGACCACTCATCATCTACCCATGATTGGAAGCCACAATTGAATACTTGCTGCAAATATATAAGAACAATACAGTTAAATGACAGGTTGGTGTTCAACACATCCTTCATTCTTATTAAATATACTACAACCTGCTATTTTTGAATTGACTGAGAGCATAAATGACAGTGTGGTGTTTGCTGCCAACACACATACTACAAGCTATGGTTAAATTTGACTGAGAGCATAATACTATATTTAACTATACTGAATTTCACTTCATTTGACTATATAGTTGCAGAGTTTTGCAGAGTTGTACAGTTTGTGTTCAAATGAGTATGCAAAATGATAGAAAAATCAAATGAATATGCAATATGACACAAAAATCAAATTTTTACTCACATGCTCTATGGGGCATAGGTAGAATTTGCGCCCAGTGTCTGTTCCTCCACATGCAACGCATCTGCGCACCTCTTTCTTGTGGCTGCGACATAGTATGCCAGATCCCACCTCTATCCCCTCAAATGTGCTGTCTTCAAAGGTTTGAGGAGCAAGATCTAGGTCCGTAATGTCCTAATCAACAACACAATGATTCAAATTACAGTGCATCCGCTCCAAATCGGCGATTTCCCAGAAACCCTAGAAAACCGAGGCGGGGAATGGACCTGGAGCTTACCTCGAGAAAGGACTCGCCCGAAGAAGAGTGATCGTTCCAGCTTGGCATGCTGTTGGTCGCCGGCGGGAAGCACGAACGGCGGCAATGTGCGTGGCGGCGACGACGGGCGACGGCGGTGGACACTGGATGGGGCCGAGCAACACGGGTCGGGGGCCAGAGAAGAGAGGGGATTAAGTGGATGGAGCGTGGGTGGGACCCAGTTGCCGTCAACGGCTACCCGCACCAGCCCTCTCTCCTTCGCCACGTCATCGCTGCCAGCGGGCCCGGCCCGTCAGATTCCGTGTCAATCGCTGGCAAATCTCGAATCAGTGCACATTGGAACGAATCCGCGCGATGTTGGTGGATTTCTGCAAAAATGCGCAAACCCGGTGGATTTTCGGACTTGTCGCGCAACCCTGGTGGTTTTTTGGAATTAACTCCATATAATTCAAGAGGTCATCGATTCTCATTCTCAGCTCTTCACTGAACCTACACAACTTTCTCCATCTAGAGCATGTGATCATCAAATACCTTTGGTCGAAGGTGCTGTTCCTTTTCATAAGAAACCATACCGCTATTCTCCAACCCAAAAGGATGAAATTGAGAAACAAATCAAAGATATGCTTAGTAGAGGTATTGTTCAAATCAGTAGCAGTCCATATGCATCCCCGGTAATTCTGGTGAAGAAAAAAGATGGAGGTTGGCGCTTATGCATTGATTATCGACATTTGAATGCCTTGACCATAAAAAACAAGTATCCTTTACCAATAGTTGATGAACCGCTAGATGAGCTAGCGGGTTCAAGATGGTTTACCAAACTTGATCTGAGATCCAGGTATCACCAGATTCAACTAGTACCGGGAGAAGAGCATAAAACAACGTTTAAAACTCACCATGGACATTGGGAGTTCAAAGTTATGCCATTTGGCTTGACTAATGCGCCAACCACTTTTCAAAGTGCGATGAACAGTTTATTTGCTCCGTTGCTTCGAAAAGGTGTCTTAATATTCATGGATGACATTCTCATTTATAGTCCTACATTGGATGAGCATAAAAAACATCTGCAAGTGGTTTTCCATATTCTGCAAGAGAACAAGTTGTTTGTGAAAGCCACTAAATGCTCGTTTGCACAGCCACAGTTGAATTATCTAGGCCATGTCATAAGTGCTAATGGGGTAGCGATAGATCCGTCAAAAATCCAAGCTGTCCAAGATTGGCCAACACCAACTTCTGTAAAACAATTGCGGGGTTTTCTTGGTTTATCAGGATATTATCGGAAGTTTATCCAATAATATGGTACTATCAGTAAACCATTGACAGAACTATTAAAGAAGAATACTTCATTTATTTGTTCTCCCTTGGTGCATACTGCTTTCTTAGCTCTCAAGCAAGCCCTCATTCAAGCTCCTGTCTTAGCCTTGCCGGACTTCAGCAAACCATTTATTTTACACACTGATGCTTCAGGGATAGGTATCGGTGCAGTTCTGTCCCATAATGGTCATCCCATCGCCTACTTGAGCAAAACATTAAACTCTCGTACTCAAGCCTACTCTACACACTACTGAAAAACCATCTTCGGTTCGATCAGAACAAGCCCAGCAGTCCCAGCCTGGAACATCCCGCGACTAGTGGGAGCACTAGTCCCGGGCCGTGAGGCCTCTAACGGCTAGAAACGGCCGTAGTGACTAGTCTCGAGCCAGACCAGGTCATTAGTCCCGGTCCGTAATACGGCCCGGGACTAATAACCTGGATCAGGCCAGCTGGTCCTTTCGTGGACTATTAGTCCCGGGTCGTATCACGGCCCGGGACTAGTTGTCCACGACTATATAATCTGCCTCCTGTCCTGCTGTTCTAAAGCATATGGTGGCCATTTTTTCTCAAAGAAGCAAGAGAGTTCATGCCATTTTTTTTCTCAAGATTTAGTTTGCAACACCTAAATCCAAAGCTTCAAAAGGTTAGAAATTCATTCATTCATCTCTTATTGCTACTTTAGCTCTATAATGCTCTAGAAGTATAGAGATATGGATCAAATACATGCATGCTCTAGAAGTAGCTAGAAGGATTTTGATATATATGTGTAACAAATTTTGATTAGGCACATAGTTACTGAAAATTGAAATGTGTAATTTTAGAGTTTCAGACCTTAGAATGGAATGAGGTTTTCACTGATAGAACAATAATAAAAAACTCCACATTTATCATGTTGATTGTTTTCTGCAATTCACAAATTGGTGCATGTAAATGTTTCAAAATTCAAAATTAATGCTCTAGAAGCTCTCAATATAACTTGTAATAATTTTATCATGTTGTGTAATGGTTTTTGATATACTTTTACTATAATGCAGATGGTCCGAGAATGGATGTACGGTACTGACCGATGCTCTGCCGAGTTCATTAATGGCATGCATGAATTCATCCGTGTTGCTGATGCAAACAAGCGCAATGGTTTTGTATCCTGTCCATGTAATGGATGTAGGAATGAGAAGGATTACTCTGACTCAAAAACCCTTCACAGCACTTGTTGAAGTCCGTCTTCATGCCCAGTTATAATTGTTGGACCAAGCACGGAGAGAGTGGGGTTATAATGGAAGACAATAAAGAAGAGGAGGAGGATGACAACTATCATGGTTTCCCTGAGTACAGAGATACTTCCATGGGGGATGCTGAAGGGGAGGATGAAGAAGAGACACATGATGAACCCGCTGATGATCTTGGTCGGACCATTGCCGATGCACGAAGAGATTGTGAAACTGAAAAGGATAGGGAGAAGTTCAATCACATGTTAGAGGATCACAAAAAGTTGTTGTACCCAAATTGCGAAAATGGTCTGAAAAAGCTGGGCAGCACACTGGAATTGCTGCGATGGAAGGCTGAGTGTGCTATACCTGACTCCTCATTTGAAAAGTTGCTGAAAATGATGAAGAATATGCTTCTAAAAGATAACGTATTGCCCGCCAGTACGTACGAAGCAATAAAGGTTGTCTGCCCTCTAGGTTTAGAGGTTCAGAAGATACATGCATGCCCTAATGACTGCATCCTCTACCGCGGTGAGGAGTATGAGAATTTGGATGCATGCCCGGTATGCACTTCACTTCGGTATAAGATTAGACGAGATGACCCTGGTGACGTTGAGGGCGAGCCCCCCGGAAGAGGGTTCCTGCGAATGTGATGTGGTATGCTCCTATAATACCACGGTTGAAACGCTTATTCAGAAACAAAGAGCACACCAAGTTGTTGTGATGGCATAAAGAGGAATATAAGTCAGATGGGATGTTGAGACACCCCGCTTATGGGTCGCAATGGAGAAAAATCGATAGAAAGTACCCGGACTTTGCAGATGACGCAAGGAGTTTAAGGTTTGTTCTAAGTACAGATGGCATGAATCCCTTTGGGGAGCAGATCTCTAGTCACATCACCTGGCCTATGACTCTATGCATCTATAACCTTCCTCCTTGGTTGTGCATGAAGCGGAAGTTCATTATGATGCCAGTGTTGATCCAAGGTCCGAAGCAACCCAGCAACGACATTGATGTGTACCTAAGGGCATTAGTGGAAGAACTTTTACAGTTGTGGCACGAACCCGGGATACGCGTGTCGGATGAGCACAAGCAGGAAGAATTTAACCTCCGAGCATTGCTTGGCCGCCTAGCGTGCGGAACCTTCAGGGATAGGAGGGACAGGAACCCCTCCAGCGCTCAGCATCCAGCCAGCGGGCGGCCGGTAGCCCGGCGGACAAGGGTAGTTGGAGGCGCACAGCGCCTCGGTCTCCTCGAGGGTCAGAATGGCCCAGTAGGCGTTGTCCATTGTTCTAAGAGAGGAAGGTGTGGATGTGTGGATAGCCATCGCGCGATCGCCCTAAATATAGAGGGAAAGGGCGGGAAAACTTGGCGTGAAGCTTTTGGAAATGGCTGGTAATATCTTTAGTCCCGGTTAGTAACTACATCCGGGACTAAAAGCTCTCGTAGAAAGGAAAGGGCGTGAAAACTTGGCGGGAAGCGGTGGGAAATGGCGGGAAGTATCTTTAGTCCCGGTTTGTGACTACAATCGGGACTAAATGGATATTATATTAAGATTCTTTATATTTTTCTGATAATAATAGACATATTATTTGTGTTATTTGGATTATTACAATAAAAGATATGATTTTCCAAAGTTTTTATATTAGTTTTAATTAAAAAAAGAAAATTTACAAATGAAATAATTTATAAATGATGCAAACAGATAAATGGATATTATATTAAGATTCTTTATATTTTTCTGATAATAATAGACATATTATTTGTGTTATTTGGATTATTACAATAAAAGATATGATTTTCCAAAGTTTTTATATTTGATTTGAATTAAAAAAAGAAAATTTACAACTGAAATAATTTATAAATGATGCAAACAGATAAATGGATATTATATTAAGATTCTTTATATTTTTCTGATAATAATAGACATATTATTTGTTTTATTTGGATTATTACAATAAAAGATATGATTTTCCAAATTTTTTATATTAGTTTTGAATTAAAAAAAGAAAATTTACAAATGAAATAATTTATAAATGATGCAAACAGATAAATGGATATTATATTAAGATTCTTTAAATTTTTCTGATAATAATAGACATATTATTTGTGTTATTTGGATTATTACAATAAAAGATATGATTTTCCAAAGTTTTTATATTTGATTTGAACTAAAAAAAGAAAATTTACAAATGAAATAATTTATAATGATGCAAACAGATAAATGGATATTTTATTAAGATTCATTATATTATCTGATAATAATAGACATATTATTTGTTTTATTTGGATTATTACAATAAAAGATATGATTTTCCAAAAAATTTATATTAGTTTTGAATTAAAAAAAGAAAATTTACAAATGAAATAATTTATAAATGATGCAAATAGATAAATGGATATTATATTAAGATTCTTTATATTTTTCTGATAATAATAGACATATTATTTGTTTTATTTGGATTATTACAATAAAAGATATGATTTTCCAAAGTTTTTATATTAGTTTTGAATTAAAAAAAGAAAATTTACAAATGAAATAATTTTTAAATGATGCAAACATATAAATGGATATTATATTAAGATTCTTTATATTTTTCTGATAATAATAGACATATTATTTGTTTTATTTGGATTATTACAATAAAAGATATGATTTTCCAAAGTTTTTATATTAGTTTTGAATTAAAAAAAGAAAATTTACAAAAAATCAATTAGTCGCGGGTCGTGGTTGGACCCGGGACTAAAGGGTGCCTGCGCGCGCAAAAATGAAGCGGCCAAAAAAACCCTTTAGTCCCGGGCCGTGGCATAACCCGCGACTAAAGGGGGGTCTTTAGTCGCGTGTTAAGCCACGACCCGAGACTAAAGACCCTTTAGTCCCGTCCCGTGGCTTGACTCGCGACTAAAGGGGGGTCCCTATATTCTGGCGCCAGGGGAGTTGCTGCCCCAACACTTCGCATTTTTCGACAAAGACGAAGCACACAGACGAAGACGAAGCAGGGGAGGTGCTGTCCGATTCCGCCGCCGCTCCGCCGTGCGTACGTGCTCCGTCGTGCCGCCGCTCCGCCGTGCTACCGCGCGCCGCCTCGCTGCCTAGCCGCTCCGGCGCCGTGCTCGATCTCCGCCTTGTCTCTTGCCGCCTCGCGCCGCGCGCCTCGCCGCCTCGCCGGGCGCTGCCTCGCTGTGCCGCCGCACGCCGCCCCGCCGTGCGCCGCCCCACCGTGCCTCAATTGGTGAGAGCTCGAAGGGAGTACGGGCGGGTGTAGTTTTTTTTTGTAATTATTAGTTAGCTAGGTTATTAATTATTGTAATTTTAATTATCTAGTATTAGGATTATTAGTTAGCCAGGGTTATTAATTATTGTAATTGTAATTAGCTAGAATTAGCTAGGTTTTTTTGTAATTATTAGTTAGCTAGGGTTATTAATTATTGTAATTAGCCAGGGTTATTTTTTTGTTTTAGTTATTAGCTAGGATTATATTGTTTGACCACAATTAATATTAGGATTATTGTTTTACCACAAATAATATTAGGTTTTACCACAATTAATATTAGGAAATGTTATAGTTTTTTTCTATAGTTTTTTTATAGTTTTTTTATATTAGGGTTTTTTGTGTTAGTATTAGGATTATTTTTTTAATTAAAATATTAGAATTAGGATTAGGATTATTGTTTTAGTGATTTTTTTGTTTTATTTATTAAGATTAGAATTAGGATTAGGATTAGCGTTATTTTTTTTGTTTTAGTTATTATGATTATTGTTTTAGCACAAATAATATTAGGATTATTATAATTAGGATTATATTGTTTTCTAACCTGTTTAACTCTCTTTTTTATAGATAATTAAGTCATGGATCCATCCGAAGATCCTGGTCCCATCGGTGAAGGTTTTCTTCAGGGCATGATAAGAGGTGAAATTCCTCTTAATATTACTATCGGCGCCGAAGATATTTTGCTCGAGGAAGAGATATCCTCATATCTGAATCCATCCGGTGATGGACTAGAGGAAAACCTAATGTACCAAGGGAAAGACCAGATGGACGAAGGGCAAACAAATAACAACAATAATGATGGCCCCTCGACAGGATCCGATGAGGTACATATATATATAAAGTCTCGTGTTACCTCTATTCATTAACTGATCTAGATATATATTAATCACTCTCTCTTCTTCTTTTAGCCCACCGGATCGAAGAAATCGACAGCTCAAACAAAACGAGGGCCGAACAAAAAGTTGGATGGTAATCAGAGGATCACCATCGAAGAAATAGATGATGATGGTGAACCGATTGCTCCAGAGAAGCACCGGAGGATGTTTATAAATCAATGAGGGGTGCATGTTAGGGACAACCTGCCGATCACCATCCAAGAATGAAATAAGTCAAAGAAAGCCGGTGAAGAATCCAACAGCTATGTCACCGATGATGCCAAATATGACCTTTGGCAGAAGCTCATAGCGCATTTCATACTACCTCCAGAGTATGAGGAATTTGAGGTAGATGGTATTACCCCAAGGCCGGGTGGGCTTAAAAATAGAGCGAAAGTCAAGGAGTGGGCACTGAGCAAGATGGCTGAACTGTACCGGAACCACAAGAAAAGTTTATACGCGAAATATGTCGCGAAAAATAAAACTCCAGACTTCAAAGGAGTAATTGAGAAGTTGAGAGAACAGTGGCCCAATTTTGTACAGTACAAGCAATCTGATAAAGCAAAGGAAAATTCGGCAAAGAACACGTTAAATGCTGCCAATAAGAAATACCATCATAAAATGGGGAGAGGTGGCTACAAGAGTGCCGTAACTACTAGGAAAATGGCTATAGGTAATCAGCACATCCGTGGCTCACATGGTTGAAGTGCCCCACGGCTAAAACAGGTGTGGCTCACCTATGGGAAGTGCCCTACTAGTAACTAGAACAACCGTGGCGCACATGACTATAGTGCGCCACAGATATGTGTGGGCCAGGGCCCTGTTGGCCGCACGCCAAACATCTGTAGCGCACATAGGGCTGGTGCGCTACGGTTGTTAGTGTCAACCATGGCGCACATGGGGGGGGGTGCGCTACGCCTAAGCGCATGCCCCCTCTGCTGTGAAACGGCCAGAAACATCTGTGGCGCACTATGCCTAGTGCGCCACAGGGAGTAGGAACATCCGTGGCGCACATGGCATAGTGCGCCACGGATGTTCCTACTCCCTGTGGCGTACTAGGGCATAGTGCGCCACGGATGTGTCGATTTTCTTGACAGCACTTTATGTGCACATGTGTGACCACATCCACCACCCCACACTTCACTTTCCCCTTCTTCTTCCTCCTTAGATCTAGTCGGGATCTTCTCCTTCCCACCTCAATTTCTCCACCCATTCACCATTTTTAGCATGTAGAACTTGCTTTGGATGTTACATAAGTAATAGAGGAAGGTCTCCGGTCTCTCATCTCCTTCTCCGGTCGACGCACACACCTCTCCTTTCCATCTTTCTCGCGATCGGTACTCTCATCTCGGTAAGTTGTCCATGTAAGGATGTGTTCATGTGTATATGGATGATATGCTCATATGTATGTAGATGATCGATGCTCATGATGTGTGTATGGAGAGGATCGATTGATGGTCATATGTGTGTGTATATGGAGAGTATCGATGATGCTCATGCATGTGTGTATGGAGAGGATAATGATATGTTCATGTGTGTATGGATCGGTCTCTCTCTCTCTCTCTCTTGTGTTTGTATGTGAACAAGTTGCCATTTGTTTTGCCAAAATGTTGATTCATTTCCATTTTGGCAAGACTTTGGCATTTCGCAAAGGTCCTAATTTTAGGATAGGTCATGCCGAAATTTTCTATCGACCATTGCATGCATGCATTCATTATGTGGTTCTAATAGACTTCTAATGGTACCGTGTACACCGTGCAGGCAAAAATGGTCCACATAATGAGCGAAGGCATTGTGGCTAGATTTTTTAAATGTGCGACGACCGACATGATACGAAATAACAAGACGGATATAAGATGTCCTTGCAGAAGATGCAAACTCAATTGGGTGATCGACCCAGATTCCGGGAATCTGCAGGCGCACCTGCTCCGCCATGGTTTCATGGATGGATACACTCGTTGGATAAGCGATGACGAAGACGATGGAGACGGTGAAGGTGGCCAACATGACGATGATCATCATCACGGCGAGAACGGGCGATATGATGAAGAGTCTCCTGGAGATGGTGAAGGTGCGGAAGCAGACCGGGATGATGATGATCTAGATGTCGGAGGAGCACACGACGATGGAACAACGTCAGGCTGGGTGCGGGACCCTTATATGCAAGAGCTGCTTCTCAAGCATACGAGTAACGCCAGGGCTGCCGCTAGAAAGAACGCCAAGCTTGCGCAACTTGAGAAATACGCGGTTACTCCATTGTATGAAGGATGCAGGCCCGATGATACCCGGTTGAATGTAACGCTCAAGGCTATGGAGATGAAGGCAAAACACAAATTGAGCGACGCAAGCTTCGACGATATGATGGCATTCTGGCACGATCGTCTCCCGGAGGGGAACACATGTCCAACTAGTATCGAGGACGCCAAGAAAATCGTCTGTCCTCTCGATCTACCGCATGTTAGATATCACGTATGCATCAACGATTGCATCATTTATCGGGGCGAGGACGCGGAGAAAACCACATGTCCGGTGTGCGGCGTGAGTCGATACAAGAAAGGGAAGAAAGCACCTCGAAAAGTGGTATGGTACTTTCCTATCACTCCTCGTGTGCAGCGCTATTTCGCGGACCATAAGGAAGCGAAGCTCATGCGATGGCATGCGGAAAGGAAGAAGCCAGGAGATGATGATGACCCCGAAAAGGATGAGCTGCTGACGCACCCTTCAGATGCTAGCCAGTGGAAAGCATTGGACCTCAAATTCCCAGAATTCGGTGGAGATTCGAGGAACATCAGGCTTGGTGTGAGCACAGGTGGACTCAATCCGTTCGGTAGCCAGAGCAGCACGCACAGCACTTGGTCCGTGTTTGTATGGATGTACAACCTCCCTCCATGGTTGTGCATGAAGAAGAAGTACATACAAATGAGTATGCTAATTCAAGGGCCAAAACAACCTGGCACCGACATCTATCTGTATCTCAGGTTGTTGAAAGAGTATCTAGCCATGTTATGGGAATCTGGAGCCAATACTTACGACACCGTCGCACAAGATTATTTCACAATGAGAGCCGCGTTGGTCACTACGGTGCAAGACTATCCAGGTTGCGGGTATATCTCGGGGCAGGTTATCCAAGGATTCTGCACATGCGTTAGGTGCATGGATAACACAAGCTATCTCCAACTAGAGAAATATCCAGGGTCATCGAAAACCGTGTTCATGGCGCACCGGAGGTGGCTCGGCAAGAATGATCCATGGAGAAAACGTGGAGACCTGTTCGATGGCAAATCAGAGACCCGAGGAATCCCAGAGCGTAGGAGCAGCGAAGAAGTGGAAGAGTTGCTGAAAAACTGGAAAGATTGTCCTAAGCCTGGAAAGAAGCGAAAGAGGAAGAAACAAGACAAGCCGCTGATGAAGGTATGGAAAACAAGGTCTGTTTTCTGGGAGTTGCCATACTGGAAGTTTCTCCGCATGCCTCATAGCCTCGACATCATGCATATCACGAAAAACGTGTGCGAGAGTCTGGTTGCCACCATAATCAACATGCCAGATAGGAGGAAAGATGGTCCGAAAGCAAGGCACGACCTGATATGCTTGGGTATCCGGAAGGAGCTTCACGGAGGACGCACTACTCCTGATGATCAGGAAGATGACGATGATCATGAGTCGGAGACGACACAACATCGTCGGAAGGGTAAAAAGTTCAAGAAGAACGAATATTACTGCCCTCCTTGTTGCTTCACTCTAAGCCAGGATGAGATCAAACAGTTTTTCAAGTGCCTTCTAGGAGTCAAATTTCCTTACGGCTACGCGGGCAAGATAAGAAGATACCTAGACGAGGCGAAGCAGAGGTTCAGTGGCATGAAGTCTCACGACTGTGCCTGCTAATGACACAGGTACTTCCGGTCGCACTAAGAGGGATAATGGACGATCACGTCCGTGAAACGTTATTTGGCCTATGCAAGTTTTTCGACGTCATCTCTAGGAAGTCGATTGGCGTGAATCAGCTCGGGAGGCTATAGGAGGAGATCGTGGTGATACTATGTGAGCTTGAGGTCTACTTCCCACCCGCATTCTTCGAAATTATGGTGCATCTGCTGGTCCATGTCATGGAGGACATCGTACAACTCGGGCCGATGTTCCTCCGCATCATGATGGCGTTCGAAAGGATGAACGGACACATCAAAGGATACGTTCGCAACAGGTCCCGTCCAGATGGAAGCATAGCCAAGGGCTTTCTGGCCGAAGTGTGCATCTCTTTCTGCACGAATTATCTAGACATCGAGAACCCTGTTGGTCTTCCCGTCAACAGGCACCTTGGCAAGCTCGACGGATCTGGTCACCGAGAGGGTCGTCGCATACTGCATGCAGACTTCGATTTTTGACACGCAGACTTTGATCGAGCAAACCTCGTCGTGCTACAACAATTAGAACTGGTCGATCCTTGGGTACAGAAGCACAAAAGGTTAATCGAGAAGAAGTATAGTGACCGGGGCATACAGAGGACGCAGGGAGAAATAATCAAAGAGCACAACTCAGATTTCACGCGTTGGTTTAGGCAGACGCTCCTTGATAATCCCCCGTGATCGCATTCTTTTGACACAGAAAAGATCATATTCACCTTGTCACAGGGACCGATGCAAAACCTGGTGACCTATCAGGCGTATGATATCAACGGCTACACATTCTACACGGAGGAAAAGGACAACAAGTGTGATTATCAGAACTCAGGCGTAACGTCGGAATTCTACACCGATGACAACGTGAAGGAAAGATTCTACGGAAGAATCGAGGATATCTGGGAGCTCGACTATTGTGGAGAAAAGGTGCCGATGTTCCGTGTCAGATGGGCAAAGAGCGTCGAAAGAGAAGACCGGTATTTCACAACCATGGTTATACCCGAAGCAGCCAAATCCAAGGCCGCCGGTGCAAACGTGGCCGCGAAAAATGAAACGTGGGTACTGGCTACCAAAGTGGACCAATGTTTTTTCATTACTGACCCGACAAAGCCTAGCCGTGTTGTCGTGAGGAGAGGAAAAAGAAACATCATCAGAATGGATGGAGTCGCCAACGAGCAAGACTTCGACCAGTACGGCGATCCAAAGATTGAAGATGACGACGACTACGATGCAACAACATACATCACAAGAAGAAAAAGGACAACCCTACCCAAAAAAGGTAGCCCGTTCGAAAGAAGAAACATTAAAGTGCCGGGGCTAAATTATTCAACTGCGACAAAGAAGGGAAAAAAGATTGTAAAACTCTAGCTCAAAAAATATTGTAAAACGCGTGGTTGAAAAAGATTGTAATATTCATGGATAAATTATTATGAAATTTAGTTATACTTTGAATCATATTTGTAACACTTTTATGACATATATTATCACTTTTGGGCATTTTTGGAATATTTAAAAGTATTTTAAAAACAAAACAAAACTTGTATGGCATAAATCACCACTTTTGGGCATTTTTTGGAGCATTTAAAAGTATTTTTAAAATAAAAATAAAAAAGTGGGGCACCAGGATTCGAACCTGGGTGCTCATAGTTTAGAATAGAGTAGTGGGCAGAACCAGTGGGATAAGACAGTACTAGTGTCAATTAGTGGGGTGGCCGCCCTCTTATCTGATAGTCCAACCCACATAGGCGTAGCGCACCCTGGCCAAGTGCGCTACGGTTATCTGTAGCGCACTTGGCCAGGGTGCGCTACGCCTATGTGGGTTGGACTAGTCAACCGCGCGTGCCACGTCCGCCTCTCTCATCCCCATCTCACAAACACCACACCGCCACCGCCGCTGCTTTCTCTCGATCCGCCACCGCCGCTGCTTTCTCGATCCGCCACTGCCGCGCTGCGCTCTCGAGGAGGAGGAGGCCCGCGCCGCTGCCGATCCGTGGAGGAGGAGGAGGCCCGTGCCGCTTGTGGAGGAGGAGGATCTCGCGCCGCTCGAGGAGGTGGAGGCCGCCGTCGTCCGCCCGTCAGAGGTGAGCGTCGCCCCTCCCCTGTCTCTCCCTCTGTCCCTCTCTCCCTCTCCCTCTCTCTCCCTCTGTCCCTCTGTCTCCCTCTCTCTCCCTCTGTCCCTGTACTCGTGTTCAGCATGGTACGGTCGCTGGCCGAGTAGTAGCAATTGGTTAGAAGATGATTATGATGCGTGACCACTGATTCCGATTGATTGATCGACCAGACTGCAGGTCGGAAGCTGGAAACTATATAAACCATTGTCCTTCTCATCAGTCCATATAACTCCTTTTCTTTCTCGTGGACCTACAAATTTCAAACCATTTGATATGTTCTTGTACCTCAGTACAACAAGCAAGGGGGGAATTTTTTTCCAAATATGTAACTAAAGTTAACTTTGCTAAAATCTGTCAGGATTAGCTAGTAGTACTTTGCTAAATATGCTGCTTGATACACTGTTTTAGTGGCTTCTCTTGCTTTGATTTCTTTTGTGGTGCCTCCATACAGGAGTGTGCACAATATAACCTCAAGTGGGATAATCTGCTGCTTATAAAGCTAAAAAAATGCTTAAACCTGAATGATTGTGAAGCTGGTCTGAAGCATAGGTTAATACAAACATTTCCCTTCATTACTTAGCTCTGCCTAGGATGCAAAGGCTAAGGCTTTGATGATGTTTGTATACAAAAGCTATTGCTTGCTTATGAAACTATCCAATGATGATCTAGTACTCCATGTGAGTACAGAGCTGAGGATTTTCTATTGCCCCCTCTATTTTCTTTAAGATGCAATAGTAAGAACAGATGCAAGGACATGATCTTGGATGGATAAACTGTTGTGTTGGAGTTGTGGTTGATTTTGTGCCTATTATTGATCACTACTGTGCCAACCCCATCCTCTCACCTCCTAACTTGATCCCTTGGATTTGCTACTGCTCCATTTCTGGTAAGCCTGCTCCTCCTAGCTCTTGGCCTTCTTCTGGTGCTCCTGGATGGCTTTCCCAAGCAACCAGAGTGCTGGTGAGAGTTTTAGTGCTGAACCATGTGCTCTGGATTATCTAGTAGTAATATTATTCCCATAATTCTAAATCATAACCACTCACTTATAAGTAAATAAACTCACAGTAGTAGGTCACAGTGATGGTGATATGCTGCTTGATACACTGTTTTAGTGGCTTCTCTTGCTTTGATTTCTTTTGTGGTGCCTCCATACAGGAGTGTGCACAATATAACCTCCATTCAAGAGGGAGATCTATTACTATAAAGGCATTTCTTTTTTTTGCAAGGGAGATCTATTACTGTACCTAAGGTTCTGTTGGGCAGTGGTACTCAAGCACCTCCATCTATCCTTTTATTATCAGTGCCACTTCTCTTTTGTTATATATGAATGCTAGCACAGTTTATGAAACTTAATTTCCTTGGTTTATGAACTTAAGGTTCTGTTCTGAATGCAAGCACAGTTTTGTTATATATGAATGCCAGCACAGTTTATGCCAGCACATAATTAAGGTTCTGTTCTGAACTTAATTTCCTTGGTTTATGAAACTGCTGAAGATGTTATATATGAATGCCAGCACAGTTTAGGTAGTAGGTGTTGCTTCTGTGGTTTGGTCCTTATGGAAAACCAGGAATGGAACTTGTTCTTTTTGAATAGTCTATATGTGTTGATTTGCTTGCTGTCATCACTTGGTCATTCGCTTGCTGTCACTTGCTGTAATGATCTTCTAGTATAGAACTTGGTCATTTGTGCTTGTGCTTGTATATGAAGCACTTTATTATGTGTGTATGCAGGTTCTTGTATGAAATGAGTCCTGATTTTTGCCGGAATGTTGATTAACTTCCGTTTCGGCAGAAATCGGGCACTCCTAGTTTAAGAAAATTAGCAAAGGTCATGCCGGATTTTTTCATGCATTTAACCAATTATTTGTTTTTTATTAGTGCAAAGATGTGTGACAACGACGAGGATGGATGTTCTAAGCGCATCAGCGCTGAAGGAGAACTCAGACCTCCGAATAAACAATTGACATTCTGGGAGGCGGCCCAGCGGCTAGAAGACGATGAAGAATACCATCCTTCGGAGAGCGAGGATGATGAGATGGAAGACGCGGAGGAAGAAGCAGAAGGAACGGCGGACGATGAAACCACTGATGGCGGCGAGGGCACATGAAGTGGTAGCAACCCTCCTAAGAAGAAGAAGAAGAAGCCGAAGGCCCAGCGCCCGAACACGGTCGGCACGGTCAGGGAGGAAATTACCGAAGTGAGCCCAACTAGTGTTCCTTTGGAGCCCGACCTTGTCGTCAAAGGGTACGGTGGGCAAGTGGCGGCGATCACCCGGACAACCATCTCGATTAACACCGAGAATCTCCGGCATAAAGATAATGGCCACTTGCGCACACTCCTCTTTGAGAAGATGCACGCAAGATACAAGTTCCCCGCTAAGTATCAGAACACAAATTATCATGGGAACGAAGTAAACAAATCCGCCCTCACAAAGATGAGCACCGCCCTGGCCAGCTGGGAGAACCCGGATAAAGAAGAAGATCTATAAAGAAGGCAAAAGTCGCGAGGAGATCCAGAAAATTGACCCGCAGATCACCGAAGATCAGTTCCAGGAGTTCAAGGAGAGGTGTGAATCCGAAAGAGCCCTGGCCAATAGTAATCGGGGAAAGGTGCTGCAGGTGATGAATATAGGTCATCACCATCTCGGATCTGGTGGATACAGAACCGCGGAGGCCAAATGGAATAAGGAGGATGAAGAGTATAGATCCAAGGGGATAGAAAACCCCTTTGCTAAATTCGAACCCGGGCAGGTTCGAAACTTCATCAGGGCCCGTTACCATGTGGAACCAAAAACCAAACAACTCACCGCGGATCCTGCGGTGAAGGAATTCGAGGAAATTGTGGTAAGTATAATCTAATTACCGCGGATCAACTCGATTGCAATCTAATCGATGATCTAAACGATTCACTGTTACTTCTTCTGTAGGAGGAGGAAATTGTTGCTAGTCATGGATCCCAGGGTTCCTCATCCCAGGGGTCGATGGCGGCCACCGGTGGGATAACCCTTTTAACAGGGCGATGAACCGGGCCAAGAAAATAGAGCCGGTTACGAAGAAGCCGTCGTCGGCTGGCCATCTGGCCGGCCTCGGGGGTAAGAATTGGGTGGATTATTTTGGTCCACCGCCGAGGACGCATGTGGCGCCGTCGGGAAGGAGCGAGGAGGAAAACCGCGAGGTTCAATAACTTAAGGCACAAGTGGCGCGGATCCCGCAGATCGTCCAAGACAACCTGGCAATCACCCTCACGTCCTTCCTGCCTACCTTGGTGGAGTCAATAGCGAACTGGAGTGCGGGTGGTCGAGCAGGGCCGTGCCCGATTCCAAGCATGGTCAGCAGCCACTCGAACAACGCGGCGCCAACGAATCAGGCAAACTATGTGTTCGTGACTCCGCCCGCTAGCACCACGGCGCCGCAAGTGTTGGTGACTCCCCCTGCCATCACCGCGGCGCCGGAGTACATGTTGGTGCCCCCTGCCATCGTCACGGCGGCACCGGAGCTCCAAGCACCCATCGATAGGGAGAATACACCGGCGGCCAGCACCGCGCCATCAAGCAGCCCTTCCGTCTCTTGCACGCCCGTCGCCGTATGCGGTGCGTCGACATTAGCCGATCTCGACGCCATCACGGTAAACAAATTGCTTTAATTACCGCCTTTCATGCCATCTATTGCTCTTATGGCATCTCTAACGATGTCGTACATGTTTTCTGCAGACGGATGTTCCTTGCACTCTCTTATGCTACGTGAACAACGAGCTGAGGGATGTTGCCAAGGGTACCATCGTTCAACCCTTGCAGCGCACGTTCCACTCAAGGCCGATGTCAGATAGCGTGCACAGGGTTAAAATTAGTCGGGTGCTAAGGGGCTGCGACGACCTGGAACCTCCCATTCAACCCCCAAGAGCGGATGAAGAAGTGCCGTCTGTCCTCAGAACTTGCTTCGGCTTATTCTTGCTATGGCCAAAGAGCATGATCCGTTTGGGGACGGCGGGGGCCATCACGCCACAGACAACAGCACCGCCTGTCGTGCTAGCGACAAGCAGTGGCAAGGCCCCCTTACCGCCCTCGCCGTCACCTCCACGCGGTGGGTCGGATGATCATGTTGATGATATGCACATGGCGCAGGATCCGGCCGAGGACGACGAAGACTGGAATTATCACTTCTTCAGCACTTAGTTTGGCAACGAATAAGTCCTAGCTGGTGGCCCCACAGAGAAAGCCACTATCACCAAGCGTCTGTTTGGTTCTCAGGAGACGCCTCCAGCTTGCGCCTTTACAGAGCCAGCTGATACAACCAACCGGCTCTTTATTCTAAGCCCTGACACACTACATAGGGTGGCCGGTGCTCAGATTGCGGTGCCTGCCTGCTCTCCAAAAGGAAAAAAGGGCAGGAAAAGAAAATCTAGCAGCTCGAGCCAGCCGGTGGCGTCAACAACTGCGAATCCGATCAGGTTTCGGGACGGGCCACCAAGACCCGAGGGTATTATGTGGAGGATTCATGTGGCGGGTGAGCCCATGCTACCTAAGAATTTCCGGAAGCTCGCCAGTTCGGAACTGTAGAGTGTGCATGACGGCGTGCTGACGATAGAGAGACGCCTTCTATCGGAGAAAGATCCCTCGCACCCGGTATTCGTGGTTAAGGTGCCACCAGGCTTGGGCTTCGTCGACAATGCCCCTGCGGATCTGTTCTTCGTGCGGTTCGACAACATCTTCAATATGTTCCTCCTATACCCGCTGCACTATACCATGGTCCGTCTCTTTTCTCTCAGCCTGGCCATGCAGATCATTAGAGAGAACACACCGGGCATCGCTATAGTGGACCCCTACTACATGCGTGACGGCTGCTTGGGTTCCCCCGCCGAACGACGTATCGTGGCCTCGTACCAAAAAAGAATCTTCGTGGCGAACAAGACAAAGGAATACATTCTCGTGCCTTACTTTCCCGAGTAAGTCGTTATTCACTTGCCACCGTCGATTGGCTTTATTAGATCATCATCATTCTTTTTCCAACACATTCCATTTGATTTTTTTGCGCAGAGATGAACACTGCACGCTCATCTCCTTATCGCCGAAGCATTCCCACACCACATATTTCGACTCGGGGAGTCTAGAAAAGAAGAAAAACTATGACAAGATCAAGGAAGTTCTGGATGATGCTCTCACTGGCTTTGCCTTGACGGAAGGCACCACCTTCGTGCGTACGAAGGTCAAGTTCGGCAGGCACGTCTTCAACCACGTAACGGAGTTCCCCAGCGTGAAGCAGCCGGAAAACAGTAAGAAGGAAGCCTACTACGCACTCCATCACATGAGGGCGTTCCTACTTGACCAGCAGAATTCTACGCTGCCAGATCATCTCAAACAGTGGGCCGAAGCAAAGGCCAAGATCAATGATTCGGATATTAGACAAGAGATGTATCGCATCCAGCAGCAGTTTGGGGCAATCATCTTTCGTGATGTCATGACTTCGGGGGGGGGGGGATCTTCTACGGAGGAAATATCCCGAATAACCGTGACATAGAAGATCGCCTAGAGATGCAGGGTGACTATAGGAAGTTCATGACGAGACAAGGCGTCCTCCCGTTCCCTAAGCCGAGCCAGAAGGCTTGATGTTGGCCTAGTTGTAGTTACAAACTATAGATGACCTTTGTGTGTGTGTGGACAAGTGTACTTATCTTATTAGGTTTATGAATCATCGCTTACTTATTTTGCTTATTATTATTATATATCAATCAATGCTTGGTTTTTTTTCTTACTCTTTGGTCCTTTGCTCACTTTGGTCCTTCTTTTTTTCCTTACTCTTTTTTCAAGAATAATGCCGATGATTGAAATGTTGTGGCACACTATATATGTGAATGTGCTACGATGGGATTGTGAGCCTTGTGATATACACAAGTCAAGGTCTTGTGCATCCTACTTGGCTCACCGTTCCATCGTAGCATATTCCTGTGTCCAACGACCTATGTATATATATGAGGCATTCTTTTCGAGTTATTTTTGTCTTTCTCGAGAATAATGCCGATGATTGAAATGTCGTGGCACAATATATATGTGAATGTGCTACGATGGGATAGTTAGCCTTGTGATATGCACAAGTTCAGGAATTGTGCATCCTACTTGGCTGACTGTTCCGTCGTAGCATATTCCTGTGTCCAACGACCTATGTATATATATGAGGCATTCTTTTCGAGTTATTTTGACTTTTTCGAGAATAATGCCGATGATTGAAATGTCTTGGAACACTATATATGTGAATGTGCTATGATGGGATTGTGAGCCTTGTGATATGCACAAGTACAGGTCTTATGCATCCTACTTGGCTCACGGTTCCATCATAGCATATTCCTGTGTCCAACGACCTATGTATATATATGAGGCATTCTTTTCGAGTTATTTTTGTCTTTTTCGAGAATACGCCGATGATTGAAATGTCGTGGCACAATATATATGTGAATGTGCTATGACGGGATAGTTAGCCTTGTGATATGCACAAGTCCAGGAATTGTGCATCCTACTTGGCTAACCGTTCCGTCATAGCATATTCCTGTGTCCAACGACCTAGCTAGTTATATATGAGGCATTCTTTTCGAGCTACTTTGGTCTTTTTCGAGAATAATGCCGATGATTGAAATGTCGTGGCACACTATATATGTGAATGTACTACGATGGGATTGTACGCCTTGTGCTATGCACAAGTCCAGGTGTTGTGCATCCTACTTGGCATACGGTTCCATCGTAGCATATTCATGTGTCCAACAACCTATGTATATATATGAGGCATGATTTTTGAGTTACTTTGGTCTTTTTCGAGAATAATGCCGATAAATGTCGTGGCACACTATATGTGAATGTGCTGCGATGGGATTGTTCGCCTTGTGCTATGCACAGGTCCAGGTGTTGTGCATCCTACTTGGCGAACAGTTCCATCGTAGCATATTCCTGTGTCGAACAACCTAGTTATATATGAGGCATGCTTTTTGAGTTTGGTCTTTTTGATTTAGGAGTACTTTCTATAAGTGTATCTTCATATGCGACTTTAATTATATATGTTTTTTTTCAATCACCGGTTAATTATTATTGTCAACTTATAGATGACGTGGTACGTCGTGTACAAGGGACGGGTTCCCGGAGTCTACGATGATTGGGAAGACTGCCGGAGACAGGTGCACCGTTTCAGCGGCAATAGCTACAAAGGGTACAACACTATGGCGGAGGCGGAATCTAGATACACGCGCTATCTAGCGGGAGTTAGGACAAGGAACCGGATGAAGACCTACACCTTCGTCGCGGCGGTGATCATGCTTATCTTCTTTGGTTGTTTATCCCGCGTTTGTGTCTAGCTAGTTTAGATGTCTAGGCGAGCTTCCGAGCTCTAACTTGTTCGACGGACACATGTATTCGCATGTCACCAACTACTACTTTGTAACTTGATCGAAACAATGTAACTTATACTATGTATTCATGTATGAGACTTATCTATATGTATTTGTTTCAATCTTGTTTTTCATATTGTGTATTTATATATATAATTGTATATCTTGTATCTGTGTGTGTATATCTGCTGTAATATTGTATATAATCTAGCTCAGAAATAAAAAAAAACAAAAAACACATCTGTGGCGCACATGATCTACCTTCTGTGGCGCACTACATCTAAAGCGCACTATAGAAGCTTAGTGGCGCACTAGGAAGTGCGCCACAGAAGATCCTAGGCGTAGAGCACCTACCCACACATCTGTGGCGCACTAGCAGGTGCGCTACGCCTATCTCTACACAACCGTGGCGCACTAGGCAGTGCGCCACGACTGAGAGATAGCCATAGCGCAAGGCACGTGGCGCACTGCTAGTGCGCCACAAATGATGTTTTCAGGTGCGCCACTAAAGGCCGTTTTCCTAGCAGTGCGTCCCTAAGTGGGAAACTATGGAGAAGGAAATGAGGGCTAGGGGTGTCACTCCTGGTACAGATGGATGGCCCGAGAGGTCAAAACACTGGTGGTACAGGCACGGGGGATCCTTGGACCCAGAAACAGGGAAGACATTATTTCATGAGAAAATTCTAAAACCCTCCCAAGACCTTATTCAAGCAATGAACGATGCTCAATTGGGATTGTTCCGTCCCGAGAGAGAGAACGACGAGCTGACACGCGCCCTAGGGAATCCTGAAAAGGGAGGAAGAACACGAGGCAAAGGCGCCGGTGTCTCGTGGAAGAAAGGGTTTCCTCAATACGATGCCAGTTACAGAAGCCGTCAGAGAAAGAAGGACCGGGAGGCAGACCGGATCTCCAGGGTAGAGCAGGACCTAGCTGATCTGAAGAACCTTAGGAATGAAATTACCCAAAAGCCGCCGTCGTCAACTCACCCGCGGTCTGATGATCCTGCATTGGATCTTAGCCAACGGAGAAGCAGTGTGGCTTCCACGGAGGTCCGTGCTGATGATCAAGCACTGCTGGATGATGCACCGGCTCCTCACTACCCCGTGGATGATGTCAGAGAGATGGCACAATGTGAGCTACATCAGCCAATGAACAACCTGTCCTTCAAGGTGGCGATCGGCACTGCTTTACCTTGTCTACCTGGAGCACTCCACCATTCACTTCCGATTCCACCAGGCTATGCTCGTGTCACGGTGGATGACATAGTGGAGGATTTTGCGGACCTAGAGATTGAAATCGCTACGACTGAAGGCCTTACGAAACTAGGAGATGTCAAGCACAACATCATTCTATGGAATAAGAAGTATATCAAGTTTACAGGCTCGGCGCCAAGGCCACCGACTCCAAGGAATCCAAGTCCACCCCGCATCGAATATCGTCAACCTCCAAGTCCACCCCAACCCGATTATCGCCAACCTCCAAGTCCACCCCAACCCGATTATCGCCAACCTCCAAGTCCACCCCGCCCCGCTGACGATCGCCGCAGCAGGAGTACATCAACTTGATCTCTGCCTCCGCCTCCGTGCAATACTACTACCTCGTCGAAGAAATGGAAGTTCGACGGTCCCCCGCGCCCCACATCGAAGAAAGGTCAAATGCCGAAGATAGTCGATATCCCGCCGGCTCTTCCAAAGAGACCTTATGACAAGACCAATGAGGAAACTAACGCGGATGTGGCTGCCCAAGTTAAGGCGCATTTTGCACCCAAAAAGCCTGAGCCAAAGCCGGTATATAATGAAAAAACCAAAAAGTGGGATAAGTCCTTTCTTGAGCAACCATCCCAGATATCGATGAATCTGGAATCAGACTATGACCGGGAGATTATTAAGCAAGCACATAAGAAAAAAATCACAAGTACAAAAAGCGGGAAGCAAGTTGCCCAGCTCGGAGCACAGAAGAATAAATCGATCGCCCCGCTCAAAGTCATTTCAGACCTCGACAAGGCCTTCAGAGCTGAAATGGATATGGACATGCAACTAAGGGACCCTAGAGCCCGTAATAATGCTGCACTTATGGGAATCACTGTATCGCAGGCCAAAGCACTTGCTAACGAAGCAAATATGTCTCTTGGTCAATATTTAGGCTATGAAGATACACCAGTGGGTCAGATAGTACGGCAGTATGTCCAAGGGGAGCCTCTAGTCAGTAATGAGGAGCTCGCACGTCTATCCACACATATGCGAAATCTGCATGAATGGTAAAGTCGCAAGCAGAAAAAGCATCAGAAAGATTGGTTTCCAGTGGACGTTAGAAAGGAGCATCACTTCAAACCATACTCGATACAGGTTCAAATGACCGAACTATTTCAGTTATACAACCAGCACGCCCTCTACAAATCTATCATTGGTTGCTACTGTCTGTAAGTTATTTATTTCTATAATTAAGTTTGTAGCTCAGCTCGTTCATTGCATTTAATATATTATCCTAACTATATATCCTTTTGTATGATGATATTATATTCCGCAGAATAAAGATGCTTGAATGCAAAAGAGCTAGAAGATACGACGTTGGTTTCATTGACCCATATATCATTAATGAATATACGTTAAAGAATCACCCCAAAGACGTGGAGGAAGACCTGTGCAGGTTCTTAACCGAGCATACTATTTCCTTACAACTTCAAGTGAGTGTTTATATCTTGTACACATTTTATTTTTTCTTACTGGATGAACTATGCATGTATGCTTATGTAAATGTCCGCATATTCCACTGGATCTTGCTAAACATTCAAGTTGACAAATCCCTAGTTGAAGTCCACGACTCATTAAGTTGGGACCAAGAGAAGTGGAGCGGCATGAAAGCAATGCTCCATAAGTAATTTCAATCATTATCGCATTATATCGTCCTCTTTTATTCATTTCCTGATATCAAGTAACTAATAACTCATTTGTTCATTTTCTTTGCCGAGCAGGTGTTGGACACGGTTCAAACAGAAAATACCAGGTCCATTCAAAGAGGAGTTAACTTATAAAATGGTGAAGAGTTTACAGGAGCCACCGGGAACTCATTTATGTGGATACTACGTATGCGAGTACATCCGTGAGTTGACCAGTGAGCGGAAAGTTGACTCACATTATATTTATGATTTGCGGGAGAAACTAGAGCCAGACCAGCGCATAAGAGCAATTCAAGAGGAGCTGGCGGGATTTATGATGAAGGAAGTCCTTGATGTACATGGAGAGCATTATGCGGATGACGAGGAACTCTATTTGCCTTAGTCATCTTCATGTAGCTGATATGATATATATATTCATCAATGACCATGTAATTTCAAAACATTTCTTCCTTTTGATATGATTGATTATATGTATGCTTGCAAGGGATCAATTAATTATATAAATGCTTCGACGTGTAGTGTGTATGTAGTAGCGTATAATATGTATACTGAAATATATGTTTGAATTATAGTGAAACACAAAACGAAAAAGGAACGAAATGGCAAAAAAAGGAAATACACAATCTCTGCCGCGAAGAGAAATGTGTGTTTCTCTGCCGCGGCAGGAAACCTTTTAGTCCCGGGTGGTGTTACATCCCGGGACTAGAGGGTTTCCGCCCCCCCCCCCCCCCGCGGCGCTGAAACAGCCATGTGGCTATTATTAGTCGCGGGCCGTTGCAAGCCGGGACTAGAGGGGGGCGCCTCTAGTCCCGTTTTCGCAGCCCCGGGCCCAAAACCGGGACTAGAGCCCGTTGCGGCCCGGGACTACAGTCCTGTTTTCCACTAGTGACATATGAAAAAGATTGCCTCGCCTTGATCATGGCAGTTGAGAAATGGAAGTCGTACCTTCAACATCAACAGTTCACCATATACACGGATCATAAGAGCTTAATTCATCTTGAAGAACAACAACTGACTAATAGTATCCAACACAAGGCTTTCTATAAATTACTTGGTCTCCAATATCAGGTCAAGTACAAGCAGGGCATGGCAAATAGGGCTGCAGATGCTCTTTCTCGCAAATCTCAAGATCAAGAACTATATGCAGTTTCAATTAGTTAACCGAAGTGGTTGGAAGTGGTAGTTCAAAGCTATGCCAATGATCCTGAAGCAAAGAAACTACTTACCCAACTCAGTCTTAAAAGCCCTGATGATAATGGTTATTCGTTACACGATGGTGTGATCAAATTCCAAGATCGTATATGGGGTGGACAGACGCGTTCGATGCACATTATTACGGCCTCCCCGGCTCGATTCCTCCTTAGAGCAGACAAAGTCCACCACGGTGGAGCTTGTGGTATCACCAGTTGGTCTTGGGGTGGTCTCAAACGGCGACAGCAAGCGACTCTGGCGAGCTAGGGTTTCGGGTCCTATGCGAGAGAGAGAGAGAGATAGGGAGAGCGAGAGGAGATGAGATAGATATGAGAGGGTAGAGGAGGACGTGACGGTCTTATCTACACCCCTCAGGGTCGGCGGCGAGCATCATGGCGGTCGAATTTTGATGACGTTGGCGGATGGCATCGACGGTACGCACGCAGGTGCCTGTGTGCGTGAGGATGACGGTGATGATCATTTTGCAGAAAACCCCCCGAGGTTCTTCGAAACAAACTCGTGGTCCCTGGCAGTGTCCCACCTGTCAGTCATAGAGTGAGATAAGCTGGGCTGATTATTGGGCCGAGGTGGGCTGCTATGGGATACATGTGAGAAGTGAATAAAGAGATAGAAAATGGGCCATGGGCCAGATCTGGTCTCCTTCTTTTTTTCTTTGATCTTTCCTTTTTCTATATTATGTTTTGTTTTCATACTTGAATTTTAATCTTTGATTTGAACTTTTCTAACAAAGTTTATTTGCTGAATAATTGCAGCATCAACTGATATTGATTGAGATTTATTTTCTAAACCTTTCTGATAAATATTTTTATATTTCCTTTATTATTTTTATATGAACGCTTTTTAATATTTTGTAGAAGCCTTTGGGATTAATTTCCTTTCTATACTAAACCATGGCTTTATTAAATGATATTTCCTTATTTTCTTATAAAACTTAATTCTAGTTAGCTCATAGTTTGGATGGAAATTTTTATATAATGATCATATATCATTATTTGATGCATGATATACAAAGGAAATTATTTGGTTAATGTTACTCCCATCACTTTAGGAAATAACAATGTATATGTTCGATTATAATTAACATAGAACTTAGGGTTTGAATTGTAAGTGCTTAACCTAGAGTTTAGGGTTCTTAATATACTTATGTTCTTTTGTTGATAAAAGTTTATGGATAAGCATATTGTCTTTTTGTTTGTGATCTTTAATGATATCACCTTTTAAAATGTAAATTTATTAACTGGAATGGCTGATGGAAAATAATTGATAAAAAATCTCCTAAATACATATGGTTATGATAATTGGAGATGACAGAGATGTGCTTAAGTGATTTGCTATAGGAAATATTCTTATAAAGCATTGTGGAAATAAAATTATTTATCCCACAGATGAGATGGATGTTAAGCTTGATCATAGATTTAGGGTTTAGTGTTTACCAAAAATTCCTATCTTCTATAATTCATAATTCTGAACTTCTGATTAAGGAATTCCTTTCCTAGATATTCTACTTCTTCATATCCATCATCATGTGCTAACATGATTAGTTTTGCTTTACAAAAATATTCCTATCCACCTTTTATTATTCTAAATCTTTTTATAAATCCAATAATCTTGTCATTTAAGCTTTTCATAAACTACACCTATCCAGACTTGGTTATATCAACCACTCTTCTGCTGATAACCCCTAATCCAACAAGTAGCTACTTCTAACTCCATTCCTATTCTTCCATAATCATCCACCACTAATATTACTTCAGTAGATGTATTTATAATTAGATATACACCAAATCCTACTTCACCTCAAGTGTTTACTCTTTTTCCATAGGAAAATACTAACTCTATAATTCAATGCTGCTCTAACATCATCTTAATCATACAATCTTATCTTTACTTGACTCCAATATCTCATATTAGAGTTCAATCATGTTTTACCCACCAATGTTAATTATACAAGATATAAGCATTCAATCTTGGTGACTAAAGCATGATCATTATAATCCTTTGATCCTATATGATTTAGGTTTCCAGTTGGCTAGTCAAAGCTTTCATTCTTACAACATTATAGTTGTATTATAATTATCTTCTGTTTATCTCTTTTGGACTAAAAGATATAATTCATTGAGTATACATACTTGATCCCATAAGATTACTCCTATTAACTATCTTCAATATTCATCCTTGTAATCTTTACCTCAGATACCCTTCTATCATTTCAGGAGTGAGTTAACTCCATCAATTATCATATTGATCTTATTTACTTCCAACATTCCCATCATATAGATGATATTTGAATCTAGCATTACCATATACCTTTCCTTACCTCCTTCTTTAAAGGATTTTAAGTGAATGCTATGATAAGAACAAGAGTTATTAGCTCACGTATTGATAGTTTAAGAATTGGTGAATCAATAGTTGATTACTCAACATTGATGAACAATAGATATTAGAATAAGGTTCAATAGAGATGATAAAGATTATTATGGAAAGAAAGATATGTGGTAAATGATCTTAGCTTGATTTCCTTGCTACTTAATCTCACTAAAGGGTTAAGGTTAGATATTACCATGATACTCATAGTAAGAATAGATAAGAATAAGATAGGTCAGGATTAGTCATTACATTCTTATTACTTGAGTTGTAGTCTTAACTTGGTATTCATGAGTTGTTGTGATGAATATTATGATATGACCCCTTAAGGATTAAATATTAATCATTTAAGCAATGCATTATGATTTACATCTTATTATATTTGATCTATTTTTAGATCAAATCATGTTTACCTAGATAAGGTTTTAGCAAAGGTCATATTGAAACTTATCGCAGTCAACTTGATGATATACTTCAATTCCATCAAGTTGAGAGAAGCTTCAATCACTTTGACAAGTTTTGTTCAAAAGCGCAAAAATTATTCGGATTTTCTATGCATGAATGTAATGCACACATATGGGTCCAGCTTATTTCTAAGATCTAATGCTGGGATGTTACAGGTGATATGCCTCGCCATCGAAATGCTTGCCTTTTTTCCTTAAGGGATGTCTGGGCGGAAGAAAACGACGATTGTACGGGTACACATTATTCCTAGATTTATCCAGATATATACTTTCAATCTCAGCTAAACAATGTGTGCATGCATTATATCCCTTGTTCTTCTGTCTTGAGATGTTACAAAGAGCAGGACAATCATTGATGGTTACGAACAGGAACGCTCGTAGTTCGAATGGCTCCTATTTGATCTCATCCCACACACGTAAACCTGGTTCCGCCCACAACTATAAAAGTTCATCAACTAATGGCCTTAGGTACACATCAATGTCGTTGCCGGGTTGCTTCGGGCCTTGGATGAGCACTGGCATCATAATGAACTTACGCTTCATGTACAACCAAGGAGGAAGGTTCTAGATACATAGAGTCACGGGCCAGGTGCTGTGACTACAGCTCTGCTCCCCAAAACGATTCATGCCATCTGTACTTAGACCAACCATAATTTTCTTGCATCACCAGCAAAGTCCGTAAAGTCTCTCTCGATTTTTCTCCACTGCCGACTATTAGCGGGGTGCCTCAACATCCCATCTTTCTTACGTTCTTCCATGTGCCATCGCAACAACTTGGCATGCTCTTTGTTTCTAAATAAATGTTTCAATTGTGGTATTATAGGAGCATACCACATCACCTTGGCAGAAACCCTCTTCATGGGTGTCTCACCATCAACATCACCAGGGTCATATTTTCTGATCTTATACCGCAATTCAGTGCATACCGGGCATTTAACCAAATTCTTGTACTTCTCACCGCGGTAGAGGATGCAGTCATTAGGGCACGCATGTATCTTCTGCACATATAATCCTAGAGGGCATACGATCTTCTTTGCTTTGTATGAACTGGCGGGAAATTCGTTATTTCTTGGAAGCAACTTCTTCATGAGTACCAGCAACTTCTCAAATCCCGAGTCAGTCACACCGGTCTCTTCCTTCCACTTCAGCAATTCCAGTGTGCTACCCAGCTTCTTCTGGCCATCTTCACAAGTTGGGTACAACAATTTGTTGTGGTCCTGTAACATCTTCTCAAACTGCAACCTCTCCTATTCTGTGTCGCAGTCTCTCTTTGCATCAGATCACCCGACCAAGATCATCAGCGGGCTGGTCTGGTTCCTGTTCTTCACCTCCTTCTTCTTCATTGTCTTCCATTGCGGTATCAGTGTATTCAGGGAACATAGATCGGTAGTTGTCATCATTGTTCTCTTCTTCATCGCCGTCTTCCATCACAACCCCTCTTTCTCTGTGTTTGGTCCAAACATTATAGCCGGACATAAAACCAGACCGAAGCAGGTGGCTCTGAATGACTCTTGCGGAAGTGTCAGCCTTCTCATTCCTACAGTCAACACATGGACAATACATAAAACCATCCTGATGAAGGGATACGGGTAGGCTACACTGTAGGGGTTCGTAGGATGGAAAACAAAAAAGTCTACCGCATGCACACAACAAGCCAAGATCTATCTACTAGATTGTGGCAACGAGTCGAAGATTACAAAGCGGTTAACAAGAGCAGATTCTTGTAGGTGATGTAGTCGTACACTTACCGATCTCAAGATCGCATAGACGATCCTTCTGGCGCTGCGTTCCGACAGTTCTTCCGCAGTCGGACATGTTCGGTACTCGATGAATACCTTCCTCTCCCTTGTTCCAGCAGGCAGCGGAGGTTGTAGTTCTCCCCTCGCGATTACGACATCACAATGGCGTGGTGTCGGAAGTAGAGGGAAAATCCTGCAGGGCTTCGCCTAAGCCGGAGCAGGTTATGGTGGATCTAGGGTTCCCGACGATCTAGGTTTAGAGGTACGGAGAGGAGGAGGTGGAGTCGGCGGCTAGGGCGACAGGCCGACTAGGGAGACGGCAACGGGCCAACGACGGCGTGAGGCGGCGGCGGCGCTGCGGGGGGTGGCGGCGGCGCGGCTTGGTGGGGAGGGATTGTTGTGATCTATTGGGTAAGCCCCTACCCTCTATTTATGAGAGGGAGGGCAGCTTGGGAGAGGGGAGTTTGAATCCTTCCCCAGCTCCCTCTTTTTGTTGGAAGGAAAGAACGACTCTTTCCTTCTTCCACTAGGAAACCATTGTTCCAGTTTGAATTTTCAAACCTGCCTTTTAACTTGCAATTTTGAGTTTAATTCCTCTCTTGCAAATGCCCAACCAAGTGACCTAGGACATGATCCAATCATTCCACTTAAGAATGACACATTCATGAACCATTCCCCTTCCAGTCTGGTGATCCTTCTAGACCCTTCTAGAACCTCTCCGATGAAAACATCGAAATCATTCACGAACTCCGGAATTGGACTTTCCTTATATGAATCCTATTATCCGGACCATTCTGGATCTCCTCGTGATATCCCGGATCCCATCCGAGACTCCGAACAACATTCAGTCTCCCTACATACATTCCATATCTACTAAACAACATCGAATCCTTAAGTGTGTCTCCCTACGGTTCGTGAATTATGCGGACATGACCGAGACACTTCTCCGATCAATAAACAATAGAGGAATCTAGAAATTCATATGGCTCCCACATATTTCAATGATTACTTTTCGATCGAATGAAACACTTACATATGATACCAATTTCCCTTTGTCTTGCGATAGTTTACTTATCCGAGGTTTGATCGTTGGTATCTCTGCATACCTAGTTCAACCTCGTTACCAATAAGTACTCTTTTCTCATTCCCGTGATATGTGATCCCTTAAGAGCCAGTCACATGCTTGCAAGCTAATTGGACGACATTCCACCGAGAGGGCCCAGAGTATATCTATCCGTTATATGGATGGACAAATCCCACTCTTGATCCATGTGCCTCAACACATACTTTCTGAACACTCAATACCACCTTTATAGCCACCCAGTTACGGTGTGGTGTTTGATGTCATCAAAGTATCCTTGCGGTGATGGTGATTAGCATGATCTCATAGTCGAAGGAATTAGGTTACTATATATCAGAAAGCTTATAGCAAACGAACTATTGAAATGACTTGATCTTTATGCTATGTTTATCTATAGGAGTATGTACATCACACCATTCTCCTAATGATATGATATTGTTGTTAATAACATCTCAATGTTCATGATTGAGAAACCACGAATTAACCAACAAGATAGTATTACAAAGTGGCTTTACCAGTGACTCTAATTTAGTTTACAAATAACACAAGTATTAATGTTTCCGGTTAATACTATTATAGCATGAATTTAAACATTTATCATAAACACAAAGATATAATAATAACCACTTTTATTATTGCCTCTAGGGCATATCTCCAACAGTCTCTCACTTGCACTAGAGTCAACTAATCTAGATTACATGGTAATATACCGAACACCCATGGCGGTCTGGTGCTGGTCATGCTTTGCCCTCGGGAGAGGTTTAGTCAACGGATCCGCCACATTCAGATCTGTGTTTACTTTGCAAATCTTTATGTCACCATCTTGGACATGATCTCGAATAGCGTGAAAATGCAGCTTGATATGCTTTAGCTTCTTGTGTGACCTTGGTTCTTGCGCATTGGCTATGGCGCCCATGTTATCACAGTAGATAGACATTGGGTCCAGGGCACTTGAAACCACACCGAGCTCTGTAATGAACTCCTTCATCCATATCGCCTCTTGTGAAGCCTCCGAAGCAGCTATGTATTCCGATTCAGTTGAAGATCTCGCCACAACGCTTTGCTTTGCACTCCTCCAGCTAACTGCTGCACAATTCAATGTAAATACGTACCCAGATTGAGATTTAGAATCATCCGGATCGGTGTTCCAACTAGCATCGGTGTAACCATTAACAACGAGCTGTTCATCACCTCCATAAGAAAGAACCATATCCTTAGTTCTTCTCAAGTACTTAAGGATGTTTTTGACCGTTGTACAATGATCCACTTCTCGATCACTTTGATATCAAACTAACAGCATATGCAATGTCGGGTCTAGTACATAGCATGGCATACATGAGAGATCCTATGGATGAGGCATAGGGATTCTTACTCATCCTTTCTCTATCTTCTGCCATTGCAGGACTTTGAATTTTACTCAAGGTTGTATTGGGCAACATGGGCAAGAACCCTTTCTTGCAATCTTCCATTCCAAAACTCATTAGAACTTTGTCCAAATATGTACTCTGTGACAATGATATTAGGCGTCTTGATCCATCTCTATAAATCTTTATGCCTAATATGTAAGCTGCTTCACCAATATCTTTCACTGAAAAACTATTATTCAAATAATCCTTGACACTATTAAGAAGGTCTACATCATTCCCACTCAACAATATGTCATCTACATATAGTATCAGGAATGCTACAAAGCTCCCACTCACTTTCTTGTAAATACAAGATTCTCCATAAGTTTGTACAAAACCAAAGCTTTTGATTACCTTATCAAAACGTTGATTCCAACTCCGGGATGCTTGATTCAATCCATAAATGGACCGTTGAAGTTTGCATACCTTGTTAGCATCTTTCGGATCAACAAAACCTTTGGGTTGTACCATATACAACTCTTCATCAATGTATCCATTGAGGAATGCCGTTTTGACATCCATCTGCCATATCTCATAATCATAATATGCAGCGATTGCTAACAAATTCCTCACAGACTTTGGCTTCGCTACCCGTAGTCAACTCCTTGAATTTGCGAAACCCTTTTGCGACAAGTCGAGCTTTATAGACAGTAATATTACCATCAGCATCTATTTTCTTCTTGAAAATCCATTTGTTCTCGACAGCCTTCCGGCCATCCGGTAAGTCCACCAAAGTCCATACTTGGTTTTCGTACATGGATCCAATCTCGGATTTCATGGCTTCTTGCCATTTATCGGAATCTGGGCTCATCATCTCTTCCTCATATGTCGCAGGGCATCGGTGTTGTCCACCAACATGACACTCATAACGGGATCATACCAATCTGGAGTGTTACAAGTTCTCGTTGACCTGCGAGGTTCCGTAGTAACTTACAACCAAAGTTTCATGATCAACATCATTAGCTTCCTCTCTTATTGGTGTAGGCGCCATAGGAACCACTTACGGTGCTGCACTACTCTCAAGTCCGAGAGAAGGTTCGACAACCTCATCGAGTTCTACTTTCCTTCCAGTCACTTCTTTCGAGAGAAACTCCTTCTCTAGAAAGGATCCATTCTTGCCAACGAAGATTTTGCCCTCGGATCTATGATAGAAGGTATACCCAATAGTTTCCTTTGGGTATCCTATGAAGACGCATTTTTCCACTTTGGGTTCATGCTTGTCGAGCTGTAACTTCTTTACATAAGCTTCGCAACCCCAAACTTTAATGAACGACAATTTAGGTTTCTTCCAAAACCACAATTCATACGGTGTCGTTTTAATGGATTTAGATGGTTCCCTATTTAAAGTGAATGCGGTTGTTTCTAATGCATAACCCCAAAACGATAGCGGTAAATATGTAAGTGACATCATAGAACGAACCATATCTAAGAGAGTTCGATGATGACGTTCGGACACACCATTACGTTGTGGTGTTCCTGGCGGTGTCAATTGTGGAAGTATTCCGCATTTCTTCAAATGCTCGCCAAACTCATAACTTAGATATTCACCTCCACGATCAGATCATAGAAACTTAATCTTCTTGTTTTGTTGATTCTCTACTTCACTTTAAAATTCCTTAAACTTCTCGAAAGTTTCGGACTTATGTTTCATGAAATAGATATACCCATATCTACTCAAGTACTCCGTGAAGGTAAGAACATAACAATAACCACCGCGCGATTCTATACTCATTGGACCACACACATCGGTATGTATGATTTCCAATAAGTCTGTAGCTCGCTCCATCATACCAGAAAGTGGAGTCTTAGTCATTTTACCCATCAGACATGCTTCACATCTTTCAAGTGATTCGAAATCAAGTGATTCAAGAAGTCCATCTGAATGGAGTTTCTTCATACGCTTCACTCCAATGTGACCAAGATGACAGTGCCACATATAGGTCGAGTTATCGCTCAATTTCAAATGTTTAGCTTCAATGTTATTAATATGTGTATTACTACAATCGAGATTCAACAAGAATAGACCATCTATCAAAGGTGCATGTTCATAAAACATATTACTCATATAAATCGAATAACCATTATTCTCGGACTTAAACAAGTAACCGTCTTGCAATAAACATGATCCAGATATAATGTTAATGCTCAACGTAGGCACCAAATAACAATTATTTAAGTATAAAACTAATCCCGGTGGTATATGAAGACGTAGCGTGCCAACCGCGATCACATCAACCTTTGATCCATTTCCAACTTGCATCGTCACCTCGTTATTCGCTAGTTTCTGTCTATTCTGCAGCACCTGTTTCGAGTTACAAATATGAGAAACTAAACCAGTATCAAATACCTAGGCACTACTATGACTACTAGTAAGATACACATCAATAACATGTATATCGGGTATACCTTTCTTCTTGATGTTGCCATTCTTCAAATCCGCCAAGTACTTAGGGCAATTCCGCTTACAGTGACCTTCTCCCTTGTAGTAAAAGCACTCAGTATCAGGCTTAGGCCCAGCCTTGGTCTTCTTTGCCGGCGCGGTAACTTTCTTACCTCCCTTCTTAAAGTTTCCCTTTTTCTTAGACTTGCCATGCTTCTTCAATTTGGTGGTCTTATTGACCATCAACACTTGGTGCTCTTTCTTCATCTCCACTTCCGCAGACTTTAACATGGATAAGAGTTCGGGTGACGACTTGTCCATGTTTTGCATATTGTAGTTCATCACAAAGTTCTTGTAACTTGGTGGTAGTGATTGGAGGACACGGTGAATGCCCAAAGCATTAGGAATCACTATAACTAAGCTTTGAAGCTTTCTTGCGTGCCCAAACATCTTAAGCACGTGCTCACTAACGGAGCTGCCCTCTTCCATCTTGTAGTTAAAGAACTTTTCAGAAGCCTCATAACTCTCAACTGCCACGTGAGCCTCAAATATCATTTTGAGTTCACGGACAATATCATGTGGGTCATGGTTCTCAAACCTTTTATGAAGCTCCGATTCCAAACCGTACAAGATAGCACACTGAACTGTGGAGTTCTGATTCTTCTATGTGAGGAAAACATTCTTCATCTCATCGGTAGCATCAGCTGCAGGTGGGTCACCCAGCGGTGCATCCAGCACATAGGTCAAATTACCAACATTGAGGATAATCCTCAAGTTGCGGAGCCAATCTGCAAAGTTTCTTCCATTGTTTTTCAACTTTTCTTTCTCTAGGAACGCATTAAAATTGATGGTAGGGGCCGCCATTGATCTACAACATATTTGCAATAGTTTATACTAAGTTTATGAAAATTTGAGTTCTAATTAATAGTTAAATTAATCTAGGTGAACTCCCACTCAAAACAATATACCTCACATTGTTTTAGTGATCACACGAACGAAATCCACCACATCAAAACTGATCATCATGAGAGATGATGTAGCTTCAATGCCAAACAATCAACATGTTCATCATATCTACTATATGACTCATGCTTTACCTTTCGATGATCCGTGTTTCGAGACCATGTCTGTACATGCTAAGATCGTCAAGATCAAACCTTAGCTTCCGCATGAGCAAATCTGGCTTGCTCCCGTTGTATACACTCGCAGAATCTAACACACTCGATCATCACGTGGTGCTTTGAAACAACGAGCTTTAGCAACGGTGCTTACTAAGGATGAACACTTTATAACTTGATATTTTTGTGAGAGGGATCATCTTATAATGATAACGTCGCGAACTAAGAAATACAAGATGCATAAAAGGATTAACATCACATGCAATTCATAATATGTGATATGATATGGCCTTTCTTCTTGTGCTTCCGATCTCCATCTTCAAGCACGAACATGATATCCATCATCACCGGAATTGCGTCAAGGTCAATGGAGCCGCTCCATGGTTGCCATCCACCAGCATAAACTATTACAACTACTTTGAATAATAGACACGCAGGTCTTAACAAAATTAAAAGACAACCATATGGCTCCTGCCGATTGCCGACTTACAATAATGAACATTTCATACATCATATATAATCACAATCATGGCCATAACACATCACATCACACCCCTGCAAAACAAAGTTAGACGCCTCTAATTTTCTATGCATATTTTACGTGGTTTGGGGCTTCCAATAAATGTCGTTCTAACTTACGAACAAGAACCACAACATTGATGCTTGAACTATCAAGTGCCCGTTGTAAATTGAATCTATACTATGATGGGAGAAACAAACACCCGCAAAGCCACTTATGCATTACAAGTTGCATGTTAAGCGTGGAGCAAGTCTCATGAACGATGTCATGTAAGGTTAGCCCAGGCCGCTTCATCCCATCATACCACAAGATGAAAAGTAAACAAAAAGCAATTGATAATAAAAGCACCACCGCCCACAATGACCATTATGTTCTACTCATGCAACAGATCTACATATAGACACGGCTCTGATACCACTGTAGGGGTTCGTAGCATGCAAAACAAAAAATTTCTACTACATGCACAGAAACAAGCCAAGATCTATCTACTATATTGTAGGAACGAGTCGATTAGAGTACTCACCCTCAAAGATTCCAAAGCGGTTAACGAGAGCAGATTCTCGTGGGTGATGTAGTCGTACACTTGCCGATCTCAAGATCGCGTAGACGATCCTTCCGGCGCTGTGTTCCGGCAGCGTTTCCGTAGTCGGTCACACATCCGGTACTCGATGAAGACCTTCCTCTCCCTTGTTCCAGTAGGCAGTGAAGGTTGTAGTTCTCCCCTCGCGATTCTGGCAGCATGACGGCGTGCTGTTAGAAGTAGAGGGAAAATCCTACAGGGCTTTTCCTAAGCCGGAGCAGGTTATGGTGGATCTAGGGTTTCCGGCGATCTAGGTTTAGAGGACCGGAGAGGAGGAGGTGGAGTCGGCGGCGGCTAGGGCGACGGCGGCGGGCCGACGGTGGCGCTGGGCGGCGACACGGCAGCGGCGACGCGGCTTGGTGGGGAGGGCTTGTTGTGATCTCTTGGGGCAGCCCCTCCCCTCTACTTATGAGAGGGAGGGCAGCTTGGGAGAGGGGAGTTTGAATCCTTCCCCAACTCCCTCTTTTTGTTGGAAGGAAAGAAGGACCCTTTCCTTCTTCCACTAGGAAACCATTGTTCTAGTTTGACTTTTCAAATCTACCTTTTGACTTCCAATTTGGAGCTTAATTCCTCTCTTGAAAATGCCCAACCAAGTGACCTAGGACATGATCCAATCATTCCACTTAAACATGAAACATTCATGAACCATTCCCCTTCCGGTCCAATGAACCTTCTAGACCCTTCTAGAACCTCTCTGATGAAAACATCGAAATCATTCCCGAACTCCAGAATTGGACTTTCCTTATATTAATCTTATTCTCCGGACCATTCCGGATCTCCTCGTGATATCCTGGATCCCATCCGAGACTCCGAACAACATTCGGTCTCCCTACTTACATTCCATATATACTAAACAACATCGAATCCTTAAGTGTGTCTCCCTACGGTTCGTGAATTATGCGGACATGACCCAGACACTTCTCCGATCAATAACAAATAGAGGAATCTGGAAATTCATATGGCACCCACATATTTCTACGATTACTTTGCGATCGAATGAACCACTTACATACGATACCAAATTCCCTTTGTCTCACGATAGTTTACTTATCCGAGGTTTGATCGTCGGTATCTCTGCATACTTAGTTCAACCTCGTTACCAATAAGTACTCTTTTCTCGTTCTCGTGATATGTGATCCCTTGTGAGAAAGTTACATGCTTGCAAGCTAATTGGATCATATTCCACCGAGAGGGCCCAGAATATATATATCTGTCATATGGATGGACAAATCCAACTCTTGATCCATGTGCCTCAACACATACTTTCCGAACACTTAACACCACCTTTATAGCCACCCAGTTATGGTGTGGTGTTTGATGTCATCAAAGTATCCTTACGCTGATGGTTATTAGCATGATCTCATGGTCAAAGGAACTAGGTTACTATGTATCATAAAGCTTATAGCAAATGAACTATTGAAATGACTTGATCTTTATGCTACGCTTATCTATAGGAGTATGTCCATCACACCATTCTCCTAATGATATGATCTTGTTGTTAATAACATCTGAATGTTCATGATCGAGAAACCACGATCATCTTATTAACCAACAAGCTAGTATTACAAAGAGGCTTTACCAGGGACTCTAATTTAGTTTACAAATCACACAAGTATTAATGTTTCCGGTTAATACTATTATAACATGAGTGTAAACATTTATCATAAACACAAAGATATAATAATAACCACTTTTACTATTGCCTCTAGGGCATATCTCCAACATACACTAGCGCAAATCAAAATTTTCTACCGCGTAAACCAGGAATACTATTGTCATAGATCACGGGATTACCACAAGATACGCGGTTGCGGAACTTGATGAAGCGCGTCGAGGCGGTGTAGATGTTCTACGTCTCCTCCTCGTCCCACGAACAGCTCCCCTTGCGCAGCTCGTCCAAGTGACATAGATGCAGCACCTCCAAGGTATCCACATGTGTGGGATGGAAGCCTTAGACGCCGGACTGCTAGGTCCACGCGTTCAACACAGGCATGAGGAGTGGCGGTTGGGTGGAATGGTCTAGCCCCGGTCAGCTCACCCTACCCTCTCTTATATAGGCGTCTCTAGTGGGCTTCTACATTAGCAGCCCATTAGTAGCCTAAGCCTGGTCTAATTCGGATCCAATCCGCATTAGGCTTCCATCCCCTTAAGTGTGTGACCCTATAGGTTCATATACGTATAGAAATGACACAAATACACTTATTCTGTCAATAGTTGGTAGTGTCCTCTAGCAAGTCGTGCCAACTCCTAAACGCATACAAAGATCATATCGGACGAACCATCACAAGGTTTAGTACATGTCTTTCCCTTTGCCTCATGATATTTGGTCTACCTCCAAGTTGACCTCCCTTTCTCGATACTGTGATTCTGAATCCCTTTACTAGGTTAACTCTTAACCTTATGTAGAACGGCCATGCATTTCTAGATCCGATCACTCGAGGGGCCCAGAGATATCTCTCTCAAGTAGAGAGGGGTGAATCCCATCTTGATTAACCATGCCTTGCAGCATGCTTCAGGACAAACCCGAAAGCTACCTTTATAACTACCCAATTACGGAGTAGCGTCTGATAGCCCCAAAGTAGGTCGATCCACATCTCAAGTACATGCGATAATCTCTGGTCTAAGGACAAAACGTACACGATGTGTAGAGAGAGTTGCAAGTCCAATTACCAGTGTCAAGTTTGTTCAGTCCAACCCCATGTTCATAATATGTGTCCACATCATTGGTTTGATATCTCCATGTCTATGAATTGCGAAACATAGTCATCAACCAATCGATGTGCTAGTATAATATTCACGTGTGTCCTCACATGAAATCTGACTAGGGACAACTATTAAATAACCATACAAGTAAAGAGTTTCACAAGCAATTCACATAATTGTCAATAAATACAAGTTGGCTGACATGGATATTCAAGGAACATTACAATAACTCATGGATACATATGACATATAATCATCTCTATGATTTCCTCTAGGGCATATTTCCTTCAGTCTCCCACTTGCACTAGAGTCAAACTAAAATGTATCTAATACCTATTGCTCTTGCGTGTGCCTCATGCGCAGGCTGCGGGAGCGGCTTTGTAAAAGGATCAGCAACATTTGAGTCCATGTGTATTTTGCATATCATGACACTAGCATCCTCAATGAACTCTTGAATCTGATGGTAACACATGCGAATATGTTTGTTATTCTGGTGTTGTCTAGGTTTCTTGTCTTGTGAAACAGCACCATTGTTGTCCCAATAAACTTCCATGGGATTGGACGCACGCCGAACCACACCAAGAGCGATTAGGAAATTCCTAATCCAAACAGCTTCCTTTGCAGCCTCCGAGGCGACAATATATTCAGCTTCTGTTGAAGAGGAGGCCACTATATCTTGCTTGGAACTTTTCCAACTCACAGCACCACCATTCATGGCAAACACATAACCATATTGCAATCTAGAGTCATCTGAATCGTTAAGGTATCTCGCATCTGTGTAACCCCTTACACCGAGTTCATCCTCACCTCCATAAACTAGGAACACATCCTTAGTCCTTTTCAAGTACTTAAGGATGTTCTTTACCGATGTCCAGTGACCTTCACCTAGATCAGCCTGGTATCTTCTCGTAACACTTAGAGCATAGGAAACATCTGGGCGAGTACATATCATTGCATACATGATGGATCCAATAGCCGAAGCATATGGAACCCTTATCATGCGCTCACGCTCATCAGTAGTCGAAGGACACTGAGTCTTGCTGAGTTTTATGTCGTGAGATTTGGGAAAGAACCCCTTCTTAGCCTCTTCCATGCTGATCTGTTTCAACACTTTGTCAATGTATGTACTCTGGCTTAATCCTATTAGCCTTCTTGATCTATCTCTGTAGATCTTGATGCCTAGAATATATGCCACTTCTCCGAAGTCCTTCATCAAAACCTATTTTTCAACGAGGTCTTAAAAGACTCGAGCATAGGAATGTCATTTCCAATCAGCAATATGTCATCTACATATAACATTAGAAATACAAGCGCCCTCTCACTTTCCTTCTTGTAACACAAGGTTCTTGTTTTTTTTAATGAAGCCAAACTCCTTTACAACTTCATCAAATCGAATGTTCCAACTCTGAGATGCTTGCTTCATCCCATAAATGGACTTTATAAGTTTGCATACCTTTCTAGCATTGTTTGGATCGACAAAACCTTCGGGTTGCATCATATACACATCCTCATTTAGGATTCCATTTAGGAAAGCCGTCTTGACATCCATCTGCCATATTTCATAGTCGAACTGTGCAGCAATGGATAGAATTATCTATATAGATTTAAGCATTGCTATGGGTGAGAAAGTCTCGTCGTAGTCAACTCCTTGAACTTGTCGAAAACCTTTTGCAACAAGTCGAGCTTTATGGATGTGAAAATTTCCATCCACATCAATCTTCTTCTTATAGATCCATTTGCACTCGATGGCTTTAAAACCATCAGGCAGGTCGACCAAGTTCCAAACTTGATTGTCTCCCATGGACTCTATCTCGGATCTCATGGCGATCAGCCATTTCTCAGAGTATGGGTCCACCATCGCTTCTACATAGGTCATAGGCTCATCGTTGTCTAACAATAATAGTTCCCGCGCTTCGTGGAGCCTCGTCGACCTTCGTGGTTGTGGTGCTTCTATTGCCACGGGTTCCTCAACTTGTTCTGCTACAATAGCATCACTTGTAGAAGCATCCCTCACTGGCTCATCTAGAACTTCTTCATGTCGCACCGACCTTCCACTCGTTCCCTTTGTGAGAAACTCTTTCTCTAGGAAAACACCGCTACGAGCGACAAACACTTTGCATTCTTCTCGGTTGTAGAAGTAATACCCTAAGGTTTCCCTCGGATATCCCACAAAAATGCACTTATTTGATTTGGGTGTTAGCTTGTCCGACTGAAGTCGCTTGACAAATGCATCACAACCCCAAATCTTTAGAACAGACAAACTGGATTCTTTCTAGTCCACATCTCATATGGTGTATTAACTACGGATTTAGATGGTACCCTACTAAGTGTGAAAGCTGTCGTTCTAGAGCATAACCCCCAAATAATAATGGTAAATTCGATTAGCTCATCATCAATCAAACCATGTCCAACAAAGTTAGATTGCATCGTTCGGAGACCCCGTTGCTTTGAGGCGTTCCGGGCGGCGTGAGTTGTGGAACAATTCCGCAACTCTTAAGATGATCGCTAAGTTCGTGACTCAAATATTCACCTCCACGATCAGATCGCAAGGCCTTTATTTTCTTGCCACATTGATTCTCTACCTCACTCTGAAACTCCTTGAACTTTTCCTCCTCTGGCGGTCGTGCTCATTGGTCCACATACATCAGTATGTATGAGTTCCAACAAGTCTGTCGCTCGTTCGGGTAAACCTGAAAAAGGCGACTTGGTCATCTTTCCAAGTAAACAAGCCTAACATGTCTCATATGATTCAAAATCAAACGAAGTTAGAAGACCATCACGATGGAGCTTCTTCATGCTCTTTTCACTTATATGCCCGAAACGACAATGCCATAAAAATGTAGGACTCAAATCATTAGGCAGAAGCCTTTTAGCACTAACATTGTAAACAGATGCATCATCAAGATTTAAAATAAATAACCCATTCACAATGGGAGCATCAGCCATAAACATAGCATTCTTAGCGATTACACAACCATTTTTTTGCACTCGCGAATGAATAACCATCCCTCATCAAACATGAAGGTGATAAAATGTTTCGACCCATATTAGGAATATAATAACAATTATTCAACTCCATAATAAATCCTGGCGGAAGGTGAAATTGCATGACGCCGACGAATAATGCAGCAATCCTTGCTTTATTTCCGACGCGAAAATCCACTTCGCCTTTATGCACTTCTCTAGTCCTTATTAGCCCATGTATTGAATTGCAAATATGAGCAACCGATCCGGTATCAAATACCCAAGAGTTAACATAGGAATCAACAAGAAGAATGTCCACAACATTTACAACAAGCGTACCTGAGTGGAAAGTACTCTTACTTCCACTCTTCTTCAAATAAGCCTGGTACTTACTACAGTTTCTCTTCCAGTGGCCATGTTCATGACAAAAGAAGCACTCAGTGTCATCTGCAGGTCCAGCCTTTTGCTTGGGTGCAGACTTAGGGATCGTATCCTTAGCCTTTGTCACATCCCAAAATTTTCCAAATTTTGTAATGTGAAAAATAAATAAACAAAATAAATAATTTTTGAAATTTAGGGTGAAAACAAACTTTTTGTTTCTAAATGGAAACTTAAAAATCCCATCTTGAACAAACTTTGAATAAAGTTTGGATCCTTCTAAATTCAAATCAAGTGAATTGCATTCTTCATGAATGTATCTTGAAATTTAAACACTTGGAAAAGTTAAACCAAAGCCCTAAACCCTAATGGAATAAATCATTTCCAAGATCTCTCTAAGACATTGGATTTGTTCCATATAAAAAAATTGTCAACAAACATTAGTAAATGATCAAGAATGACAAATAGAAACATTATAAAACCATATGAATTGGTTTCACCTAAATTGGAGCCATGGATAAAGTCTTATGAATTTAATAAGATAAGGAAATTGAATTTCCAAAGCCAATAAAGAACCTATCTAGAAATCCATACAAAATGGTGAGAAAATAATCCTAAAGGGATTTAAAAAGATAAATAAATATTAAAAAAAAGATTTTACAAATTGGAATCACCAAGTTTGGATCTATAAATAAAAAGATATGGATTTTATAAGATAAAGAAAGAAATATTAAATAAGGAATATTTAAAGACCAAATTAATTCTTGGCCTTATCCATAAGCAAATGGAATAAATAATCCAAATCCAAATAAAATAATGGATAAAGAATTTTCAAATTAAATAAAATGGCATTAATCAAATTCCATTTCCATTTGAATAAAGACAAAATCCCTATTAGAAATGATTAATTAAATCATGGGGAAATAATATTTGGAATTTACCCAAGTGGAATAAAAGTTGTTTAATTAACTTAAATAAGATCAAAGAAATCTTCCAAATAAAATTTATGGAATTAAAACTATATTTAATTTCATTGGAATAAAGACAAATACCAAATTTTAAATGATTAATAAATCATATTAAAAACATTCCAAATAATTCGAGGTGAATTATTTGACACCCAAATAAACAAATAAAACCTACTGAAAAGATTTGGAAAGATTTAGATTTCAAATGGAGTTTGAAGAAACATTATTAAATCTTATTTGAATTAATACAAGGGCCTATTTTAATTAATTAATATTCCCTAAAAAGAATAAATATATTATTCTAAATTTGACTTCAGAATGTGTTAGTAAACAGTATTTGAATATACATAAAGTTTGGTTGAAGTTTGAAATCAAATTGTTGTTTGAAAAGTTTAAATAAAATCAAAACAGATTAATGAAAATAGAAAAAGAAAAACAAACCAGTACAAAAAAAATGATGAAACAACCAGTCCAGCCCAGCAAAGCCCACTGGCCCAGCATCAGCCCACTTCCTCCTCTCTCTACGCGCGAACCATTTTCACCGTAGAAGAAACCCAGACCGCCCTCACTGCCTGGACCCACCTCCCCTCTCTCTCTCTCTCGCTGCCGCCAGACCCCACACCAAATCATCGTGTTCCCCACCAGCGCCAACCTCGCCGATCGTTTCTGCCTGATTAAACTCGCGTCAATACTCGTTACTGCCGCGTTGATTCAGTCCAGTGACCACACAGTATTAAACGGCTGCTCCTACTCTTTCATGCCCCCCAGACGTCGCACCCCCTCTGCCCCCAGGCTGCGCCAATTCTTTGCTGCAAGCCACTGTCTCCGACGACCTTCCGGCGACGATTCCGGCCAAACCCCGTCGCCCCTCGCCTCCTCGACCACACGAGCATGTTCTCCAGACCCCTGTGCACCTCCCAGTACTCTCCACTCGCCCGAGTGTGTTCCCTAGGCTCGGCAACGACCAAGACCGTCAGCGCCGCCGTCTGTTTTCCACTCCGGCGAGTCCTCCTGGTAAACACAGACCCCCTGCCCTCCTTTTGATGAACACATGTCCGTGACTCACATACGAAGCTAACCGCATCCTCCGTTTGCTCCCTCGTGCTCCGTAGCGTCGCCCTCGACGAAGACTGGCCGCACCCGACGCCAGGCATCGCTCCGGCGAGCAATTACGGTCAACCCCAAGCGCCCCCTGATCTCCCACGGCCACGTCGAGCTTCTCTAACCACCTGCGAACCTGGTGAGCCATCTCTCTTATTTCCTTGCTTCCTGCTCCTCCAGAACCGCTGCAAGCAGAGCCGCGCCGCCAGTTCCTGGCAAACGCACAGTAGCCGTAGGATGCGATTTTTCTAGCTAGGATTAGATCTAGACGATGAGGTAAGTTTTATCCAGAGCCGCACGATATCATTTTAATCCAAAGCGCCACGTTGCGTGATCCGTGTGAACCGGTACCGACGAATCAAATCATTCCACGAGGCCCTGTCTGTTTAATAAAAACCAGAAGAGATTCTATTAGATGTTCAAACTTGTAAATTGCATAACTTTTGATCCACACGTCCAAATTTTGCAAATTTTATATCAATGGATTCAGCAAGACAAACCCTATCCAACCATGCACTTTTTTTTAGTAAATTGCATCTGTTAAATTGATTGTTTTTGCAGAATTGTGTAGGCATGTTTTGAATATAAAATTCATTCTAAAATTATTTTTGTGTTAAAATCTTTGGCAAATGGTTTGTTTTGAACCTACTAACCATAGAAACCAACTTATAGATTCAAAATCATATTTTGTGAAGCAAGAGAATAAAACTTTGAATTAAAGCATTTCTAGTCAAATAAAATATTGTTTATATGTTAAAATGCTTTTTGGAGAAAAAAACCTTTGGGAAATGTTTTGATTTAAACTCTCTAACCCCAAACACCAAGTTTTATGAATTAAAAACATATTTGGTGGACCTCATAAAAATCATTACATTGCTAAAGGCATTTTCAACCACATAAAATATTTATTTGGTTTAAAATTAGTTTATAAGTAGAATCTTTTGCAAATGATTTTGCCACTTATATATAATGACCAATAGGTGTTTTAGAATGTTTATAGACTATTATAAACCACTTTTCCAAATAAAACAATCTTTGGCATGCTTGCATGCATTGCTTTGTTTCTATTATTTTATGTGATGTTTGCTTGAATGGTAGATTGAATTTGTGCCTTGCTTGATTAATTGTAGTGATTTGAAGAGTGTGAATATTGCAAGGTCAAGGAGTGAACCTATATTCTCTACCAAAAAGGCAAGTGATGCTTCATACTTTTGTCCCATTATTTTCACTATGCATTAGTGATATTTCTAAGTAGGACTTGCATGGAATTTTGCTAAGTATAAACTATGCCATGGGAAATCCTAGTAGATGAAACCTTAGTAGAATTTTCCTAAGTTAAGATTCCTACTACCATCATGCTTAGCTTATCTAGTAGAAAACAAGGGTGGATTATATTCATGCTATAGAATATTTCTAAGTCAAGGACTTGTGTTTTGTTTAATAAAACAACTAAGTGAATGAATCACCTGGGTGGAATGGAAGGAATGGTTTGTGTTGAGTGGTTACACAAGGCCCATTTCTATGGTTTACCTTGTGTATCTCACTTGTGGTTGGCCACCCAGGAACAAAGAGATTTGAGATGTCAAATGTTGAGAAGCTTCAAGTGCAGCCACTTGGCATTATGGGCTCTGCCTGGATCATATAGGTTGCAATAACTTAGCCAAATGGAAAATTGGTGGTAGGGGTTTGATAGGTTGGAGCGCGTCCATTCTGGTATAAGGGAAGGCTTCTGAAAGATCTTGTCTTGGTGAAACCAAGTCTTGTGGGTAAAGTGCACCACCTCTACAGAGTGTAAAATCTAAGTACTTAGTCATGTCCCTGGCAAAGGACAATTTTAGCATCAAGACATGGAAACTATCAAGAATCTCCTCATCTCAATTTCTAAGTTAAAATTTTGTGGTTGAACAAGGGTTGAAGGATCACCAAATTCTATTGGGATATGCCTTGTGTGATTTTTGACAAACAAAATCTTAGTGGTTTTCAAAGGATAAGAAAATTCTATTTTGAGCAAAGCAAGCCTAAGCTCCACTTAGCCAAATGCATATAGATGATAGACTACACTATACTACCATAGTATCACTTGCCAATACAATTCAAATGTATTGACCCTTGTGGCTGTAACTTATTGTGTTGCAGGTTTGTTTGATGTTAGTGAGATGTGTTTATTAGGATTACAAGTCTACAACGAACATGTTTTCCTGTGGCACTTTGAAGATGAAGGACCCCATGCAATAGTTTTTTCTGCTGCATTGTAATGAGATAGCCAAATGAGGTATGTAAGATGTAATAAGTTATTTTATTCCTAGTTATAAAGTTGTATTATGACCTTTTGTTTCTTGATATTACATATTAACTATGGATGCTAGCTATTGATCCAGGGACTAGCATTGTAAACACAGGGATCTCTACCTTATTAAAGGTTGGGATCTCTACAGATGGTATGTGTTGATTAGGATTACAAGTCTACAACCAACATGTTTGCCTGTGGCACTTCGAAGATGAAGGACCCCATGCAATAGTTATTTCTGCTGCATTGTAATGAGATAGCCAAATGAGCTATGTAAGATGTAATAAGTTATTTTATTCCTGGTTATGAAGTTGTATTATGACCTTTGTTTCTTGATATTACATCTTAACTGTGGATTCTAGCTATTGATCCAGGGACTAGCATTGTAAACACAGGGATCTCTACCTTATTAAAGGTTGGGACCTCTACAGATGGTATCAGAGCACTGTGTTTCCTGTAGGATTGTAACCCTAGGATTGGACAAACCCCTTAGAAAAATAGGAGTTGTATTTGTTCCAAAACTTATTTACAAACAATCTTGTAAACTCTTTCCTCAACCATTTTTGTTTTGATTCTACATCTTGTTTATTTCAACATGATGGATAAAGCCTCCACCATGACCAAAGACTTCAACTATGTTTTCACCAAGGACTTCAACTTTGGATATCACTAAGGACTACAAGTGAGACAAGAAATATTACTCAAGACTTGAAGACTAAGGAAACACAACTTAGAAGGAACCATCATCACCTTTGAAGTTTTGTGACCAAAACACAAGAATTTTCCAAGGATACAATGATCTTGTTCATGAAGAATCAACTAAGAAGGATGGAAAGATCTCCAGTGAAACATATAGTTGGACCACCATATTAAGTTTAGTTCAAACCCACCAACTTATGTGGTGTAGAAAAAAATAGTTTGTTGCCAAAAAATGTGCTTAAACATGGTTGTTTGAGTGGAATGTTTGTTTGTGATTGCTTGCACATTGCTTGTGTGAATTGTGATCTGTGTGATTAGAACTATTTCCTTAGAAATCTTTTGCCTATTCTAATCCCAATCCAACCCAAACAGATGACTACTCCAAGAAACTCCAACATCAAGGATGGCAACAACAACAACCAAGTGGTCAACATGAGAGACTCATAGTAACCCAAACCCAGTTGAACCAAGTGACAACTCATATTTTAGCCAACTACAATGAGTTAGACCCAACCGTGCAAAGGTTTTTGGAAACCCAAACTCAATTGATGCAAAAGGTGACAAACCAAATGATCAACATGGGAAACAACCCTTCCCAAGGAGTTTGTGATAACAATGATGTCAAGTATGATATTTTAGAAGGAACTCAAGCTTGCAATGTTTGTGGAGACAAGGATCACACTTCCAAGCAGCATGAAGATCAATGCCCTAATTGTGAAGAGAAACATCCAACTAATCAATGCCCCACATCTCAAGATACTTGTTTCCTATGTGAGGGAAATAATCATGTCCCTATCCAATGCCACATCTATTCCATAGTTCAACAAAGGAAACAAGGTGGAGTGCAACAACAGATTGTAGACTTCCATGAGGGAACAACTTCTACCAAGAAGGGTGAAGACAAAGGAAAATCTCAGCTTGCACCTCCATGCAATATGACTCAATTTGATGGACCAAAGAGGAGACATATGTATTATCCAAGGAAAAGATCAAGGAGACCAGGAAACTTTCCCACCTTTGAGATAAGATATGAAGAACATGAACTAGAAGCACTCTTAGCTTTGGAGAAGCCCAAGAATAAGAAGGACAAAAGTCAAGTGCAGTGTTTCCATTGCAAAGAGATGGGACACTATGCCAATGAATGTCCAGAGAAGAAGAAGAAATATAAGGAAATTAACCAAGTGTGGTGCAACAACTGCAAAGAACTAGGCCATTATGTATCAACTTGTCCACAGAAGATACGTGAAGAGCTCAATCTGGTCACATGTTACAATTGTGGTAACCAAGGACATTATGCAATTGTCCAGAAAAGATGAAGCACAAGATAAAGCCTATGAAGGATCTCAGCCTTGTCACATGTTTCAAGTGTGGAAACAAAGGACACTATGCAGATGTTTGCCCAGAGAAGCTTCATCAAAATCCCAAGCAAGCCAAGATGTAATCTAGTTGGAAAAATTTTAAGGGTGGTAGTACCCTAGTTCCTGTGAGCCAACTTGTAACCCTTATCCTTCTCAAATCTCGGGACGATATTTATTTTAAGGGTGGTAGACTGTCACATCCCAAAATTTTCTAGATTTTTTAATGTGAAAAATAAATAAACAAAATAAATAATTGTTGAAATTTAGGGTGAAAAAAACTTTTTGTTTCTAAATGAAAACTTAAAAATCCCATCTTGAACAAACTTGATCCTTCTAAATTCAATTCAAGTGAATTGCATTCTTCATGAATGTATCTTGAAATTTAAACACTTGGAAAAGTTAAACCAAAGCCCTAAACCCTAATGGAATAAATCATTTCCAAGATCTCTCTAAGACATTGGATTTGTTCCATATAATTTTTTTTTCAACAAACATTAGTAAATGATCAAGAATGACAAATAGAAACATTATAAAACCATATGAATTGGTTTCACCTAAATTGGAGCCATGGATAAAGTCTTATGAATTTAATAAGATAAGGAAATTGAATTTCCAAAGCCAATAAAGCACCTATCTAGAAATCCATACAAAATGGTGAGCAAATAATCCTAAAGGGATTTAAATAGATAAATATATATTAAAAAAAGATTTTACAAATTGGAATCACCAAGTTTGGATCTATAAATAAAAAGATATGGATTTTATAAGATAAATAAATATTAAATAAGGAATATTTAAAGACAAAATTAAATCTTGGCCTTATCCATAAGCAAATGGAATAAATGTAATCCAAATACAAAGAAAATAATGGATAAATAATTTTCAAATTAAATAAAATGGCATTAACCAAATTCCATTTCCATTTGAATAAAGACAAAATCCCTATTAGAAATGATTAATTAAATCATGGGGAAATAATATTTGGAATTTACCCAAGTTGAATAAAAGTTGTTTAATTAACTTAAATAAGATCAAAGAAATCTTCCAAATAAAATTTATGGAATTAAAACTATATTTAATTTCATTGGAATAAAGACAAATACCCAATTTTAACTGATTAATAAATCATATTAAAAACATTCCAAATAATTCAAGGTGAATTATTTGACACCCAAATAAACAAATAAAACCTATTGAAAAGATTTGGAAAGATTTAGATTTCAAATGGAGTTTGAAGAAACATTGTTAAATCTTGATTGAATTAATACAAGGGCCTATTTTAATTAATTAATATTCCCTAAAAAGAATAAATATATTATTCTAAATTTGACTTCAGAATGTGTTAGTAAACAGTATTTGAATATACATAAAGTTTGGTTGAAGTTTGAAATCAAATTGTTGTTTGAAAAGTTTAAATAAAATCAAAACAGATTAATGAAAATAGAAAAAGAAAAACAAACCAGTACAAAAAATGATGAAACAACCAGTCCAGCCCAGCAAAGCCCACTCGCTCAGCATCAGCCCACTTCCTCCTCTCTCTACGCGTGAACCGTTTTCACCGCAGAAGGAACCCACACCGCCACTGACTGCCTGGACCCACCTCCCCCCTCTCTCTCGCTGCCGCTAGACCCCACGCCACATCATCGTCTTCCCCACCCGCGCCAACCTCGTCGGCCGTTTCTGCCCGATTAAACTCGTGTAAATACTCGTTACTTCCGCGTTGATTCAGTCCAGTGACCACGCATTATTAAACGTGTGCTCCTCCTCTTTCATTCCCCCAGACATCGCCCCCCTCTGCCCCCAGGCTGCGCCAATTCTTTGCTGCAAGCCACTGTCTCCGACGACCTTCCGACAACGATTTTGGCCAAACCCCGTCGCCCCTCGCCTCCTCGACCACACGAGAACGTTCTCCAGACCCCTGCGCACCTCCCAGTACTCTCCACTCGCCCGCGTGCGTTCCCTAGGCTCGGCAACGACCAAGACCGTCAGCGCCGCCGTGTGTTTTCCACTCCGGCGAGTCCTCCGGTAAGCACAGACCCCCCTTGCCCTCATTTTGATGCACACATGTCCGTGACTTGCGTACGAAGCTAACCGCATCCTCCGTTTGCTCTCTCGTGCTCCGTATCATCGCCCTCGATGAAAACTGACCGCACCCGACGCCAGGCATTGCTCCGGCGAGTAATTACGGTCAACCCCGAGCGCCCCCTGATCTCCCACGGCCACGTCGAGCTTCTCTAACCTCCTGCGAACCTGGTGAGCCATCTCTCTTACTTCCTTGCTTCCTGCTCCTCCAGAACCGCCACAAGCAGAGCCGCGCCGCCGCTCGTCGCTGGATTGCGCTGCCAGTTCCAGGCAAACACACAATAGCCGTAGGATGCGGTTTGTCTGGCTAGGATTAGATCTAGACGAAGAGGTAAGTTTGATCCAGAGCCACACGATCTCATTTTAATCCAACACGCCACGTTGCTTGATCCGTGCGAACCGGTACCGACGAATCAAATCATTCCACGTGGTCCTGTCTGTTTAATAAAAACCAGAATAGATTCTATTAGATGTTCAAACTTGTAACTTGCATAACTTTTGATCCACACATCCAAATTTTGCAAATTTTATATCAATGGATTCAGCAAGACAAACCCTATCCAACCATGCACTTTTTTTAGTAAATTTCATCTGTTAAATTGATTGTTTTTGCAGAAACTTGTGTAGGCATGTTTTGAATATAAAATTCATTCTAAAATTATTTTTGTGTTAAAATCTTTGGCAATGGTTTGTTTTGAACCTACTGACCATAGAAACCAACTTGTAGATTCAAAATCATATTTTGTGAAGCAAGAGAATAAAACTTTGAATTAAAGCATTTCTAGTCAAATAATAATATTGTTTATATGTTAAAATGCTTTTTGGAGAAAAAAACCTTTGGGAAATGTTTTGATTTAAACTCTCTGACCGCAAACACCAAGTTTTATGAATTAAAAACATATTTGGTGGACCTCATAAAAATCATTACATTGCTAAAGGCATTTTCAACCACATAAAATATTGATTTGGTTTAAAATTAGTTTATAAGTAGAATCTTTTGCAAATGATTTAGCCACTTATATAAAATGACCAATATGTGTTTTAGAATGTTTATAACCTATTAGAAACCACTTTTCCAAATAAAACAATCTTTGTCATGCTTGTATGCATTGCTTTGTTTCTATTATTTTATGTGATGTTTGCTTGAATGGTAGATTGAATTTTTGCCTTGCTTGATTAATTGTAGTGATTTGAAGAGTGTGAATATTGAAAGGTCAAGGAGTGAACCTATATTCTCTACCAAAAAGGCAAGTGATGCTTCATACTTTTGTCCCATTATTTTCACTATGCATTAGTGATATTTCTAAGTAGGACTTGCATGGAATTTTGCTAAGTATAAACTATGCCATGGGAAATCCTAGTAGATGAAACCTTAGTAGAATTTTACTAAGTTAAGATTCCTACTACCATCATGCTTAGCTTAGCTAGTAGAAAACAAGGGTGGATTATATTCATGCTATAGAATATTTCTAAGTCAAGGACTTGTGTTTTGTTTAATAAAACAAGTAAGTGAATGAATCACCTGGGTGGAATGGAAGGAATGGTTTGTGTTGAGTGGTTACACAAGGCCCATTTCTATGGTTTACCTTGTGTATCTCACTTGTGGTTGGCCACCCAGGAACAAAGAGATTTGAGATGTCAAATGTTGAGAAGCTTCAAGTGCAGCCACTTGGCATTATGGGCTCTGCTGGATCATATAGGTTGCATAACTTGGCCAAATGGACAGTTGGTCGTAGGGGTTTGATAGGTTGGAGCGCATCCATTCTGGTCTAAGGGAAGGCTTCTGAAAGATCTTGTCTTGGTGAAACCAAGTCTTGTGGGAAAGTGCACCACCTCTGCAGAGTGTAAAATCTAAGTACTTAGCCATGTACCTGGCAAAGGACAATTTGAGCATCAAGACATGGAAGCTATCAAGAATCTCCTCATCTCAATTTCTAAGTAAAAATTTTGTCGTTGAACAAGGGTTGAAGGATCACCAATTTCTATTGGGAGATGCCTTGGGTGATTTTTGACAAACAAAATCTTAGTGTTTTTCAAAGGTTAAGAAAATTCTATTTTGAGCAAAGCAAGCCTAAGCTCCACTTAGCCAAATGCATATAGATGATAGACTCCACTATACTACCATAATATCACTTGCCAATACAATTCAAATGTATTGACCCTTGTGGCTGTAACTTATTATGTTGCAGGTTTGTTTGATGTTAGTGAGATGTTTTGATTAGGATTACAAGTCTACAACCAACATGTTTGCCTGTGGCACTTTGAAGATGAAGGACTCCATGCAATAGTTATTTCTACTGCATTGTAATGAGATAGCCAAATGAGCTATGTAAGATGTAATAATTTATTTTATTCCTGGTTATAAAGTTGTATTATGACCTTTTGTTTCTTGATATTACATCTTAACTGTGGATGCTAGCTATTGATCCAGGGACTAGCATTGTAAACACAGGGATCTCTACCTTATTAAAGGTTGGGACCTCTACAACCTTGCCCTTCTTCTTCCAAGAAGTACCCTTTTTCTTGAAGCTAGGCTTGTTTTGTACAGCCATGACATGGCTATGCCCTGCACACTTCTTCATGTCACTTTCTGCTGTTTTTACCATCCCGCATATATAACTCATTAAGGCCCTTCTCCACCCCATGCATATGGTAGCTCGAAATGAACTGCCCATAGCTAGATGGAACAGACACCAAAATGAAATCAGTAGCCAACTCTTGGCCTAGTGGAAAACCAAGATTTTCCAAAGTCTGACTGTAACCAACCATTTTGATCACATGGGGGCCTACAGCTGCTCCCTCTGCCATCTTGCATTCCACAAAGGACTTGGCGACATTGTACCTCTCAGTCCTGGCCTAAGTCCAGAACATGTCCCTAAGCGCGACGATCATATCGTACATGTCCTGATCCTCAAACTTCTTTTGGAGTTCAGGTTCCATGCATGCAAGCATAATACAACTAACCTCAAGAGAATCATCACATGCTCTCTTGTAGGCATTCTTAAGGGCAGCAGATGCATTATCAGCAAGTTCAACGGGGATTGGGGTATCCATAACCGTTTCCTTTTTATCAGACCTGAGAACAATTCTCAGGTTACGGACGCAGTCCGAATAGTTTGTTCCATTTAGTTTATCTTTGTCAAGAATCGAATGCAAAGAAAAAGGTGATGCAGTGTTCGGTGCCATTGATCTACAACAGAAAACATGCAAAATACTAAGCCATGTAACCATCAAAGAGTAAAACATATTAAACAATTTAATAACATATACTCCCACTTAAATCAACATCCCTCTATTGATACTAAGTGATTCAAGATCCACAATTAACAAGTCGACTCGTGAGCTTTTGCATCACTGCTAGAAGACAAGGTAAATCCGTAAGCAGCACTTGCTAATCATATCACATATGACTCTTGTTGTTGGGTGACATCTCTATGTCAAACTAGGCGCCCAACCTTTGTGCCCCAAGGTCCTTAACTGTTAAGATGACCTTTTCAAGCTCACCAACCCTTATGCATGTAGGTATCCGATACAAACCCATCCAGCCAAGGAAAACTTTGGCACCCTAATTTCATAGGCCCACCAACGATTGTACAGGGCATAGGATGGTGCAAGGTTTGGTTGGGAGGGCATGGTTTAACTTAAACTTTGTGAGGGATCGTTCTACTTCTATCATCTAAGCATGCTTAGTAGTAAAATGCATAAGAATAGCATTCACATAGTTGTGACACAGTATGGCCCATTTTCTCATGGTGATCTCTATCACCATAGAACCTGTCCACCATGATGATCTCCATCTTCATGTTCCATGTGAGCCATCCTCCAAGTGATGAGTCCTCAAAGAACTAATACAAGCTATTACTCCTAACATCTAGTAATCAAAATTACATAGTATTGGGATCATCACAAGTAGGCACGCAGGCCATTACAATAATTGGCAACACATATGGATCCAGCCGTGTTGCCCTACTCACGACACGCTAATACGTCGGAAACGTATCTATAATTTTTTATGTTCCATGCTTGTTTAGTATCTACTTTGCTTTGCTTTGTCTACACTTTGAGGTGTTTTTATATCTTTTCTGGAACTAACCTATTAACAAGTTGCCATAGTGCCAGTTGTCTGTTTTCTTCTGTTTTTGGTTCTAGAAAGGCAGAAAATCAATATTCTCGGAATTGGACGGGACAAAAGCCAAAGTCAATATTTTACCATGGGCCAAGAGTCCAGAGGGGAGACGGAGAGGCGAACCAGGGCCTCCACACCCCTGTAGGCGCGGGTGGGCCCTACCCCGTGCCTGGGTAGGGTGTGGGCCCCCTGGCCGCCTCCCAGCCTCGCCTCTTCGCATATAAGAAGCCCCCGGGGAGAAAACCCTAAATCGTCAATCATACTTCCAGAAAAACCTCTGTAGTGCCGTCGCCACCGAAAGGGAGATTCAGGGGACAGAAAGACCATGTTCTGGCACCCTACTGGGACGGGGAAGTGCCCTCGGAGCCATCTCCGTCGATCTCCATCGCCATCTTCATCACCGTTGCTGATTCCCATGATAAGGAGGGAGTAGTTCTTCCTCGAGGCTAAGGGCTCTATCGGTAGCTATGTGTTCATCTCTCTCTCTATGCATGATCTTGTTGTGGTCATGAGCTTTGTAATCTAGTAGTTCTACCTTGCTACTCAAGTGCTTCATTAGATCTCTGCTCTCCCCATGTGTGTGAAAGTCATAGCGTGCACGCCATGGTGGCACTTAGGTTTGAGTCTACATAAATACTCTTTGTGTTTTAATAGATCTATGCTTTTCCCCACATGTGTGGAAGTGACAGCATGCATACCGTGTGTGGCACTTTGGCTAGATTGAATATTTGTTATGAGTTATATTTGGAGTTGGATGTCTCTATGAAATTGTGGTGTTTGTTGGAACCATCTAGCGCTCAGGGTGATAGTGTGGGGTTATCTAGATTGGGGAAGGCGGAATTTGAGGAATGCTATTATAGCCCTACCGATGATTAGAGTGTCCAACCGAAGAGTAGTTAAGTGTAGTATCATGAAGAGAGGATATTTATATGAGAGAGTGTTCACTAGTGAAAGTATGATCCCTAGGCCTTGTTTCTAAACATTGAAACACAATTTGCATCTAGATTTGTTACATGTTTGCGTTCTTCCAGTCTTTACCTCACCGTCAAGCTCCACCAAAGCTATTTTCTGGCACCGTTGCCGCTTGTATTTCACTATCTCTTCGCCGAACTAGTGAACCTATACACCTGACAAGTGTATTGGGTGTGTTGGGGACACAAGAGACTTCTTGTATCTTGATTGCAGGATTGCTTGAGAGCTAATACCTTTGACCACTTTCTTCCTGAGTTCGATAAATCTTGGGTGATCCACTTATGGGAAACTTTATGTTGTTCTACAAACCTCTGCACTTCGAGGCCCAACAATTGTCTACAAGAATAGAAGTGCATAGACATCAAGCTATTTTCTAGCGTCGTTGCCGGGGAGGTAAGGTAAAAGGTACTCACATCCTCCGGTGTGAGTGATCGAAGTTATTCCTTTAGATTCTGCAATTGTGTCTTTTTGTTTCTTGTTTTCACTAGTTAGGCTTAATGGAAAACAACAACAAAAATTAGAGAGCTTTATAGTGTTTATCTTGAGTTAGGACATGAAGTGTTTTAAGAGAAAATTAAAAAACCTATGGAGCTTTATTTGCATGCTAATAGCAATGTTATTAGTATGAATTCTTTGGACACCATGATTGCTAATGCTATGGAAAAGTGTAAGATTGGGGAAGCTAGTTTTTATGAAAATGATCTTTTTAGTCCCCTAGCTTTGGAAGATAGCTATTCTATTGCTTATGATGATACCAAACCTTCCATATATGATGATTACAATGATGAATATGATATTTTCAGTCCACCTACTATTGAGGATAAAATTAATTGTGATTACAATATGCCTCCTATATTTGATGATTATGGTGATGAGAATAATAATGATAGTTATTTTGTTGAATTTCCTCCCACTATGATTAATAAGAATGACTATGCTTATGTGGAGAGAAATAATTACTTTATGCATCTGGCTCATGATAAGAATTTTTTATGTGATAGTTATATTGTTAATTTTGTTCATGTTGCTACTGAAAGTTATTATGAGAGAGGGAAACATGGTCTTATGTATCTCAATAATATTAAGTTTCCCCTCTTTATGTTGGAAATCTTGAAGTTGCATTTGTCTTGATTCCCTATGATTGTTGCTTTGTGCTTTTATGACTTGTTTCTTTACAAGATTCCTATGCATAGGAAGTGGGTTAGACTTAAATGTGTTTTGAATTTGCTTCTTGATGCTCTCTTTTAAATCAATTCATATTTCTTATATGAGCATCTTCTCAAACTATCAAACCTAACTTAAAGGCGTTAAAGAAAAGTACTTGTTGGGAGATAACCCAAGATTGTTCTTTAGTATTGGAAGTTATTACCTGTAATGACCTCTTCTTATCCTTTTTATTTGCTTTTTGTGCAAAGAATAACCTCTAATGAGAGTGAAGTAAGACTTGGGGAGTTGCTATCCCGAAACAGATTTCTGTCCTACACGATAAAAATTTGTGAGGAGTCTCTGTAAGTCGGAGTCCCCCGGTATGTAAGTTAACTTTCGTTAGTTCAACACTTTTTGATTTGAGCAATAGAAGGTCTTCGAAAAAATCAGTTTCTACCTGTTGGTCTGTTTTGACAGATTTCTGCAATTATTTGAATTTGCTTCTTATTGATTCCTTTTTGGGTTTTTTTTGGGAAAATGAGCTTTTTGAGGGACTTTCTACAGTAGATTATGTTTTTAGTGAAATTTTTGCTGTTCTAAAGCTAAACCTAAGGGTCTATTATCTTTTGAATACACTAATGTTGCTAATGAAGATTGTGTGAAGTTTTGTATGAAGGGAAAATTTTAGGTTTAGAGAGAGAATGATGTAATGAGATGAAGAATAGACAAAATCTCAAGCTTGGCGATGCCACTCCGTGTCACCCAAAGAAATATTCAAGAGGTACAAGCGTCAAAGCTTGGGGATGGCCAAGTCATCCCCTTCTTCATCAATAAAAATCATAGGTCTTTCTAGACACTTTGTTTTTATTGTTTCATGCACAGTTGTGTTGTTCTTAGAGCGTCTTAGTTTTAGTTTTTGGTTTTTGTTTGCTTAGTTTGATTGAATAAAGTTGGTTGATCATAGAACACTTTTTTGGAGAGAGACACACTCTGTTTTCATTGCCCAGAACACTCTAGTTTTCACTCTTATTGTTTTGTGAATGTTCACTTTTGCTTGTACTGTGGTTAGCCTTAGTTCTCTTGTGCTTTCCTCTTATAAATTTTTAGTTCTTCTTTGTGTATTTGTGAGACATGCTCACTGATCTTTATTGATTACTATCCTTGTGAGTTGTTTCAAATAAGTCAATTGGTGTTGGAAAAGAGTAGGAAGCTTCATGCTTATAGTGGTACAAAAGGGAGTTGCTTTGACTCTGGCTTAGACTTTATAATGTCATGCTAGATGTTGCTTTGACCTTATGCTCAGTGATTATTTCTGTAGCATGAATTATTCCAAAAAATTAGGATTGCTTAGTGTGTTATGAAGGAATCATGCGTTGTTTTAGCATACAAAAGCATAGTATTGTGGTATTCTCCTTTGATTCTTTGTTTGGGTTGACTTGGCACATGCTCACACCATGTTATGACTATGAACAAGTCACCATAGCCTCTATGATCATTTAGTCCTTGACTTGTAGTACCACTTTATGCTTTGATTAGTAATGTTTTGTCGCTCTACATGATTATGGCCATTATTGCTCTCTTAGATGGTTGCTACCAGTCTTTTGCTAGCCTCCACTTGTATGAGTAAGCTCTACTCATGCTTCCAACTCCCAAGAAACCAAGTTATTCCAAAGTGTCCACTATAAACTCCTATGCATGGTGTGTTACACCATTCCAAGTATATTCTTGTTTTCATCTATCTTCCAATTAAAAAGTATTTTGTTACGTGAAAAATTAGTGATTAAAGCCCTCACAAACTTGATGGCACACTTTATATTCTTTGCCCCTAATAAACTTGAACCATTATGTCATCTATGTTGTATACGCTTGCACTTATACGTTGGAATTAGCAGAATCGTGCTGTCACAGGGAACGTTTTCAACATTGCACTTGTACTTTGTACTCAGTTGATATCATGCTCCTTTGTCTATGGATGTCACCGGTGTGAAATAAAGAGGGAACTTGTAAGTCCATGGAGTATGTATTTTGTGTTAGAGAAACGCCAGGGACGCTAGCCTAATCCATTCCTAATCATGGTGGAAACTTGCAGCATCACCATAGTGAGCTATCTATGAAGCATCGTCAATAAAAAGCTATGCATATAGTAAATAAAAAGATCGCTAAGATGCTCATTGTCTGCTTGCCTTGTCATTTTGGTTATGGGATAGCTCATGTACCATGTGCAAGGGGTACCCCGTTGGCGGTTCTCTATGATACGCATGTACTTACAATGACAAGAACTTGTAGGTGACTGAAGTTGAGTAGCATGAGGTGTGGCCCTCGTATTCAAGGGACTTGAGATTGCCAACTTATACTTTGTCAAGCATAGACTCCATCTTTGTTCACTTTAACCTTAATCACTTCAAGATGCTTATGATAGGGGCAATGATGGCTCAAACTAACAAGTACCATAATTTTTAGAAGCTCTTTTTGAAACTTGAAATCCCTGCTTCCCTTTATGAAGGGCCTTTCTTCCACTATTATATTGAGTCTCCACCTTTACCTTTAGGCACCATTAAGAGAGCATAGTTGTTATTTTGTGTGCAGTGTCCCAAAACTTTTTGATTGATGCATACTGTGATATTACTTGTTCTTGTGCTACTTGTTTCTAGTCACCCTTGTGAAATTTGAAGGCGTCCTATGCATCTATTTGCTACTCTATGAGGGACAAGCTGATCGCCACTATGCTATGTTTTCTGTATGTGAAACAAACAAACGTTTATAAATGCATGCTATTCATGATCTTTGTTTGTAGCGTTTAATGTTGCATGCGTAGTTACTATGTCCTATTGTTAGAACTCCATATTTCATGCACATGTTTAGAGTTCTTTGTTCCCAGCTTTCAATGCTTGAAAATGGTTTGATCTTGATTTTGATGGTGCATGTTACCTCAAAAATTATTCTTTTATCACTTACCTACTCGAGGACGAGTAGGAGTTAAGCTTGGGGATACTTGATACGTCGGAAACGTATCTATAATTTTTGATGTTCCATGCTTGTTTAGTATATACTTTGATTTGCTTTGTCTACACTTTGAGGAGTTTTTATATCTTTTCTAGAACTAACCTATTAACAAGTTGCCACAGTGCCAGTTGCCTGTTTTCTTCTGTTTTTGGTTCCAGAAAGGCAGAAAATCAATATTCTCAGAATTGGACGGGACAAAAGCCAAAGTCAATATTTTACCGTGGGCGACACGAAGTCCAGAGGGGAGATGGAGAGGCGAACTAGGGCCTCCACACCCCCCTAGGATAAGGTGGGCCCTACCCCACGCCTAGGTACGGTGTGGGCCCCCTGGCCACCTCCCAGCCTCGCCTCTTCGCATATAAGAAGCCCCCGGGGAGAAAACCCTAAATCGTCGATCATACTTCCAGAAAAACCTCCGTAGCGCCGCCGCCACCGAAAGGGAGATTTGGGGGACATAAAGACTCTGTGCTGGCACCCTGCCGGGACGAGGAAGTGCCCCCAGAGCCATCTCCATCGCCATCTTCATCACTGTTGCTGATTCCCATGATGAGGAGGGAGTAGTTCTTCCTCGAGGCTAAGGGCTCTACCGGTAGCTATGTGTTCATCTCTCTCTCTCTATGCATGATCTTGTTGTGGTCATGAGCTTTGTAATCTTGTAGATCTACCTTGCTACTCAAGTGCTTCATTAGATCTCTGCTCTCCCCATGTGTGTGAAAGTGACAACGTGCACGCCATGGTGGCACTTAGGTTTGAGTGTACATAAATACTCTTTGTGCTTTAATAGATCTATGCTTTTCCCCACTTGTGTGAAAGTGACAGGGTGCATACCATGTGTGGCACTTTGGCTAGATTGAATATTTGTTATGAGTTATATTTGGAGTTGGATGTATCTATGAAATTGTGGTGTTTGTTGGAACCATCGAGCACTCAAGGTGACAGTGTGGGGTTATCTAGATTGGGAAATGCGGACTTTGAGGAGTGCTGTTATATCCCTACCGATGATTAGAGTGTCCAACCGGACAGTAGTTAAGAGTAGTATCATGAAGAGAGGATATTTATATGAGAGAGTGTTCACTAGTGAAAGTATGATACCTAGGCCTTGTTTCTAAACATTGAAACACCGTTTCCTCTAGATCTGTTACATGTTTGCTTGCTTCCAGTCTTTACCTCACCATCAAGCTCCATCAAAGCTATTTTCTGGCACCGTTGCCACTTGTATTTCACTATCTCTTCACCGAACTAGTGCACCTGTACACCTGACAAGTGTATTGGGTGTGTTGGGTACACAAGAGACTTCTTATATCTTGATTGTAGGGTTGCTTGAGAGGGAATACCTTTGACCACTTCTTCCCTGAGTTCGATAAACCTTCGGTGATCCACTTAAGGGAAACTTGTTGTTGTTCTACAAACCTCTACACTTGGAGGCCCAACAACTGTCTACAATAATAGAAGTGTGTAGACATCACACGCAGGTCAAGATAAAATTTATGCATGCATCACATACATATATGGGCCATAAATATCACATACATCTTGCAAAAACAAGTTATGCATAGAATCGCATTCTACCGGATCATGTGACATCGCAGCACCTAGTTACCTTAACGAAATACAAAAGGGGCTACCATTAAGGGGGGTCTAGGGGGTCTCCCCTTGCGGGGTTCGAAGGGGCAGCGCCCCTCGCGGTATCAAATGTACACAATTTTCTTTAAGGATTTTGATTGGCAAATCCAATTTACCATAAACCGACTATCATTCTGATTCAATCAAACTTCTTTGATCACGGTACATCGATTTTAGATATAGGTTCCGATTCGATCAATCATATTGATCTTCACGTGATTCAACAGGATTTATGTGTCACTATCTACCCCGATGGCGGAAACCGACCAGTAGGGGTAAGTCGTTTGACAACCTCACAATCACGACACGGAAAGCAAGATCATAGATCAATCCTGAACCACCGCCATATAAACGATCACATCATTCATATCAATCTGCATATCACCATGTGCAAACCTCCGGAACCTATAACTGAACAGCATCGGCTCTGATACCACTGAAGGGATACGGATAGGGTACACTAGCGGAAATCAAAATTTTCTACCGTGTAAACCAGGAATAGTGTTGTCATAGATCACGGGATTACCACTAGACGCGCGGTTGCAGAACTTGATGAAGTGCGTCGAGGCAGTGTAGATGTTCTACATCTCCTCCTCGTCCCACGAGTAGCTCCCCTTGCACAGCTTGTCCAAGTGCCATAGATACAGCACCTCCGAGGTATCCACACGTGCGGGGTGGAAGCGTCAGACGCCGGACTGCTAGGTCCACGCGTGCAAAACAGGCATGAGAAGTGGCGGCTGGGTGGAATGGTCTAGCCCCGGTCAGCTCGCCCTACCCTCTCTTATATAGGCGTCTCTAGTGGGCTTCTACATAGCAGCCCATTAGTAGCCTAAACCTGGTCTAATTAGGATCCAATCCTCATTACGCTTCCATCCCCTTAAGTGTGTATCCCTATAGGTTCATATACGTATAGACATGACACGAGTACACTTACTCTGTCAATAGTCGGTAGCGGCCTATAGCAAGACGTGCCAACTCCTAAACGCATACAGATATCATATCGGATGAACCATCACAAGGTTTAGTACATGTCTTTCCCTTTTCCTCACGGTATTTGGTCTAGCTCCAAGTTGACCTCCCTTTCTCGATACTGTGATTTGGAATCTCTTTACTAGGTTAACTCTTAACCTTATGTAGCACGGCCATGCATTTCTGGATCCGATCACTCGAGGGGCCCTGAGATATCTCTCTCAATTAGAGAGGGGCAAATCCCATATTGATTGACCATGCCTTGCAGCATGCTTCAGGACAAACCCGAAAGCTACCTTTATAACTACCCAGTTACGGAGTAGCGTCTGATAGCCCCAAAGTAGGTCGATCCACATATCAAGTACATGCGATAATCTCAGGTCTAAGGACAAAACGTACACGATGTGTAGAGAGAGTTGCAAGTCCAATTGCCAGTCTCAAGTTGGGTCAGTCCAACCCCATGTTCATAATATGTGTCCACATCATTGGTTTGACATATCCATGTCTATGACTTGCGAAACATAGTCATCAACCAATCGATGTGCTAGTCTAATATTCACGTGTGTCCTCACATGAACTCCGACTAGGGACAACTATTGAATAACCATACAAGTAAAGAGTTTCATAAAAAATTCACATAATTGTCAATAAATACAAGTTGGCTGACATGGATATTCAACGAACATTACAATAACTCATGGATACATATGAAATATAATCATCTCTATGATTGCCACTAGGGCATATTTCCTTCACCCGCCGCTTGTTCTCCTTGGCCACAAGTCAAAAAGAACGCATGCCTTCTCTGAAAGTGGCAGAGCGTCGGTCACCGTACATTCATGGATGGCTCATCTGTATCATACAAATACATATCAAACACAATCACGATGCTAAAATTAGTTGCTAACCTTCCATTACACTTGGAAACAAAGATGAGAAAACTTAAGTGTGGGTCGGGCACCTCATATCATGTCTGTCTTGTGTGACCTAAACTCGCACCGCTCTAATGGACATTTCACCGAACACCTCTAGTGCATATGAACAAGAAAAAAAATATCACAACACCACCTCCTCTGTAACATCCCAAAAATACTAAGCTTGGATCATCAAACTCTAATCATCAAAATTAGGGCTAACAAAAACTTTTCTAAATAAAATTATGGAAGCATGCATGTGAGTATGCATTTCATTTTGAATTCTTTTGAACCACCTTGTTTGTGTGTTTCCTTGCTTGTAAAATGTTTCTTAGGTGAAATAAACATCATCTAAACATTTCCCAAACTTTTACTAAAGACAAGTAAATCAAAACAAATAAAATAAAGGAATGGTCATTTTGACCAATTTAACTCCCATGCCTACTTTGGCTGTCTCAAACTTTCAGAACCTAACAGAAACTTTTCTGGATCTTTGCACCCCTTGATTGTACTCATAACAAAGTATCAAGGCCCACTTTGTGATCATCTAGAAACTTTCAAATGCATAGTTTAAATGACAATTCAAAACTGAATCTTTATCATATGAGAAGATCCCACTTTTTCAAAAACCACTCAAACAAGCTCAACTTTCAAAACCCAAGCACCTGCAGACTCACCAGCACCAACCTAGCACACCCACCAATTTTTTTTTCAAAATTCAAAACTTGAATTCATGCGGCCATTTCATCAAACAGGTTGCAGACACAAATCATACAAAATCTAAACACTATAGTGAGCAGTGATTGAAGCCTAACTTGTTCCCTCTCTAGCTCACAACCATCTCAGTAGATCATCTAGCAAGTTAAACCAAGCACTAGACCCAATTTAAGCTTGGCATTGCCATCAATGGTGAACAGCCGAGCACACCCATGCCACCCCAGTGGAGACAGCAAGCTAGGAGAAGATTAAGCCGTGCCAACCTTGTCTGTGAGGCAGCCCACCGTCCACCGCCACTCCCTGTCCAGCGCTCGAACCCTGCCAGCCACTGGACCACACGCACGGACCGCGCCCAGACCGCCAGCGACCATGCCGAGCATGCGCCAGAGCGCCAGCCTCGACCGAAGCCCACAGACCGCGCGCCGCAAAATTAATATTGTTGTTAACATAATATGACACCACGCGAAGGATTTTCATTAAATTGACATATTTTGTTAATAATTTATATGGCTCGACATCATCTTCGGCAAGCCGGACAACTTCCGACTCTAGCAGCTCGAATTCGAAGTGGTGGACTGGCCATCACAATACCACGCCATCCTCGGGTGTGTAGCATTCGCAAGGTTCTTGGTTGTCCCACACTACGCATACCTGCTACTCAAGATGCCAGGACCGAAGGGCGTCATCACAATCCACGGGAGCTTCACCCGAGCGGACCAATGCGACAGGGATTTCAACAGAATCTCCCAATCATTCGGCATGCAGGAAGAGCTCGTAAGGCTCCGCGAGGTGACGGACAATGGGGCACCCCCAGTCGCACGACAAAACGCACCTGACATGTCCTTCGACTCCACCGTCAACACAAAGAAGGTGTAGGTCCATCCGACGGATGCCTCCAAGACGGCGCTGATCGCCAACGACCTCAGCTCCGCATAGGAAAGCGCGCTCGTCGAATTCCTCCATGAGCGCTAGGAAATCTTCGCCTGGTGTCCTGCGGACATGCCAGGAGTTCCCAGGGAATTCGCCGAGCACGCACTCAATGTCTTTCCAGACACCAAGTCAGTCAAGAAGTCCATCCGGAGACTGTCTGAGCCACGAGCCGAAGCCATCGGGAAGGAAATAAACAGGCTACTCGCCACAGACTTCATCAGGGAGATCAAAGAAGGCGAGTGGCTCGCAAATACAGTGATGGTTCCCAAGAAGGACACGGATATCCTGCGGATGTGCGTGGACTTCACGTCGCTGAACAAACACTATTCAAAGGACCACTTCCCTCTTCCTCGGATCGACCAGATCATCGATTCGACCGCAGGATGCGAGAAACTCTCCTTCCTCGACGCCTAATCAGGCTACAACCAGATTCGACTCAAGGTCGAAGATCAAGAGAAAACGGCGTTTATTACACCGTTCGGAGTGTTCTGCTACAACACAATGCCCTTCGGGCTAAAGAACACAGGTGCCACGTACCAGCGATGCATGCAGGCATGCCTCAAGGACCAGATCAGTCGCAACGTCCAAGTCTATGTCGACGACATAGTCATCAAAACCAGGGAGGCAAGAACGCTCATTGACGATCTCCGCGAGACGTTCGATAACCTCGATCGCTATAGGATCAAGCTCAACCCTGAAAAGTGCGCCTTCGGCGTCCCATCGGGCCAGGTACTTGGGTACTTCATCTCTCAGCGAGGGATAGAGGCGAACCCGAAGAAAATCAGGGCCATCATGGCAATGGAGAAGCCGAAAAACTTCAAGGGTGCCCAGCAGCTCGCAGGACGAATAGCGGCGTTGAGCAGATTAATCAGCCGCATGGGAGAGAAGGCCCTGCCATTCTACCAGCTGCTACGCAAGGCAGATAAATTCGAGTGGACGCCCGAAGCCGACGATGCGTTCGAAAGCCTCAAACGGCTACTCTCCACCTCGCCCGTTTTGGTCACGCCAAAGGAGCGCGAGCCTCTGCTGCTGTACATAGCAGCCACACACCAGGTGGTCAGCACCGTGCTAGTGGTCGAACGACCCGAAGAAGGAAAGACCCATGGGGTCCAACGCCCAATCTACTACCTCATCGAGGTACTGACGCCAACAAAGCAGAGGTACCCTCACTACCAGAAACTCGCCTACGGCGTGTTCATGACGGCTCGACGGCTGAGCCATTACATCCAGGAGCACCAGGTGATGGTCGTCAATGAGGCACCCCTGAACAGCATCCTGAATAACCCAGAGGCCACAGGACGCGTGGCCCTATGGGGCATCGAGCTATCACCCCTAGACATCGTCTACGAGAAGCGACTCGCAATCAAGTCTCAAGTCCTCCCGGACTTCCTTGTACACTGGTTGGAGCTGCAGCTGCCAGACACCCCAGACATGTCGCAGTCATGGACGATGCACTTCGAAGGCTCCAAGCGTGAAGCTAGATCAGGAGCCGGGGTCATACTGACCTCCCCGCAGGGCGACCAGATGAAGTATGTCCTCCGGATGAAATTCCGAGCTTCCAACAACGAGGACGAATATGAAGCCCTCATCCACGGCATGAGGATGGCAAAGATCTGCGGTGCAACGCGCCTGGTCATCTATGGTGACTCCAACCTCGTCGTCCAACATACGATGAACGAGTGCGACGCACACGCCGAAAACATGATCGCGTACCGTGCACTCTACAACACACTCGAAGGAGAATTCGACGGCTGCGAGCTTCGGCACGTTGGAAGAAAAGCATCGAGGAAGCCGACAGACTCGCCAACATCGGCTCCACCTGCGAAAAGGTGCCACCGGGTGTGTTCCTCGAACAAATCTACGTGCCATCCATTAAGCGGAAATTCTCCAAGGGATCACCCGAAGAAGCAGAACACTCGGGGGCTACGCTACCCGAAGGACACGAAGGACCCGAGAAACTGGACACAGAGGTCGCTATGGTCAACCTGATGCAGGTCATGGCAGTCGAAGAAACTTGGACGTGACCGTACCTCCAGTTCTTGATAAACGGAGAACTGCCTGACAACCCGACGGATGCCCGGCGCATATCTCGTCGGTCAAAAGCTTTCACCATCATCAATGGAGAGCTGTACAAGCGCAGTATTACGAGTGTACTACAAAGGTGCGTCACCATCGGTGACGGGAAAACCATCCTCCAAGACATCCACGAGGGCATCTACGGCCATCACGCAGGCAGCCGCTCCCTTGTCGCCAAAGCTCTACGTGCTGGATTCTAATGGCCAACGGCCATGAGCGATGCAAAGGACATCGTCCGAAGATGCAACGGGTGCCAAAGGTTCGCCGACAAACCACACGCACCCGGGTCAGAGCTCAGACCCATACCTATAGCCTGGCCCTTTGCTCAATGGGGCCTCGACATGATCGGCAAACTGCCAAAGTCCTTGAAAGGGAGGCACGTCTACCTCCTGGTCGCAGTCGACAAATTCACCAAGTGGGTCGAAGCCACGCTGGTCACCAACCAAAAAGGCAAGACCGCCGTCAAGTTCTTTGAATCCATTGTCTACAGGTTCGGCGTACCGCACAACATCATCACCGACAATGGATCGAACTTCATCTCCAAAGAATTCCAAGACTTCTGCGAAGGCCTCGGGAGAAACATCACATACGCCTCAGTGGCTCACCCGCAAACGAATGGGCAGGTCGAAAAGGCCAACGGCCTAATTGGCGCTGGCATCAAGAAGCGCCTCATGAGCCCACTCGAACAAAAGGCTGGAGCCTGGACGGAAGAGCTACCATCCGTCCTATGGAGTTTGCGCACCACGCCAAACAGCTCCACCGGCTACACGCCGTTCTTCATGGTGCACGGAGCCGAAGCCGTTATACTAGCTGAAGTACGCCACCAGGCCCCCCGAGTCGTCGCTTACAGCGAAGCCGAATCCACGGCTGCACTCGAAGACGCCGTCGACACACTCGACGAGGCAAGAGACGTAGCAGCAGCTCGATCAGCGGTGTACCAGCAGAGTCTTCGCAACTACCACAGCCGCCGCCTCCGCCCAAGGTCCTTCGTCGAAGGAGACCTCGTCTTGCGACTCAAGCAAGAGCGACCAAAAAAATTCGAGTCACCATGGGAAGGGCCCTACATCATCACCGAAGTCATCCCAGGTGGCGCCTATCGCCTCAAGCACGTGGAGTCTGGAGTCGCATACTCCAGCCCATGGAACATCGCACACTTGCAACGATACTACCCCTAGCTACCTACCCCTTTACTTTCAATAAGGCTTTTTAGCCAAGGCTATTCAGCCGAACAATGTACTTCCTCCATTACGATATAAATAAAGCTAAGTGTCTCGCCCCAAAATTTCGTTCGCTATTTGCAACTTTACTTCATGCTACAAACACACTTGGGGGCTCCCCCCACCTCATGATTTCATCGACTGAGGATAACACATGTACACCTGAGTAGCTGACAACGTCAGGCTAACGAAAAGGACACGCACTCAAATAAAAGCACTACGTGCTCAAACAAACCTTTATAACAAAGGGCACAACATGCCAGTCGAAATATACAAATTTTACATCTATCTCTTTTACAGGTACTACCTATTCTGAAGAATAAATTGAGCACGCTGCTCAAACAAATCGACGACCTGCTCGGCATACTGCCTTACAGCCGCATAATGCGGACGCATATCCCACTCGCCACCATCCGGCCGAAGAGGTGGCCCGGCCGCTACAACAGACAGATCTACATCAGTACAATGCAGCCTAACAAGGGACAACGCAGCCTTCACCCCTGTGACGAGCTGCTGCCTCACCAATTCCTGGACACGAGTCACGCTCCAAAATCTAGACAGAAGACCGGACAGGGTTGTTGGCACAGCATCCAGGGGAAACATCACATGCAGAACCGACGAGAGTGAAGTCTGCACTTGACGAAGCACCCGCGATACTTGGTGAACGCGATCCTGCACCGTTGATAGTGCCATGGCACGGTCGCGATCCATCCAGAAGAACCCGCCAGCTTCCATGTCCTGTTGAGTCAAACAATTGACCCGAACAGCAACACGCTCTTTCTCCTCCCTTGGAGCAAGGTTAGCACCTGCGATACTCGCACAAAAGTAAGATGCAAGGCCAGCATACGCATCCGAAGAAATGAGCAGCAGCTCGAAAAAACTTACACTGAAGCTGCTCAGGGAGTCAAAGCAATTCCGCCATCAAGTACTCCTCTCTGGCCGAACCGCGATCCGCCTTGGACTTCCAAACGTCGGCATGGCCACGCACCCCAAGCAACTCCTTCTCGAGACTACAAACACGGTCTCGAAGGAAAGCAAGCTACGACGAATCATCCAAGGATGGCCGCAGCCGCGCGGCATGCGAGGCGTCAACGGGATCAGCACCCGAAGGACCCTAGAGCAGCAGAAAGGCAAACGACATGAACACTCAGACAGAGGAGAACACATCTCAACAGAATTCATTAAGTGCATAAAAGGCCACTACGTGGCACAAGGATTTGATCATCAACATAATTACAGCAAAATAAAACTAAAGCTATCCTACAGCTACAACACCTAGGATGTGACACCCTGAGTTGCCTCGGAGCCGTACTGCCTCGCCTTGGCTTCCCTCTGCTGCCGTAGTGCGTACTCGGCCAGTAGATCAATCAGCTTTGGCCTATATAACTTACAACGAGCAGAATAGGTAGCGAAGGCTACCTCGGATCCATCCGCAGTCGTCGGTATCCGGGAGGTGATCTGGGGAAGGTCCAGCTCCGCTCCAGCCGCCAAAGCCATCGCTATCCCGACAGATGCGCTGATGCCCTTCTGCTTGCGCTTGTACGCCGCAGGCGCTTCGGCTGACAGCGCCTCCGCAAGGGCGTCAACATCATCAAGGGCGGCGCCCTTGGGGACAAGCTCCATGTAGAAGCGACCAAGGACCTCCTTGGCCTTGGCAAGTGAGCTGATGACGGTGCTGCAGCAATCTTCGACCGCTGCAGTAGCATCATCTAGAGCACTCCCGTGCTCCAGAGAACCGCAGTCAAACTCGACAACCATGGCATCTGAGACAATAAAGAGAAGCAATGAGCAAAAACTCCGCAGAAGAAATACAAGAAAATGCAAGCGAAGGTACTCACCCGAAACAGCCTTGGCAGCCGTCATGAGCTTGCCAGCCACCTCTCTTTCACGCGCAGTCGGAGCAGTGGAAAGTTGCTCCTCGCGGTCCGTGGCCTCCTGCTTCAGGCGCTCCTTAGCCTCGGCCGCAGTAGCCAGCTCCATATCGAGGCGCTCCTTCTCACCAAGGGCGACCTCGGCCTTCTTCTCTGCTTGACCAAGGCTCTTTTTGAGAGCATCGATCTCACGAAGGGAGGTGTTATGCTCCTATGCATCCAAAAAATACAGGTGTCAGATAACAGGACAAGAATACACAAAGAAGCAAACATCAAAGGCATAACAATACCTTGAAGCTGTTTGAGGCTGGCCTCCAGCACCAGGTTCTCCTACTCCAGTCGCTTGGCATCCTGCACAAAAGGCTGTAGGAAGAAGACCTACCAGTCAGAAAAAGGACTCGGGGGCTCCGCCCAAAAGAAAAGAACAGAAGAAAAATACACACACGAAAACGCTCGGGGGCTCCCCCCGAGACTCGAAGGAAGAACAAAACAAGAAAACTCTTTTACAAACGCTCGGGGGCTCCCCCTATGGCAGGAGACTTACATGATCTGATGGCGACGTCGAAGGTCCGCCAGCAAAATTCTGAGGCGCAACCACCTAAACCTCCCGCAGAGGAGGGTTCGGAGCAGCGCCCTCGGAAGTTGCCACAGTCTGAGGAGGAGGAGACGCGACTTTTGACTCCCCCATCATCTCACGAGCACCATCGCTAGAGGAGTCGTTGGAAGAGTTCCTGCGCACGAACAAATTAGTACAAGAACAAAGTAAACAGTATAGAAAACGAAGTGCAGAGGAAACTTACGAGTCAAGCTCACTCAGGTTGAAGATAGGAGGGGTCCTTGGGACCCTCTTCTCCTCTTTCTTATCTTCCTTCTTCTCTTCCTTCTTTTCTTCCTTCTTCTGCTTCGCTGGCGGGTGCGGCGCTACAGCCCGCACAGGAAGAGCAGGAATAGGAGAGGAAGAGCCTCCATGCCCATCACTATGACGCTCAAGACACAGGGGATTCCTAGGAGTCGGAGGAGTCGAAGCATCCGAAGACTCTCTGGAGCTCCGCGATCATTTGCGAGTGTGGTCCTCGCTCGACTCGTTGGCATCTTCAGCCGGAGATCGCGCCGATGGCAGCTCGGACATGGAATCCACCACATCATTATCCGGAGCATCCGGATATACTTCGGGTAACAGAGGCGACATACCCGGCACTTTGAAGCTCTGCATAAGAGAAGAACAATTTGTTAGCAAACAAACACAAATACAATGAAGTCGAAAAATAGCGCTACTACACCTGTGGAACAGGAAGTGAAGAATAAAACGGAGGAGTCAGTGACTTCCCCGGGATATCCTCTCCAGCCTTGAACTTCAACAGCAAACGAAGGGCCCTGTCGAGATCTCCCTGGGAGAATTTCTCAGCCGAAACTCTCGTCGGATCACGCCGGCCAGCATAAAGGAACATTGGGTGCGCCCTAGCCTGGAGTGGCTGCACCTGACGCTTGAGAAAGGTGCGGATGATATCCACACCATTCACTTCCTTCTCGGGAATCAACTGGAGATCCTCCACCCGATGATAGAGAGCCTCTATCTCCGCCACCTCGCCATCCAAGATCTTGTTTTTCCAAGATCTTTTCGGCTCAATCTTTTGGGAGGGGTCGAAAGGAACAAGACCAAAATCTTGCCCAGGTACTACGGAGTCGCGGATATAAAACCATCGCCTCCGCCAGTACTGGATAGATTCGGACATGGAAAAAGAAAAGAAAAGCAGATTGGGCTTGAGGGAAATGATGCAACCCCCAATGGGATAAACACCATCCGAACCAGATTGCCTCTTCATGGAATAAAGTTTCCGAAAGAGGCCAAAGTGCGGCTCAATACCGAGCCAGCACTCGCAGAAAGTGATAAAACAAGCAATGTGAAGAAGGGAATTGGGGGAAAGATGGTGCAATTGGACACCATACAGAAAAAGCAGTCCACGAAGGAAGTCGTGGACTGGGAAGGAAAATCCGAGAATAACAAAGGCAAGGAACATAACCCGATACCCAACGGGAGGACGGGGGATTACCTCATTGCCTGGGAGTTTAAAGGCCTCCCTATCCCGCGGGATCAGGCCCCGCTCGCAAAGCTTGCGGAGATCACTCTCCCGCGTCTCCGATCGCCGCCAGCCGCCGTCAGTGACACGGGTAGCGGCGGCACTTTTCTTCCCTCCAGCGGTGCTGGTACCAACCGCAGACGGTGATTTCTTCGGCTTCCCCATCGCGGTATGGCGGCGCCGGCGGCAAGAGCGCAGGATGGAAGAAGGAAATTTGAAGGAATATTCCAGCCCGCAGCAAGAGCTCTCAGAACATAAAGAATCAGTGAAAGCACGAACAGATGCGGTGAAGACAAACTAAAGTTTTCCCCAAGGATTATAACGACGAGGAAGAAGCACGGCAGCCGTCCATCAAGAAGACCTAACGCCAACGGCAGGATCTGGCCATACACGTGTCAGCATCACAACGAACCGTCGCTAACACGCCGTCCACTACGTGCGGAAATCGAGGCAACGCGGTAATTATCTCCATGCCGCGCGTGACCGGTCAATTCAAGGTCAGACAGTGGGACCCATGTTCGTCCAGTCAAGTCATCTCTGGCGCAGCAGACGCTTGAGGTCATCGATAGTCAGCACTGACGTCATCAAAAGCTACACTAGCAACAGCTACAATTTTTTCGGTTTCAAAGCTAAGAGTACTCACTCGAATCTATGATTCGACCAATTACTCGGGGGCTACTCCTATCAGGAGCGCTGGCCGCACACCCGAAAGATGAATAGAAGCGAACTATTACTTCGAGTCCTCCGTCGAGTCTACGACTCCACTACGTACTCGGGGGCTACTCCCATAGGGAGGATGGATTTAAGCATCCGAAAATTTTGTGTCCTACGGACTTACAACTGAATAACGTCTGAATTAAAGTCTCCGCTCGAGTCTACGACTCGAACAGACACTTGGGGGCTACTCCCATAGGGAGCGCTGGTCTCGCACCCTATGAATTCTTCGACCGCGATCCTTCAGATCAGCATACAAAAACTTTTCGGCAACTCTTCCCCAACTAAACGTTAAGTGAGCAACGTTCTCCTTGACCACCCGAAACACCTCCGCGGTGATAAACATTCGGATGCTGTGTCTGCGGCACAAAGATAAGACCTACAGATATCATCTGATGGCCTGGCAACGCACACGACTGCGCTCTACTAGTAAAAACCCGTGCTAACAGGTGCGATGAAAAATCCCGACGGACGCGTTGGGTACGTCAATTAAATTCACTGGAATTCCACTCCTATAAGTCCTCCGCGGCCTGAGTCGAATTACGCCAGCATATGTTCTGGTTTCGAGTTGAGGGACTCCAACCTGAAGAAGATCGTGTTGTTTTGTCCTAAGACAGTTAACTGACCCTGATCCGTCGGGTGAGTCAGGCACACGCATCAACAATCCCTGCACAGGAACTATTGAAATACATAGTCGCACCCGAAAGATTGCAGAGTCCTCAGCCGAATCTACGATTCGACTGAACACTCGGGGGCTACTGACATGGTTATACCCCATGGGTACATGATCTCAGCATACCTAGTCTAGCCCAAGGAAGGCCCACGGCAAATATACGCCGGCCCATGAAGACTTTCGGGTGGCCAAGGCCCATGACGCCTTCAGATCCTTGGAGAGCAAGACTAGAGTAGATAGGAAATTCAAAGGGGTAAAACCCTAGAACTTGTAACCGACTAGGTCTATGCCCGGGACCTTCCTGAGTCTATATAAAGGCTAGGAGGGCACGACCTAGATCTCCTCCTTATACTTTTGCATACACACCTCCACGCCAGATTGCATCTGCGCACCCCTGTAATCACCGGTTCCGCCGTAATCAAGAGCAGACAAGCAAGAGTAGGGTTTTCCCTCCGGGGGCCTGAACCTGGGTAAACCTTGTGTCACCGTGTTGCTTGTTTGCTAACCGTTCCATGATCTCCAGCATCCCCATCTTCTCCAAAACCCAAGTCCATAACAATGGGAATTGATGAGATCAAACCTCGTCACCACTCCATCAGCTATTTTCTGTCACCGTTACCCCATGTCAACAACAAGTCAGAAGCTCTTTTCTGGCACCGTTACCACTTGTATTTCACTATCTCTTCGCCGAACTAGTGCACGTATACACCCGACAAGTGTATTGGGTGTGTTGGGGACACGAGAGACTTCTTGTATCTTGATTGCAGGATTGATTGAGAGGGAATACCTTTGACCACTTCCTCCCTGAGTTCGATAAACCTTGGGTAATCCACTTAAGGGAAACTTGCTGCTGTTCTACAAACCTCTGCACTTGGAGGCCCAACAACTGTCTACAAGAATAGAAGTGCGTAGACATCAGACGACTTGGGAACGAACGTGAAGATCATAGAGAACTTGAACCTAATCGTAAAATTTGGCAAGTTAAGTAATGTGTGCTTAAGGATGCTTCCACGAGGATCGAGGGGGTGATCCTAGATAGGTTCAGCTGATGATGATTCGGTGGATATAAAAAGATGATCAAGCTAGAGATATTGCTCTCTTATCCCCTTTTAAAATATTCTGATTAGACAAGATTCTTCTCCCTCTTGTTTTACAAAACGAAGATGGCTTTATGAAAAACAACTCCACCAGCCATAAGTCTTGCGGAGTACACCTTGTACTCACCCTTACTTCGTTGATACTTTTGCAGCAGAGTAAGTGTTACCATAGAAGATGAGTTCTTCACGGCATCGACATCGATGAGTAGTTTGGAGTTCCCAGTCGGCAGTCTGGGATCTATGGATTGGACGTCATTGTTATGCTTCAGGCCTCTTAGGCCATTTGTTAAGTTTGCTATACTTAATAACATAATTTTTCTTCCGTTGTTTGATGTTTGTGGTTAGTGACCTCTGCTTGTAATATTTTGGTTCTTTGCTCAGTTATGAGCTTGCTGTAATAAATTTTGTGTCGTAGGGTCACTGTTGTGTTACCTATTCTCTCTCTATACGCTTTCGAGATTAAGTTAGACTTATGTTCAGACGAAGGTCTGGTATTTGTCTAGCCTTAATCCCGGGGGTGTGACAGGTTTTGGTATCAAAGCAGTACCGGCTGTAGGAAACCTTTCTACTGGTCGATGTTGAGTCTAGTGTTTGTGAAAACTATTTTCAAAGATGAAAATTATGTTCGAAAACTCTGGTATGCTTCTTTTTCTCCTTATCTAGTTTCGTTCTAGCTCTGGGTTATCTTGTCCTGTTTTGATTTGGAAAAGTTTTGCTATCTCGTCCAGTCTTTCAAAACTTAGGTGCCTCTTCAGGCATGTCGGTTCTTAACCATTTGACCTAGTGATTGAGTTATCTAGAGTCAGTTTTGTGTGTTCCTTGTTTCCCTTTGTTCTGTTCCTTCTGCGAGATTTCTTTCTATCACAATCTCTTTATTTTATGGGTCCACAACATCATGTTTATGGTCCCAAAGTGATATGTTCTAGGCCTTGAAGTTTCCTTTCGCCTCGTGTGCCTCCTTGTCATTTGTTTGGGTACTTCCGAAGTTGTTTCTTCTCTTGGAAGTTACCTCGTGATCACTATCTTGTAGTGCACGCTTTGTCACTCAAGTAGCAGTTACTCCTTCCTTGGGATTTAACCCTTCGACTTGAACCTAATATCCCCGATTGTGCTATATTTTGGTGTTGCGAATCTTGTACATGAAGCTGAACTTTAACCCAAGATCCATTTTGCTGACCCCTGTGGTTAATGTTTACACATTACCTCAGAATGACTAGTTCCTTCTAGTATAGCCTCCAAGCTTGTGCATATTGTCGCTAATGAACATTGACGATAAAGGACTTCCCCTACCACATGCTATGGCAGATGTTCTTTAAAAGAACCAAACAGATCACAATAAGAGTGCTCTTCGTGAGTCTCACTCCTACACTCGTGACTCCGCCACACCTTACTTTTTCTATGCATCGGTTTTCGGAAGATTGTTGACTTATGCATCCACATCTCGGGATTCTAACCTAAGCATGTTCTTTACCCTTGTTGTTTTCCGACCTTTGTCTACCAGTTGGTAGCCAAGTAGTAAATATGCATCGGTGTCTTCCGATGCAAGATACTCTTTTGGTCCATCATGATAAACCAGTTCAGGATGTCAGGAGAAACAAACTCCAATACCTCGTCATTTCTAAGACCAGGTCAGAGTGTTGTAATCCACAGATCAATAAGCATTGATTAGTTTATGTTTTGTTCCACCTTAAAGTGTCACACTCTTTTATACTAAGAGGTCATGCTGAGTTTCATGACCCTCTTAATGAAATGATGCTCTTACACATATTACCCACCTATCCTCTAAGTTCTTCGCACTTATGAATGATGCGTGTGCGTAATAATGTGGTCATCTGAGATTCTTAGCAATTGTTATTGCTTTGAACTTCGAGGAAGTTTGTATCATTCTTAGCGTGATTGGTTAACCCTATCACTAAGCGAAGTTTGATTGTGCTATCAAGTTCGATATTCCAATACACCCTCTTCAGTCAAAGAGTTAGGCTTGTGCCGAAGCTCTGAGACTAGGTTATCTTGCCTTACAAAGCATGTTTCCCTCTTGAGCTCTATGACATGTCGGTGGTCCGTGATATTCTGGATGTCTTCTAGAAGTATCACCATGTTGCAACATGACCGTGTTGTCAGGTTCTTGAGCAAGCTGTTTCTTTAAAACCGCTCCTTTCTCCAAGGATCCGTACTAGATACCCCTGAACTAGCTAGTTGAGCATAAACAACAACTTGGAGAGTTGTAAGACAAAAGTTCTATCCAACTCTGTTCCTCCTTAAAGGGATGTCTAGTTTTGTTCATGTTGAAGTAAGATAGTATGTCCTTTCTGGTTATGATGTCTTTCCACACCTTTCATTTGATCTAGTAAATCGTCAAATCAAACTCAGTTCCAAGGACAATCTTGATGGTGTATCTACTTGTGATGTCCCACTTAAGTACATCTTCATGTCCTCTGGTATGACCAATGTCTATGCTTTCTTCATACAACATGTGATCCATCTTCTTGGAGTTCATAGATAATTTTGTTATTGAGCCCATCAATGACATCCTTACCTTCTCCATGAAAGACTAAATCCATATGAAACATTTGGCCTCAATGTTGGGAAACTTTTGAGAACCATCTTCGTGTTATCTCGAAGTATGTGTTCTGGATGTTAGAAGTAACCTTCTCTGTTTCACGTGCAAATGTTGAAAGATGTTGCCGTGGATTCTAGTAGAGTTGTCTTTGTTTCCTCGGTAAATCATTCCAAATTAGTCAAGCATGTGCAAAGAATTCTTGATATGGTAGGATGTTACCTACACATCTCGAGAAGATCCTCCAATCACACCAAGCCATTGATTGATTCGTTCACGGAAGATAAGAAGTCCAACAAAACTTCTATATCCTCCTAAATGTTTCCTAAACAAGATTCAGTTGTGTTTCATTGCAAACAATTCATGTAGTTGATGTTATCTCTTGATAACTTGCTAATACATGGAATTTGCAATCTAGCTCATCTTTTGGAGCTTGACATTGAATTTTGTGTCTTGAGAATCTAGTAACTTTACCTTTGTGGTGAATGTTGCACACTTTCTATTGGACATGCTGAGTCTGAAGTATCTCTCCACTTAATCAAAGCTGAATCTCAAGCAGCAATAATGATCGGTGTTCCTCAAAGTTATGACGTAGGTCTATTGTAACTCTAGAAATATTGATGTAACGGTTGGCACAATCAGTCGGAAGACCTATTGCCATATCCGCTTGAATTAGCAATCACAACCACTCTTCATAAGTCATCTTCTATAATTTATTATAGGAGTTGTGCTTATGGTTTCATTTGTAAACGAAGTCTGACCTCTACTTGATGACTGGTTAAAGGCTTGTCAGTAGCCTACTACCGGTGTTTCGAATATCAAGGAGAACATTTAAAGTAGAGTAGCTAAATGTCTCTCGATCGATCCTGTAGAACCTTATATGATGGCAAGCTTCTTGTTATGCCAAGTACTTGGAGTCTGAGAATGCAGTTTCTTTCTTCTCGTGTCATCAGGAATCTTCTAAACTATTCATCTTGGTGGTGTAAAGTGATATCGTGATCTTTGGCAAGGATTTTGATAATCCTGGATGAATTAAAGAGTTTCTTTTCCGCTTTCTTAAACATGTTCGAAGTGCGACCATGATTTTGGTAATCAACAGTTTCTCTTGTTACATGTTCCTTGTGACTCTTACAAGTCCTCTCCACCAAAACACCTTTCTGTCTTGGCCTTGTCTTGAATGAAGGAGTGACCCTTCTGTGTTAAAAGTAGTTCAACATCTTGGTTTTGTTCGTATATATCTTTTCCACCTATAAATCTCTATTAATTTGTTTAGTAGAGGTTTACCTCTCGAAGTCTGCGTAAATTTCTCCATTTGTTGGAAGTCTCCTTCCCTTAGAAGTCAAAATTCTTCTGCAAGCTCCATGGTCTCAATCCTTATGAATACCAATTATCTGTCATCTTGAAACCATCTCCTTTTGTTTTCACCATTACCTTGACGTGGTTCATGTTTGTTGGCTCTAGAGATGTTTGTGAAGCATCTATCCATGAGTTGACCATGAGATACTCAGTTTGTGGTTCTGTGTCACTCCCTCTCTTCCTTAGTGTGAGCAGCCACCTCGAAGATTACAAAGAGCTTCATCCATTCGTCATGGTGGCATGGTTCAATCGCTTCGAGAAGATCGTCGAAGTTCAGTGTAACCCTATTCCTTCTATCTTTCTACCTAGGAATATCGGGACGAGATTCTTTTAAGGGGGATAGAATTGTAACAACCCTAGTTTTATTAATATCTAATTAGGAATTGATTGTGTATTCATGAGCATCATCTTAAAATGCATGCAAGAAAAAGAAACTAGAAACCCTAAACCCTAACTCTCCCTCTCCCTAGTTTTCCCTCTTATTTGAAACACATTCAAATGGTTTTGAATATTGAAAAGTACAAAAATATTTGGAACCCAAATGGTTATAAAGGGTCTCCATGGTATTTTAAATATTTACAAAAGTTCTGGTAATTTGAAATTATACAAAACAAATTACAAAATGAATATACAAATGGAAAAGAGCAAACAAAAATTGAAAAAAAGGTTTTTTATAAAAAAATGGAGCCATCTAACCCTCTCACTCCACAGCCCCGTCGGCCCATCTCTCTCCTCTCCCTCCCTTCCGCTCAGTGCCCGTAGCCAGCAGCCGCAGCCGGCCCAGCATGGCCCACTCACGGCCCGTCACTACTAGAAAAACGCCTATTCGTGGCGCACCTGAAAAGGCCTTCCGTGGCACACTAGCAGTGCGCCACGGGCCTCGCGCTACGGCTATCTCGTAGCCGTGGCGCACTGCATGGTGCGCCACGGTTATATCGAGATAGGCGTGGTGCACTACTAGGTGCGCCACGGGTAGGGGTACATGGTGCGCCACAGATGCGTTTTTCAAAAAACAAAAAAAAATGCAAAAAACACCCTCGTTTTGAATTGCAAAAGCAATCGGGTTCGTGCATCGCCGCCGCAGTCATGTCACCTCGCCGGTGCATGGCCATGGCAGGGAGGTGCGGGAGGGGTCGTGGCCGCTCTAGTCCTCCCCGGGGTCGAGGTGGTAGGAAGGGTGTGGTTGGAGAAAGGAAGGTAGGAAGAGAGGGAGGAAGGAAGAGATGGAGGAAGAGAGGGAGGAAGGAAGAGAGGGAGGAAGGAAGAGATGGAGGAAGAGAGGGAGGAAGGGAGGTCGGACGCCGTCGTCACTTCAAGGAGAGGAGGAGGCCGCCGTTGCATCGCCGCCGCGCCACCGTCACTTCAAGGAGAGGAGGAGGCCGTCGTCGCGCCGTCACTGCAAGGACATGAGAAGGGGAAGGAGGAGAAGGAAGAAGGAAGAAGGAGAAGGAAGAAGGAAGAAGGAGAAGGAGAAGGAAGAAGGAGAAGGGAAAGGAAAAGGAAGAGGGAAAAGGGGGAGGGAAAAGGGGGAGGGAAAAGGGGGAAGGGAAAGGTAGGTGGGCGGGGTGAGAATTCGAAATTTGAATCCCGCCCAAGCTTATCCGTGGCACACTAGGTGGTGGTGCGCTACGGGTAAGTCGCCCTCTATTTTTTTTCTGCAGAAAAAAACGGTCTTTTGACCGTAACTTTTTACTCTTTTTGAATTTTGAAAATCTAAAAAATCGCTAAACGACCGGAGGTCCTTGCGAGCAGATGCGAAATCTCGTTCTCGTCATTTTGGTATATTATACGATTTGTTTCTATATCGTATGCAAAAGTTACGGCCTTTTTACCGTGGCATGACTTTTTTTGCAAATAAAGTCGAAACTCATGTTTGTTAATTTTACTAGAAGCTATACCACATTACCTACCTAAATATGAAAGGATTTAATTTTTTGAAGTGTTTATCATTTTCTTTTATTTTTTGCAAAGCCTAAAAAGGCGATCCACGGGGGGGGGGGTGGTGGTGGAGTTGGTGCATGCCACTTATCCGTAGGGCACTAGGGCAGAGTGCCCTACGGCTAAGTTGACCCAGCTGCAGTAGCAAACATGCCCGTAGCGCACTAGGTCAAGGTGCCCTACGGATAAGTGACACATCCGTAGTGCACCTTGACCTAGTGTGCTACGGGTATGTGTGATGTGGCCACATGTTCCCTGGCCCACACATAGCCGTGGCGCACCACCCCCATGTGCGCCACGCTTATGATAGTTAACCGTAGGGCACCCGTGGACAGTGCGCTATGCCTATTTTACACGTGGGGCACCACTAGCAAGTGCGCCACAGAAGTGTGGATTACCTATAGCCATTATTTCCTAGTAGTGCGTATCCCTTCGGCATCTTTCCATCGTCTTCCTCCTCACCGACGGATGCAGCGAAGCAGCTCGCAGTCGAGCGCTCGTCGCTAGAGTGCGCTGCGATTCATGTCGCCGCCCTATTGCCTATAAGTATGCCGTGCCGCCGCTCGACAACCCTAGATTCACCTTATCCTCTTCTCCCCCTCGTTTCTCCACTCGGCACCAAAACCTAGCTCCAGATGATTCGGTGTCCCCGACGCCTCCAGGCTCCCCGAGCCATGTCGTGATGCCCAGGAGCTTCGCCTCGTCGCCCTCATCGTCTTTGTAGAATAACACACGCCGGGAAGCCACCTGTGCGCCGGAATCGAGTTCACTGTTCTGTCGGCCGTCGTCGTCGTTTCCATCGATTCTCCACCGTCTCTGCTCCCCTTGCCTCTCCGACACCGGCACCGTGCTCCTGGTGAGATTCTGAGCACGACAGTGCTCTCCTCTTCCCCCCCTCACTCTCTTGCGTCCTTCCCACGAGCACCTGCCATCGCCGCCGCTGTTCTTCGCCGTCGTCGTCGCTCCGGCGACCTCCTACAAGCTGCGCTGCCACTTTCTGTCTCTGGGCGATGCGCTGAGTCCAGCGTAGCTAGCCCCGTGACCCCACACATGCTAAATCAACAGATCGATCAAAGATCTATAAGGATTGCTCCTGGCTGACATCAGCATGATTCCATGCCTACGGAATAATTCTTTTCGTTTTCTTTTCTCAATTCCGTAAATAATTGATGTAATTATTTCAGTAAAGGAAAATACCTGACATGTGGGCCCTTGCTGTAAGTCAAATGAACATATCCAGAAATGTTTCTTATTAATAAAAATATATAAGTAATTTAAAAATGTAAATTATTTTATATATTCCAAAAATTATTTAAAATGGATTAAAAATGGGAAAAATTATAACTAAATCATTTTAAGTCAGAAAAATACAAATAATATATCAAAATGTTCAAAAAAATAAGATCTATCTATTTAAACTATAATCATGCATTGTTAATCAACTTTCATGACAAGTTTAACTACAAGAACATATTGAACCCTCTCATATGAATCTGGGGTTTCTCCGAATTAGGGTTTGGACCCCTCGGGACCCCGATTAATTTGTCAAGCATGCTTTAGGGGTTTATTTCAATTCAAGTTAACTTGTCATATCATCATTATTGTTTGAGCATTGCATCAATGCCATGTGTTGATTGTTTCCCCTTCTTTCCGGTGTTTGGTTCTTTTTTGGTAGAATACGATATCGGAATCAAGATCGAGATCGAAGCCCGAGATCAACACCGTTGAAGCTCGAAGACCAACACTTGATCAACTAAAATCAAGTCAAGTACTAGGTGTACGAAGCTCTGCTTTCTGGATATCAACTGGAAAAGGCAAGCGAAGCCCCACACATGATATAATCCTATGTTTTCAAGTATTTCAATTCTTGTCATGTGCATGCAATTCTAAAGTCTTTTATCGATAGATAGAGTAATCCTATCTAATGCATGTTTACTTTGAAGCCTATATTCCCTGACTAGAGCTATTACACTTGTTGTGCTTAGCCATGCTTAGTTGTTACTACTGGTCCATCCGGTTGATGAATCAGACCTACGAATGAATCTAGTATGACAGGATGTGGTGGTAAGATCAGAGATGAAAGTTAATCATGCTAAGGCTTGTATGGGAAGCCACGGTGGGTTGTGGTTTTTGCAGTCACATACTTGCCACCCTTAGGACCCGATGTTCTTGCCTCTTGAACCAAGATGAGCGTACAGCCACACGGGGGCCTGGAAACCCACTCGGCCAACTAACTTGTTGAGTAGATTCCATGAGTCACATAGTTCGGGCTTTCTATTCGACATAAGCATCTTTGATGTTCTTGAATGGAGGTGAAGGAGGTACATTCATAACAAGTAGGTAAGCGTGGCCGGGAACAAGAGATGCCCGGCATCCGTAATCTTGAACCCCGCACACATCATTAGGGACCGGCTTCAGGACTCGACCCGTTACAGCGGCATCTCCCTAGTGCGTGACTCATGGTCTCGGCGAAAGCAAGGTAAAGGACATGGTCAACCACACTCTGCCGGCCTTACAAGGAAGAGGGCTAATGATCTGGCATTAAGAATCGATTGGTACGTTGTGGGTAAAGTTGTACACCCCTGCAGGGTTATTAATCTTTTCGAAAAGCTGCGTTTGCGGTTATGGACGACTTGGGAATGGATGTGAAGATCATAGAGAAGTTGAACCTAATCGCAAAATTTGCCTAGTTAAGTAATGTGTTCTTAAGAATGCTTCCTCGAGGATCGAGGGGGTGATCCTAGATAGGTTCAGCTGATGATGATTCGGTGGATATCAAAAGATGATCAAGCTAGAGATACCGCTCTCTTATCCCATTTTAAAATATTCTTATTAGACGACATTCTTCTCCCTCTTGTTTTACAAAATGAAGATGGCTTTATGCAAAACAACTCCACCAGCCATAAGTCTTGCGAAGTACACTCTATACTCACTCTTTCTTTGTTGATACTTTTGCAGCAGAGTAAGTGTTACCATAGAAGATGAGTTCTTCACGGCATCGACATCGATGAGTAGTTTGGAGTTCCCAGTCGGCAGTCTGGGGTCTATGGATTGGACATCATCGTTATGCTTCAGGCCTCTTAGGCCATTTGTTAAGTTTGCTATATTTAATAGCATAATTTTTCTTCCGTTGTTTAATGTTTGTGGTCAGTGACGTCTGCTTGTAATATTTTGGTTCTTCGCTCAGTTATGAGCTTGCTATAATAAATTTTGTGTCGTAGGGTCACTGTTGTGTTACCGATTCTCTCTCTGTACGCTTTTGAGATTAGGTTAGACTTATGTTCAGACGAAGGTCTGCGATTTGTCTTGCCTTAATCCCGGGGGTGTGACATTGGTGTAGTGAATTTGGTTCGGGTGATCACTAAAACAATGTGAGGGATATTGTTTTGAGTGGGAGTTCAACAAAAATATGATTAAAAATTGAACAATATTTATCATAAATTAAATCAAAGTGAATTTGCATAGTTGTTGTAGTCATTGGCATCCGTTTACCACCTTGCACTTAGTTATAATTGAGATAATAAAACTATACAATTTTGGGTAAATACTTTATGAACTGGTATCGTATTGTTTTGAAGTGTTAATCTAAAGTTTAAAAGTCCTATTGAAAACTTTTAGTAAGTTCCGGTTACTCCGTGAAGTTTAATAATTGGTATTCAATCAAGAGTAACAATTCTAGTGTTAATATATAAGTATCATGTTTATCTGCATGATTCTTGATATTCAAAAGACTATTTTAATATCAAGGTTATCTAGGAACATCATATGTGGAAGATATTGCGATATCTGAAACGATGTTTTGATTACAACATGATAGAGTATAATATGGCAAAGTTTATGATCTCATATTTGATGGGAATTTTCAAAAGGTTGGAGACGCTAGTCGTCCTAATCCTCCAAATGGTTTTGGAGAGAAACATTATACTCGCAATTCACCGTTATAAGCTAAAGTAGCTTGATCATGAATAGTTCTATGATAAGGATGAATATTTGATGTAGGTAAAATATTTACTACACTAAAAGATTACTAAAGAATGGAATTTGAAAGAACAGCAAACATTTGATGATGGTGATCTACTTCAAAGTGCAAGTCCAAAGACATTGGTATTTAACTATACATGTTTTGGACTATGTTTCATAAGTATGGCGCCACTATTGATGTTGATAGATTCTTTCAAAAAAAAGGAAATAATGAAAGAGAATCTCATAAATATATGGCATAACAGAAAAGACTAGAATTGTTCATCTTAGGTATATAGAAGATATACATGTTATGGATATATTCTTTGCTTGTTAAACAATGTAGTTCTTAAGTATTGGATACTGAATTTGTTGGCGTGAATCGTCATAAGAAACAACATAATTCATGAACTACAATGGCAAAAGTAACTAGCAAAAGAATATGTGATGATGTTCATCGAGAAAAAATAAAGTGTTGTTTTATTGCTCATTGAAATCAAAACTTACCTACAAGATTTGTTTCAATAATTGTTATTTCAATAAGTTATTATGAGAACAAAAGGGTTGTTCAAATAATTGCCGTAATCCATAAAAGATGGATGATTTACAAATCTAGTTGGAGAAATCACATCCATAAAACTAGTGCTAAAAATGTCGAAAGACAATTGATTGAAAGATCACTTAATAAGTGACATCGCTGTTTTAATTATATTGGAAATTAAACATGAAGAAACTTCATGTGGATGGAATTTTGGAGTCTTTTGATTTTTATCAAATGACGCTTGTGAAACTTTCTTAGAGATAATTAAAACTCCGTTCATAGGCCAAAAGTGAACGAATGACTAGCTTATTGGAACTTATACATATAGATGTATGAAGCCCATTATGTGTAGTTGAGAGCGATGGATTTCAACTTCATATGGTTTATCCGAAAATTTGAGTGAATATATGAATATTTACTTAATAAGGATGAAGTGTGAAACATTTAAAAAGTTCAAAAACTTTCAAGATGAAGTGAAAAATCAATGTAACAAGAAAATAAAGAATTTATGATAGGATCATAAAGGAACATATTTGAGTTACAAGTTTAGCATAATACCTTAGATTTGAGGAATCGTTCCGTGGATTTTCATTTCCCAAAGCACCATAAGAGTATGGAGAATTTGAGATATGTAATGAAACCATGTTTGAAGTGGTAAGTTCAAAGGTGTAATTTATAAAATTGCCATTATATTTTAAAGAATAAAGCTTTAGAGACTACCGTTTTTCCACTGAAAAGAGCTCCATCATAATCCATTGAAATGACACCATATAAAGTTATGGTTTTGGATAAAACCTAAGTTGTCCTTTCTTAAACATTGGTATGCTATGCATCAGAAAGATCTTTGTAACCAAAATCGGATGAACATATCTTTGTATGTTATTTCGAATAATCGTTGAGTATTCCTCCATAACACCAAAGACAAAAATGTTTGTCGCTTAGAACGTCAAGTTTCTTTGAGAAAGGAATTTTTCGTGAAAAGTTAAGTGGGAGGACAATAGAACTTTGATAAGGTTGAAAGAACCTTAGCTATATGTGCAAAGTTGCGCAACACCAAAACGTGTTCCGGAGGCAGCAACAATGTTCATGGCTCACGTTCCTCAAAGGTTGTGGTCACGGAAGTCTAAGTTCCTATTGAACCTAGTAGGTCGGATAAACAATCAAATACCAAGATTTGAGGGTTGAACCATTATTTGATAATAAGGAACTGACTACATGCAAAGAAGTGATGATTGGCCCTGACTCCGTCAAATGGCTTGGAGCCATAAAATCCGTGATAGTTCCATACACGAGAAATCAAGCTTTGAACTTGATAGACCCTCTGGAAAGGTGTAAAACCTTTCAGTCATGTTTGGATCAATAAAGAAATAGACATGGATGTTTCACATCTATGAAATAGTCGACATGTTTGGAAAGAGTTCACAACATTGTTCAAAGGTTGACTATGACAAGATTTGATCTTTCATAGTGATGTTTAGTCTAGACGGATTAATGTAGCAACCACTACATATAATTTTGTTATGTGGTAGTTGAATAAACAAAACAAGTTCTTCTGATAGAATTGTTGCCTGGGACGTGTGCATAACACGGTCCATAGGGTTTTGTTAATTCGAAGGATGTTAAAAGCATATGCAAACTACAATGTTTGAAGTGAGCATCGCATAGTTTGAATCTTCACCATGATGAAACTGTTAAAAGAGTTTAAATTCATCAGAGACGATGAAGATGCTTGCATTTGCAAGAAATTAAGTGGGAGCACTAAGACATATTTCTAATACATTATCTGGAAGACATATTGTTGATTGGAAATGATGTATCTTTTATTAACACATGTTAAGAATTTCATCTCGATGAAAGACTTAGGCAAAACCTGAATATTGGCATCAATATCTATATAGATAGATTGAGACGCTAATATGGTTGTGCCAAATGTACATAGATGAGATATTAAATGAGTTAAATATGGAAATGGCAAGAAAGTTTCGTGCCACACAGAAAGGATTAAATAAAAATTCAAGTGTATCGACACTTGGTAAGTGAAAGAAAGATTCAAGTATAGATTGATACTTGATGAATGAAATCACAAAGAGTATTTATATCAATCATATTGTGATATGTACAAATCCAGATATGTCCTATGCTATAAATGTTATGAACATATACCAGAATGATTCATAAGATGATCATTGGACGATAGTAAGGATATTCTTATGACCTTTTGGAAGAACTAAGAATATATTATTTTTGTAGATGTGACAAATAGATGATTAGTTCATTGTAAAAGTACTACATTGATACTATTTTTGTCACAAAGTACAAATTAAGTTTATCTCAATCTAAACTAAGGGTGGCACAATATAATGGAAAGTAAGTTCCATAATGGATTTGGATGAGTTCAAAAGTTAAGACATTGTGACAGATACTACAACAAAAGGCTAAGTATATGACTGCTATTATAGCATCAAAAGAGGGCATTTGTGTTAAGTAGTTTGTTATCAAACTAGGTGTGGTTCACAGCGGGATAGTACCTTGAAGATATATTGTACGCCAATATTATCAACATGTTTTAACCCCAAGGAACCAAAGGTCTCACCAAAGTTATACAAATCCATCTCATTAGAGAATGAGTGATGCGTAGAGACGCAAAGACATGCAATTACACACGGACCTAAAAGAGTCGGATCCGAAGATCAGTTGACTACTAGCAATCATGTAAATACAACACCGGAAAGCCATAGGTGTTGAATACACAAAGATTTGAAACTAGATTATGCCCAAGAGGCAATAATAAAGAGGTTACTATCATATATTCACACTTATGATAAATGTTTACATACCATGCTATAATTCTATTAACCGGAAACATTAATACTTGTGTGATTTGTAAACATAAAAGAGTCCCTAGTAAAGCCTCTTGTTAAACTAGCTTGTTGATTAATATATGATCATGGTTTCCTGATCATGAACATTGAGATGTTATTAACAACAAGATCATATCATTAGGATAATGGTGTGATGGACATACTCCTATAGTTAAGCATAGCATATAGATCAAATCATTTAATATAGTTCAGTTGCTATAAGCTTTTAGATACATAGTAACCTAAATCCTTCGACCATGAGATCATGCTAATCACCATCACTGGATGGATGCTTTTATGACATCAAACACCACACCGTAACTGGGTGGCTATAAAGGTGGCATTGAGTGTTTGGAAAGTATGTGTTGAGGCACATGGATCAAGAGTGGGCTTGTCTATCCATATGACGAATAGATATACTCTGGGCCCTCTCGGTGGAATGTCATCCAATTACCTTGCAAGCATGTGACTGGCTCACAAGGGATCACATATCACACGAACAAGAAAATATTACTTATCGGTAACGAGGTTGAACTAGGTATGCAGAGATACCGACAATCAAACCTCAGATAAGTAAACTACCGCGAGACAAATGGAAATTGGTATCGTATGTAAGTGGTTCATTCGATCACAAAATAATCATAGAAATATGTGAGAGCCATATGAATTTCCAGATTCCTCTATTGGTTATTGATCGGAGAAGTGTCTCGGTCATGTTCGCGTAATTCACGAACCGTAGGAAGACACACTTAAGGATTCAATGTTGTTTAGTAGATATGGAATGTAAGTAGGGAGACTGAATGTTGTTCGGAGTCTCGGATGGGATCCAGGATATCACGAGGAGATCCAGAATTGTCCAGCGAATAAGATTCATATTAGGAAAGTCCAATTCCGGAGTTCGGGAATGATTCCGATGATTTCATTGGAGAGGTTCTAGAAGGGTCTAGAAGGTTCACCGGACCGAAAGGGGAAGGGAACATGAATGTGTCATGGATAAGTGGAATGATTAAATCATGTCCTAGATCACTTGGTTGGCCATTAGCAAGAAAGAAATCAAGCTCCAAATTGAAAGTCAAAAGGCAAGTTTGAAAAGTCAAACTAGGACAATGTGTCCTGGTGGAGGAAGGAAAGAATCCTTCTTTCCCTCCACCACAAGCCAACAAGGAGATGGAGTTGGGGAAGGATTCAAACTGCCCTCTCCCAAGATGCCCTCCCTCTCATAAATAGAGGGGAGGGGGTTCCCCAAGGCCATACACAACCAGCCCCGCCGTGGCGCCGCCGCGCCGTCGCCGCCCTAGCAGCCCGGCCATGCCTCCTCCTCTCCGGCCTTCTAATCCCTAGATCGCGGAAACCCTAGATCCACCGTACCAGCTTCGGCTTAGGCGAAGCCCTGCAGGATCTTCCCTCTACTTTCGACAGCACGCTGTCGTGCTGCCGGAATCGCGATGAGAGAACTACAATCTCCGCTGTCTGCTGGAACAAGGGAGAGGAAGGTCTTCATCGAGTACCAAACGTGTGACCGACTGTAGAAGCGCTGCCGGAACGCAGCACCGGAAGGATCGTCTATGCGATCTTGAGATCAGCAAGTGTACGACTACATCACACACGAGAATCTGCTCTCGTTAATCACTTTGGAATCTTCAAGGGTGAGTACTCTAATCGACTCATTGCTACAATCTAGTAGATAGATCTTGGCTTGTTTGTGATCATGCGGTAGAATTTTTTTGTTTTCCATGCTACAAATACCTACATATGCATGATCATGAGCTTTGTAATAAAGTAGATCTACTTTGCTACTCAAGTGCTTTAATAGATCTCCGGCTCTCCCCACGTGTGTGAAAGTGACAGCGTGCACACCGTGTGGCACTTAGGATAGAGATTACCTAAATACTTGTCATGAGTTATATTTGGAGTTGGATGCCTTATGAAATTGTGGTGTTTGAAGGAACCATCTAGAGCTCAAGGTGACAGTGTGGGGTTATCTAGATGGCGATTGTTGATACGTCGTAAATGTATCTATAATTTTTTATGTTCCATGCTTGTTTAGTATCCACTTTGCTTTGCTTTGTCTGCACTTTGAGGTATTTTTATATGTTTTCTGGTACTAATCTATTAACAATATGCCACAGTGCCAGTTGCCTGTTTTCTTCTGTTTTTGTTTCTAGAAAAGGCAGAGAATCAGTATTATTGGAATTGGACGGGACAAAAGCCAAAGTCAATATTTTACCGTGGGGGACACGGATCCAGAAGACGAGACAGAGAAGATCCACCAGGGGGACACACCCCCTGGCCACCAGGCCTGGCTCACACCAAAGGGGGGCACCCTGGGTGCCCCCTGCCTCGCCTCTTCGCCTATAAGAAGCCCCTGATACCAAAACCCTAAGTATCCGATCAATCCTCCACTAAACAGTCTGTAGCTGCCACCACCATCGTCCCTAGATCGGGGGGATCTAAAGCTCTTCCTGGCACCCTGCCAGAGGGGATATGATCCCGGAGGCCCTCTTCATCATCATGCCATCCTCCGGTATGAAGCGTGAGTAGTTCCACCTTAGACTACGGGTCTATGTAGTAGCTAGATGGTTGTCTCTCCTCCTTTGTGCTACCATGTTTAGATCTTGTAAGCTCCGTTCATGATCAAGATCATCTATTTATAATCATGCATGTCGGGGATCCGATGAATATTGATATTACTATGTCATATTGATTAATGGTTTTGTCTTATTGATTCTATCATGTCTGTTTGTTTGTGATCTTGCATGCTCTCCGTTTCTAGTAGCTATCTTTGCCAAGTAGATGCTAGTGACTCCAAGAGGGAGTATTTATGCTTGATAGTGGGTTCGTGCCTCTATTTAATCTGGAGAAGTGATAGAAATCTCTAAGGTTGTAGATGTGTTGTTGCTACTAGGGATAAAACAACGGTCTCTTGTTCATGGAACAAGTGGATTGTTTACCTTAAAAACTTTGCTTAAAGCAGTTATTCGTTGCTTGCAACTTAATACTGGAGGGGATTCAGATGATAACCTGAAGGTGGATTACTAGTCATAGATGCAGTTGGATGGTAGTCTACGTATCTTGTTGTATTGCCCAATCAAATCTCGTAGGATCATGAATGTCTAGTATTGCATCGATATGCCTTGCTCAGTCCTGTAAATTGCCCTGCTGTAATTTGTTTACCCAGCATGCCATGTTTGTTTATCTTAAGGAGAACACCTCTAGTGAACTATGGATCCCGGTCTAATCTTTACTATTGATACATCTTCTACTGATACTGTTTACTTTCTGCAAACCACCATAACCTTCCACAACATAAAGTTAATCCTTTGTTTTTAGCAAACCAGTGAGATTGACAACCTCACTGTTCGTTGGGGCAAAGTCTTGAGTTTGTGTTGTGCAGGTTTCCAAGTTGCTAGCTACACCTTCGACTCATTTCCTTCCTCCTACTGGTTCGATAACCTTGGTTTCTTTCTGAGGGAAGACTTGCTGCTGTTCTCATCATACCTTCCTCTTGGGGTCTCCCAACGAAGCTCTGCATTGAACTGAGCCACCATCAAGATTTTATGCCGCCGTTGCCGCGGAGGCTAAGGACGGATTCACAAGTGGAGTACTTCACAACCTTTCCCTTTACTTTTTTTTTTGTTTTTCTTAGTTTCTTTTGCTTGGTTTTGTTTGCCTCTTTTTATCAAAACCTCCAAAAAAATTAGTTTCGTTTGGTTTGCTTTCTCTTATAAAAAACACAAAAAAATTAGTTCCTACTCTAGTTGTCACCTTGCTCTATCTCACCATGTTGATTCCCAAGTTCACCCTGAAAGACCTTTCAATAGGTAGTGGCACTATAATTGGGAAAGAAAATATTGAAGAATTATGTAATCATGTTAGCAAACATGAGGATATTCAGGATATATCCTTAGCAGAACTTGCTCCTAGTTATGAAATAGCTGTAGCTTCTTTAGTTCACATGTTGGAGGCTAGGTTTGTTAACCTTAACCCCATGATGGAAATTTTGTTTCTTAAACTAAAGAAGAAGATGATGCTGAAAAGAAAGAATTTATCCTAGAAATTTTACCAAAAGAGTTCAATGATGTTGCTAAGGAAGCCAAAAAGGTCTTTGAACGTGTTAATATGCTAGGCTCATGTGTAGATGTTATGGGTACTTTATCAAAGTCGGATAAAACCAAACCCAGTGGAGAGGAAATTAAGATACCCATACCTTTTAAACTTGTAGGAATTCATGAAGCCTTAGAAAAGAATTTTGATTGGATTGTTCCTGAAAACCCATTGATGAAAGTAGTGAACCTAAGAGAGACGAGAAAGGATCCTCTAAAACTCATTTGGATGAGATACCTTTCCAAGTTGAAGAGACTTCGAAAGTTGATGCTAATGCTTCTTCATTTGAAAATACTTGATTATTGCTTCTTGTGCCTAACTTAAAGGCGTTAAAGAAAAGAACTTATTGAGAGATAACCCAAAATTTTCTTGAGTCTTGGAAGTTATTACCTCTATAATAACCACTCCTTATCCTTTTTATTTGCTTTTTGTGCCAAGAATAACCACTAATGAGAGGGAAGTAAGATTCGGGGAGTTGCTGTTCCGAAACATATTTTTGTGTTCCACCATAAAAATTCGTGTAAAATCTCTGTAAGTCGGATTGAGCTGTAATTTTCTGAATAAATCCCCCTGGTTGTTAGATAACTTTCGTTAGTTCAACACTTTTTGATATGAGCAACATAAGGTCTTAGAAAAAACGGTTTCTACCTGCTGGTCTGTTTTGACCGATTTCTGCCATTATTTGCATTTGCTTCTTATAGATTCCTTTTTGTGTTCATTTTGAGAAATTGAGCTTTTTAAGGGAATTGCTACAGTACCTTGTGTTTTATTGAAATTTTTTCTATTTTGAAACTAAACCCCAAGGGTCTATTATCTTTTGAATACACTAATGTTGCTAATGAAGATTGTGTGAAGTTTTGTATGAAGGAAAATTTTCAGGTGTAGAGGAAGAATAATGTAATGAGATTAAGAATGGACAAAAGCTCAAGCTTAGGGATGCCACCCTGTGTCACCCCAAGAAATATTCAAGAGGTACAAGGGTCAAAGCTTGCGGATGCCCAAGGCATCCCCTTCTTCACCAATAAAAATCTCAGGTCTTTCTAGACACTTCGTTTTTATTGTTTCATGCAATGTTGTGTTGTTCTTGGAGCGTCTTAGTTTTCATTTTTGTTTTCTTAGTTTTCTTGAATAAAGTAGTTTGGACCTCCGTTCTCGTTGTGTTGTTTCAAATAAGTTGATTGGTGTTGGAGATGAGTAGAAAGTTCTTGCTTGAATAGTACAAGATGAGCTTGCTTTGACTATTAATTAGACTTTATCATGTCATGCTAGATTTTGTTTTGACCTTAAGCTTAGTGATAATTGTTGTGGCATGACTTGTTCCAAACAATTGGGACTGCTTAATGTGCCTTGAAGGAATCATGCATTGTTTTAGCATACAAAAGCATAGGATTGCGGTATTCTCCTTGGATGCTTTGTTTGGGTTGACTTGGCACATGCTCACACCATGTTATGACTATGAAAAAGTCACCATAGCCTCTATAATCATTTAGTCCTTGAATTGTAGTACTACTTTATGCTTTGATTAGTAATGTTTTGTCGCTTTGCATGATTATGGCCATTATTGCTCTCTTAGTTGGTCGCTCCCAGTATTTTGCTAGCCTCCACTCGTATGAGTAAGCTCTACTCATGCATCCAACTCCCAAGAAACCAAGTTATTCCAATGTGTCCACTATAAATTACTATGCATGGTGTGTTACACCATTCCAAGTATCTTATTGTTTTCATCAACCTTCCAATTAAAAAGTCTTTGTTATGTAAAAACTTAGTGATTAAAGCTCTCACAAACTTGATGGCACACTTTATTTTTTCTTGCCCCTAATAAACTTGAACCATTGTGTCATCTATGTTGTATATGCTTGCACTTATACATTGTAATTAGAAGAACCATGCTGTCATGGGGAACAGTTTCAACATTGCACTTTGATACGTCCATAACGTATCTAATTTCTGGAACACTTTGCTATTGTTTTTCCTCTATACTTGTGTTATTTGGATACAACTAACACGGACTGACGCTGTTTTCAGCAGAATTACCTTGGTGTCTTTTCTTTGTGTAGAAAATGAACTATTAGGAAAAATCCCGGAAAATAAGCCAAAAAATATATTTCACCAGAAGATCCACGGAGCCAGAAGGGGAGATATAGGGGAGGCCTGGGGGGCCCAGACCCACTCCAGGAGCGGGCCCACTGACCCCGCGCCTGGGGGAGGTCTGGCCACCCCAGGAAGCTCCTCGTCCTCCGTCCGCACCTATAAGTTGCCTTCTGACCTAAAAACAAAGTGGGGTTTGATAGTTTTCCAGAAAGAGTTCCGCTCTGCGCCGCCACCAGAAACCAAGATTCGGATCCAGAAACTCCGTTCTGGCACCCTGCAGGGACGGGGAATTTGGAGAGGATCATCGCCATCGTCCTCACAAACGCATCTCCATCAACCACCGATGTTTCCCTCATCCATGAGTGAGTAATCCCCCGCTGTAGGCATGGGGATGGTAGGGATTGTATGAGTTCTATCAGGTAATCGAATAAGATCTGTTAGGAGCATAGTGCCGAGTATCTCTATTAGTGCTATTTGACTTTGTTGCAACTTGTTGTGCTTAATGCTTGTCACTAGGGCCCGAGTGCCATGATCTCAGATCTGAACTTATTATTGAATCATTATGATAGTATTTTTTATAATCTTATCTGCAATTTGTGTACACATATCATTGTCCGGATCCAAAGGCCCCAAAGTGACAATAATTGGGACAACCGGAGGGGGTGGCTGTGGTGTGAGGATCACATGTGTTCACGGAGTGTTAGTGCTTTGCTCCGGTGTTCTATTAAAAGGAGCACCTTAATTGCCAGTATTTCCCTAGAGGCCCCGCTGCCATGGGCTGGCTGGACATAAGATGTTGTGCAAGTTCTCATTGCGAGCATGTATGACTATATTTGGAGCACATGCCTAGGATTGTTTAGTACTTGGATGCTTATTATTATTTATCTGCAAAGCCCTATTTCTTTGAGGTTATATGTTTAGACTCGTCCATGCAACACCCGTCCATCCATCCCTATGCCTACTGCACTCGAATCCTACTGTTACCGTTACTATTACTATTGCTACTGTCTCACTGTTGTTGTTGTTGCTCCTACTGTTGCTACTACAAACTATTGCTACTGATAAACTTCTGTGAGCAAAAAGTTTTTCCAGGTGCAGCTGAACTGACATCTTAGTTGTTAAGGCTTGCAAGTATTCTTTGTCTCCCCTTGTGTCGAATCAATAAATTGGGTAATACTACCCGCGAAGACTGTTGCGATCCCCTACACTTGTGGGTCATCAAGACTATTTTCTGGCGCCGTTGCCGGGGAGCATAGCTTTATTTGTAAGTTCAATTGGATCTATTATTGTTCACTTCTACTCCTTTCATCATGGGGAAGTATCGTGATGGAAAGTTCCCTATTTTACCAACCACTACAAGAAGTGGTACAGTCCTAAACACCTCTGTTGCTCTTGATTCACTGTCTGTTATAAGTAAGCATGTTACACCACGACCACATACACATGCTACACACACTGTTATTACTGCTAAGTCTGAAACTGCTTTTGATACTCATGATGTTACTTCTACTGTGCTTGATGCGAGTGGTTCATTAGGTCCTTTTCTAGATGCTACTATAGCTAGTCTAGGAAATACAGAAACTCCTAGTGAAGACACCGTTACACCTGTTAGCTCACCTGGGTCTAGTGAGAGTTATGATATTAATGATGGTTAAATTGAGTTCACTGATGATTTTGTTGAAGAGTGCTGAAACACACATGGTACTAGTGCTATTAAGAGTCTCCTTGCTAGACGTACTATTATGCCCAAGAAGTCCTATGATCCTAAGTTTGCCACCTCTCCCATAGATATTAAAGATAAAGACTATGATTTTTCTCTTGATTTAGCTTATTTAGATATTGTTGAGAAAGAACCTTTTTGTGGTACTGAAAATGAGAGTGCTGTGGCTCATATGAATGAGCTTTCTACTATGAGCACTTTGTTATCTAATGATTTTAAAATGCGCAAGTGCTTTTTTGCTAAGATCTTCCCTTTTTCACTAAAAGGAGAAGCTAGGGCTTGGTTTAATAGATTACCTCCTAGTTCCATTGATAGCCCTGATTGCTTGATTGATTCTTTCTTCCATAAATATTTTCCTCCTAGTGCTAGACATGCTGCTTTGTAGAGACTTTTTGATTTTAAATAGGAAGAAGAAGAGAAATTTCCTGAGTCATGGAAAAGATTATGTTCCTTGATTCATGCATATCCTGGATGTCCATTACCTCAAAATGAGCCTCTTGATATTTATTATAATGGACTAACTGATGATTCTAGGACCTACCTAGATAGCTTTGCTGATTGTGTTTTCAGGAAAAGGGATCCTACAGATGCTGAAGAATTAATGAACAAGATAAGCAAGAATTATGATGATTGTACTTCAACTGAGCTGAACACACCTGAGCCTATTACTCCTGAACTAGTTCCACCACCAACAACAAAGAAGAGGGGAGTTATTGCATTAAATGATGAAGTGATGAAGGAAGCTAAAAAGTGTGTAAAGGAGAAAGGTATTAGAGTTGAAGATGTGAAGAATCTACATCCTATAAAATAATTATGTAAGCCAATTCCCCACTCATCTACTATTGAGGTACACTCTCTCCAATTTAATTAAGGTGATATTCCTTATGGTAAGCCTCCTGATCAATGCTTAGAGGAACTTGAAACATTTATTATTAAACAAGGTAATTTTAATAAACAAGTTCATAATCATTTATTGGAAAACTCTAGAGCTATTCATGAGTTGAAAGATATTGTTGGAAGAACTTCTAATGATATTAAAATGCTTTGTATACACTTTCAAATGGTTCAAACCCAACTTGATCAACTTACTAAAGTACAAAAGGATATGCTAGTTAATGCTTCAGAAAATAAACATGCTTATGGAATTAGAACTAGGAGTGGTGCAGCTACTCCAGATCCTTTATATCCTGAAGGACACCCTAAATAATAGAGCAGGATTGCCAACAAGGTGAGGATAGTGGTAGTCCTCGTAAGAGGAAGAAAAAGAAACATAAGAAAGTTCAGGAACCACTTGAACCTGCTGTAGATCCTAATAGTATATCCGTCTCTGATGCTGAAACTGAGAGTAGTAATATTGATGAGTCTCCTGATAAGGAGGAAGGTGAGGAAGAACCTGAAAAGCACACTAAGAACACTAGGTATACTAAGGAAGATTTTATTTATAATAAACATGGTAAAGAGAGAGAACCTTGGGTGCAGAAACCTATGCCTTTTCCAGGTAAGAAACACAAGTCAAAGGAGGAGGAACACTACAACAACTTTTTTGAGTGGATGAAACCTTTATTCTTGCAAATTCCTTTGACTGATGCTATTAAGTTGCCTCCTTATTCAAAGTATATGAAGGATATTGTCTCTAATAAAAGGAAGACTCCTAATGAGGAGATTTCTACTCTTCATGCTAATTACTCCTTCAATGGTAAGGTTCCAAAGAAACTTGGTGATACAGGTATACCAACTATTCCTTGCTCTATTAAGAATAATTATGTTAGAACTGCTTTATGTGATTTGGGAGCTGGAGTTAGTGTTATGCCTTTTTTCTCTACAAGAGACTCCAACTAGAAAAATTGATACCAACTGATATATCTTTGCAAATGGCTGATAAGTCAACTACTGTTCCTATTGGTATATGTGAGGATGTTCCTGTTCAATTTGCTCATAATTGCATGGTCTTAACTGATTTTGTTGTCCTTGAAATGCCTGAAGATCATAATATGTCTATTATTCTTGGGAGACCTTTTCTTAGTACTGCAGGTGCTGTCATCAATTTCAATGAAGGAAAAGTAACATTCAATATTAATGACAAAGAGCACACTGTCTACTTCCCCAAGAAGGTTTTTAGAAGCTATTGCCTGAATTCTATTGAAAATATTGAAGGCATCAAGCTTGGAGAAATATATTGTCCCATTCCACAAGAAAATATTGAAACTATTATGATTGGGACCATTGCTATCAACTATGAGGTAACATAATCACCTTGTGGAATTCAAAGTTTTGTTTCATATAAGATTGTTTTGGTAACAAGACTTGATCAACCTTGTTAACAAAAGGATTTTAATGAACAAAATAATGTTTCCACTGTGGTTATACTTGCTTTATTTTTCCCTTCTCCTTCCTAGCCTTTGCTTTAACTTTAGTTTTGCTAGTTGTTTGCTTATTTCTTAGAGCTCCTGTAGTTTGGCTTTTGGTTTGCTTTTGCTTCTTCTGAAAAAACTGTTTCTGCGAGAAAATCAATTTTCATACCTTGATAATTTTTGATGCTCCATGCTTGTTTAGTATCTACTTTGCTTTGCTTTGTTCTTCTTTGAGGTGTTTTTATATATTATCTGGAACTAACCTATTAAAAAGTTGCCACGGTGCCAGTTGCCTGTTTTCTTCTATTTTTGGTTCCAGAAAGGCGGAAAATCAATATTCTCGGAATTGGACGGAAAAAAGCCAAAGTTATTATTTTTCCCGGAGCAACACGGAACCACGAAGCAGAGCCGGAGGGGGGCCACAGGGGGGCCAAACCCCCTAGGCACAGGCAAGCCCTGGAGGGGGTGTGGGCCCCTGGACCCCCACCAACCTTGATTTCTCCGCCTATAAGATCCCTCCGATGAGAAAACCCTAAACGAACTAGAATAAATCCACGAAAACCTTTGTAGCGCCGCCGCCACCGAAGGTGAGATTCGGGGGACAGAAAGTCTCTGTTCTGGCACCCTGCCGGGACGGGGAAGTGCCCCCGGAGCCATCTCCATCGCCATCTTCATCACCGTTGATGATTCCCATGATGACGAGGGAGTAGTTCTTCCTCGAGGCTAAGGGCTCTACCGGTAGCTATGTGTTCATCTCTCTCTCTCTATCTATGCATGATCTTGTGGTCATGAGCTTTGTAATCAAGTAGATATACCTTGCTACTCAAGTGCTTCATTAGATCTCTGCTCCCCCCATGTGTGTGAAAGTGACAACGTGCATGCCATGGTGGAACTTAGGTTTGAGTCTACATAAATACTCTTTGTGCTTTAATAGATCTATGCTTTTCCCCACGTGTGTGAAAGTGACAGCGTGCATACCGTGTGTGGAACTTTGGCTAGATTTAATATTTGTTATGAGTTATATTTGGAGTTGGATGTCTCTATGAAATTGTGGTGTTTGTTGGAACCATTGAGTGCTCAGGGTGACAGTGTGGGGTTATCTAGATTGGGGAAGGCAGATTTTGAGGAGTTCTGTTATATCCCTACCGATTATTAGAGTGTCCAACCGGAGAGTAGTTAAGAGTAGTACCATGAAGATAGGATATTTATATGAGAGAGTGTTCACTAGTGAAAGTATGATCCCTAGGCCTTGTTTCTATGCATTGAAACACCATTTTCTACTAGATCTGTTGCTTGTTGCTTGCTTACTTCAGTTTCCTTTAGTCTGTTCCTCCACTCCATCAACTATTTTCTGTCACCGTTACCCCATGTCAACAACAAGTCAGAAGCTCTTTTCTGGCACCGTTACCACTTGTATTTCACTATCTCTTCGCCGAACTAGTGCACCTATACACCCGACAAGTGTATTGGGTGTGTTGGGGACACAAGAGACTTCTTGTATCTTGATTGCAGGATTGATTGAGAGGGAATACCTTTGACCACTTCCTCCCTGAGTTCGATAAACCTTGGGTAATCCACTTAAGGGAAACTTGCTGCTGTTCTACAAACCTATGCACTTGGAGGCCCAACAATTGTCTATAAGAATAGAAGTGCGTAGACATCGGACTTTTTGGGAACGAACGTGAAGATCATAGAGAACTTGAACCTAATCGTAAAATTTGCCAAGTTAAGTAATGTGTGCTTAAGGATGCTTCCACGAGGATCGAGGGGGTGATCCTAGATAGGTTCAGCTGATGATGAGTCGGTGGATATCAAAAGATGATCAACCTAGAGATATTGCTCTCTTATCCCCTTTTAAAATATTCTGATTAGACGAGATTCTTCTCCCTCTTGTTTTACAAAATGAAGATGGCTTTATGCAAAACAACTCCACCAGCCATAAGTCTCGCGGAGTACACCCTGTACTCACCCTTACTTCGTTGATACTTTTGCAACAGAGTAAGTGTTACCATAGAAGATGAGTTCTTCACGGCATCGACATCGATGAGTAGTTTGGAGTTCCCAGTCGGCAGTCTGGGATCTATGGATTGGACGTAATCGTTATGCTTCAGGCCTCTTAGGCCATTTGTTAAGTTTGCTATACTTAATAGCATAATTTGTCTTCCGTTGTTTGATGTGTGTGGTCAGTGACCTCTGCTTGTAATATTTTGGTTCTTTGCTCAGTTATGAGCTTGCTGTAATAAATTTTGTGTCGTAGGGTCACTGTTGTGTTATCGATTCTCTCTCTGTACGCTTTCGAGATTAGGTTAGACTTATGTTCAGATGAAGGTATGGTATTTGTCTAGCCTTAATCCCGGGGGTGTGACAGGTTTTGGTATCAGAGCAGTACCGGCTGTAGGAAACCTTTCTACTAGTCGATGTTGAGTCTAGTGTTTGTGAAAACTATTTTCAAAGATGAAAATTATGTTCGAAAACTCTAGTATGCTTCTTTTTCTCCTTATCTAGTTTCGTTCTAGCTCTGGGTTATCTTGTCCTGTTTTGATTTGGAAAAGTTTTGCTATCTCGTCCAGTCTTTCAAAACTTAGGTGCCTCTTCAGGCATGTCGGTTCTCAACCATTTGACCTAGTGATTGAGTTATCTAGAGTCAGTTTTGTGTGTTCCTTGTTTCTCTTTGTTCTGTTCCTTCTGCGAGATTTCTTTCTATCATAATCTCTCTATTTGATGGGTCCACAACATCATGTTTATGGTCCCACAGTGATCTGTTCTAGGCCTTGAAGTTTCCTTTCGCCTCGTGTGCTTCCTTGCCATTTGTTTGGGTACTTCCGAAGTTGTTTCTTCTCTTGGAAGTTACCTAGTGATCACTATCTTGTAGTGCACGCTTTGTCACTCAAGTAGCAGTTACTCCTTCCTTGGGATTTAACCCTTCGACTTGAACCTAATATCCCCGATTGTGCTAGATTTTGGTGTTGCAAATCTTGTACATGAAGCTGACCTTTAACCCAAGATCCATTTTGTTGACCCCTGTGGTTAATGTTTACACATTACCTCAGAATGACTAGTTCCTTCTAGTATAGCCTCCAAGCTTGTGGATATTGTCGCTAATGAACATTGACGATAAAGGACTTCCCCTAACACATGCTATGGCAGATGTTCTTTAATAGAACCAAACAGATCACAATAAGAGTGCTCTTCGTGAGTCTCACTCCTACACTCGTGACTCCGCCACACCTTACTTTTTCTATGCATCGGTTTTCGGAAGATTGTTGACTTATGCATCCACATCTCGGGATTCTAACCTGAGCATGTTCTTTACCCTTGTTGTTTTCCGACCTTTGTCTACCAGTTGGTAGCCAAGTAGTAAATATGCATCGGTGTCTTCCGATGCAAGATACTCTTGTGGTCCATCATGATAAACCAGTTCGGGCTGTCATGAGAAACAAACTCCAGTACCTCGTCATTTCTAAGACCAGGTCAGAGTGTTGTAATCCGCAGATCAATAAGCATTGATTAGTTTATGTTCTGTTCCACATTAAAGTGTCACACTCTTTATACTAAGAGTTCATGCTGAGTTTCATGACCCTCTTAATGAAATGATGCTCTTACACATATTACCCACCTATCCTTTAAGTTGTTCGCACTTATGAATGATGCGTGTGCGTAATAATGTGGTCATCTGAGATTCTTAGCAATTGTTATTGCTTTGAACTTCGAGGAAGTTTGTATCATTCTTAGCGTGATTGGTTAACCCTATCACTAAGCGAAGTTTGATTGTGCTATCAAGTTCGATATTCTAATACACCCTCTTCAGTCAGAGAGTTAGGCTTGTGCCGAAGCTCTGAGACTAGGTTATCTTGCCTTACAAAGCATGTTTCCCTCTTGAGCTCTATGACATGTCGGTGGTCCGTGATATTCTGGATGTCTTCTAGAAGTATCACCATGTTGCCACATGACCGTGTTGTCAGGTTCTTGAACAAGCTGTTTCTTTAAAACCGCTCCTTTCTCCAAGGATCCGTACTGGATACCCCTGAACTAGCTGGTTGAGCATAAACAACAACTTGGAGAATTGTAAGACAAAAGTTCTATCCAACTCTATTCCTCCTTAAAGGGATGTCTGGTTTTGTTCGTGTTGAAGTAAGATAGTATGTCCTTTCTGGATATGATATCTTTCCACTCCTTTGATTTGATCTAGGAAATCGTCAAATCAAACTCAGTTCCAAGGACAATCTTGATGGTGTATCTACTTGTGATGTCCCACTTAAGTACATCTTCATGTCCTCTGGTCTGACCAATGTCTATGCTTTGTTCATACAACATGTGATCCATCTTCTTGGAGTTCATAGATAATTTTGTTATTGATCCCATCAATGACATCCTTACATTCTCCATGAAAGACTAAATCCATATGAAACATTTTGCCTCAATGTTGGGGAACTTTTGAGAACCATCTTTGTGTTATCTCGAAGTATGTGTTCTGGATGTTAGAAGTAACCTTCTCTGTTTCACGTGCAAATGTTGAAAGATGTTGCCGTGGATTCGAGTAGAGTTGTCTTTGTTTCCTCGGGAAATCGTTCCAAATTAGTCAAGCATGTGCAAAGAATTCTTGATATGGTAGGATGACACCTACACATCTCGAGAAGATCCTCCAATCACACCAAGCCATTGATTGATTCGTTCACAGAAGATAAGAAGTCCAACAAAACTTCTATATCCTCCTAAATGTTTCCTAAACAAGATTCAGTTGTGTTTCATTGCAAACAATTCATGTAGTTGTTGTTATCTCTTGATAACTCACTGATACATGGAATTTGCAATCTAGCTCATCTTTTGGAGCTTGACATTGAAGTTTGTGTCTTGAGAATCTAGTAACTTTACCTTTGTGGTGAATGTTGCACACTTTCTATTGGACATGCTGAGTCTGAAGTATCTCTCCACTTAATCAAAGATGAATCTCAAGCAGCAATAATGATCGGTGTTCCTCAAAGTTATGACGTAGGTCTATTGTAACTCTAGAAATATTGATATAACGGTGGGCACAATCAGTCGGAAGACCTATTGCCATATCCGCTTGAATCAGCAATCCCAACCACTCTTCATAAGTCATCTTCTATAATTTATTATAGGAGTTGTGCTTATGGTTTCATTTGTAAACGAAGTACGACCTCTACTTGATGACTGGTTAAAGGCTTGTCAGTAGCCTACTACCGGTGTTTCGAACATCAAGGAGAACATTTAAAGTAGAGTAGCTAAATGTCTCTCGGTTGATCCTTTAGAACCTTATATGATGGCAAGCTTCTTGTTATGCCAAGTACTTGGAGTCTGAGAATGAAGTTTCTTTCTTCTCATGTCATCAGGAATCTTCTAAACTATTCATCTTGGTGGTGTAAAGTGATATCGTGATCTTTGGCAAGGATTTTGATAGTCCTGGATGAATTAAAGAGTTTCTTTTCCGGTTTCTTAAACATGTTCGAAGAGCGACCATGATTTTGGTAATCAACAGTTTCTCTTGTTACATGTTCCTTGTGACTCTTACAAGTCCTCTCCACCAAAACACCTTTCTGTCTTGGCCTTGTGTTGAACGAAGGAGTGACCCTTCTGTGTCAAAAGTAGTTCAACATCTTGGTTTTGTTGGTATATATCTTTTCCACCTATAAATCTCTATTAATTTGTTTAGTAGAGGTTTACCTCTCGAAGTCTGCGTAACTTTCTCCATTTGTTGGAAGTCTCCTTCCCTCAGAAGTCAAAATTCTTCTGCAAGCTCCATGGTCTCAATCCTTATGAATACCAATTATCTGTCACCTTGAAACCATCTCCTTTTGTTTTCACCGTTACCTTGACGTGTTTCATGTTTGTTGGCTCTAGAGATGTTTGTGAAGCATCTATCCATGAGTTGACCATGAGATACTCAGTTTGTGGTTCTGTGTCACTCCCTCTCTTCCTTAGTGTGAGCAGCCACCTCGAAGATAACAAAGAGCTTCATCCATTCGTCATGGTGGCATGGTTCAATCTCTTCGAGAAGATCGTCGAAGTTTAGTGTAACCCTGTTCCTTCTATCTTTCTACCTAGGAATATCGGGACGAGATTCTTTTAAGTGGGATAGAATTGTAACAACCCTAGTTTTATTAATATCTAATTAGGAATTGATTGTGTATTCATGAGCATCATCTTAAAATGCATGCAAGAAAAAGAAACTAGAAACCCTTAAACCTAACTCTCCCTCTCCCTAGTTTTCCCTCTTATTTGAAACACATTCAAATGGTTTTGAATATTGAAAAGTACAAAAATATTTGGAACCCAAATGGTTATAAAGGGTCTCCATGGTATTTTAAATATTTACAAAAGTTCTGGTAATTTGAAATAATACAAAAGAAATTACAAAATGAATAAACAAATGGAAAAGAGCAAACAAAAATTGAAAAAATGTTTTTTTATAAAAAAATGGAACCATCTAACCCTCTCAGGCCACAGCCCCGTCGGCCCATCTCTCTTCTTTCCATCCCTTCCGCTCAGTGCCCGTAGCCACCAGCCGCAGCCGACCCAGCATGGCCCACTTACGGCCCGTACCCCTTCGGCATCTTTCCATCGTCTTCCTCCTCACCGACGGATGCAGCGAAGAAGCTCGCAGTCGAGCGCTCGTCGCTAGCGTGCGCTGCGATTCATGTCGCCGCCCCTATTGCCTATAAGTATGCCGTGCCGCCGCTCGACAACCCTTTGTTCACCTTATCCTATTCTCCCCCTCGTTCCTCCACTCGGCACCAAAACCTAGCTCCAGATGATTCGGTGTCCCCGACGCCTCCAGGCTCCCCGAGCGATGCCGTGATGCCCAGGAGCTTCGCCTCGTCGCCCTCATCGTCTCTGTAGAAGAACGCACGCCGGGAAGCCACCTGTGCGCCGGAATCGAGTTCGATGTTCCGTCGGCCGTCGTCGTCGTTGCCATCGATTCTCCACTGTCTGTGCTCCCCTTCCCTCTCCGACACCGGCACCGTGCTCCTGGTGATATTCTGATCACGACAGTGCTCTCCTCTTCCCCCCTCTCGCTCTCTTGCGTCCTTCCCGCGAGCACCTGCCATCGCCGCCGCTGTTCTTCGCCGTCGTCGTCGCTCTGGCGACCTCCTGCAAGCTGCGATGCCACTTTCTGGCTCAGGGCGATGCGCTGAGTCCAGCGCAGCTAGCCCCGTGACCCCACACATGCTCAATCAACAGATCGATCAAAGATCTATAAGGATTGCTCCTGGCTGACATCAGCATGATTCCATGCCTACGCAATAATTCTTTTCGTTTTGTTTTCTCAATTTTATAAATAATTTATGTAATTATTTCAGTAAAGGAAAATACCTGACATGTGGGCCCCTGCTGTAAGTCAAATAAACATATCCAAAAATGTTTCTTATTAATAAAAATATATAAGTAATTTAAAAATGTAAATTATTTTATATATTCCAAAAAATATTTAAAATGGATTAAAAATGGGAAAAATCATAACTAATTCATTTTAAGTTAGAAAAATACAAATAATATATCAAAATGTGTCAGAAAAATAAGATCTATCTATTTAAACTATAATCATGCATTGTTAATCAACTTTCATGACAAGTTTAACTACACGAACATATTGAACCCTCTCATATGAATCCGGGGTTTCTCCGAATTAGGGTTGGACCCTCGGGACCCCGATTAATTTGTCAAACATGCTTTAGGGGTTTATTTCAATTCAAGTTAACTTGTCATATCATCATCCTTGTTTGAGAATTGCATCAATGCCATTTGTTTATTGTTTCCCCTTCATTTCGGTGTTTGGTTCTTTTTTGGTAGAATACGATATCGGAATCAAGATCGAGATCGAAGCCCGAGATCAACACCGTCGAAGCTCGAAGACCAACACTTGATCAACTATAATCAAGTCAAGTACCAGGTGTATGAAGCTCTGCTTTCTGGATATCAACTGGAAAAGGCAAGCGAAGCCCCACACATGATATAATCCTATGTTTTCAAGTATTTCAATTCTTGTCATGTGCATGCAATTCTAAAGTCTTTTATCGATAGATAGAGTAATCCTATCTAATGCATGTTTCCTTTGAAGCCTATATTCCCTGATCCACTGCTCCTAGAATAACTAGGGTTTGGCTTGTGTAGCGTTGCTAGAGCTATTACACTTGTTGTGCTTAGCCATGCTTAGTTGTTACTACTGGTCCATCCGGTTGATGAATCAGACCTGCGAATGAATCTAGTATGACAGGATGTCGTGGTAAGATCAGAGATGAAAGTTAATCATGCTAAGGCTTGTATGGGAAGCCATGATGGGTTGTGGTTTTTGCAGTCCCATACTTTCCACCCTTAGGACCCGATGTTCTTGCCTCTTGAACCAAGACGAGCATACATCGACACGGGGGCCTGGAAACCCACTCGACCAACTAACTTGCCGAGTAGATTCCATGAGTCACATAGTTCGGGCTTTCTATTCGACATAATCATCTTGGATGTTCTTGAATGGAGGTGAAGGAGGTACATTCATAACAAGTAGGTAAGCGTGGCCGGGAACAAGAGATGCCCGGCATCCGTAATCTTGAACCCCGCACACATCATTAGGGACCGGCTTCAGGACTCGACCCGTTACAGCGGCATCTCCCTAGTGCGTGACTCATGGTCTCGGCGAAAGCAAGGTAAAGGACATGGTCAACCACTCTCTGTCAGCCTTACAAGTAAGAGGGCTAATGATCTGGCATTAAGAATCGATTGGTACGTTGTGGGTAAAGCTGTACACCCCTGCAGGGTTATTAATCTTTTCGAAAAGTTGCGTTCGCGGTTATGGATGACTTGGGAATGGACGTGAAGATCATAGAGAAGTCGAACCTAATCGCCAAATTTGGCAAGTGAAGTAATGTGTTCTTAAGAATGCTTCCTCGAGGATCGAGGGGGTGATCCTAGATAGGTTCAGCCGATGATGATTTGGTGGATATCAAAAGATGATCAAGCTAGAGATGCCTCTCTCTTATCCCATTTTAAAATATTCTTATTAGAAGATATTCTTCTCCCTCTTGTTTTACAAAACAAAGATGGCTTTATGCAAAACAACTCCACCACCCATAAGTCTTGCGGATTACACTCTATACTCACTCTTGCTTTGTTGATACTTTTGCAGCAGAGTAAGTGTTACCATAGAAGATGAGTTCTTCACGGCATCGACATTGAGGAGTAGTTTGGAGTTCCCAGTCGGCAGTCTAGGGTCTATTGATTGGACGTCATTGTTATGCTTCAGGCCTCTTAGGCCATTTGTTAAGTTTGCTATATTTAATAGCATAATTTTTCTTCCGTTTTTTAATGTTTGTGGTCAGTGACCTCTTGTAATATTTTGGTTCTTCGCTCAGTTATGAGCTTGCTATAATAAATTTTGTGTCGTAGGGTCACTGTTGTGTTACTGATTCTCTCTCTGTACCCTTTTGATATTAGGTTAGACTTATGTTCAGAAAAAGGTTTGCGATTTGTCTAGCCTTAATCCCGGGAGTGTGACATTGGTGTAGTGAATTTGGTTCGGGTGATCACTAAAACAATGTGATGGATATTGTTTTGAGTGGGAGTTCAACAAAAATATGATCAAAAGTTGAACAATATTAATCATAAATTAATTCAAAGTGAATTTGCATAGTTGTTGTAGTCATTGGCATCCGTTTACCACCTTGCACTTAGTTATAATTGAGATAATAAAACTATACAATTTTGGGTAAATACTTTATGAACTGGTATCGTATTGTTTTGAAGTGTTAATCTAATGTTTGAAAGTCCTATTACAAACTTTCAGTAAGTTCCGGTTACTCCGTGAAGTTTAATAATTGGTATTCAATCAAGAGTAACAATTCTAGTGTTAATATATAAGTATCATGTTTATCTGGATGATTCTTGATATTCAAAAGACTATTTTAATATCAAGGTTATCTAGGAACATCATATGTGGAAGATATTGCGATATCTGAAACGATGTTTTGATTACAACATGAAAGAGTATAATATGGCAAAGTTTATGATCTCATATTTGATGGGAATTTTAAAAAGGTTGGAGACGCTAGTCGTCCTAATCCTCCAAAAGGTTTTGGAGAGAAACATTATACTCGTAATTCACCGTTATAAGCTAAAGTAGCTTGATCATGAATAGTTCTATGATAAGGATGAATATTGATGTAGGTAAAATATTTACTACACTAATAGATTACTAAAGAATGGAATTTGAAAGAACACCAAACATTTGATGATGGTGATCTACTTCAAAGTGCAAGTCCAAAGACATTGGTATTTAACTATACATGTTTTGGACTATGTTTCATAATTATGGCGCCACTATTGATGTTGATAGATTCTTTCAAACAAAAAAGGAAATACTGAAAGAGAATCTCATAAATATATGGCAGAAAAGAAAAGACTAGAATTGTTCAGCTTAGGTATATAGAAGATATACATGTTATGGCTATATTCTTTGCTTGTTAAACAATGTAATTCTTAAGTATTGGATACTGAATTTGTTGGCGTGAATCGTCATAAGAAACAACATAATTCATGAACTACAATGGCCTAAGTAACTAGCAAAAGAATATGTGATGATGTTCATCGAGAACAAATAAAGTGTTGTTGTATTGCTCGTTGAAATCAAAACTTACCTTCAAGATTTGTTTCAATAATTGTTATTTCAATCAATTATTATGAGAACAAAAGCGTTGTTCAAATAATTGCCGTAATCCATAAAAGATGGATGATTTACAAATCTAGTTGGAGAAATCACATCCATAAAACTAGTGCTAAAAATGTCGAAAGACAATTGATTTAAAGATCACTTAATAAGTGACATCGCTGTTTTAATTATATTGGAAATAAAACATGAAGAAACTTCATGTGGATGGAATTTTGGAGTCTTTTGATTTTGATCAAATGACGCTTATGAAACTTTCTTAGAGATAATTAAAACTCCGTTCATAGGCCAAAAGTGAACGAATGACTACCTTATTGGAACTTATACATATAGATGTATGAAGACCATTATGTGTAGTTGAGAGCGATGGATTTCAACTTCATATGCTTTATCCGAAAATTTTAGTTAATATATGAATATTTACTTAATAAGGATGAAGTGTGAAACATTTAAAAAGTTCAAAAACTTTCAAGATGAAGTGAAAAATCAATGTAACAAGAAAATAAAGAATTTATGATAGGATCATAAAGGAAGATATTTGAGTTACAAGTTTATCATAATACCTTAGATTTGAGGAATCGTTCCGTGGATTTTCATTTCCCAAAGCACCATAAGAGTATGGAGCGTTCGAGATATGTAATGAAACCATGTTTGAAGTGGTAAGATCAAAGGTGTAATTTATAAAATTGCCATTATATTTTAAATAATAAAGCTTTAGAGACTACCGTTTTTCCATTGAAAAGAGCTCCATCATAATCCGTTGAAATGACACCATATAAAGTTATGGTTTCGGATAAAACCTAAGTTGTCCTTTCTTAAACATTGGTATGCTATGCATAAGAAAGATCTTTGTAACCAAAATCGGATGAACATATCTTTGTATTTTATTTCGAATAATCGTTGAGTATTACTCCATAACACCAAAGACAAAAATGTTTGTTGCTTAGAACGTCAAATTTCTTTGAGAAAAGAATTTTCCGTGAAAAGTTAAGTGGGAGGACAATAGAACTTTGATAAGGTTGAAAGAACCTTAGCTATATGTGCAAAGTTGCGCAACACCAAAAAGTGTTCCGGAGGCAGCAACAATTTTCATGGCTCACGTTCCTCAAAGGTTGTGGTCACGGAAGTCTAAGTTCCTATTGAACCAAGTAGGTCGGATAAACAATCAAATACCAAGATTTGAGGGTTGAACCATTATTTGACAATAAGGAACTGACTACATGCAAAGAAGTGATGATTGGCCCTGAATCCGTCAAATGGCTTGGAGCCATAAAATCCGTGATAGTTCCATACACGAGAAATCAAGCTTTGAACTTGATAGACCCTCTGGAAAGGTGTAAAACCTTTCAGTCATGTTTGGATCAATAAAGAAATAGACATGGATGTTTCACATCTATGAAATAGTCGACATGTTTGGAAAGAGTTCACAACATTGTTCAAAGGTTGACTATGACAAGATTTGATCTTTCATAGCGATGCTTAGTCTAGACGGATTAATGTAGCAACCACTACATATAATTTTGTTATGTGGTAGTTGAATAAACAAAACAAGTTCTTCTGATAGAATTGTTGCCTGGGACGTGTGCATAACACGGTCCATAGGGTTTTGTTAATTCGAAGGATGTTAAAAGCATATGCAAACTACAATGTTTGAAGTGAGCATCGCAGAGTTTGAATCTTCACCATGATGAAACTGTTAAAAGAGTTTAAATTCATCAGAGACGATGAAGATGCTTGCATTTTCAAGAAATTAAGTGGGAGCAGTAAGACATATTTCTAATACATTATGTGGAAGACATATTGTTGAATGGAAATGATGTATCTTTTATTAACACATGTTAAGAATTTCATCTCGATGAAAGACTTAGGCAAAACCTGAATATTTGGCATCAATATCTATATAGATAGATTGAGACGCTAATATGGTTGTGCCAAATGTACATAGATGAGATATTAAATGAGTTAAATATGGAAATGGCAAGAAAGGTTCTTGCCACACAGAAAGGATTAAATAAAAATTCAAGTGTATCGACACTTGGTAAGTGAAACAAAGATTCAAGTATAGATTGATACTTGATGAATGAAATCACAAAGAGTATTTATATCAATCATATTGTGATATGTACAAATACAGATATGTCCTATGCTCTAAATGTTATGAACATATACCAGAATGATTCATAAGATGATCATTGGACGATACACTAGTAGAAAACAGGCCATCCGTTCGCGCCCCTCAGAGCATTAGTCCCAGTTGCGCCTCCAACCGGGACTAATGCTGGAACGCGTCCCGGTTCGAGCGGGCACGGGGCCCGGAGGCATGCGTCCCGGTTGGTAAGGGGGCATACGTCCCGGTTGGAGCCACCAACCGGGACTAAAGGTTTGGCGACAGCCACATGTCTTGGCACACACCTTTAGTCCCGGTTGGTGGCTCCAACCGGGACTTATGCTCCCGCCCTCTATAAATGCAACGCCCCAGCCCCCTCTGCCTCCACTCTGTTTTTTCTCTTGGTGGAAGGTGTGAGGGGTGTGCTAGTTTTTTCTCCCCTATGCATGCATTCAAGGTGTTTGATGAAATGTTTGAGTGAATAATCCCGTTCAATTTCTCATAGAACAAAAATATAGAAGGTGTCCGAGACGCACTTGACCTTTCTCCTCTTTATTTCCCTCAATCGAGGTTAGCAATCTTATCTTTTCTCTGTCATTGATACAATGCATGTGTCGATGTGAATTGGTCATTTCACTATTTATGATGTCCTATTTTTGGTAAAATTACTTATATGATGCAGATGAACGGTCGGGAATGGATGTACGATGACCGGCGCGTAGACGGGTATATGAAAGGCGTGGATAAATTTATCGATGTGGCTATGGCAAACAAAGAGAATGGTTTTATACGTTGTCCATGTGTTCAATGTCGGAAAAACAAGGAGTACTCTTCCTAGAAAATCATTCGCGGCCACCTGATTATGAAAGGTTTCATGCCCAACTATAATTGCTGGACCAAGCAGGGGGAAAGAGGGGTTATGATGGAAGATGGTGAAGAAGAAGATGATGATGACAACTATCATCATATGTTTCCTGAATACAGTGATACTGCAATGGAAGACAATGGAGAGGAAGGAGGTGAAGAACAGGCATCAGATGAGCCGGCTGATGAACTTGGTAGGATCATTTCTGATGCAAAGCGAGACTGTGAAACAGAAAATGAGAAGTTGAAGTTAGAGGGCATGTTAGAAGATCACAAGAAATTATTGGACCCAAATTGTGAAGATGGCAGCACAAAGCTCGGTACCACACTGGAATTGTTGCGATGGAAGGCAGAGTGTGGTCTAACTGACTCCTCGTTTGAAAAGATGCTGAAAATAATGAAGCCGAAGTTTCCAAAACATAACGAACTTCCCGAGAGTACCTACGAAGCAAAGAAGACTCTCTGTCCTCTGGGATTAGATGTGCAAAAGATACATGCATGCATTAATGACTGCATCCTCTATCGCGGTAAGGAGTATGAGAATTTAGATAAATGACCGGTATGCAATGCGTTGCGGTATAAGATCAGACGAGATGACCCTGGTGATGTTGAGGGAGAGCCCCTCCGGAAGAGGGTTCCTGCTAAGGTTATGTGGTATGCTCCTATAATACCAAGGTTGAAACGCATGTGCAGAAACAAAGAGCATGCCAGGTTGTTGCGATGGCACAAATAAGACCGTAAGAAAGACGGGAAGTTGAGACACCCTGCTGATGGGTCACAGTGGAGAAAAATCGAGAGAGACTTCCCAAACTTTGCAGGTGACGCAAGGAACTTATGGTTTGGTCTAAGTACGGATGGCATGAATCCTTTTGGGGAGCAGAGCTGCAGTCACAGCACCTGGCCCGTGACTCTATGTATCTACAACCTGCCTCCTTGGTTGTGCATGAAGCGTAAGTTCATTATGATGCCAGTGCTCATCCAAGGCCCGAAGCAACCGGGCAATGACATTGATGTGTACCTTAGGCCATTAGTTGAAGAACTCTTACAGTTGTGGGGCAAACAAGGTGTACGTGCATTGGATGAGCACAAACATGAGCCATTTGATCTACGAGGGTTGTTATTCGTAACCATCAATGATTGGCCTGCTCTTAGTAACCTTCCAGGACAAAGAAACAAGGGATATAAGGCATGCACACACTGTTTAGATAAGACTGAAGGTACATATTTTCATAAATGCAAGAAGGTTGTGTACCTGGCGAATCGACGATTTCTTCCGACCAATCATCCCGTAAGAAAGAAAGGCAAGCATTTCAAAGGTGAGGCAGATCACCGGAAGAAGCCTGAACTCCCTGTTATTGATGATGTATTTGCTATGGTCAAGGACATAGAAGTAATCTTTGGAAAGGGTCCCGGCGGTCAATCAGTTCCGAACGACGTCGCTACAGGACACGCACCCATGTGGAAGAAGAAATCTATATTTTGGGAGTTGCCATATTGGAAAGTCCTGCGTGTCCGCTCTTCAATCGACGTGATGCACGTGACGAAGAATCTTTGCATGAACCTGCTAGGATTCCTAGGCGTGTATGGGAAGACAAAAGATACACCAGAAGCACGGGAGGACCAACAAATTATGAAAGACCGAAAGAACATGCATACACATAACAAGACGGATAAAGGGCGTCACTTAAGTCGTGCCAGCTATGCTCTTACCAAAGTAGAGAAGGAAATATTTTTTGAAGTCCTTTACCGTATGAAGGTGCCGTCGGGATTCTCATCTAATATAAAGGGGATAATAAATATGGCAGAGAAAAAGTTCCAAAACCTGAAGTCTCATGACTGTCACGTGATTATGACGCAGTTGCTTACGATTGCATTGAGGGGGATTCTACCGGAAAATGTTCGAGTACCCATTGTGAAGCTGTGTGCATTCCTCAATGCAATATCTCAGAAGGTAATCAATCCAGATATTCTGCCAAGGTGACAGAAGGATGTGGTACAATGTCTTGTTAGTTTTGAATTGGTGTTCCCACCATCCTTCTTCAATATTATGACGCATCTCTTGGTTCACTTAGTGGAAGAGATTGCCATTCTCGGTCCGGTATTTCTGCACAATATGTTCCCCTTTGAGAGGTTCATGGGATTCTTAAAGAAATATGTTCATAACCGTGCTAGACCAGAAAGAAGCATCTCCATGGGATATGGAACAGAGGAGGTCATTGAGTTTTGTGTTGACTTTATTCCTGACCTTAAGCCGATTGGTGTTTCTGACTCGCGGCATGAGGGAAGACTAAGTGGAAAAGGCACGCTGGGAAAGAAAGCAATGATATGTAGGGACGGGGATTCTTTCACTAAATCACACTACACAGTTCTACATAATTCCACCTTGGCTATTACAGATGAACACATGAAGTCTTTCGGTGGTTGGATGCGGACACATCTCTTGAATGACACCACTGTTGGAGATCAGCTATACTTGTTGGTCGCGTCACCATATTCTACTGTATTCAATTTCCAAGGGTACGAAATAAATGGGAATACATTCTACACGATCGCCCAAGATAAAAAGATCACCAACCAAAATAGTGGTGTCCGCTTTGATGCAATAGACGAGAATGGACAAAAGGACGCATATTATGGTTACATAGAGGAGATATGGGAACTTGACTATGGAGTCTCTTTTAAGGTCCCTTTGTTTCACTGCAAATGAGTCAACCTGAATGGGGATGGGGTAAAGATAGACCAGTTGTACGGAATGACAACAGTGGATCTCAACAATCTTGGTTATAGAGATGAACCATTCATCCTAGCCAATGATGTGTCTCAGGTTTTCTATGTGAAGGACATGTCCTCCAGACCGAAAAAAAGAAAAATATGCAAACGAATACATCATATGATGATCCAAAGCGTCACATAGTTCTTTCAGGGAAAAGAAACATCGTGGGAATCTAGGACAAGACAGACATGTCAGAAGATTATAATAAGTTTGATGAAATTCCACCCTTCACAGTGAAAACTGACCAAAGCATTCAGTTAAGTAAAGAAGATGCTCCATGGTTACGTCTGAAGCGATCATAAGGAAGGATATATGCCAAGAAGTTCATGCTCATATTATGTAACTCTAGTTCATGTCTTTCGTCGTTTATGGCTTGACCGAAGGATATCTTTCGCGGTTTGTGGCTTGACCGGGACTATATATAGGGGGGCCTTTAGTCCCGGTTTTGTAGTCTCAGTTTTTAATATTAATAAATGTCTTGAGTGTTAGTCCTGTTTTGTGGCTGGACCGGGATATGAAGAAGTTGTCCCGATTCGTACTTACCATTAAGATCTGATCTCCAAACGCGCGCGGTCACATATTAGGGAGTGCCTCTATGACTAGTTTCTTGGAGATGCCGGAGGAATGGGATCCGGCGGCATCTCCCTAAAACTGGTCGTAGTGGTGTCCCTCCTCTCGAAAACCATCTTGCAGCTTGTAACTTCTCTAACTAGATCAATACACCTGGGAGCTAACTAATTTCACATATTAGGGAGTGCCTCTATGACCAGTTTCTCGGAGATGCCGGAGGACTGGGCTCCGTCGGCATCTCCCTGAAACTGGCCGTAGTGGTGTCCCTTCTCTCGAAAACCATCTTGGAGATGCCTCAAACTGGCTGGAGAACTGGACTCGCAAGGATGCCTATTTATAGTACAAGGATCTCGCCATAGTGTCGACACTTACGAAATAATTTCGACACTCACCCCTATTATTACTGCTGACTCGTGTTTTGTCCCGGTTGGTGTCTCCAAACGGGACTACAGGTTCATCTGTAGTGCTGCCTGGCCCAGCCTGCCGAAATCCCTCCGCGTGACATAATGTCGACACTCACCCCTATCATTAGTGCTGCCTGGCCCAGCCTGCCGAAATCCCTCCGCGTGATCTATCGCCCGTGATTTTTTGAAAAAAATCATTTTTAGACTCGCAATATGTGGTTTCTTCAGAGATCCAATGCAAGTTCTAACGATGCTCGTCCCCTATCTTCATGCACACTGGTTCGACCATAGTTAGAAATTCAGATAATTCAAAACGGGCATAATAAATTCAAAAAAAATCCGAACAATGAAAATCCTTCGCGTGGTGTCATATTATGTTACATAGTTGAAAGTAAAAATACCAGACTTGGTATATTGATCATGTTTCGAAAAAACCTTCACAAAATGACCTATCATGTTCGAGGTTTCATGGCTTTCGGTCCAAATGACCGATGTTATGTGCTGAATCACGGCATAGTTTGTGATGTTGTGCCCATATTATGCATGTGTGTGGATATTGGTATGGAGAACAATGCTGCAGGAGGAAGTTTTCCTTTTTGTCGCACGGAAAAGCCCTTTTCCATTTTCCGAGCGCAAAAAACGGGTCGTTTTGTGAAGTAACCACCAAAATGCCGTTTCAGAATGCTACCGTCCCATTTTCCTAAAATACTAGACCACCTTACATGGACTATCTCCCAACCGGGACATCTCAAACCGTTTCGTCCATCCCGGGTTAAAAGGACAAATGTCTGCCGAATCGGCAGGAAGTGGGTCCGGTTCGTATTACAGGTACATGATCTATCGCCCGTGATTTTTTGAAAAAATCATTTTTAGACTCGCAATATGTGGTTTCTTCAGAGATCCAATGCAAGTTCTAACGATTCTCGTCCCCTATCTTCATGCACACCGGTTCGACCATAGTTAGAAATTCAAATAATTCAAAACGGGCATAATAAATTCAAAAAAAAATCCGAACAATGAAAATCATTCGCGTGGTGTCATATTATGTTACATAGTTGAAAGGAAAAATACCAGACTTGGTATATTGATCATGTTTCGAAAAAACCTTCACAAAATGACCTATCATGTTCGAGGTTTCATGGCTTTCGGTCCAAATTACCGATGTTATGTGCTGAATCACGGATAGTTTGTGATGTTGTGCCCATATTATGCATGTGTGTGGATATTGGTATGGAAAACAATGTTGCCGGAGGAAGTTTTCCTTTTTGTCGCACGGAAAAGCCCTTTTCCATTTTCCGAGCGCCAAAATGCTGTTTCAGAATGCTACCGTCCCATTTTCCTAAAATTCTAGACCACCTTACATGGACTATCTCCCAACCGGGACATCTCAAACCGTTTCTTCCATCCCGGGTAAAAAGGACAAATGTCTGCCGAATCGGTAGGAAGTGGGTCCGGTTTGTACTATAGGTACATGATCTTCCCGCCATTTTTTCCCGCCAGTTCTTCCCGCCATTTCTTCCCGCCAGTTTTTCCGGCCGGTTCTTCCCGCCAGTTCTTCCCTCCAGTTATCTTCCTGCCATTTCTCACTATATATATATGTAGGGTTGGCCTCCATTGTCATTGCACATCTCTAGACTCATATCTGCAACCTCATCACTCTTTCCCATGACTTCGACCGTAGCACTAACTCCGAGGGAGGCGGAGGCGCTTTGCGCCTCGAACTACCCCTGCCCGTCGGGCTACTGTGTCCCCGTCGGCTGGATGCTGAGCGCCGAAGGCATGCCGGTTCCTACTGTCCCTATAGGTGTGGAGCGTCGGATGGCCATCACGAACCACTACTACTTCGACCTCACGCCGGAGCAGCGGAGGAATCCCAGATGGCATCTTGACTATTTCCCGACTTGGGAAGCCTTCTTCATGGATCGGCATGAGAGAGCGCTCGCCAGGCACGAGGAGGACGACCCACCTCCTCCGAACTTCAACGACGCCGGCCGTCGGCTGTGGTGGCGCGGCTGGACTCTCCAGAGCGTCATGGCCTACGACACGGCCGCCGACTCTAGCCCCCGCCTGCGCTACCCTCAAGTCCAGCCCGCTCGTACTTAGCCTTCAAGGTTCATCTACGACGACCCCGACGACGACAGCAACGACGGCCGCGGCGAGTACGACGACTACAGTGGCGAGTATTACAGGTGTAGGCGAGTATTACAGGTGACTGAATCATTCTAACATTGCAAAACAAGTTCGGCCGATTGTGGCTTAATCTGGCCATGTATCTTAATTTTTAGTTCTTCTATGTAACTTTGTGTTAGTTGCGTTATGTACTTTAATTCCAGTTCTATCCTAATCAAATTACTTATTCAAATCCAAACACTTTTTATGTTTAAAGTTTTTCTAAATTCCAAATTAATATTAAAAATATATAAGTTAATTCATTTTTAATTGTAAATGGTTCATATTTTAAATGGTTACATTAATTATTTTTTAAAACAGAAAATGGTTTTGAATTATTTATTCAAATCCAAACACTTTTTATGTTTAAAGTTTTTCTAAATTCCAAATTAATATTAAAAAAATATAAGTTAATTCATTTTTAATTGTAAATGGTTCATATTTTAAATGGTTACATTAATTATTTTTTAAAACAGAAAATGGTTTTGAATTATTTATTCAAATCCAAACACTTTTTATGTTTAAAGTTTTTTCTAAATTCCAAATTAATATTTAAAAAATATAAGTTAATTCATTTTAAATTTTAAATTGTTACATTAATTATTTTTTAAAAATAGAAAATGGTTTTGGATTATTTATTCAAATCCAGACACTTTTTATGTTTAAAATTTTTCTAAATTCCAAATTAATATTCAAAAAATATAAGTTATTTCATTATTAATTTTAAATGGTTCATAGTTTAAATGGTTACATTAATTATTTTTAAAAACAAAAAATGGTTTAGAATTAGTTATTCAAATTCAAACACTTTTTATGTTTAAAGTTTTTCTAAATTCCAAAGTAATTATCATTAAAAAACATTACAAATTTAAACCCCAAAATAAAAAATAAGGCGGGAACAGAGAGAAAATACCTGAATTTTTTTTGAAAACAGGGGCATATGTCTCGGTTGGAGCCACCAACCGGGACTAAAGACCCCCTGCGCGCGCGCCCCTTTATCTGCTGAAAAAATTGGAGTATACGTCCCGGTTGGTGGCTCCAACCGGGACGTATGACCCTTTAGTCCCGGTTGGAGCTACCAACCGGGACAAAAGGTCCTTTGGTTAATAACTGGGTCCCCATCTCGTAATCTTCTCGCGCACAGGGACTGAAGCGACGCCGTCAGGATGCCCCACCGCCCTGCACGCTGTAACATCCCAAAAATATCAAACTTAGATCATCAAAACACTAATCCTCAAGTTTAGGGTTAACAAAAACTTTTCTAAATCAATTCATGAATGCATGTATATGTGTATGCATGGATTTTGAATTTCTTTAAAAACCACCTTGTTTGTGTGATCCATTGCTTGTAAAATGTTTCTTAGGTGAAATAAACATCATCGAAAACATTCCCCACACATTTCCTAAAGACAAGTAAATCAAAACAAATATATTAAGTGAATGGTCATTTTGACCAATTTAACTCCCATGCCTACTTTGGCTGTCTCAAACTTTCAAAACCTAACAGAAACTTTTCTAGATCTTTGCACCCCTTGAATGTACTCATAACAAAGTATCAAGGCCCACTTTGTGATCATCCAGAAACTTTCAAATGCATAGTTTAAATGACAATTCAAAATTGAATCTTCTTCATATGGGAAGATCCCACTTTTTCAAAACCCACTCAAACAAGCTCAACTTTCAAAACCCAAGCATCTGCAGACTCACCAGAACCAATCTAGCAAACCCACCAAAAATCATATCAAAATTCAAAACTTGATTTCATGCGGCCATTTCATCAAACAGGTTGCAGACACAAATCAAACAAACCCACCAAACACTATAGTGTGCAGTGTTTTGAGTCTAACTTGTTCCCTAGTTAGCTCACACACAATCCAGTAGATCATCTAGAAAGGTTAGACCAACACTAGCACCCCTGTGAGCTTGCCATTGCCATTAATGGTGAACAGCCGAGCACCCCCATGTCACCCCAAAGTGGACATCAAGCTAGGAGCAGCAGCAAGCCTAGCCAGCATGTCTAGGAGGCAGCCCACCGTCCACCGCCACTGCCTGTCCTAGCCGCGAGCGTTGCCAAGCCCTGGACCACGCGCACAAGACACGCCCAGACCATGCCGAGCGTGCGCCAGAGCGCCACCCGCGACCAGCGTCCACAGACCGCGCGCCGCCCTCACCGCGCGCACACACGATCACCACCGACCCAGGAGACCGCCAGACATCCCCGTTTGCCGCCCCGTGCCATACAGCCACCGCCCACCGTCGAAGACGCCGCCTCTGCCGCGCAGAGCACCGCCCGTTCCAGACCAAACCACACCACCCCATGCCTCGCGACCATGTCGTTGAGCATCGCCAGGAGACACAACACCGTCCCCTACCCTTGCCCATGCCATTAGCTGCCTGTAACAGCGCCCCCGACGAGCTCACCTTGCGCCCCGACGGTCCCCTCGCTCGACTATAAATAGAGGCCACCCCCGCACGATTTCTTCACACCATCTCACTCCCCTCTCCTCACTGATCGTGCCACACCATTCTCAGAGCAAGGCGAGCACCACCTCGCTGGAATTGCACTGGAGCCTGCCGCTGCCGGAGAAGAAAGGAGCCAGCGATTGGAGCCGCCCTAGGAGAAGCCACCGATACCAGGAGGTTCGCCGTCGTCGACTTCGTCGTTCGCCCGCCTCGCCGACCCTCGCCCGTACCCCGGTGAGCCCCCAGCACCCCTCACTGGCCGCGCTAGGTTTCGTTCTCGCCGGAGCTGTCTCGCGTCGACGATGACCCCCAGCCGTTGGATTAGAACTAGATCGAACGAACCACGTTGCCCCATACCGCTTCGCCCAGCCCCGTGTCACTGACGAGTGGGGACACCCACTTAAGCAGCCCGCAGGAGCACTGCGCTTAGCAGGCCGGCCCGTTAGAATTTCCCGCGCAGCCCAGCAATTCAAATTAAACCTTTTCTTTTTAAATTCAAACACACTTCTGTACCCAACTTCAAAAATCAACCCAGATCGATTCAGTGCACCAAATTGGATGAAACCAATTTTGTTGGAAAGGTCTGTGAATGCTTAATCCAAGCCCATTGGATTCAAGTCATTTGGATCTGTAGATCACCCATAGCAAAAATAACAAGGCAGAAGCTTTTTTGCATTCAAACATTTTTCAAATTTAAACCACAATAGCTTTTGAGTTGATTCCAACTCTCAAAAATCACATTCAACCATACCTGTCAGAATATATAAAAATATATATAGGTTTACTTGCAGAAATATTGTTCAAGTAATAAAAGAATGCTTCATAAGCATTTCTAGCCACTTATTTAATTAAAACAAAAGGGTAAAACCTTATTAAATTGTGACACCACTTTAAATCACATTCCCATGGACTACAATATGTGGTGATGACATGTGTCAACATGATCCCATGTTTAGTTTGGAGAATATTAAATCTTAAGTAGTTCTTCAATGAGTAGAAATTACTTTTCTAAAAATGACAAAGGATTTAAACCAAGCTTTAACCTTGTAATGTTGGAGATGATGCTAGATCATCTATAGGACCCTTGTGTGTGATGATTGCAAGTAGTTAAGTATTGTTTGGTGATTGTGTACCTCGTATTTATTCATAGACTCTAGTACCGACCAAGGATACGAGGAGGAAGGAGGATACTACGAAGAGGAAGCCGAGGAGAACTTCAACCACTGCTCTGCACAAGGCAAGCCTTACTAATCAAGTTGACCTATGCAAGATGATACTATACCAATGCAAGCCTAATACCACTAGTGAATGTGCAAGCTAACACTTGCAAGATACCCTACTGATGCCACAAACCCCTACTTGTGAGATGATTACTTTATGCCTTAAGCATATGTGACCATACCCACTTGCTAAACCAATCCTAGTTTTATGGCAAGCATCTTACTTTATTTCTTTATCAAAGTACTAGAGTCTACCTAAGAGTTTGGTAGATACTAGACAGTTGTGATGAAGGTTGCATAAAGAGCATAAAATTTGGTCTAAGCTAGAAACCTTGATATAAGCCTAAGATAAGGTTGGACTTAGCTGAAACTCCACTAGTTACCACCCCCCATTAGTACTACCCCCACCTGTAGATGCTAGTGCTAAGCATAAGACTTGATCAACTTTAGATGGGAATACTTGGTGGAAAAATGGTTATGAAAACCTTGGAATGATGGATCATTCTATTGAAATGTTTTGGACATGTGTTTCCAAACACTTGATGATTCTGGTGATAAAAATGTTGAGGCATGAGCCTTATCCCTTTATAAAATTGATGGTTGTCTGGATACGATACCATTCCAATTTTATCGTACAACCACAATACCCGAATATTGGATAGGGCTTGACTGGAAACTTATATACTTTAGTATTAGTTCCCTCACGGCCAAGGTCTGAACTGAGGCTACCTTGTGAAGATTGTCCACCTGTGCAGCACCCAAGATGACAGTGGTCATGGTTGGGAGGCCAAACTCACAGGAGAGGTGCTTATACTAGGGAGTGTAATTGAAAGGTTAGGTTTGATTATCTGCATACTGAGTATGGTGAATTCAGGATTTGTTCATGACGGACGTATCGAATGTTGTGGTGAAAGTGTACAATCTCTGCAGAGTGTCAAACTATTCGAATAGCTGCGTCCGCGGTTATGGACAGTTGGAGTGGCCATACTGTTCGCCCGTCAGACTTTTCAAAATGACTTGTGAAATGAATTGTGACTTTGACTTGACCACAACAGAGTTGTGACTTGGATTACAAGATCCCATTTAAGAGTTATAAAATTGTGACCAGCTTCAGAACTTAGTAGTTATAAATCTGGCTTTTGCAAAACAACCCTAGAGCCTAGTGTCCTATTATCCAAAAACCCCCTTTACTTATTAGTATTAGTTTGCGAGTACTTAAAGAGTACTCATGGCTTTGTACCTGGCTATTCCCATGGCCAGACTATGAAGAGGAGTACCTGGAGGATGGACCCCAGGAAGGTTACGACAACTAGGATCATCTCCCATCGTCAGCATTGCCTGTGACCCCGAAGATGGCGCTTAGCCTACGCTACCGTTATTATTACGTATTCCGCTGCTTGATGTTGTAGTAAGAACTGGATCATGAGATCCCTATTTGTGTAAGAACTTATGTATCGTTTGTAATGGATGAAGTACTATGGTATCCAATTCTGTTATGTCTCGCAAAAATGGTAATCCTGGGATTGCGATGTATGGCATAACAGGCATCTAGGATTGAAAAATCCGGGTGTTGACAAGTTGGTATCAGAGCCATCCTGACCATAGGAGACCCTAGTTAGATTGGACGTGCAACCAAAAACTTAGTTTCAAAACCCAAGAACAAAACTATTTACGAAAACTTATTCTAATTCTTACCTCTTTAATTCTTTAATAAAACTTCATGTTCCTCAAAAACTCTTGCAAAATAGATAAAATTTTGACACACTTGATCACTTTGCTAATCTACTCATCCTCTATTTTTATAGATGGACGTGAAGTACAGCAAGTTTTACCAACTCGGGAATGGAGGAGACCTTATCTTTGAGAGGGATCTGGATCATCTTTCGGAACTTCTGGAGCGCCCGCATCCCGAGTTCTTCGGAGCTCAGCTCAATGATCAAGGGGGAGAAGATCTGCAGTGGCTAATTGTTGCAAGTCACCGACGAAAGATTGAACCTCCCACTGCGGAGGGAATTCAGTTTACCTTAAGGGAAAACAACTGGCTCGATGGACTTGCCAGAGCAATGCAGGAAGCTCTTTCCCGTCTGTGTGGGCAGAGCATCAATCAGATCAAGGGTACTCCTTTGAGTTTTGCCCAAGACGTGATGCAAATGGTCAACCACTGGAAGCCCCATACCACCCCGAGCTGAAGACTCAATTGGACCACGTTAGCTTCATGATGTATGATCGTCAGCAGGAACTAGACAACTACCGTGACTATTGCAACCATAAGTCTGCCATCATCAAGACGAAGGATCAGACCATCGCCATGCTAGCAAAGGATCGCAAGTCTCGCCGCAGTCAGCTCGACAAGAAGGAGCGCATTATTGCCCGTCTTCGCCATCGCATCTCATCTCTGGAAGAGACCATCCATGAGAGAGACATGCAGTTACAGGAAAGGGAGAATGCTGGAGAAAATCTTCGTGGAGACCCTTACTCCTATCTCAGCGATGACGATGATTTTCTGGAGGATCAGGCCATGGACTTCTTCACCGATGAGGATTATTTCGCCTTCATCGATGATGCGGAAGATGATGAAGCCACAGACTCCGAGCAGTAGTAGAACTGAGCACTAGCATAGTGAGTAGTAGTCGGTCCCACTGTATCGTAGATTCCAGAATGGTTCTTAAAACCATCAGTTTTTCTTTGTTGTGGTGTGTGTTGTACTGTGTGCTATGAGTGAATGAATGAAAAAGCAAGTTGCTAGAAAACTTGAGTCAAACTCTAAAAACTTTTCAAAGACCCAAAACCTTAGAAATTTCCCTCTTTTCTCATGATCTATATCAATCTTCAGATGCCACGTGGAGGAAGTGGTTCAGCCCCGGATCCGATGTTGCAGATCCTGCAAATGTTTACTTCTGACCGCGAAGCTGAAAGAGCGGAACGTCAAGCCAACCTAGCCACTCTGCAACAGATAGCCCAACTAGCCCACAACAACCAAGGCCATGGAAATCAGGACAACCACGGATCTAAGCTCAAGAATTTCCAGAATACCAACCCACCCGTTTTCACCAAGTCGGAAGAACCCCTAGACGCCGATGATTGGCTGCAAACCATGGAAAATAACTTAGAAGTAGCCGGAGTAGAAGCCAACGAGAAAGTCTTGTTCGCCACTCATTATCTAGCCGGAGATGCCAGGGCATGGTGGAAAAGTGTTCGTGCAATGACCGGAGGCCAAATGATGACCTGGGAAGAATTCAAGGTCAAGTTTAGCAGAACCCATGTGCCGCCAGGTTTGATCAAGATAATGAGAGACGAGTTCAGAGAATTGAAACAAGGAAGGATGACTGTAGTGGAATACCGTGACAAATTTTTGTCATTAGCTAGGTATGCCCCGGACGAGATAGACACCGAAGCCAAGAAGAAAGAAAGATTCCTGAATGGTCTGCATGACGAGATGCAGACAGTGTTAGTCAATATCCCCTTTCCTGATATTGAAGCCCTTGTCGACTTTGCTATCCAGATGGAAGGAAAGATCAACCAGGCCAATGAGAACCGCAAGAGTCGCATGATGCATCAACCAGGAACCCATCAGACCCCAAAGTATCGCCCCAACCCATCTCCAGGATTTGCCCAAAGAACCAACAGACCCCCTATGACCCGTCCGACCTATCCCAACCGTGGAAACCCTAGACCCGGAGGAAATCACAACAACCCCGGAAATTCTAGCAATTTCACCCGTGCCCCACCCAAGTTCAACCCCAACAATGCTACCGCCAACCCCAATACTGCCCCGAGGACTGGAAGCAATGTTGTGCCTGTCGCAGCCAAGGACAAGTAACAAGTGACCTGTTATGACTGTGGAAATAAAGGCCACTATTCCAACGAGTGCCCCAACAAGAAGAATGCTACAGCCCCTAATACCAATGTCCCAGCTCAGCAGCAGCGTCGTGTCCAGACAGGGAGAAGATTTGCCCCAGAAAATTCACTCAACCGCAATGGCCGTCTTTTTCTCATGCATGCTGAAGAAGCTCAGGAAGCGCCAGACGTCGTGCTGGGTATGTTTTCTGTTAATTCAGTACTTGCAAGAGTGTTGTTTGATTCTGGTGCATCGCATTCATTTGTCACTGAAGAATTTGCCTGCACTAGTAAAATTCAACCAACCAAACTGAAGCATGTGATGATTGTACAAATTCCCGGATCAACCACCAAGGCTAGGCAAATTTGCAAGGCCGTCCCTATCCGAATCCATGCCATAGATTTTTATGCTAACCTAATAGTACTTGGAACTAAAGGTTTGGAAGTAGTACTAGGAATAGATTGGATGTCCAAACATAAAGGAATGATTGACTGTGCCAAGAAAGCCATTACCATGACCAGTACCGCCGGAATATCAGTCGAGCATATATCTGAAACCTTACCTCGCCAATTCAAGTGTAACAAGAGTCTAGCCCAACCTACCATTTACCAAGTTCGGATAGTCTGTGAATACCCCGATGTATTTCCAGATGTTTTGCCCGGTATGCCCCCAGATAGGGATATCGAGTTTAGCATCGAACTAATCCCCGGAACAGGACCCATAGCCCAGAGACCCTATAGTATGAACCCGTCAGAACTAGAAGAACTGAAGAAGCAATTGGATTCCATGTTAGAAATCGGATTGATTCAACCAAGTGCATCCCCATGGAGGTCACCTGTCTTGTTTGTGGACAAGAAGGATGGAGGTAACCGTTTGTGTATGGATTATCGAAAGTTGAATGATGTCACCATCAAGAACAAGTACCCATTGCCTAAGATAGAAGATTTCTTTGATCAGTTGACCGGAGCCCAGGTGTTTTCTAAGATTGATCTTAGAACTGGCTATCATCAACTCAAAATTCGTGCAGAGGATATCCCAAAGACTGCCTTTACCACCAGATATGGATTGTACGAGTATACAGTCATGTCTTTTGGATTAACCAATGCCCCCGCTTATTTCATGAACCTCATGAATAAGATTTTTATGGACTTCCTGGATAAGTTTGTCATTGTTTTCATCGATGACATTCTGATTTATTCCAAATCAGAAGAAGAACATGAGCTACACCTAAGGACCATTCTTGGAACCCCTAGAGAGCATCAGCTGTATGCAAAATTTAGCAAGTGTGAATTCTGGTTACAGGAAGTAGGATTCCTCGGTCACATTGTATCAGCCGGAGGAATTGCCGTTGACCCTGCCAAAGTGAAAGATGTGGAAGATTGGCAAGCCCCAACCACTCAAACCCAAGTTCATGCTTTTCTCGGATTGGCGGGATATTACCGCAAATTCGTAGAAGGATTCTCTAGTATCGCCCGACCCATGACCCAATTGCTGAAGAAGGACAAGAAGTTTGACTGGACAGACAAGTGTGAAGCGAGTTTTCAAGAACTCAAAAGGAGATTGATTTCAGCCCCAATCTTGATCATGCCGGATATCACGAAGCCCTTCGATGTGTATTGTGACGCATCCAAGATTGGTCTCGGATGTGTGCTAATGCAAGAAGGAAAAGTTATATCTTATCTATCGCGACAATTGAAGCAACATGAACAAAATTACCCAACCCATGACCTCGAGCTCGCAGCCGTAGTTCTAGCCCTGAAGACATGGAGACATTACCTTATGGGAAACCGTTGTGAGATTTATTCGGATCACAAGAGCCTAAAGTATATATTCACTCAGAAGGAGCTGAATATGAGGCATAGGAGATGGATTGAGCTAATCAAGGATTACGACCTGGACATTCACTATCACCCTGGAAAAGGCAACGTCGTAGCCGATGCCCTTAGCAGATTGCCGTGCCGCTTGAACTCCATGATTTTGAAGGAGCAACCAAGTTTGCACAAAGAGATGGAAGATTTTCGAATGGAATTAGTAAGTGAAGGATTTTTGGCTAGCATAGAACTTCAACCCACTTTGATTAGTCAGATTAAAGAGGCGCAGAAAGGAAATGCTAGTATCGACGGAATTAAACGTCGTATCGGTATAGGCAAAGTACCCGGATTCACCGAGGACGAAGAAGGAGTTTTGTGGTACAAAGGACGCCTTTGTGTACCAGCAGATTCTGAGTTAAAAGAAGTCATCTTGAAGGAGGCTCACGATACTCTTTATTCTATCCATCCCGGAGGAACTAAGATGTATCAAGATTTGAAAGAGCAATTTTGGTGGCATAAGATGAAGAGAGAGATCGGAAGCTATATCGCCAAGTGTGATATATGTCAGCGAGTCAAGGCCGGACATCAAAGACCCGCTGGATTGTTGCAACCTTTGCAAATTCCGGAATGGAAATGGGATTCTGTAGGAATGGACTTTATCATTGGACTACCTACTTCTAGTAGGGGAAATGACTCTATTTGGGTCATAGTAGACAGATTGTCCAAAGTCGCCCACTTCTTGCCCGTTAAAACTACCTATCAGAGTTCGAAGCTAGCGGAGTTGTACATCGCTAGGATCGTTAGTTTGCACGGAGTCCCCAAGAATATCGTATCGGATCGAGGAACTCAGTTTACCTCGAGATTCTGGAAGAAAGTCCAAGAAGGTTTAGGAACCCGCCTAGATTTCAGTACCGCGTATCACCCTCAGACCGATGGACAAACGGAGCGAGTAAACCAAATACTCGAAGATATGCTTAGAGCATGTGTGCTAGAATATGGATCCAAGTGGGAAGACTGTCTGCCGTTTGCAGAATTTTCCTACAACAATAGTTACCAAGCCAGTTTGCAAATGGCCCCATTTGAATTCATGTACGGAAGAAAGTGCCGCACCCCTTTGAACTGGTCGGAAGTAGGAGAGAGTCAAATTTTCGGACCCGACATCCTACGAGAAGCAGAAGAGAAGGTTAACAAGATTCGCGAGCACCTCAAGACAGCCCAATCCCGACAAAAGAGTTACGCCGACAAGAGACGTCGAGACCTCGCCTTCAACATTGGAGATTTTGTTTACCTGAAAGTGTGGCCATTGAAGGGAATGCAGCGTTTCCAACTCAAAGGAAAGTTAGCCCCCAGATATATCGGACCTTTCAAAATTTTGAACCGTCGAGGAGAAGTATCGTATCAACTCGAGCTACCAGAAGAGATGTCAGCGGTGCACAATGTGTTCCATATCTCGTTACTTCGCAAATGTCTCGAAGTCCCCGAGAAGACCAAAGTGTTCAAGAATATCGATCACCGGACCATAGAGATCAATGATGACCTGACCAATCCCGAAGTACCCATCCGTATATTGGAAGAAGCCTTTTGAACTACCAGAACCCGAAGCATCAAGTTTCTCAAGATTCAGTGGAGCAACCACACAGAAGAGGAAGCTACCTGGGAACGCGAAGATCACATCAGGACGGAGTTTCCAGATCTCTTCAAATCCTAGGTAATCTTTTCGTCCTTTTTCAAATCTCGGGACGAGATTTTGTTTAAGGGGGGAAGGTTTGTAACATCCCAAAAATATCAAACTTAGATCATCAAAACACTAATCCTCAAGTTTAGGGTTAACAAAAACTTTTCTAAATCAATTCATGAATGCATGTATATGTGTATGCATGGATTTTGAATTTCTTTAAAAACCACCTTGTTTGTGTGATCCATTGCTTGTAAAATGTTTCTTAGGTGAAATAAACATCATCTAAAACATTTCCCCACACTTTTCCTAAAGACAAGTAAATCAAAACAAATATATTAAGTGAATGGTCATTTTGACCAATTTAACTCCCATGCCTACTTTGGCTGTCTCAAACTTTCAAAACCTAACAGAAACTTTTCTAGATCTTTGCACCCCTTGAATGTACTCATAACAAAGTATCAAGGCCCACTTTGTGATCATCCAGAAACTTTCAAATGCATAGTTTAAATGACAATTCAAAATTGAATCTTCTTCATATGGGAAGATCCCACTTTTTCAAAACCCACTCAAACAAGCTCAACTTTCAAAACCCAAGAATCTACAGACTCACCAGAACCAATCTAGAAAACCCACCAAAAATCATTTCAAAATTCAAAACTTGATTTCATGCGGCCATTTCATCAAACAGGTTGCAGACACAAATCAAACAAACCCACAAACACTATAGTGTGCAGTGTTTTGAGCCTAACTTGTTCCCTAGTTAGCTCACACACAATCCAGTAGATCATCTAGAAAGGTTAGACCAACACTAGCACCCCTATGAGCTTGCCATTAATGGTGAACAACCGAGCACCCCCATGTCACCCCAAAGTGGACAGCAAGCTAGGAGCAGCAGCAAGCCTAGCCAGCATGTCTGGGAGGCAGCCCACCGTCCACCGCCACTGCCTGTCCTAGCCGCGAGCGTTGCCAAGCCCTGGACCACGCGCACAAGACACGCCCAGACCATGCCGAGCATGCGCCAGAGCGCCACCCGCGACCAGCGTCCACAGACCGCGCGCCGCCCTCACCGCGCGCACACACGATCACCACCGACCCAGGAGACCGCCAGACATCCCCGTTTGCCGCCCCGTGCCATACAGCCACCGCCCGCCGTCGAAGACGCCGCCTCTGCCGCGCAGAGCACCGCCCGTTCCAGACCAAACCACACCGCCCCATGCCTCGCGACCATGTTGTTGAGCATCGCCAGGAAACACAGCACCGTCACCTACCCTTGCCCATGCCATTAGCTGCCTGTAACGTCGCCCCCCCACGAGCTCACCTTGCGCCCCGACGGTCCCCTCGCTCGACTATAAATAGAGGCCACCCCCGCACGATTTCTTCACACCATCTCACTCCCCTCTCCTCACTGATCGTGCCACACCATTCTCAGAGCAAGGCGAGCACCACCTCGCCGGAATTGCACTGGAGCCTGCCGCTGCCAGAGAAGAAAGGAGCCAGCGATTGGATCCGCCCCAGGAGAAGCCACCGGTACCAGGAGGTTCGCCGTCGTCGACTTCGTCATTCGCCCGCCTCGCCGACCCTCGCCCGTACCCCGGTGAGCCCCCAGCACCCCTCACTGGCCGCGCTAGGTTTCGTTCTCGCCGGAGCTGTCTCGCGTCGACGATGACCCCCAGCCGTTGGATTAGAACTAGATCGAACGAACCACGTTGCCCCATACCGCTTCGCCCAGCCCCGTGTCACTGACGAGTGGGGACACCCACTTAAGCAGCCCGCAGGAGCACTGCGCTTAGCAGGCCGGCCCGTTAGAATTTCCCGCGCAGCCCAACAATTCAAATTAAACCTTTTCTTTTTAAATTCAAACACACTTCTGTACCCAACTTCAAAAATCAACCCAGATCGATTCAGTGCACCAAATTGGATGAAACCAATTTTGTTGGAAAGGTCTGTGAATGCTTAATCCAAGCCCATTGGATTCAAGTCATTTGGATCTGTAGATCACCCATAGCAAAAATAACAAGGCAGAAGCTTTTTTGCATTCAAACATTTTTCAAATTTAAACCACAATAGCTTTTGAGTTGATTCCAACTCTCAAAAATCACATTCAACCATACCTGTCAGAATATATAAAAATATATATAGGTTTACTTGCAGAAATATTGTTCAAGTAATAAAAGAATGCTTCATAAGCATTTCTAGCCACTTATTTAATTAAAACAAAAGGGTAAAACCTTATTAAATTGTGACACCACTTTAAATCACATTCCCATGGACTACAATATGTGGTGATGACATGTGTCAACATGATCCCATGTTTAGTTTGGAGAATATTAAATCTTAAGTAGTTCTTCAATGAGTAGAAATTACTTTTCTAAAAATGACAAAGGATTTAAACCAAGCTTTAACCTTGTAATGTTGGAGATGATGCTAGATCATCTATAGGACCCTTGTGTGTGATGATTGCAAGTAGTTAAGTATTGTTTGGTGATTGTGTACCTCGTATTTATTCATAGACTCTAGTACCGACCAAGGATACGAGGAGGAAGGAGGATACTACGAAGAGGAAGCCGAGGAGAACTTCAACCACTGCTCTGCACAAGGCAAGCCTTACTAATCAAGTTGACCTATGCAAGATGATACTATACCAATGCAAGCCTAATACCACTAGTGAATGTGCAAGCTAACACTTGCAAGATACCCTACTGATGCCACAAACCCCTACTTGTGAGATGATTACTTTATGCCTTAAGCATATGTGACCATACCCACTTGCTAAACCAATCCTAGTTTTATGGCAAGCATCTTACTTTATTTCTTTATCAAAGTACTGGAGTCTACCTAAGAGTTTGGTAGATACTAGACAGTTGTGATGAAGGTTGCATAAAGAGCATAAAATTTGGTCTAAGCTAGAAACCTTGATATAAGCCTAAGATAAGGTTGGACTTAGCTGAAACTCCACTAGTTACCACCCCCCATTAGTACTACCCCCACCTGTAGATGCTAGTGCTAAGCATAAGACTTGATCAACTTTAGATGGGAATACTTGGTGGAAAAATGGTTATGAAAACCTTGGAATGATGGATCATTCTATTGAAATGTTTTGGACATGTGTTTCCAAACACTTGATGATTCTGGTGATAAAAATGTTGAGGCATGAGCCTTATCCCTTTATAAAATTGATGGTTGTCTGGATACGATACCATTCCAATTTTATCGTACAACCACAATACCCGAATATTGGGTAGGGCTTGACTGGAAACTTATATACTTTAGTATTAGTTCCCTCACGGCCAAGGTCTGAACTGAGGCTACCTTGTGAAGATTGTCCACCTGTGCAGCACCCAAGATGACAGTGGTCATGGTTGGGAGGCCAAACTCACAGGAGAGGTGCTTATACTAGGGAGTGTAATTGAAAGGTTAGGTTTGATTATCTGCATACTGAGTATGGTGAATTCAGGATTTGTTCATGACGGACGTATCGAATGTTGTGGTGAAAGTGTACAATCTCTGCAGAGTGTCAAACTATTCGAATAGCCGCGTCCGCGGTTATGGACAGTTGGAGTGGCCATACTGTTCGCCCGTCAGACTTTTCAAAATGACTTGTGAAATGAATTGTGACTTTGACTTGACCACAACAGAGTTGTGACTTGGATTACAAGATCCCATTTAGGAGTTATAAAATTGTGACCAGCTTCAGAACTTAGTAGTTATAAATCTGGCTTTTGCAAAACAACCCTAGAGCCTAGTGTCCTATTATCCAAAAACCCCCTTTACTTATTAGTATTAGTTTGCGAGTACTTAAAGAGTACTCATGGCTTTGTACCTGGCTATTCCCATGGCCAGACTATGAAGAGGAGTACCTGGAGGATGGACCCCAGGAAGGTTACGACAACTAGGATCATCTCCCATCGTCAGCATTGCCTGTGACCCCGAAGATGGCGCTTAGCCTACGCTACCGTTATTATTACGTATTCCGCTACTTGATGTTGTAGTAAGAACTGGATCATGAGATCCCTATTTGTGTAAGAACTTATGTATCGTTTGTAATGGATGAAGTACTATGGTATCCAATTCTGTTATGTCTCGCAAAAATGGTAATCCTGGGATTGCGATGTATGGCATAACAGGCATCTAGGATTGAAAAATCCGGGTGTTGACACACACCTTACCGGCCGCTGCCGCTGCTCTGCCTCCGCCTCGCCAGGAACCGCCTCCCCTCCAACAGAATCGACGAAGGGCGCCCGTAACCACCGCAATCAGGAGCTCCTCCCCGAAGTCCGGCCACCGCTGTTCTCGACGATTCCGGCCGCGTTCGAGCTCGCTTGGTCGAGTTGACCCCTCCACCGCCTCCGTGGTGAGCCCCTCCACCTCACAGTCCTCTCTGTTCTTCCTCTTCCTATCTGTATCGCTGCCACGCCAAGGACCTGAAGCCACCGCCGTCGGCCGCCGTCGTGCTTCCTCTTCCGGCGACCAATCCGGAGCGGCGCCGCCACTAAACGGCTCGGTACGCTAGCCCGCATCCATCACTGCCGCTCCCGCTGCTCCGCCCGCGCTCCAGCGCCCTCCCCGTCGACGATCTGGGGCTGATCCCCGGTAAATGACGTCACGCTGACGTCCTGGTGACATCAGCGGGCGGGGTCAGCGCGGTAAAACCTTCGGTGGGTCCTGCTTGCTTGCGTGGAGGCTGAGTTGGCACTGGGGCCCTTCTGTCAGTCTCACTGGCTAGGGGTCGTCCCGGTGTAAAAACTATTTGCCTTTTTGTTAAGTTTGCTATATTTAATAGCATAATTTTTCTTCCGTTGTTTAATGTTTGTGGTCAGTGACCTCTTCTTATAATATTTTGGTTCTTCGCTCAGTTATGAGCTTGCTATAATAAATTTTGTGTCGTGGGGTCACTGTTGTGTTACTGATTCTCTCTCTGTACGCTTTTGATATTAGGTTAGACTTATGTTCAGACAAAGGTCTGCGATTTGTCTAGCCTTAATCCCGGGGGTGTGACATTGGTGTAGTGAATTTGGTTCGGGTGATCACTAAAACAATGTGAGGGATATTGTTTTGAGTGGGAGTTCAACAAAAATATGATCAAAAGTTGAACAATATTAATCATAAATTAAATCAAAGTGAATTTGTATAGTTGTTGTAGTCATTGGCATTCGTTTACCACCTTGCACTTAGTTATAATTGAGATAATAAAACTATAAATTTTTGGGTAAATACTTTATGAACTGGTATCGTATTGTTTTGAAGTGTTAATCTAAAGTTTAAAAGTCCTATTGCAAACATTCAGTAAGTTCCGGTTACTCCATGAAGTTTAATAATTGGTATTCAATCAAGAGTAACAATTCTAGTGTTAATATATAAGTATCATGTTTATCTGCATGATTCTTGATATTCAAAAGACTATTTTAATATCAAGGTTATCTAGGAACATCATATGTGGAAGATATTGCGATATCTGAAACGATGTTATGATTACAACATGAAAGAGTATAATATGGCAAAGTTTATGATCTCATATTTGATGGGAATTTTCAAAAGGTTGGAGACGCTAGTCGTCCTAATCCTCCAAAAGGTTTTGGAGAGAAACATTATACTCGCAATTCACCGTTATAAGCTAAAGTAGCTTGATCATGAATAGTTCTATGATAAGGATGAATATTGATGTAGGTAAAATATTTACTACACTAATAGATTACTAAAGAATGGAATTTTAAAGAACACCAAACATTTGATGATGGTGATCTACTTCAAAGTGCAAGTCCAAAGACATTGGTATTTAACTATACATGTTTTGGACTATGTTTCATAAGTATGGCGCCACTATTGATGTTGATAGATTCTTTTAAACAAAAAAGGAAATACTGAAAGAGAATCTCATAAATATATGGCAGAAAAGAAAAGACTAGAATTGTTCATCTTAGGTATATAGAAGATATACATGTTATGGCTATATTCTTTGCTTGTTAAACAATGTAGTTCTTAAGTATTGGATACTGAATTTGTTGGCGTGAATTGTCATAAGAAACAACATAATTCATGAACTACAATGGCCTAAGTAACTACCAAAAGAATATGTGATGATGTTCATCGAGAACAAATAAAGTGTTGTTGTATTGCTCGTTGAAATCAAAACTTACCTTCAAGATTTGTTTCAATAATTGTTATTTCAATCAATTATTATGAGAACAAAAGGGTTGTTCAAATAATTGCCGTAATCCATAAAAGATGGATGATTTACAAATCTAGTTGGAGAAATCACATCCATAAAACTAGTGCTAAAAATGTCGAAAGACAATTGATTTAAAGATCACTTAATAAGTGACATCGCCGTTTTAATTATATTGGAAATAAAACATGAAGAAACTTCATGTGGATGGAATTTTGGAGTCTTTTGATTTTGATCAAATGACGCTTGTGAAACTTTCTTAGAGATAATTAAAACTCCGTTCATAGGCCAAAAGTGAACGAATGACTAGCTTATTGGAACTTATACATATAGATGTATGAAGACCATTATGTGTAGTTGAGAGCGATGGATTTCAACTTCATATGATTTATCCGAAAATTTGAGTTAATATATGAATATTTACTTAGTAAGGATGAAGTGTGAAACATTTAAAAAGTTCAAAAACTTTCAAGATGAAGTGAAAAATCAATGTAACAAGAAAATAAAGAATTTATGATAGGATCATAAAGGAAGATATTTGAGTTACAAGTTTATCATAATACCTTAGATTTGAGGAATCGTTCCGTGGATTTGCATTTCCCAAAGCACCAAAAGAGTATGGAGCGTTCGAGATATGTAATGAAACCATGTTTGAAGTCGTAAGATCAAAGGTGTAATTTATAAAATTGCCATTATATTTTAAATAATAAAGCTTTAGAGACTACCGTTTTTCCATTGAAAAGAGCTCCATCATAATCCGTTGAAATGACACCATATAAATTTATGGTTTCGGATAAAACCTAAGTTGTCCTTTCTTAAACATTGGTATGCTATGCATATGAAAGATATTTGTATCAAAAATCGGATGAACATATCTTTGTATGTTATTTTGAATAATCGTTGAGTATTACTCCATAACACCAAAGACAAAAATGTTTGTTGCTTAGAACGTCAAGTTTCTTTGAGAAAGGAATTTTCCGTGAAAAGTTAAGTGGGAGGACAATAGAACTTTGATAAGGTTGAAAGAACCTTAGCTATATGTGCAAAGTTGCGCAACACCAAAAAGTGTTCCGGAGGCAGCAACAATGTTCATGGCTCACGTTCCTCAAAGGTTGTGGTCACAGAAGTCTAAGTTCCCATTGAACAAGTAGGTCGGATAAACAATCAAATACCAAGATTTGAGAGTTGAACCATTATTTGACAATAAGGAACTGACTACTTGCAAAGAAGTGATGATTGGCCCTGACTCCGTCAAATGGCTTGGAGCCATAAAATCCGTGATAGTTCCATACACGAGAAATCAAGCTTTGGAACTTGATAGACCCTCTAAAAAGGTGTAAAACCTTTCAGTCATGTTTGGATCAATAAAGAAATAGACATGGATGTTTCACATCTATGAAATAGTCGACATGTTTGGAAAGAGTTCACAACATTGTTCAAAGGTTGACTATGACAAGATTTGATCTTTCATAGCGATGTTTAGTCTAGATGGATTAATGTAGCAACCACTACATATAAGTTTGTTATGTGGTAGTTGAATAAACAAAACAAGTTATTCTGATAGAATTGTTGCCTAGGATGTGTGCATAACACGGTCCATAGGGTTTTGTTAATTCGAAGGATGTTAAAAGCATATGAAAACTACAATGTTTGAAGTGAGCATCGCAGAGTTTGAATCTTCACCGTGATGAAACTGTTAAAAGAGTTTAAATTCATCAGAGACGATGAAGATGCTTGCATTTGCAAGAAATTAAGTGGGAGCACTAAGACATATTTCTAATACATTATGTGGAAGACATATTGTTGATTGGAAATGATGTATCTTTTATTAACACATGTTAAGAATTTCATCTTGATGAAAGACTTAGGCAAAACCCGAATATTTGGCATCAATATCTATATAGATAGATTGAGACGCTAATATGGTTGTGCCAAATGTACATAGATGAGATATTAAATGAGTTAAATATGGAAATGGCAAGAAAGGTTCTTGCCACACAGAAAGGATTAAATAAAAATTCAAGGGTATCGACACTTGGTAAGTGAAACAAAGATTCAAGTATAGATTGATACTTGATGAATGAAATCACAAAGAGTATTTATATCAATCATATTGTGATATGTACAAATCCAGATATGTCCTATGCTCTAAATTTTATGAACATATACCAGAATGATTCATAAGATGATCATTGGACGATACACTAGTAGAAAACAGGCCATCCGTTCGCGCCCCCTCAGAGCATTAGTCCCAGTTGCGCCACCAACCGGGACTAATGCTGGCACGCGTCCCGGTTCGAGCGGGCACGGGGCCCGGAGGCATGCGTCCCGGTTGGTAAGGGGGCATACGTCCCGGTTGGAGCCACCAACCGGGACTAAAGGTTTGGCGACAACCACATGGCGTGGCACACACCTTTAGTCCCGGTTGGTGGCTCCAACCGGGACTTATGCTCCCGCCCATAAATGCAACGCCCCAGCCCCCTCTGCCTCCACTCTGTTTTTTCTCTTGGTGGAAGGTGTGAGGGGTGTGCTAGTTTTTTCTCCCCTATGCATGCATTAAAGGTGTTTGATGAAATGTTTGAGTGAATAATCCCGTTCAGTTTCTCATAGAACAAAAATATAGAAGGTGTCCGAGACGCACTTGAGCTTTCTCCTCTTTATTTCCCTCGATCGAGGTTAGCAATCTTATCTTTTCTCTGTCATTGATACAATGCATGTGTCGATGTGAATTGGTCATTTCACTATTTATGATGTCCTGTTTTTTGATAAAATTACTTATATGATGCGGATGAACGGTCGGGAATGGATGTACGGTGACCGGCGCGTAGACGGGTATATGAAAGGCGTGGATAAATTTATCGATGTGGCTACGGCAAACAAAGAGAATGGTTTTATACGTTGTCCATGTGTTCAATGTCGGAAAAACAAGGAGCACTCTTCCTGGAAAATCATTCGCGGCCACCTGATTATGAAAGGTTTCATGCCCAACTATAATTGCTGGACCAAGCACGGGGAAAGAGGGGTTATGATGGAATATGGTGAAGAAGAAGATGATGATAACAACTATCATCATATGTTTCCTGAATACAGTGATACTGCAATGGAAGACAATGGAGAGGAAGGAGGTGAAGAACAGGCATCAGATGAGTCGGCTGATGAACTTAGGGTCATTTCTGATGCAAAGCGAGACTGTGAAACAGAAAATGAGAAGTTGAAGTTAGAGGGCATGTTAGAAGATCACAAGAAATTGTTGTACCCAAATTGTGAAGATGGCAGCACAAAGCTCGGTACCACACTGGAATTGTTGCGATGGAAGGCAGAGTGTGGTCTAACTGACTCCTCGTTTGAAAAGATGCTGAAAATAATGAAGCCGAAGTTTCCAAAACATAACGAACTTCCCGAGAGTACCTACGAAGCAAAGAAGACTCTCTGTCCTTGTAGAGGGAGTGTCCCAACCTTTATACAACATAAGGTGGAGTCCCCTGTGTTTACAATGCTAGTCCCTGGATCAATAGCTAGCATCCACAGTTAAGATGTAATATCAAGAAACAAAGGTCATAATACAACTTTATAACCAGGAATAACATAATTCTATTACATCTTACATAGCTCATTGGCTATTACATTACATTGCAGCAGAATATATATAAGCATGGGGTCCTTCATCTTCAAAGTGCCACAGGCAGACATGTTGGTTGTAGACTTTGTAATCCTAATCAATCAATCTTCTCTAAAACAATCAAACCTGCAACATTACAAGTTACAGCCACAAGGGTCAATACATTTTAATTGTATTGGCAAGTTTCACTACTATGTGGAATATAAGTGGATCCTAACATTACATGCATATTTGGCTAAGTAGAGCTCATTTGCATAAAGCAAAATTTTATCTTATCTTTTCAAAATGGTTTTGGTCCTTTGTCAAATCTCTTTTTCAAAAATCCCTTGAACTTCTTGGTAACCCCAAGTGTTCAAGTCTTTGTCAAAAATCCCTTGAGCTACTTGGTAACCCCAAGAGCATCAAGTCTTATAAAAATCTCATGAGTTCCTTGGTAACCCCAAGTGTTCATGTTTTCAACAAAATCTCTTGAGTTCCTTGGTAACCCCAAGTACATCAAGTTTTGTCAAAGTCTCTTGAGCTCCTTGGTAACCCCAAGTGCATCAAGTCCTTAAAAGTTTTCTTTTAGAAATTAGAATGTCGAGATCTCCCATAGCTTCAAACTTTAGTTGCTCAGTATTGTCCATAACCGGGGACACGGCTAAGTACTTAGATTTTATTATCTTCTGCAGAAGGAGTACACTTTACCCACATGTCACAATCCCATCTTTTTGCCACCAGTGGCCACTGGATTAGCACTCACCAAGATGGAGTACTGGCAGATTGAGAATGTGACGAAGTCTTTCCAAGGGGTCCTCCCATACACCATTGCTAGCTTGTCTTCAGCACCCATGAAGCATTCCAGATCCCCATGTCCAGTAAACTGAAGACAATGCATGGGTCTTCCCAATGTAGTTGACTAAGCCAGAGCCATAATAGCATGTGGTTGCACACGAAAGCCACAATTTGAGAAACATGTTCAATCTCTAAGTTTCCTGGGTGGTTCCTTTGGAGCACAACACAAAGAGATTGCCATAGTCATGGTTCCTTTTGTTGCCACCTTCTCCAATACTCAAGTATCCTTGGCCACCCAGGTGGTTCATTGAGTCCTTGTTTTATTATATAAAATCACAAGTCCTTTTCTCAACCTCATAAAATCTCAACATGTACCTCTTTTCAAAATATAGCATCGCTAAGCATGTAACAACTACAATATTTTCACTAAGGAATGTATAGGGAATCCTATTAGGATTTATCATAGCAAGTATAGAAATTCTTTTCATGCATGTTTCAAAATCCACTAAGTATAATGAAAATAGTAGGACTTTAGATGATAGTGTAACTTGCCTTTTTGGTAGGGAATGATGGTTCACTCCTTGATCTTGCTAGTCTCACACTTTGCTAACTGCACTACAATCAATCAAGAAAACACCATATCAACTAGCATTCCAAACCAATAATCAATCAACAATTTCACACACACAAAACAATGGGATCTAAGTCATGCATGTAAGCATGCAAGAGATGGTTCTATTTGCAAAAAGTGGTCTCCACTAGGCTTCTAAACTTTGTAAGGTCCAAGTGGTCATTTTCCTAAGTGACAAAGTCATTTGCAAAAAGGGTTTTGTCCAAAACCATTTCTAAATCCATTCATCATTTTATGTGGTGGAAAATATTTTTATCAAAGCAACAACTTTAAGTTGTTCACAAAATAAGTTGTTGTTTCTCAAAACTTGGTGTTTAGGGTCAGTAGGTTTGATCCCAAAACATTTTCCCAAAGTTTTCTTTACAAAAACATTTTCATAATCAAAATCTTTATTTTCATTTGGCTAAAAATGGGCTAAATCAATTAGTCCATCCTAAACTTCACAAAATCCATTTTCAAAACCATGGGTTGGTTCCTAGGGTCAGTGAGTTTACAACAAATCATTTTGCAAAGGTTTTAACCTCAAAAACAATTTTGAATCATTTTTCTAATCTAAACAAGCATACAAAAGTTTCTGCAAAAACCAACAAGGCATGGTTGGCTAGGGTTTGTTCCACTGATTCCAACGGTATAAAATTTGTAATTTTTGGACGTGTGGATCGAAAGTTACAAAGGTTTGAAATTCACATTCTATTCTGATTTCAATTCTGTTTTTAAACGGAACTAGTGACACGCGGCACTTCCTAATTGGACGGTACCGGTTTGGGTGGATCACGCGCTGCAGACCGTAGGATCTCATTTAGATCGAGCGGCGCAGAGGCACACGATACCTATTCGCTTATGTTCTATTATAGCCTTACGATCTAGATCTAACGGACGCAATCAATTAGACCACTAACTGGCGGCGCTACGCGGTGGTGGATGGCGGCGACGGTCAGGCAGCGGGCTAGCGGCTGTTCTAGGAAGCAAGGTAGTCAGAGGGGGTGCTCACCGAGATCGCAGGAGTCTGGGGAAGCTCAACGTGTGGTCGACGAGGCAGGGGGCGCACGGGAACGGTCGCAATTGCTCGTCGGAGGCGTCGTCGGCGTCGGATGGTTCTGTCCGCGGTCGAAGGCGACGCTGTAGATCACGCGGAGGCAAATAGAGGGTGTGGTCAGACGCGTAAGATCAAGGAGATGATGCGTGCGTGGACTAGAAGGCGCGGGGCGGTCTGGTTTACCTGGGAGTCGTCGTCGTAGTTGAAGACAGACGGCGGCGCTTAGAGCTTTGTCGGTGTCGACGCTCAGGGACGCCCGCGGTCAAACGAGGGGCATGGAAAGATGCGTCAGGAGGTGGGGAAGATGTGAGCTAGGTCGAGGAGGCACGGGGTGGCAGGTACTGGCCGGAATTGGAGAAGGAAGCTCGTCGGAGCAGCGGCGGTTTGGAGCTGATTTCGAGCAGCCTGGTGGCGAAGAGGGGTTGGCGTTTGAGGGGAAAGACAGAGGGAGGAGAGATGCTTATGTACGCATGGTCGGGGGCGAGTTTAACATGGCCATTACTCGTGAATTAACGCGCGGAATCACTGGCAGAAACGGCCGGCGTGGTCGTCACGAGGAAGAAGAGGGTGAGTTGGCATGTGTGGGTCCCTGTTGTCAGCGAGGATGCGAGAAGGAAAGGAGGTCCACCGGTCAGTGTCTCCGTGGGTCAGTTGCCAGGTGTGAAACGTTTTCTTCGGGGAAGGGAAGCTGGGCTAGTTCCTGGGCTTATTGGGCTTGGCCAGTTGGGCTGAGTCCAGATCCTATTTTTTTTCTTTCAAATTGTTTTTCCTTTTCTGTTCTCATTTTTCTGTTTTGAGAACCAAACAACAAATCAAACAAACAAAACAAATCAAACAATCATCAAACATTTCATTTGAATTTTGTTCTGTTTAACACATAAACCAAAATCCAAAATGAAATAATATTTTAAATCTTTTTAGGTTCCATATATTGATTAAATAAAATGGACCATGGTTTATTAATCAAATAGGGTTTGATTTAATTAATAAAATCTTTATTTGAAATCTAAATATTTCCAAAACCAAATCAGTAGGTTTTATTTGGGAATATAAAATACTTGGAAAACTTATTTTAAATAATTAAATAACTTTTGATGTTTTGGAAATAGTAAATCCTTTATTAATAAAACTTGGATATTAAATCCTTATTATTTTATTTAATAAACCTTTACTACTTTTATCAAAAAAAAAATGTTTTATTTCAAAGGCTTGGCCAAGGTTTAATTTGCCTTTATAAAATAATCTTTATCTATAAAACTTTCATTTCTTTTGAAAACCAAATCCTTTTATTTAAAAGATCCAAAATAGTATTTCCAAAATATTTTATTTTCCTTTATTTAAAATGTTTATCTTTTTAAATCCCTTTAGGATTTTATTTAATCCAAATAGGTTTGAGGTTCCAATTGAATTCAAAATGTTTCTGCTGGCCCTGAAAATCAAACAAAGTTTTATTTTATTCATTTATTTTCACATTACAAGATTTGAAAAATCTTGGGATGTGACAGTCCTCTGGGATTAGATGTGCAAAAGATACATGCATGCATTAATGACTGCATCCTCTACCGCGGTAAGGAGTATGAGAATTTAGATAAATGCCCGGTATGCAATGCGTTGCGGTATAAGATCAGACGAGATGACCCTGGTGATGTTGAGGGAGAGCCCCTCCGGAAGAGGATTCCTGCTAAGGTTATGTGGTATGATCCTATAATACCAAGGTTGAAACGCATGTTCAGAAATAAAGAGCATGCCAGGTTGTTGCGATGGCACAAATAAGACCGTAAGAAAGACGGGAAGTTGAGACACCCTGCTGATGGGTCACAGTGGAGAAAAATCGAGAGAGACTTCCCAAACTTTGCAGGTGACGCAAGGAACTTATGGTTTGGTCTAAGTACGGATGGCATGAATCCTTTTGGGGAGCAGAGCTGCAGTCACAGCACCTGGCCTGTGACTCTATGTATCTACAACCTGCCTCCTTGGTTGTGCATGAAGCGTAAGTTCATTATGATGCCAGTGCTCATCCAAGGCCCGAAGCAACCGGGCAACGACATTGATGTGTATCTTAGGCCATTAGTTGAAGAACTCTTACAGTTGTGGGGCAAACCAGGTGTACGTGCGTGGGATGAGCACAAACATGAGCCATTTGATCTATGAGGGTTGTTATTCGTAACCATCAATGATTGGCCTGCTCTTAGTAACCTTTCAGGACAGACAAACAAGGGAAATAAGGCATGCACACACTGTTTAGATAAGACTGAAGGTACATATTTGCATAAATGCAAGAAGGTTGTGTACCTGGCGAATCGACGATTTCTTCCGACCAATCATCCCGTAAGAAAGAAAGGCAAGCATTTCAAAGGTGAGGCAGATCACCGGAAGAAGCCTGAACTCCCTGCTGGTGATGATGTATTTGCTATGGTCAAGGACATAGAAGTAATCTTTTGAAAGGGTCCCGGCGGTCAATCAGTTCCGAACGACGTCGCTACAGGACACGCACCCATGTGGAAGAAGAAATCTATATTTTGGGAGCTGCCATATTGGAAAGTCCTGCGTGTCCGCTCTTCAATCGACGTGATGCACGTGACGAAGAATCTTTGCGTGAACCTGCTAGGATTCCTAGGCGTGTATGGGAAGACAAAAGATACACCAGAAGCACGGGAGGACAAACAAATTATGAAAGACCGAAAGAACATGCATACACATAACAAGACGGATAAAGGGCGTCACTTAAGTCATGCCAGCTATGCTCTTACCAAAGTAGAGAAGGAAATCTTTTTTGAAGTCCTTTACAGTATGAAGGTGCCATCGGGCTTCTCATCTAATATAAAGGGGATAATAAATATGGCAGAGAAAAAGTTCCAAAACCTGAAGTCTCATGACTGTCACGTGATTATGACGCAGTTGCTTACGATTGCGTTGAGGGGGCTTCTACCGGAAAATGTTCGAGTACCCATTGTGAAGCTGTGTGCATTCCTCAATGCAATATCTCAGAAGGTAATCAATCCAGATATCCTGCCAAGGTTACAGAAGGATGTGGTACAATGTCTTGTTAGTTTTGAATTGGTGTTCCCACCATCCTTCTTCAATATTATGACGCATCTCCTGGTTCACCTAGTGGAAGTGATTGCCATTCTCGGTCCGGTATTTCTGCACAATATGTTCCCCTTTGAGAGGTTCATGGGAGTCTTAAATAAATATTTTCATAACCGTGCTAGACCAGAAGGAAGCATCTCCATGGAATATGGAACAGAGGAGGTCATTGAGCTTTGTGTTGACTTTATTCCTGACCTTAAGCCGATTGGTGTTTCTGACACATGGCATGAGGGAAGACTAAGTGGAAAAGGCACGCTGGGAAAGAAAGCAATGATATGTAGGGACGGGGATTCTTTCACTAAATCACACTACACAGTTCTACATAATTCCACCTTGGCAGCTCCGTATATCGAGGAACACAAGAATATTGTACGCTCCAAAAACCCGGGGAAGCCTGAATCATGGATTACAGATGAACACATGAAGTCTTTCGGTGGTTGGATGTGGACACATCTCTTGAATGACACCACTGTTGGAGATCAGCTATACTTGTTGGCCGCGTCACCATCTTCTATTGTATTCAATTTCCAAGGGTACGAAATAAATGGGAATACATTCTACACGATCGCCCAAGATAAAAAGAGCACCAACCAAAATAGTGGTGTCCACTTTGATGCAATAGACGAGAATGGACAAAAGGACGCATATTATGGTTACATAGAGGAGATATGGGAACTTGACTATGGAGTCTCTTTTAAGGTCCCTTTGTTTCGCTGCAAATGGGTCAACCTGAATGGGGATGGGGTAAAGATAGACCAGTTGTACGGAATGAAAACAGTGGATCTCAACAATCTTGGTTATAGAGATGAACCATTCGTCCTAGCCAATGATGTGTCTCAGGTTTTCTATGTGAAGGACATGTCCTCCAGACCGAAAAAGAAGAAAAATATGCAAACGAATACATCATATGATGAGCCAAAGCGTCACATAGTTCTTTCAGGGAAAAGAAACATCGTGGGAATCGAGGACAAGGCAGACATGTCAGAAGATTATAATAAGTTTGATGAAATTCCGCCCTTCACAGTGAAAACTGACCCAAGCATTCCGTTAAGTAAAGAAGATGCTCCATGGTTACGTCTGAAGCGGTCATAAGGAAGGACATATGACAAGAAGTTCATGCTCATATTATGTAACTCTAGTTCATGTCTTTCGCAGTTTGTGGCTTGACCGAAGGATATCTTTCGCGGTTTGTGACTTGACCGGGACTATATATAGGGGGGCCTTTAGTCCCGGTTTTGTAGTCTCAGTTTATAATATTAATAAATGTCTTCAGTGTTAGTCCCGTTTTGTGGCTGGACCGGGATATGAAGAAGTTTTCCCGATTCGTACTTACCATTAAGATCTGATCTCCAAACGCGCGCGGTCACATATTAGGGAGTGCCTCTATGACTAGTTTCTTGGAGATGCCGGAGGAATGGGATCCGGTGGCATATCCCTGAAACTGGTCGTAGTGGTGTCCCTGCTCTCGAAAACCATCTTGCAGCTTGTAACTTCTCTAACTAGATCAATACACCTGGGGGCTAACTAATTTCACATATTAGGGAGTGCCTCTATGACCAGTTTCTCGGAGATGCCGGAGGACTGGGCTCCGTCGGCATCTCCCTGAAACTGGCCGTAGTGGTGTCCCTTCTCTCGAAAACCATCTTGGAGATGCCTCAAACTGGCTGGAGAACTGGACTCGCAAGGATGCCTATTTATAGTACAAGCATCTCGGCATAGTGTCGACACTTACAAAATAATTTCGACACTCACCCCTATTATTAGTGCTGACTCGTGTTTTGTCCCGGTTGGTGTCTCCAAACGGGACTACAGGTTCATCTTTAGTGCTGCCTGGCCCAGCCTGCCGAAATCCCTCCGCGTGACATAATATCGACACTCACCCCTATCATTAGTGTTGCCTGGCCCAGCCTGCCGAAATCCCTCCGCGTGATCTATCGCCCGTGATTTTTTGAAAAAATCATTTTTCGACTCGCAATATGTGGTTTCTTTAGAGATCCAATGCAAGTTATAACGATGCTCGTCCCCTATCTTCATGCACACTGGTTCGACCATAGTTAGAAATTCAGATAATTCAAAACGGGCATAATAAATTCAAAAAAAATCCGAACAATGAAAATCCTTCGCGTGGTGTCATATTATGTTACATAGTTGAAAGGAAAAATACCAGACTTGGTATATTGATCATGTTTTGAAAAAACCTTCATAAAATGACCTATCATGTTCGAGGTTTCATGGCTTTCGGTCCAAATGACCGATGTTATCTGCTGAATCATGGCATAGTTTGTGATGTTGTGCCCATATTATGCATGTGTGTGGATATTGGTATGGAGAACAATGCTGCAAGAGGAAGTTTTCCTTTTTGTCGCACGGAAAAGCCCTTTTCCATTTTCCGAGCGCAAAAAACGGGTCGTTTTGTGAAGTAACCACCAAAATGCCGTTTCAGAATGCTACCGTCCCATTTTCCTAAAATACTAGACCAGCTTACGTGGACTATCTCCCAACCGGGACATCTCAATCCGTTTCGTCCATCCCGGGTAAAAAGGACAAATGTCTGCCGAATCGGTAGGAAGTGGGTCCGGTTTGTACTACAGGTACATGATCTATCGCCCGTGATTTTTTGAAAAAATCATTTTTAGACTCGCAATATGTGGTTTCTTCAGAGATCCAATGCAAGTTCTAACGATTCTCGTCCCCTATCTTCATGCACACCGCTTCGACCATAGTTAGAAATTCAGATAATTCAAAAACGGGCATAATAAATAAATAAAAAATCCGAACAATGAAAATCCTTCGCGTGGTGTCATATTATGTTACATAGTTGAAGGAAAAATACCAGACTTGGTATATTGACCATGTTTCGAAAAAACCTTCACAAAATGACCTATCATGTTCGAGGTTTCATGGCTTTCGGTCCAAATTAACGATGTTATGTGCTGAATCACGTCATAGTTTGTGATGTTGTGCCCATATTATGCATGTGTGTGGATATTGGTATGGAAAACAATGTTGCAGGAGGAAGTTTTCCTTTTTGTCGCACGGAAAAGCCCTTTTCCATTTTCCGAGCGCAAAAAACAGGTCGTTTTGTGAAGTAACCACCAAAATGCCGTTTCAGAATGCTACCGTCCCATTTTCCTAAAATTATAGACCACCTTACATGGACTATCTCCCAACCGGGACATCTCAAACTGTTTCGTCCATCCCGGGTAAAAAGGACAAATGTCTGCCGAATCAGTAGGAAGTGGGTCCGGTTTGTACTATAGGTACATGATCTTCCCGCCATTTTTTTCCGCCAGTTCTTCCCGCCATTTCTTCCCGCCGGTTCTTCCCGCTAGTTCTTCCCTCCAGTTATCTTCCTGCCATTTCTCACTATATATATATATATATGTAGGGTTGACCTCCATTGTCATTGCACATCTCTAGACTCATATCTGCAACCTCATCACTCTTTCCCATGACTTCCACCGTAGCACTAACTCCCAGGGAGGCGGAGGCGCTTTGCGCCTCGAACTACCCCTGCCCGCCGGGCTACTGTGTCCCCGTCGGCTGGATGCTGAGCGCCGGAGGCATGCCGGTTCCTCCTGTCTCTATAGGTGTGGAGCGTCGGATGGCCATCACAAACCACTACTAGTTCGAGCTCACGCCGGAGCAGCGGAGGAATCCCAAATGGCATCCCGACTATTTCCCGACTTGGGAAGCCTTCTTCATGGATCGGCGTGAGAGGGCGCTCGCCAGGCACGAGGACGACGGCCCACCTCCTCCGAACTTCAACGAGGCCGGCCGTCGGCTATGGTGGCGTGGCCGGACTCTCCAGAGCGTCATGGCCTACGACACGGCCGCCGACTCTAGCCCTCGCATGCGCTACCCTCAAGTCCAGCCCGCTCGTACTCAGCCTTCAAGGTTCAACTACGGCGACCCCGACGACGACAACAACGACGGCCGCGGCGAGTACGACGACTACAGTGGCGAGTATTACAGGTGTAGGCAGGAGCATGACTGAATCATTCTAACATTGCAAAACAAGTTCGGCCGATTGTGGCTTAATCTGGCCATGTATCTTAATTTTCAGTTCTTCTATGTAACTTTGTGTTAATTGCGTTATGTACTTTAATTCCAGTTCTATCCTAATCAAATTACTTATTCAAATCCAAACACTTTTTATGTTTAAAGTTTTTCTAAATTCCAAATTAATATTAAAAAAATATAAGTTAATTCATTTTTAATTGTAAATGGTTCATATTTTAAATGGTTACATTAATTATTTTTTAAAATAGAAAATGGTTTTGAATTATTTATTCAAATCCAAACACTTTTTATGTTTAAAGTTTTTCTAAATTCCAAATTAATATTTAAAAAATATAAGTTAATTCATTTTAAATTTTAAATTGTTACATTAATTATTTTTTAAAAATAGAAAATGGTTTTGGATTATTTATTCAAATCCAGACACTTTTTATGTTTAAATTTTTTCTAAATTCCAAATTAATATTCAAAAAATATAAGTTATTTCATTATCAATTTTAAATGGTTTATAGTTTAAATGGTTACATTAATTATTTTTAAAAACAGAAAATGGTTTCGAATTAGTTATTCAAATTCAAACACTTTTTATGTTTAAAGTTTTTCTAAATTCCAAAGTAATTATCATTTAAAAAACATTACAAATTTAAACCCCAAAATAAAAAATAAGGCGGGAACAGAGAGAAAATACCTGAAAAAAAATTGAAAACAGGGGCATATGTCCCGGTTGGAGCCACCAACCGGGACTAAAGACCCCCTGCGCGCGCCCCTTTATCTGCTGAAAAATTGGAGTATACGTCCCGGTTGGTGGCTCCAACCGGGACGTATGACCCTTTAGTCCAGGTTGGAGCTACCAACCGGGACAAAAGGTCCTTTGGTTAATAACTGGGTGCCCCTCCTCTTCTTCTTCCCCATCTCGCAATCTTCTCGCGCACAGGGACTGAAGCGACGCCGTTAGGATGCCCCTCCGCCCTGCACGCCTTACCGGCCGCTGCCGCTGCTCTGCCTCCGCCTCGCCAGGAACCGCCTCCCCTCCAACAGAATCGACGAAGGGCGCCCGTAACCACCGCAATCAGGAGCTCCTCCCCGAAGTCCGGCCACCGCTGTTCTCGACGATTCCGGCCGCGTCCGAGCTTGCTTGGTCGAGCTGACCCCTCCACCGCCTCCGTGGTGAGCCCCTCCACCTCACAGTCCTCTTCGTTCTTCCTCTTCCTATCTGTATCGCTGCCGCGCCGAGGACCTGAAGCCACCGCCGTCGGCCGCCGTCGTGCTTCCTCTTCCGGCGACCAATCCGGAGCGGCGCCGCTACTAAACGGCTCGGTACGCTAGCCCGCATCCATCTCTGCCGCTCCCGCTGCTCCGCCCGCGCTCCAGCGCCCTCACCGTCGATGATCTGGGGTTGATCCCTGGTAAATGATGTCACGCTGACGTCCTGGTGACATCAGCGGGCGGGGTCAGCGCGGTCAAACCTTCGGTGGGTCCTGCTTGCTTGCGTGGAGGTTGAGTTGGCACTGGGGCCCTTCTGTCAGTCTCACTGGCTAGGGGTCGTCCCGGTGTAAAAACTATTTGCCTTTTTGTTTTTAATTCCAGAAAATGATTTAATATTGTAAAATCAATAACTTATTGTTTATAAGTCAGAAAAATATGTATAATATACCAAATTGTTTAGAAAAATGAAACCTATCTATTTAACCTATAATCATGCATTGTTCAACAACTTAAATGAAAATTATAATTAGAAGGACAAATGCACCCCTCTCATATGTTTCGGAGTTTCCCCGAGTTAGGGTTTTCACCCCTCGGAACCCCGATTAAATCGTTGAGAATGTCTTAGGGTTACATTCCAATGCAAATTAACTTGTCATATCATCATACTTGCTTGAGCATTGCATCGATGCCATGTGTTGATTGTTTCCCTTTCTTTCCGGTGTTTGGTTCTTGTAACACCCTCAGAATCGGCCCTATGAAAGTTTTAGCGAAACCCGCCAAACCCGCATACAAACGATTCAAAGGTGCCACCAGGCACTTTCGTGCGGGTGGAAAACGAAGTAATAACATTACACAACAGTCCTCGATGGGACCCACAGAACAGATATATATACAACACGACTCCATTAGTCAAGAATACAGATATACAGAACAAAGATCCAAATCACCTTGAAAACGATAGAGCGTCCAGCTACGGACAAGATGCAAATGGGGCTAAGAGCCCTGAAGAATAACCAATGGCGTCCATAACCCTGCCCAGGCCAAGCCGGAAGGGTAACCCTGCTAACGACGTCGAAACCTGCTAAAACAAAAGGGGTGCCGACAAAGGGCAAAGGAAAAAGAGGAGCGTCAGTACTGAGGCCAGTACACGGCGAGGCTAGAATTCGGCGGTCCTCGCCTACATAGGTATGGTGGACTGAAGCGGCAGCGCAGCATGCACTAAACAACCTATAGAGACTCGATATAACTGACGGCTATCAGAGAGGGGTAAGAAAGACCTATCCGAACCCAACCTGATACTACCACCAAACATACCCATCCTGGTGTTTCCCCCTCGAGACCAAACGAGGAAGTCAACCGAGGAACTCACACAGTTGGCAGTTTTATTTATTCAGTTATCGTTGCAGCAATTACTAGTCAAGTTTAGATAATCATCCTGATATAGTAAGCAGTGGGCAATTTTAGTTAACCATTCCGTTGTAGTTGCAACACTTACTAGTCAAATACAATTAGCATGAGATATCCCAAAACCCAGCAGTTGTTGGTACTTTTATTTAGCCATTCCGTTGTAGTTGCAATACTTACTAGTCAGATACATTGATCGCAAGCGACAACCCAAACAAGCAATTGTTGGCAGTTTTATTTAGCCATTCCATTATAGTGAAGCTGATTACTAGTCATTATAAAGTCAAATTTATAGCACTACTTTAGTTATAGTTGTCTATGATCGAGATACTGTGCTCCAAGTCGTCCATAACCGCGGACACGGCTTTCAGAAAGTTTTACCCTACAGGGGTGCACAAATAGCAACACACACTCGATCAACCTCGGAAAAACCAAATCAAAACCCAACGAGGCTTTCACGACAAAGCAATCACAGGATTCAGAAATATTTCAGGGGGCCACCCCATTGAGTACACCCGCAATGAAGTTAGCTGACTCCGAGACGGACCCAAGGTTTGGGTGGACGGCTGTAAACGACTGGGAACCCGAAAACTCGGGCTTGTCGATACAGCGAAAACATGTCACGATCCTAAACAGTACAGGTGCTCCTCGCACAATCGTAAATAAAGCAGTAAAGCATGGCATAAGTACAGGATAGTAAATAAAACCTCAAACTAGTTTGTGGCCCCAAGAAATAAGAATGAATCAAGCTCTGGCTTAGGGGGTCCCATAATCCTCCCGGATGTGGATAGCGCGAATATTCAAGGAACAGGTATCAAGTACTCGGGGTCCTACGGGACACAAGTGGACGGTTAACAACCAAATAACATCTATTGCCCACCTGTGCCTCTGCATTTACCTACTTCAATTTTAGTTGTTAAACAGTAATTAAAGTTATGATCAACTCCAACATAAAGCATATGGCAGTCTTCCAACAACTGAGGTACTTGACGACACGCAACAGCACTTGAGCAAGCGACTACGACGCGCAAGTCCAACTATCTACCAAACAACAGGTAATAGGATGTGTCCAAGGCAATATAAGGCTGCAAGGGATAACACGGGTACGAAAACTAGAGCATCGCAACACAGGTAGCAATAGATCAACAGGAGGGAATAAATACTATAAAAGTAAGATAGGTAGAAAGGGGGAGATGCTCGCCTAAAAACATTGCCGAAGGTTCAACCGAAGATCGGGTCGTCACTCGCATCAACTCAACGGCCTTATCCGCGAAGAAGCAAACACTAGAATAAACACCGGGTGCACTATTTAATACTACGGTAGAAAATCGGGCATGATGCATCGCTATACAAATTTAAATGGGACCAATATTAGACTAGGTTTGCCCGCATATGGGCCCCATATTTAATTATATGGTGAATCGGCATAAGGCCCCCAAACCACACAAATATGCATGCATGATCAATTTAATATGCGACAGGTGATCAATATCATATTATAAAAATAGGGGTCTCGGATAAAGGGTCACACATTAGGTTTCGGCGAACTTGGGCTCCGAGGGGTTCGGGTCGGGTCTCGGGGTTCGGTCTCGGCGGGAGCGTTCTCGGATAACAGAGTAGATCTTGGCGTTCCGCGAAGGAGGATTTGGTTCGGCGTCGGGGCGCATCGGATTCGTCCTGGTCGGTGTCGATCTTATCGTCGCGAAGATCTCGTCGGGTCCGCGTTCCGGGTTGGTCTTGGCCTTCGGGGTGAAGTACTTGGCGTTTCGTGTCGGCGACCTTGGCGTTCGGCAACCTACGAAGTAGACCTTGGAGTTTCGCGATGATCTTGTCGATTCCCTGTCGAAGGCCTTGGCGCTTCGGATCGGTCTTCGGTTCGGGGTCTCAGTGTCTTGGGGTTCGCGTCCGTGTGGCGATCTTGTCGTTCCGTGTAGGCGTCCTCGGTGTCGGGAGAGATCTTGGGGTTCCAACTTGTTCATCGTTGACGGACTTGGTTCGTCGTCGGGTCTCGTCGGGATCAGTCTTCGGGGTCCGGTGTCGATCTTCGGGTACCGCAGGTTCTCGAAGGGGAAGATCTTGTCGACAGGGTGGCTTCGGGACGATCTTACATAGAACCTCTTGTTGTTTGCACCGTTCTCGTTTGTGCCCTGCTTGCGTTCGAAGAGGAAACCAACAGGAGAGGGCCCTGGGCAACGAGCGGCTGGTGGCGGGCTCGGCGACGCGGGCACCGGCGTTAGCTGGAGGCAGCGACGCGAGGGAGAGTTGCGAAGGCGAGCAGAGGACCGAGGGGAGGCGACCGACGGCGAACAGGTGGAGGATGGGGCCGGACGCATGCGAGAGGAGCATCGGTGGTGGATGCAGGGAGATGAAGAGGGGCACGACGGCGGCGGCAGGGTGAGCGTGGAAGGAGGGCGTCGGGGACCTGCTGGCGGGCGAGGTCGGGCCGGACTGGCCGGCGGCCCGAGCGAGGCGGCGACGTGGAGAAGGGGGTCGACGAGGAGGGGCCTCGCGGGTTCGGGGTGACCTGGGTCGAGGCCGAGCATGACGGTGAGGAGGAGGCGGGCCATCAGCAAGCGGGGACAGCGAGGGGGCCGACCGGGGCGGAACGGCGCCGTGCGCGGCATCACGGCCGGCCGAGGCGGACGAGGAGAGGGACCTGGGGGTTGCAGGGGCGAGCGGCGGGCGTCGAGCGGCCAAGGGCTTCGCGATGGGGAGGATGCCGGGCTCGGGGTCGGGTGGCGCCGGGGAGGCCGCGGGAGAGGGTGGAGGCCGACGGAGCAGGCGGGTCGGGAGGCCAGAGTGGTGGGAGGTGGTTGGTGGGTGCGGGGGAGGAAGAGAGAGAGGGAGACGGAAGCGGGGCGAGGTGGGAGGTGGGACCGCTCGCGACAGAGAGAGGGAAGCGGGACAGGGCGCGTGCGTTGCTGCGTGGGGATCGGGGTGGAGGGTGACCAGGCAGGGAGCGGGGTGGGCGGTTGGTGGACGGTCGGGTGGTGGGGCCCGGGTGCATGCGGGGTGGGCGTTTCGATGCGGGGGAGGGGGGACCAGGTGTGGTGTGCGGGTGTGTGTCGCTGTGTGGGTTGGGTGCGTGTTGTGTGCGTGTTTGGCTCCAGGGTAGGTGGCAGATGGGGATTGGGTGGGGTTTGGGTCAGGGTGATGTGGCGGCCTGGGATAGGCTGGGGTGAGGTGGAGGCAGGGTGGGTAGAATAGGATTGGGTAGGTTAGGGATTTTGGGTAGGCTGGTTTGTACTGGGGGTGGCCGACTGGGTCGGATCGGCCGGTGCGGCTGCCCCCTAAAAATTATTAAACAATTTATTTATTCCAAACGGGGCTTTTGAAATAATCCTCAAGATTAAAAATATATTTTCAAATACAGGAAGTTTGTGAAAAAGATTTTGAAGGGGAACCTTACAATTAAAATTTTGAAGTAGAGGAGTTATATGGATAATCTTGATGCTTTGATCTTAGGGTTTTTGTTTAATGCTATTTTTATTTTAAGGAGTAACTTTTTTTTGGGGGGGGGGGCTTTTGTAATAGTTTAAAAGGTTTTAATGTTTCCAATTATAAGCAAAAAGTTTCTTTTCCCCATAAATTTCATTCTTTATTTATTTTGTTTATTTCTTTTTCACATTTCAAGATTTGGAAAATTTAGGGATGTGACAGCCCAGTACTTATCCCAGTTAGAGTACTTCCCCGTGAGTGAAGTAGCATACAAATACCAGTACGGAAAACCTCTCGTCAAACCTGAGGAGGTAAACAATCTTCCAACAAAAATGCGAAGATTGCATAACTGGTACATGCATGCCACAAAGGCCGGGGCTAACTGGATAGTGCTGAGGGTTACAAAAAAGCATCATGGGAAAGAAAAGGATGACATGATATCCATTGAATTTGATGAACTATTTCAATTATTCAATCAAGACGCCTTGGACAAATCGATCATCAGTGCCTATTGTCTGTAAGTACTAATTCTGTTATTAATTTAGTCTCCAGCTATCTCACCTTGTTTATTGCATGTATATAATCATACTGTAATATGCAGAATGAAGATTCTCGAATGCAGCAGAGGACAAATCTATGACATTGGCTTCATTGACCCATATTGGGTTCATGAAGCTAATCTCAAAACAAGCCCCCAGGATACGGAGGATAATATAGTACACGCGTTAAGGTTTTAAGAAACCAGAAGGGAAATACTTTTTCCTTACAACTTCGAGTGAGTGTTATTGTCTTCTATACACTTTCTATTTCGCTTACTCGATGTTAAGTATATAATTGATTAGTTATGCATTCGCAGCTTCCACTATATTCTGTTAATCATTCAACTTTACAAAGGGCGTGAACTAGTCATGGACTCGAAACATAAACCCCTTGAGCAGTGGAAGGACATGCAGATGATCCTCCAGCGGTAATTCTAATCATTATGACAATATATCGGCAACGTTCGTGAATTTTATGATATCAAGTAATTAATAACTTCTTTTATTCGTTTTCTTCGCCGGGCAGCGCTTGGAAACGGTTCACCAACAAGGCTAGGGGTGTTTGGAAAGAGGATCTTACCTTTGAAGCACTAGATGTAAGCACCACTAGCTATATCCGCGCATCTCTTTGATTATAGTTTTGATACAGTTATTATCATGCTTGATTATTATTTTGATTGAACTATGTTCTCGTAAAGTGCCTGACACAGGGACTAGGTAATAATCTATGTGGATACTATGTTTGCGAGTTCATCCGGCAGACGTGTGATGAGAAGGGCAGAAATTTAGAGCAACTCCACGTACGTAAACAATTTCTATAGTTTTTAATTACAATCAAATTGTGTTTAGTTTCATTCATATAGGCTGACTCATTTTTTAAATCAGATCGAACGTCTACGGGACGGTCTTCTGCCAAAGGATCACGTACGAGCAATTCAGGAGGAATTGGCGGGATTCTTGGATGCAGAAGTCCACAACCCAGAAGGGGAATACTATTCGGCTGTGTATAGACAATAGGGATTGTAAAAAGAGAAACTTTTGTATGTAGTGCATGAACTCGATCCGTGTATCGAATGTAATATTGTCATGATGATCTTGTGTAATATAACGGTTCCTTCATTGATAAGTGCAAAACACTAAATAAACAATAAAACAACCTAAATGAATTCTCTGCCACGGCACAAAAAGTGGCGAAAATGCTGTCGCGGCAACAAAATGTGCCAAAATGAATTCTCTGCCGCGGCAGAGAAATGGGCCAAATCTCTGCCGCAGCAGAAGGTTATTTGTCCCGGTTCGTGTTACGAACCGGGACTAATGCTCCACCCCCTCGCGCTCTGACGCCACCACGTGTACCCCCATTTGTCCCGGTTGGTGGGGCAACCGGGACTAAAAGTTGGGGCTTTAGTCCCGATTGCCCCGTCCCGGTTGGGTAACCGGGACTAAAGCCCCTTACCAACCGGGACGAATGTGCCTCTCTGCACTAGTGATAGTAAGGATATTCTTATGTCCTTTTGGAATAACTAAGAATATATTATTTTTGTAGATGTGACAAATAGATGATTAGTTCATTGTAAAAGTACTACATTGATACTAGTTTTGTCACAAAGTACAAATTAAGTTTATCTCAATCTAAACTAAGGGTGGCACAATATAATGGAAAGTCAGTTCCATAATGGATTTGGATGAGTTCAAAAGTTAAGACATTGTGACAGATACTACAACAAAAGGCTAAGTATATGACTGCTATTATAGCATCAAAAGAGGGCATTTGTGTTAAGTAGTTTGTTACCAAACTAGGTGTGGTTCACAGCGGGATAGTACCTTGAAGATATATTGTACGACAATATTATCAACATGTTTTAACCCCAAGGAACCAAAGGTCTCACCAAAGTTATACAAAGCCATCTCATTAGAGAATGAGTGATGCGTAGAGACGCAAAGACATGCAATTACACACGGACCTAAAAGAGTCGGATCCGAAGATCAGTTGACTACTAGCAATCATGTAAATACAACACCGGAAAGCCATAGGTGTTGAATACACAAAGATTTGAAACTAGATTATGCCCAAGAGGCAATAATAAAGAGCCTTGGACTACGGGTCCATGTAGTAGCTAGATGGTTGTCTCTCCTCCTTTGTGCTACCATGTTTAGATCCTGTGAGCTCCGTTCATTAGATCATCTATTTATAATCATGCATGTCGGGGACCCGATGGATATTGATATTACTATGTCATATTGATTAATGGTTTTGTCTTATTGATTCTATCATGTCTGTTTGTTTGTGATCTTGCATGCTCTCCATTTCTAGTAGCTATCTTGGCCAAGTAGATGCTAGTGACTCCAAGAGGGAGTATTTATGCTTGATAGTGGGTTCATGCCTCTATTTAATCTGGAGAAGTGATAGAAATCTCTAAGGTTGTAGATGTGCTGTTGCTACTAGGGAGAAAACAACGGTCTCTTGTTCATGGAACAAGTGGATTGTTTACCTTAAAAAAATTTCTTAAAGCAGTTATTCGTTGCTTGCAACTTAATACTGGAGGGGGTTCGGATGATCACCTGAAGGTGGATTACTAGTCATAGATGCAGTTGGATGGCAGTCTTGTTGGAGATATGCCCTAGAGGCAATAATAAATGTAGTTATTATTATATCTTTGTGTTTATGATAAATGTTTACATTCATGCTATAATAGTATTAACAAGGAAACATTAATACTTATGTGATTTGTAAACTAAAATAGAGTCGCTAGTAAAGCCTCTTTATAATACTAGCTTGTTGGTTAAAAAATGATTATGGTTTCCTATCATGAACATTGAGATGTTATTAACAACAAGATCATATCGTTAGGATAATGATATGGTGGACATACTCCTATAGATAAGCGTAGCATAAAGATCAAGTCATTTTAATAGTCCAATTGCTATATGCTTTCTGATACATAGTAACCTAATTCCTTCGACCATGAGATCATGCATATCACCTTCACCGGAAGGATGCTTTGATGACATCAAACACCACACCGTAACTGGGTGGCTATAAAGGTGGCATTGAGTGTTCGAAAAGTATTGGTTGAGACACATGGATCAAGAGTAGGATTTGTCCATCCATATGACGGATAGATATACTCTGGGCCCTCTCGGTGAAATGTCATCCAATTAGCTTGCAAGCATGTGACTGGCTCACAAGGGATCACATATCACGGGAACGAGAAAAGAGTACTTATCAGTAACGAGGTTGAACTAGGTATGCAGAGATACCGACGATCATAACCTCAGATAAGTAAACTATCGTGAGACAAAGGGAAATTGGTATCATATGTAAGTGGTTCATTCGATCGCAAAGTAATCATAGAAATATGTGGGAGCCATATGAATTTCTAGATTCCTCTATTGGTTATTGTTCGGAGAAGTGTCTCGATCATGTCCGCATAATTCACGAACCGTAGGGAGACACACTTAAGGATTCGACGTTGTTTGAGTAGTTATGGAATCATGAGTAAGAGACCGAATGTTGTTCGGAGTCTCGGATGGGATCCGGGATATCACGAGGAGATCCAGAATGGTCCGGAGAATAAGATTCATATAAGGAAAGTCCTGTTTCGGGGTTGGAGAATGGTTCCGGTGTTTTCATCGGGAATGTTCTAGAAGGTTCCGGAATGTCCGGCACTCCGGAGGGGAAGGGTACATGAATGTGTCATATCAAGTTGGAATGATTGCGTCATGTACTAGGCGTCAGCGTTGAACAAAATAAACGGTTTAATCAAATCCTAGTTTGAAAAGTCAAACGCCAATTTGAAAAGTCAAACGGCTCTTTTGTAAGGTGGAGGGGAAGTAGGAAACCTACTTGGGGAGGAGTTCCTCCCCTCCACCGCCGGCCCACTTGGGAAACCGAGTTGGGGAGGGACTCCCCTCCCCTGGCGCGCCCCCTCCACCTATATAAGGAGGGGCAGGGCTGCCCCTCCAAACACACAACACCTCCACCCAAAACCCTAGCTCCTAGCCGCCGTCGCCTACCATAGCCGCCGACTAGGGCAACTCGCCGCCGCCTAGGGCAAACCCTAGCCGAAGGCCTTGCCCCCTCCTTGGTGTGTCTAAACCCTAGATCGCCGAGGCTCTCTCTCATAGTCCACCATACTCGCTCCGGCTTAAGGCGAAGCCCTGCGAGATCTCCCCTCTACTTCCGGTACCACGCCGCTTTGCTGCCGGAATCGTGAGGAGAGTGCTACAACCTCCGCTGCCTTCTGGAACAAGGGAGAGGAAGGTCTTCATCGAGTACCGAACGTGTGACCGACTGCGGAAGCGCTGCCGGAACGCAACGCCGGAAGGATCGTCTACGCGATCTTGAGATCGGCAAGAGTACGACTACATCACCCACGAGAATCCGCTCTCGTTAAACACTTTGGAATCTTCGAGGGTGAGTTTTTCCATCGACTCGTTGCTACAATCTAGTAGATAGATCTTGGCTTGTTTGTTTTTATGCAGTAGAAATTTTTTGTTTTCCATGCTACAAAACCCTACAGTGGTATCAGAGCCATTTCTATATGTAGATCTGTTGCACGAGTAGAACACAATGGTCATTGTGGGCGTTGATGCTTTTATTGTCGATTTCTTCTTGTGTACTTTGCATCTTGCGGGATGGTGGGATGAAGCGGCCCGGGCTAACCTTACATGACATCGTTCATGAGACTTGCTCCACGCTTGACATGCAACTTGTATTGCATAAGTGGCTTTGTGGGTGCCTGTCTCTCCCAACATAGTGAAGATTCAATTTACAACGGGTGATTGACAATACTAGTATCAATGTTGTGGTTCTTGTTCGTAAGTTAGAACGACACTTATTGAAAGCCCCAAACCACGTAAAACATGCAAAGAAAGTAGAGGCGTCTAACTTTGTTTTGCAGGGGTGTGCTGTGATGTGATATGGCCATGATTGTGATTATATTTGATGTATGCAATGTTCCTTATTGTAAGTTGGCAACCGACAGGAGCCATATGGTTGTCTTTAAATTCTGTTAAGACCCGCGTGTCTATTCAAAGTAGTTGTAATAGTTGAAGCCGGTGGACGACAACCATGGAGCAGCGTCATTGACCTTGACGCAATGCCGGTGATGATGGAGATCATGTTCGTGCTTGAAGATGGAGATCGGAAGCACGAAGAAGAAAGGCCATATCATATCACATATTATGAATTGCATGTGATGTTAATCCTTTATGCATCTTGTACTTCTTAGTTAATGACGGTAGCATTATAAGATGATCCCTCATGCACATGAATTTCATGTTCTAAAGTGTTCATCCTTAGTAAGCACCGTTGCTAAAGCTTGTTGTTTCGAAGCACCACGTGATGATCGGGTGTGTTAGATTCTGCAAGTGTATACAACGTGAGCAAGCCAGATTTGCTCATGCGGAAGCTAAGGTTTGATCTTGACGAACCTAGCATGTACAGACATGGTCTCGGAACACGGATCACCGAAAGGTAAGCATGAATCATATAGTAGATATGATGAACATGTCTATTGTTCGCCATTGAAGCTGCATCAACTCTTGTGATGATCGGTGTTGATGTGGTGGATTCGGTTCGTGTGATCACTAAAACAATGTGAGGGATGTTGTTTTGAGTGGGAGTTCACCTAGATTAATTTAACTATTAATTAGAACTCAATTTGTCATAAACTTAGTCTAAACTATTGCAAATTGTTGTAGATCAATGGCGGCCCCTACCATCAATTTTAATGCGTTCCTAGAGAAAGAAAAGTTGAAAAACAATGGAAGCAACTTCGCGGATTGGTTCCGCAATTTGAGGATTGTCCTCACAGCTGGTAATTTGACCTATGTGCTGGATGCACTGCTGGGTGACCCACCTGCAGCTACTGCTACCGATGAAGTAAAGAATGTTTACCTCGCTCGGAAGACTCAGTACTCCACATTTCAGTGTTCTATCTTGTATGGTTTAGAATCGGAGCTTCAGAAAAGGTTTGAGAATTCAGACCCACATGATATTGTCCGTGATCTCAAATTGATCTTTGAGACTCACGCGGCAATTGAGAGCTATGAGGATTCTGAAAAGTTCTTTAACTGCAAGATGGAAGAGGGCAGCTCCGTCAGTGAGCATGTGCTTAAGATGTCTGGGCACGCAAACAAACTTCAAAGCTTGGGTATAGTGATTCCTAATGATTTGGGGATTTATCGTGTCCTCCAATCACTCCCACCACGTTACAAGAACTTTGTGATGAACTACAATATGCAAAACATGAACAAGCAGTTGCCAGAACTCTTCGCCATGTTAAAATCTGCAGACGTGGAGATCAAGAAAGAGCACCAAGTGTTGATATTCAATAAGACCACCAAATTGAAGAAAGGCAAGTCTAAGCAAAAGGGACACTTCAAGAAGGGTGGTAAGAAAGTTACCGCGCCAACAAAGAAGACCAAGGCTGGACCTAAGCCTGATACTGAGTGCTTTTACTGCAAGGGAGAAGGTCACTGGAAGCGGAATTGCCCAAACTACTTGGCGGATTTGAAGAACGACAACATCAAGAAGAAAGGTATATCCGATATACATGTTATTGATGTGTATCTCACTAGTACTCGTAGTAGTGCCTGGGTATTTGATACTGGTTCTATTGCTCATATTTGTAACTCGAAACAGGTGATGCAGAATAAACGGAAGCTAGCGAAGAACGAGGTGACGATGCGCCTGGGAAATGGATCAAAGGTTGATGTGATCACGATCGGCACGCTACCTCATCATCTACCATCGGGATTAGTTTTATACTTAAATAATTGTTATTTGGTGCCTGCGTTAAGCATGAACATTATATCGGTATCTTGTTTATTGCGAGACGGTTACTTGTTTAAGTCCGAGAATAATGGTTGTTCGATTTATATGAGTAATATGTTTTATGCACATGCACCTTTGATAGATGGTCTATTCTTATGGAATCTCGATAGTGGAAATACACATATTAATAACATTGAAGCTAAACGTTTGAAATCGAGAAATAACTCGACCTATATGTGGCACTGTCGCCTTGGTCACATTGGAGTGAAGCGTATGAAGAAACTCCATTCTGATGGACTTCTTGAATCACTTGATTTCGAATCACTTGATAGATGCGAAGCATGTCTGATGGGTAAAATGACTAAGACTCCATTTTCTCGTATGATGGAGCGAGCTACAGACTTATTGGAAATCATACATAACGATGTGTGTGGTCCAATGAGTGTAGCATCGCGCGGTGGTTATCGTTATGTTCTTACCTTCACGGATGACTTGAGTAGATATGGGTATATCTATTTCATGAAACATAAGTCCGAAACTTTCGAGAAGTTTAAGGAATTTCAAAGTGAGGTAGAGAATCAACGTAACAAGAAGATTAAATTTCTACGTTCTGATCGTGGAGGTGAATATCTAAGTTACGAGTTTGGCGAGCATTTGAAGAAATGCGAAATACTTTCACAATTGACACCGCCGGGAACACCACAGCGTAATGGTGTGTCCGAACGTCGTAACTGAACTCTCTTAGATATGGTTCGTTCTATGATGTCACTTACAGATTTACCGCTATCATTTTGGGGTTATGCATTAGAAACAGCCGCATTCACTTTAAATAGGGCACCATCTAAATCCGTTGAAATGACACCGTATGAATTATGGTTTGGGAAGAAACCTAAATTGTCGTTCCTTAAAGTTTGGGGTTGTGAAGCCTATGTGAAGAAGTTACAGCCGGAGAAGCTTTAACCCAAAGCAGAAAAATGCGTCTTCATAGGATACCCGAAGGAAACTATTGGGTATACCTTCTATCATCGATCCGAAGGCAAAATCTTTGTTGCCAAGAATGGATCCTTTCTAGAGAAGGAATTTCTCTCGAAAGAAGTGACTGGAAGGAAAGTAGAACTCGACGAGGTTGTCGAGCCTTCTCTCGAAATTGCGAGTAGCGCAGCACCGGAAGAAGTTCCTGTGGTTCCTGCACCAATAAGAGAGGAAGCTAATGATGATGATCATGAAACTTCAGTTGTAGTTTCTACAGAGCCTCGCAGGTCAACGAGAACTCGTACCACTCCTAATTGGTATGATCCCGTCATGAGTGTCATGTTGGTGGACAACACCGATGACCCTGCGACGTATGAGGAAGCGATGATGAGCCCAGATTCCAATAAATGGCAAGAAGCCATGAAATCCGAGATTGGATCCATGTACAAAAACAAAGTATGGACTTTGGTGGACTTACCGGATGGCCGGAAAGCTGTCGATAACAAATGGATTTTCAAGAAGAAAACAGATGCTAATGGTAATGTTACTGTCTATAAAGCTCGACTTGTCGCAAAAGGGTTTCGACAAATTCAAGGAGTTGACTACGATGAGACTTTCTCACCAGTAGCGAAGCTAAAGTCTGTGAGGATTATGTTAGCAATCGCTGCATATTATGATTATGAGATATGGCAGATGGATGTCAAAACAGCATTCCTCAATGGAGACATTGATGAAGAGTTGTATATGATGCAACCCAAAGGTTTTGTCGATCCTAATGATGCTAACAGGGTATGCAAACTTCAACGGTCCATCTATGGATTGAAGCAAGCATCCCAAAGTTGGAATCAACATTTTGATAAGGTAATCAAAAGTTTTGGTTTTATACAAACTTATGGAGAAGCTTGTATTTACAAGAAAGTGAGTGGGAGCTCTGTAGCATTCTTAATACTATATGTAGATGACATATTGTTGATTGGGAATGATGTAGACCTTCTTAATAGTGTCAAGGAATATTTGAATAATAGTTTCTCAATGAAGGATCTTGGCGAAGCAGCTTACATATTAGGCATAAAGATTTATAGAGATAGATCGAGACGCCTAATATCATTGTCACAAAGTACATATTTGGACAAAGTTCTAAAGAGGTTTGGAATGGAAGATAGCAAGAAAGGGTTCTTGCCCATGTTGCCCAATACGACCTTGAGTAAAACTCAAAGTCCGACAACGGCAGAAGATAGAGAAAGGATGAGTAAGACTCCCTATGCCTAAGCCATAGGATCTCTAATGTATGCCATGCTATGTACTAGACCCGACATTGCATATGCTGTTAGTTTAACTAGCAGATATCAAAGTGATCCAGGAGTGGATCATTGGACAGTGGTCAAAAACATCCTTAAGTACTTGAGAAGAACTAAGGATATGGTTCTTTCTTATGGAGGTGATGAACAGCTCGTTGTTAATGGTTACACCGATGCTAGTTGGAACACCGATCCGGATGATTCTAAATCACAATCTGGATACGTATTTACTTTGAATGGTGCAGCAGTTAGGTGGAGGAGTGCAAAGAAAAGCGTTGTGGCGAGATCTTCAACCGAATCGGAATACATGGCTGCTTCGGAGGCTTCACAAGAAGCGATATGGATGAAAGAGTTCATTATAGAGCTCGGTGTGGTTCCTAGTGCGCTGGACCCAATGTCTATCTACTGTGATAACATGGGCACCATAGCCAATGCGCAAGAACCAAGGTCACACAAGAAGCTGAAGCACATCAAGCTACGTTTTCACGCTATTCGAGAACATGTCCAAGATGGGGACATAAAGATTTGCAAAGTACACACAGATCTGAATGTGGCGGATCCGTTGACTAAACCTCTCCCGAGGGCAAAACATGACCAACACCAAACTGCCATGGATGTTTGGTATATTACCATGTAATCTAGATTAAGTGACTCTAGTGCAAGTGGGAGACTGTTGGAGATATGCCCTAGAGGCAATAATAAATGTAGTTATTATTATATATTTGTGTTTATGATAAATGTTTACATTCATGCTATAATAGTATTAACAAGGAAACATTAATACTTGTGTGATTTGTAAACTAAAATTGAGTCCCTAGTAAAGCCTCTTTATATTACTAGCTTGTTAGTTAATAAATGATTGTGGTTTCCTATCATGAACAATGAGATGTTATTAACAACAAGATCATATCGTTAGGAGAATGATATGGTGGACATACTCCTATAGATAAGCGTAGCATAAAGATCAAGTCATTTAATAGTTCAATTTCTATATGCTTTCTGATACATAGTAACCTAATTCCTTCGACCATGAGATCATGCATATCAACTTCACCGGAAGGATGCCTTGATGACATCAAACACCACACCGTAACTGGGTGGCTATAAAGGTGGCATTGAGTGTTCGGAAAGTATTGGTTGAGACACATGGATCAAGAGTGGGATTTGTCCATCCATATGACGGATAGATATACTCTGGGCCCTCTCGGTGAAATGTCATCCAATTAGCTTGCAAGCATGTGACTGGCTCACAAGGGATCACATATCACGGGAACGAGAAAAGAGTACTTATCAGTAACGAGGTTGAACTAGGTATGCAGAGATACCGACGATCATAACCTCGGATAAGTAAACTATCGTGAGACAAAGGGTAATTGGTATCGTATGTAAGTGGTTCATTCGATCGCAAAGTAATCGTAGAAATATGTGGGAGCCATATGAATTTCCAGATTCCTCTATTGGTTATTGTTCGGAGAAGTGTCTCGATCATGTCCGCATAATTCACGAACCGTAGGGAGACACACTTAAGGATTCGACGTTGTTTGAGTAGTTATGGAATGATGAGTAAGAGACCGAATGTTGTTCAGAGTCTCAGATGGGATCCGGGATATCACGAGGAGATCGGGAATGGTCCGGAGAATAAGATTCATATAAGGAAAGTCCTGTTTCGGGGTTGGTAAATGGTTCCGGTGTTTTCATCGGGAATGTTCTAGAAGGGTCCGGAATGTCCGGCACTCCGGAGGGGAAGGGTACATGAATGTGTCATATCAAGTTGGAATGATTGCATCATGTACTAGGTGTCATCGCTGAACAAAATAAAGGGTTTAATCAAATCCTAGTTTGAAAAGTCAAACGCCAATTTGAAAAGTCAAACGGCTATTTTGTAATGTGGAGGGGAAGTAGGAAACCTACTTGGGGAGGAGTTCCTCCCCTCCACCGCCGGCCCACTTGGGAAACCGATTTGGGGAGGGACTCCCCTCCACTGGCGCGCCCCCTCCACCTATATAAGGAGGGGCAGGGCTGCCCCTCCAAACACACAACACCTCCACCCAAAACCCTAGCTCCTAGCGGCCGCCTAGGGCAACTCGCCGCCGCCGCCTAGGGCAAACCCTAGCCGCCGGCCTTGCCCCCTCCTTGGTGTGTCTAAACCCTAGATCGCCGAGGCTCTCTCTCATAGTCCACCATACTCGCTCCGGCTTAAGGCGAAGCCCTGCGAGATCTCCCCTCTACTTTCGGTACCACGCCGTTGTGCTGCCGGAATCGCGAGGAGAGTGTTACAACCTCCGCTGCCTGCTGGAACAAGGGAGGGAAAGGTCTTCGTCAAGTACCGAACGTGTGACCGACTTCGGAAGCGCTGCCGGAACGCAGCGCCGGAAGGATCGTCTACGCGATCTTGAGATCGGCAAGAGTACGACTACATCACCCACGAGAATCCGCTCTCGTTAAACACTTTGGAATCTTCGAGGGTGAGTTATTCCATCGACTCGTTGCTACAATCTAGTAGATAGATCTTGGCTTGTTTGTTTGTATGCGGTAGAAAATTTTTGTTTTCCATGCTACGAAACCCTACAAGTCTATGTATCTTGTTGTATTGCCCAATCAAATCTCGTAGGATCATGAATGTCTAGTATTGCATCGTTATGCCTTGCTCAGTCCTGTCAATTGCCCTGTTGTATTTTGTTTACCCAGCATGCCATGTTTGTTTATCTTAAGGAGAACACCTCTAGTGAACTATGGATCCCGGTCCAATCTTTACCATTGATACATCTTCTACTGATACTGTTTACTTTCTGCAAACCACCATTACCTTCCACAACATAAAGTTAATCCTTTGTTTTCAGCAAACCAGTGAGATTGACAACCTCACTGTTCGTTGGGGCAAAGTCTTGAGTTTGTGTTGTGCAGGTTTCCAAGTTGCTAGCTACACCTTCGAGTCATTTCCTTCCTCCTACTGGTTCGATAACCTTGGTTTCTTTCTGAGGGAAGACTTGTTGCTGTGCTCATCATACCTTCCTCTTGGGGTGTCCCAACGAAGCTCTGCATTGAACTGAGCCACCATCAAGATTTTATGCCGCCGTTGCCGGGGAGGCTAAGGACGGATTCACAAGTGGAGTCCTTCACAACCTTTCTCTTTACTTTGTTTTTGATTTTCTTAGTTTCTTTTGCTTTGTTTTGTTTGCCTCTCTTTTATCAAAAACTCCAAAAAAATTAGTTTGGTTTGGTTTGCTTTCTCTTATAAAAAACACAAAAAAATTAGTTCCTACTCTAGTTGTCACCTTGCTCTAGCTCACCATGTTGATTCCCAAGTTCACCCCGAAAGACCTTTCAATAGGTAGTGGCACTATAATTGGAAAAGAAAATATTGAAGAATTATTTAATCATGTTAGGAAACATGAGGATATTCAGGATATATCCTTAGCAGAACTTGCCCCTAGTTATGAAATAGCTGTAGCTTATTTAGTTCACATGTTGGAGGCTAGGTTTGTTAACCTTAACCCCATGATGCAAATTTTGTTTCTTAAACTAAAAGAAGAAGATGATGCTGAAAAGAGAGAATTTATCCTAGAAATTTTACCAAAAGAGTTCAATGATGTTGCTAAGGAAGCCAAAAAGGTCTTTGAACGTGTTAATATGCTAGGCTCATGTGTAGATGTTATGGGTAATTTATAAAAGTCAGATAAAACCAAACCCATTGGAGAGGAAATTAAGATACCCATACCTTTTAAACTTGTAGGAATTCATGAAGCCTTAGAAAAGAATTTTGATTGGATTGTTCCTGAAAACCAATTGATAAAAGTAGTGAACCTAAGAGAGACGAGAAAGGATCCTCTAAAACTCATTTGGATGAGATACCATTCCAAGTTGAAGAGACTTCTAAAGTTGATGCTAATGCTTCTTCATTTGAAAATACTTGATTATTGCTTCTTGTGCCTAACTTAAAGGCGTTAAAGAAAAGAACTTATTGAGAGATAACCCAAAATTTTCTTGAGTCTTGGAAGTTATTACCTCTATAATAACCACTCCTTATCCTTTTTATTTGCCTTTTGTGCCAAGAATAACCACTAATGAGAGGGAAGTAAGATTCGGGGAGTTGCTGTTCCGAAACATATTTTTGTGCTCCACCGTAAATATTCGTGTAAAATCTCTGTAAGTCGGATTGAGCTGTAATTTTCTGAATAAATCCCCCTGGTTGTTAGATAACTTTCGTTAGTTCAACACTTTTTGATATGAGCAACAGAAGGTCTTAGAAAAACGGTTTCTACCTGCTGGTCTGTTTTGACCGATTTCTGCCATTATTTGCATTTGCTTCTTATAGATTCCTTTTTGGGTTCTTTTTGGGAAATTGAGCTTTTTAAGGGAATTGCTACAGTACCTTGTGTTTTATTGAAAGTTTTTCTGTTTTGAAACTAAACCCCAAGGGTCTATTATCTTTTGAATACACTAATGTTGCTAATGAAGATTGTGTGAAGTTTTGTATGAAGGAAAATTTGTAGGTGTAGGAAAAGTTTTGTATTATCTTTTGAATACACTAATGTTGCTAATTAAGAATGGACAAACGCTCAAGCTTAGGGATGCCACCCTGTGTCACCCCAAGAAATATTCAAGAGGTACAAGGGTCAAAGCTTGGGGATGCCCAAGGAATCCCCTTCTTCACCAATAAAAATCTCAGGTCTTTCTAGACACTTCGTTTTTATTGTTTCATGCAATGTTGTGTTGTTCTTGGAGCATCTTAGTTTTCGTTTTTGTTTGCTTAGTTTTCTTGAATAAAGTAGTTTGGACCCCCGTTCTCGTTGTGTTGTTTCAAATAAGTTGATTGGTGTTGGAGATGAGTAGAAAGTTCTTGCTTGAATAGTCCAAGATGAGCTTGCTTTGACTATGACTTAGACTTTATCATGTCATGCTAGATTTTGTTTTGACCTTAAGCTTAGTGATTATTGTTGTGGCATGACTTGTTCCAAACAATTGGGACTACTTAATGTGCCTTGAAGGAATCATGCATTGTTTTAGCATACAAAAGCATAGGATTGCGGTATTCTCCTTTGATGCTTTGTTTGGGTTGACTTGGCACATGCTCACACCATGTTATGACTATGAAAAAGTCACCATAGCATCTATAATCATTTAGTCCTTGACTTGTAGTACTAATTTATGCTTTGATTAGTAATGTTTTGTCGCTTTGCATGATTATGGCCATTATTGCTCTCTTAGTTGGTCGCTCCCAGTCTTTTGCTAGCCTCCACTCGTATGAGTAAGCTCTACTCATGCATCCAACTCCCAAGAAACCAAGTTATTCCAATGTGTCCACAATAAATTCCTATGCATGGTGTGTTACACCATTCAAAGTATCTTATTGTTTTCATCTACCTTCCAATAAAAAAGTCTCTTTGTTATGTAAAAACTTAGTGATTAAAGCTCTCACAAACTTGATGGCACACTTTATTTTTTTCTTGCCACTAATAAACTTGAACCATTGTGTCATCTATGTTGTATATGCTTGCACTTATACATTGTAATTAGCAGAACCATGCTGTCATGGGGAACACTTTCAACATTGCACTTTGATACGTCCAAAACGTATCTACTTTCTGGAACACTTTGCTATTGTTTTTCCTCTATACTTGTGTTATTTGGATACAACTAACACGGACTGACGTTGTTTTCAGCAGAATTACCTTGGTGTCTTGTCTTTGTGTAGAAAATGAACTATTAGGAAAAATCCCGGAAAATATGCCAAAAATTATATTTCACCAGAAGATCCACGGAGCCAGAAGGGGAGATAGAGGGGAGGCCTGGGGGCCCAGACCCACTCCAGGAGCGGGCCCACTGACCCCGTGCCTGGGGGAGGTCTGGCCACCCCAGGCAGCTCTTCGTCCTCCATCCGCACCTATAAGTTGCCTTCTGACCTAAAAACAGAGTGGAGTTTGATAGTTTTCCAGAAAGAGTTCCGCTCTGCCGCCGCCACCAGAAACCAAGATTCGGATCCAGAAACTCCGTTCTGGCACCCTTCCGGGACGGGGAATTTGGAGAGGATCATCGCCATCATCATCACAAACGCATCTCCATCAACCGCCGATGTTTCCCTCATCCATGAGTGAGTAATCCCCCGCTATAGGCATGGGGATGGTAGGGATTGTATGAGTTCTATCAGGTAATCAAATAAGATCTGTTAGGAGCATAGTGCCTAGTATCTCTATTAGTGCTATTTGACTTTTTTGCAACTTGTTGTGCTTAATGCTTGTCACTAGGGCCTGAGTGCCATGATCTCAGATCTGAACTTATTATTGAATCATTATGATAGTATTGTTTATAATCTTATCTGCAAGTTGTGTACACATATCATTGTCCGGATCCAAAGGCCCCAAAGTGACAAAATTTGGGACAACCGAAGGGGTTGGCTGTGGTGTGAGGATCACATGTGTTCATGGAGTGTTAGTGCTTTGCTCCGTTGTTCTATTAAAAGGAGCACCTTAATTGTGAGTAGTTCCCTAGAGGCCCCGCTGCCACGGGCTGGCTGGACATAAGATGTTGTGCAAGTTCTCATTGCGAGCATGTATGACTATATTTGGAGCACATGCCTAGGATTGTTTAGTACTTGGATGCTTATTATTATTTATCTCCAAAGCCCTAGTTCTTTGAGGTTACATGTTTAGACTCGTCCATGCAACGCCCGTCCATCCATCCCTATGCCTACCGCACTCGAATCCTACTGTTACCGTTATTGTTACTATTTCTACTGTCTCACTGTTGTTGTTGCTGCTACTGTTGCTACTACAAACTATTGCTACTGATAAACTTCTGTGAGCAAAAAGTATTTCCAGGTGCAGCTGAACTGACAACTTAGTTGTTAAGGCTTGCAAGTATTCTTTGTCTCCCCTTGTGTCGAATCAATAAATTGGGTAATACTACCCGCGCAGACTGTTGCGATCCCCTACACTTGTGGGTCATCAAGACTATTTTCTGGCGCCGTTGCCGGGGAGCATAGCTTTATTTGTAAGTTTAATTGGATCTATTATTGTTCACTGCTACTCCTTTCATCATGGGGAAGTATCGTGATGGAAAGTTCCCTATTTTACTAACCACTACAAGAAGTGGTACAGTCCTAAACACCTCTGTTGCTCTTGATTCACCGTCTGTTATAAGTAAGCATGTTACACCACCACCAGATACACATGCTACACACACTGTTATTACTGCTAAGTCTGAAACTGATTTTGATACTCGTGATGTTACTTCTACTGTGCTTGATGCGAGTGGTTCATTAGATCCTTTTCTAGATGCAACTATGGCTAGTCTAGGAAATACAGAAACTCCTAGTGAAGACACTGTTACACCTGTTAGCTCACCTGGGTCTAGTGAGAGTTATGATATTAATGATGGTTAAATTGAGTTCACTGATGATTTTGTTGAAGAGTGCCGAAACACACATGGTACTAGTGCTATTAAGAGTCTCCTTGCTAGACGTACTATTATGCCCAAGAAGTCCAATGATCCTAAGTTTGCCACCTCTCCCATAGATATTAAAGATAAAGATTATGATTTTTCTCTTGATTTAGCTTATTTAGATATTGTTGAGAAAGAACCTTTTTGTTGTACTGAAAATGAGAGTGTTGTGGCTCATATGAATGAGATTTCTACTATGAGTGCTTTGTTCTCTAATGATTTTAAAATGCGCAAGTGCTTTGTTGCTAAGATCTTCCCTTTTTCACTAAAAGGAGAAGCTAGGGCTTGGTTTAATAGATTACCTCCTGGTTCCATTGATAGCCCTGATTGCTTGATTGATTCTTTCTTCCATAAATATTTTCCTCCCAGTGCTAGACATGCTGCTTTGTAGAGACTTCTTGATTTTAAACAGGAAGAAGAAGAGAAATTTCCTGAGTCATGGAAAAGATTATGTTCCTTGATTCATGCATATCCTGGATGTCCATTACCTCAAAATGAGCCTCTTGATATTTATTATAATGGACTAACTGATGATTCTAGGACCTACCTAGATAGCTTCGCTGATTGTGTTTTCAGGAAAAGGGATCCTACAGATGCTGAAGAATTAATGAACAAGATAAGCAATAATTATGATGATTGGACTTCAACTGAGCTGAACACACCTGAGCCTATTACTCCTGAACTAGTTCCACCACCAACAACAAAGAAGAGGGGAGTTATTGCATTAAATGATGAAGTGATAAAGGAAGCTAAAAAGTGTCTAAAGGAGAAAGGTATTAGAGTTGAAGATGTCAGGAATCTACATCCTATAAAATAATTATGTAAGCCAATTCCCCACTCATCTACTATTGAGGTACACTCTCTCCAATTTAATGAAGGTGATATTCCTTATGGTAAGCCTCCTGATCAATGCTTAGAGGAACTTGACACATTTATTATTAAACAAGGTAATTTTAATAAACAAGTTCATAATCATTTATTGGAAAACTCTAGAGCTATTCATGAGTTGAAAGATATTGTGGAAAGAACTTCTAATGATATTAAAATGCTTTGTATACACTTTCAAATGGTTCAAACCCAACTTGATCAACTTACTAAAGTACAAAAGGATATGCTAGTTAATGCTTCAAAAAATAAACATGCTTATGGAATTAGAACTAGAAGTGGTGCAGCTACTCAAGATCCTTTATATCCTGAAGGACACCCTAAATAATAGAGCAGGATTCCCAACAAGGTGAGGATAGTGGTAGTCCTCGTAAGAGGAAGAAAAAGAAACATAAGAAAGTTGAGGAACCACTTGAACCTGCTGTAGATCCTAATAGTATATCTGTCTCTGATGCTGAAACTGAGAGTAGTAATATTGATGAGTCTCCTGGTAAGGAGGAAGGTGAGGAAGAACCTGAAAAGCACACTAAGAACACTAGGTATACTAAGGAAGATTTTATTGCTAATAAACATGGTAAAGAGAGAGAACCTTGGGTGTAGAAACCTATGCCTTTTCCAGGTAAGAAACACAAGTCAAAGGAGGAGGAACACTACAAAAACTTTTTTGAGTGGATGAAACCTTTATTCTTGCAAATTCCTTTGACTGATGCTATTAAGTTGCCTCCTTATTCAAAGTATATGAAGGATATTGTCTCTAATAAAAGGATGACTCCTAATGAGGAGATTTCTAATCTTCATGCTAATTACTCCTTCAATGGTAAGGTTCCAAAGAAACTTGGTGATACAGGTATACCAACTATTCCTTGCTCTATTAAGAATAATTATGTTAGAACTGCTTTATGTGATTTGGGAGCTGGAGTTAGTGTTATGCCTTTTTTCTCTACAAGAGACTCCAACTAGAAAAATTGATACCAACTGATATATCTTTGCAAATGGCTGATAAGTCAACTACTGTTCCTATTGGTATATGTGAGGATGTTCCTGTTCAAGTTGCTCATAATTGCATGGTCTTAACTGATTTTGTTGTGCTTGAAATGCCTGAAGATCATAATATGTCTATTATTCTTGGGAGACCTTTTCTTAATACTGCAGGTGTTGTCATCAATTTCAATCAAGGAAAAGTAACATTCAATATTAATGACAAAGAGCACACTGTCTACTTCCCCAAGAAGGTTTTTAGAAGCTATTGCCTGAATTCTATTGAAAATATTGAAGGCATCAAGCTTGGAGAAATATATTGTCCCATTCCACAAGAAAATATTGAAACTATTATGATTAGGACCATTGCTATCAACTATGAGGTAACATAATCACCTTGTGGAATTCAAAGTTTTGTTTCATATAAGATTGTTTTGGTAACAAGACTTGATCAACCTTGTTAACAAAAGGATTTTAATGAACAAAATAATGTTTCCACTGTGGTTATACTTGCTTTCTTTTTCCCTTCTCCTTCCTAGCCTTTGCTTTAACTTTATTTTTGCTAGTTATTTGCTTATTTCTTAGAGCTCCTGTAGTTTGGCTTTTGGTTTGCTTTTGCTTCTTCTGAAAAAACTGTTTCTGCGAAAATCAATTTTCATACCTTGATAATTTTTGATGCTCCATGCTTGTTTAGTATCTACTTTGCTTTGCTTTGTTATTCTTTGAGGTGTTTTTATATATTTTCTGGAACTAACCTATTAACAAGTTGCCACGGTGCCAGTTGCCTGTTTTCTTCTATTTTTGGTTCCAGAAAGGCGGAAAATCAATATTCTCGGAATTGGACGGGACAAAAGGCAAAGTTATTATTTTTCCCGGAGCAACACGGAACCACGAAGCAGAGACGGAGGGGGGCCACAGGGGGGCCAAACCCCCCTAGGCGCGGGCAAGCCCTGGAGGCGCCTGGAGGGGGTGTGGGCCCCCTGGACCCCCACCAACCTTGATTCCTGCACCTATAAGTTTTGCTATCTTGTCCAGTCTTTCAAAACTTAGGTGCCTCTTCAGGCATGTCGGTTCTCAACCATTTGACTTAGTGATTGAGTTATCTAGAGTCAGTTTTGTGTGTTCCTTGTTTCCCTTTGTTATGTTCCTTCTGCGAGATTTCTTTATATCATAATCTCTCTATTTTATGGGTCCCCAACATCATGTTTATGGTCCCACAGTGATCTGTTCTAGGCCTTGAAGTTTCCTTTCGCCTCGTGTGCCTCCTTGTCATTTGTTTGGGTACTTCCGAAGTTGTTTCTTCTCTTGGAAGTTACCTCGTGATCACTATCTTGTAGTGCACGCTTTGTCAGTCTAGTAGCAGTTACTCCTTCCTTGGGATTTAACCCTTCGACTTGAACCTAATATCCCCGATTGTGCTAGATTTTGGTGTTGCGAATCTTGTACATGAAGCTGACCTTTAACCCAAGATCCATTTTGTTGACCCCTATGGTTAATGTTTACACATTACCTCAGAATGACTAGTTCCTTCTAGTATAGCCTCCAAGCTTGTGGATATTGTCGCTAATGAACATTGACGATAAAGGACTTCCCCTAACACATGCTATGGCAGATGTTCTTTAATAGAACCAAACAGATCACAATAAGAGTGCTCTTCGTGAGTCTCACTCCTACACTCGTGACTCCGCCACACCTTCCTTTTTCTATACATCGGTTTTCGGATATTGTTGACTTATGCATCCACATATCGGGATTCTAACCTGAGCATGTTCTTTACCCTTGTTGTTTTCCGACCTTTGTCTACCAGTTGGTAGCCAAGTAGTAAATATGCATCGGTGTCTTCTGATGCAAGATACTATTGTGGTCCATCATGATAAACCAGTTCGGGATGTAAGGAGAAACAAACTCCAGTACCTCGTCATTTCTAAGACCAGGTCAGAGTGTTGTAATCCGCAGATCAATAAGCCACTACTACAGAAAGGGTTATAGCCTCCAAGTGGTCAGTGACAGGCAAAATTATGCCTGTCACTAGTGAGCATTTCTAGTGACAGGCAAGGATAAGCCTGTCACTGGTACGAGTTACTAGTGGCAGGCATACAAATATGACTGTCACTGATACATGTTAACCACGCCATTAAACGACCCCACGATCGTGCATACTAATTCGCCTACGCCCCCTCTCTCATTCCCCTCACTCACCAGAACCTCTATGCCCCCAGGGCGCCCTGATTTGCGCCTAGACCCCGCTCTGCTCTGGCGAGCTCGCGATCAAATTCCGGCCAGCCTCCTCCTCCCCTCGCCCCCTGGAGCACACGAGCACCTTCCACAGCCTCTGGCGCACCTCACTGTACCTCCCATTCATCCGCGCAAGCACCATAGCGTCGGCAACGACGACACCAAGCACCGCCGCCGTCCGTCTCTTCTCCGGCGACTCCCCTGGTAATGTTCTGACCGCCCCTCTTCTTTCCGATGATGCGCCTGAGACCAGTGACTTCTTCCGCAACTAATTCCACCATTTTCATGTCCTAGCTCGCACCGTAGCGTCGCCTCCGTCGTCGACTGTGAGCAACCGCCGTCTGTCTCATCTCCGGCGAGCAATCCCCGCAACACCCGTGCGCCCCTCGACTGAAGAAGAACACGTTGAGCATCAGTGCGTCAAGGCGATTCTGGTGAGCCATTCCCCTTGTTCCCTTGCTTCCTATTTCGCCAGCTTCACCGCTAGCCGAGCATCGCCGACACGCGCTGCCGTCGAGCGCCGCCAAAACATGGTCAAAGTGTTGATAGCCGTTAGATGTTGATCTAATGGATGCGATCGAATCACTTAAAGCCGAAGGGGTACGCGATCTATGCCGTGCGATCAAGTGAAATCCTACGGTCTGTGTTAGCCGATCCGCGCGAAGAGGTATAGACGAATCAGAATGTGACACGTAGCCTGGAGTTTGTTTTAAAAACAGAAACTTGTCTATTAGATATTCTAATTTGAAAATTTTATAACTTTCAAACCACACGTCCAAATTTTGCAAATTTTATATCAATGGAATCAGCAAGACAAGTACTTTCTGACCATACACTTTTTTTAGTAAAATACTTCTGTTAAATTAACTGTTTTTGCAGAAACTTGTGTATGCATATTTAGAATATAAAAATTGTTCTAAAATGATTTTTGAGATAAAACCTTTGACAAATGGTTTGTTTTGAACCTACTGATCATAGGAATCAATTTGTGGTTTGAAAAATATATTTGGTGAAGCAAAAGAATAAACTTTTGATTTAAACCATTTCTAGTCAAATAAAAATATTGGTTATTTGTTAAAAATGCTTTTTGTAGAAAACCTTTGGGAAATGTTTTGGAATAAACTCTCTGACCCCAAATACCAAGTTTTATGATTTAAAAATGTATTTAGTAAACCCTATAAAGATTGCTACTTTGATAAAGGCATTTTCAACCACATAAAATAATGATTTGGTTTAAAATTGATTTATAAGTAAAATCTTTTGCAAGTGGTTTTGCCACTTTGTAAAATGACCAATAGGTGTTTTAGAATGTTTATAACCTATTATAAAACACTTTTGTAAATAAAACAAAGTTTGGCATGCTTGCATGCATTGTTTTGTTACTATTATTTTATGTGATGTTGCTTGAATGGTAGATTGAAATTGTGCCTTGCTTGATTGAATTGTAGTGATTTGAAGAGTGTGATCATTGCAAAGACAAGGAGTGAACTTATAATCTCTACCAAAAAGGCAAGTGATGCTTCATACTTTTGTCCCAATATTTTCACTATGCATTAGTGATATTTCTAAGTAGGACTTGCATGGAATTTTTGCTAAGTATAAACTATGCCATGGGAAATCATAGTAGATGAAACCTTAGTAGAATTTCCTAAGTTAAGATTACTACTACTATCATGCTTAACTTAGCTAGTAGAAAACAAGGGTGGAATATATGTTCATACTATGGAAATATTTCTAAGTCTGTGGACTTTTGTTTTTTTTAATAAAACAACTAAGTGAATGAATCACCTGGGTGGAATGGAAGGAATGGTTTATGTTGAGTGGTTCACAAGGCCCATTTCTATGGTTTACCTTGTGTATCTCACTTGTGGATGGCCACCCAGGAACAAAGAGATTTGAGATGTCAAATGTTGAGAAGCTTCAAGTGCAGCCACTTGGCATTATGGGCTCTGCCTGGATCATATAGGTTGCAATAACTTAGCCAAATGGACAGTTGGTGGTAGGGGATGATAGGTTGGAACGCGTCCATTCTGGTCTAAGGGAAGGCTTCTGAAAGATCTTGTCTTGGTGAAACCAAGTCTTGTGGGGAAAGTGCACCACCTCTGCAGAGTGTAAAATCTAAGTACTTATCCATGTCCCTAGAAAAGGACAATTTGAGCATCAAGACATGGAAGCTATCAAGAATCTCCTCATCCCAATTTCTAAGTTAAAATCTTGTGGTTGAACAAGGGTTGAAGGATCACCAATTTCTATTGGGAGATGCCTCGGGAATGTTTTTGTCAAACAAAAACTTAGTGTTTTCAAATGATAAGGAAAATCTATTTTGAGCAATGCAAGCCTAAGCTCCACTTAGCCAAATGCATATAGATGATAGACTCCACTATACTACCATAGTATCACTTGCCAATACAATTCAAATGTATTGACCCTTGTGGCTGTAACTTATTATGTTGCAGGTTTGTTTGATGTTAGAGAAGTTTATCGATTTAGGATTACAAGTATACAACCAACATGTCTGCCTGTGGTACTTTGAAGATGAAGGACCCCATGCTATTATTATATTCCGCTTCATTGTAATGAGATAGCCAAATGAGCTATGTAAGATGTAATAAATTACTTTATTCCTGGTTATAAAGTTGTATTATGACCTTTGTTTCTGGATATTACATCTTAACTGTGGATGCTAGCTATTGATCCAGGGACTAGCATTGCAATCACAGGGATCCTTTTCCTTAATAAAGGAGGGATCTTACAGATGGTATCAGAGCATTGTGTTGCCTGTAGGATTTTTAACCCTAGGATTGGACAAAACCCCTTAGAAAAATAGGAGTTGTATTTGTTCCAAAAATTATTTACAAACAATCTTGTAAAATCTTTCCTCAACCATTTTGGTTTTGATTCTACATCTCTTCTATTCCAAACATGATGGACAAATCCTACCCCATGGCCAAAGACTTCACCATGAGAAAAGGACTTCATCAACTCTAATGACTTCAACATCTTCAAGTGATTTCAACCTTATTCTCAACAAGGACTTCAACCTTGGATATCACTAAGGACTACAAGTGAGACAAGAAATCTTGCTCAAGACTTGAAGACTAAGGAAACACAACTTGGGAACCATCATCACCTTTGAAGTTTGTGACCAAGAATTTTCCCAAGGAAACCATGATCTTGTTTAAGAAGAATCAACCAAGAAGGAAGGAAAGGTCTCAAGTGAACCATATAGTTGGACCACCATATTTAGTTTAAGTCAAACCCACCAACTTATGTGGTGTAACAAAAATATTTTTGGTTGCCTAAAAATATGCTTGAAACTTGTTGTCTGAGTGGAATGCTTGTTTGTTATTGCTTGCACATTGCTTGTGTGAATTGTGATGTGTGTGATTAGAAATGATTCCTTAGAAAATCTTTTGCCTATTCTAATCCCAAATCCAACCCAAACAGATGACTTCTCCAAGAAACTCCAACATCAAGGATGGTGACAACAACAACAACAACAACAACAACCAAGAGGACAATATGAGAGAACTCATAGTAACCCAAACCCAATTGTTGCATAAGGTGACAGATCAAATGATAAACATGGGAAACAACTCTTCCAAAGGAGTTTGTGACAACAAGGATGACAAAGATGATATTCTAGAAGGAACCCAAGCTTGCAATATTTGTGGAGACAAGGATCACACTTCGAAAGAGCATGAAGATCAATGCCCCAATTGTGAAGAGAAACATCCAGCTAATCAATGCCCCACAACCCAAGCTACTTGTTACTTATATGAAGGAAATAATCATGTCCCCATCCAATGCCCCATCTATTCCATAGTTCAACAAAGGAAACAAGGTGGAGTGCAACAAATGATTGCAGACTACCATGAGAGAGCCAAGTCTACCAAGAAGGATTAAGACAAAGGAAAATCTCATCTTGCACCTCCATGCAATATGACTCAATTTAAAGGACCAAAGAGGAGACATATGTATTATCCAAGGAATAAGAAAAGGTCAAGGAGACCAGGAAACATTCCTACCTTTGAGATAACATATGAAGAACATGAACTAGAAGCACTCCTAGCTTTGGAGAAGCCCAAGAAGAAGAAGTATAAGGAAATTAGCCAAGTATGGTGCAACAACTGCAAAGAGCTAGGCCATTATGTGTCAACTTGTCCACAGAAGATACGTGAAGAACTCAATCTTATCACATGCTACAATTGTGGTAACCAAGGACATTATGCAAGCAATTTTCCGGAAAAGATGAAGCACAAGATAAAGCCTATGAAGGATCTCAACCTTGTCACATGTTTCAAGTGTGGAAACAAAGGACACTATACAGATGTTTGTCCAGAGAGATTTCAACAAGATCCCAAGCAAGCCAAGATGTAATCTAGTTGGAAAATTTTAAGGTTGGTAGTACCCTAGTTGCTTTAAGCCAACTTGTAACCCCTAGCCTCCCCAAATCTCGGGACGAGATTTATTTTAAGGGTGGTAGCCTGTCACATCCCAAGATTTTCCAAATCTTGTAATGTGAAAAATAAATAAACAAAATAAATTATTGTTGAAAATCAGGGTGAAAAGAAACTTTGTTTATAAATGGAAACTTAAAATCCCATCTTGAACAAACTTTAATTAAAGTTTGAATTCAACAAAATCCAAATAAAGATAAATGCTTTCCTCTTAAAATGCATCTGGAAATTCAAACACTTGGAAAATAAATCCAAACCCTAAACCCTAAAGGGAATAAAAATCATTTCCAAGCTATCACTAAGACCATGGATTTGATCCAAATAGAAATTGGAAAACAAACATTTACAAATGATCAAGAAAGACAAATAGAAATATTGTAAAGCCATAGAAATTGGTTTCACTTAATTTGGAGCTTGGATAAAATCTTATGAATATAATAAGATAAGGAAATTAAATTTCCAAGGCTAATAAAGCAACCACCTAGAAATCCATACCAAATGGTGAGCAAATAATCCTAAAGATAAAAAAGATAAATAAACATTAAATAAGATTATACAAATTGGAATCACCAAGTTTGGATCTTTAAATAAAAGATATGGATTTTATAAGATAAAGAAAGAAATTATTCAATAAGGAATAATTAAATACCAAATTAAATCATGGCCTAATCCATAAGCAAATGGAATGAATATAATCCAAATCCAAATAAAATAAAAGGATAAAGGATTTCCAAAATAAAATAAAATGGCATTAACCATTCTATCCCTATTTTAATAAAGACAAATCTCTAATCAGAATAATTATATAATTCATGAGAAAATAGTATTTTGGAATTTACCCAAGTGGAATAAAAGTTGTTTAATTAACTTAAATAAAATAAATCCTCCAAATAAAATTTAGAGAATTAAAAATATATTTAATTCCATTGGAATTAAAACAAATACCCAATTCAAATGATTTATGAACCATATTAAATTTTTTCCAATTAAATTCAAGGTGAATATTTTGACACCCTATTAATTAAATGAGACTTACTGAAAGGTTTTTGGAAGGATTTAGAATTCAAATGGAAATTAAAAACATTATTAAATCTTGAATGAATTAATACAAGGACCTACTTTAAATAATTAAAAAGGCACTAAAGGAATAAAAGTTTTATTCTAAATTTGACATCAGAATATGGTAATAAACAGGGTTTGATTATTCACAAAATATGGCAAAGGTTTGAATTCAAATGAATGCTTGAATTGTTTAAACAAAATCAAATCAGAATATTCAAACAGAAAAAGGAAAAACATTTGGTATTAAAAAAAATGAAAGGAACAACCCAGCCCCCTAAGCCCAACACAGGCCACTGCTTCTCCCGCAGAAAACGCTTCGCACCTGAGTCATTACCCGCAGCGTCACTGACCGCCTGGACCCACTCCCCCTCTCTCCCTCACGCTGACAACGGACCCCACCGCCACATCATCATCTTCTTCACCCCCTGACCCCGCCCCTCACCTCGCCGGCCATTGCAGGCAATTAAAGCTCGGCTTAATACATGTTAACCACGCCATTAAACGACCCCGCGATCGCGCATACTAATTCGCCTATGCCCCCTCTCTCATTCCCCTCACTCACCAGAACCTCTACGCCCCCTGGCCGCCTTGATTTGCGCCTAGACCCCGCTCTGCTCCGGCGAGCTCGCAATGAAATTCCGGCCAGCCTCCTCCTACCCTCGACCCCTGGAGCACACGAGCACCTTCCCCAGCCTCTGGCGCACCTCACTGTACCTCCCATTCAACCGCGCGAGCACCACAGCGTCGGCAACGACGACACCAAGCACCGCTGTCGTCTGTCTCTTCTCCGGCGACTCCCCTGGTAATGTTCTGACCGCCCCTCTTATTTCCGATGATGCTCCTGAGACCAGTGACTTCTGCCGCAACTAATGGCACCGTTTTCGTGTCCTAGCTCGCACCGTAGCGTCGCCTCCGTCGTCGACTGTGAGCAACTGCCGTCTGTATCGTCTACAGCGAGCATTCCCCGCAACACCCGTGCGCCCCTCGACTGAAGAAGAACACTTTGAGCATTAGTGCATCAAGGCGATTCTGGTGAGCCATTCCCCTTGTTCCCTTGCTTCCTATTTCGCCAGCTCCGCCACTAGCCGAGAGTCGCCGCCACGCGCTGCCGTCGAGCGCCGCCAGAACATGGTCAGAGTGTTGATAGCCGTTAGATGTTGATCTAATGGATGCGATAGAATCACTTAAAGCCGAAGGGGTATGCGATCTATGCCGTGCGATCAAGTGAAATCCTACGGTCTGTGTTAGCCGATCCGCGCGAAGAGGTATAGACGAATCAGAATATGACACGTAGCCTGGAGTTTGTTTTAAAAACAGAAACTTGTCTATTAGATGTTCTAATTTGAAAAATTCATAACTTTCAAAACACATGTACAAATTTTGCAAATTTTATATCAATGGAATCAGCAAGACAAGTACTTTCTGACCATACACTTTTTTTAGTAAAATGCTTCTGTTAAATTGATTGTTTTTGCAGAAACTTGTGTATCCATATTTAGAATATAAAAATTGTTCTAAAATGATTTTTGAGATAAAACCTTTGACAAATGGTTTTTTTTGAACCTAATGATCATAGGAATCAATTTGTGGTTTGAAAAATATATTTGGTGAAGCAAAAGAATAAACTTTTGATTTAAACCATTTCTAGTCAAATAAAAATATTGGTCATTTGTTAAAAATGCTTTTTGTATAAAACCTTTGGGAAATGTTTTGGAATAAACTCTCTGACCCCAAACACCAAGTTTTATGATTTAAAAATGTATTTAGTAAACCCTATAAAGATTGCTACTTTGATAAAGGCATTTTCAACCACATAAAATAATGATTTGGTTTAAAATTGATTTATAAGTAAAATCTTTTGCAAGTGATTTTGCCACTTTGTAAAATGACCAATAGGTGTTTTAGAATGTTTATAACCTATTATAAAACACTTTTGTAAATAAAACAAAGTTTGGCATGCTTGCATGCATTGTTTTGTTACTATTATTTTATGTGATGTTGCTTGAATGGTAGATTGAAATTGTGCCTTGCTTGATTGAATTTTAGTGATTTGAAGAGTGTGATCATTGCAAAGACAAGGAGTGAACTTATAATCCCTACCAAAAAGGCAAGTGATGCTTCATACTTTTGTCCCAATATTTTCACTATGCATTAGTGATATTTCTAAGTAGGACTTGCATGGAATTTTTGCTAAGTATAAACTATGCCATGGGAAATCATAGTAGATGAAACCTTAGTAGAATTTCCTAAGTTAAGATTCCTACTACTATCATGCTTAGCTTATCTAGTAGAAAACAAGAGTGGAATATATGTTCATACTATGGAAATATTTCTAAGTCTGTGGACTTGTGTATTGTTTAATAAAACAACTAAGTGAATGAATCACCTAGGTGGAATGGAAGGAATGGTTTATGTTGAGTGGTTCACAAGGCCCATTTCTATGGTTTACCTTGTGTATCTCACTTGTGTATGGCCACCTAGGAACAAAGAGATTTGAGATGTCAAATGTTGAGAAGCTTCAAATGCAGCCACTTGGCATTATGGGCTCTGCCTGGATCATATAGGTTGCAATAACTTAGCCAAATGGACAGTTGGTGGTAGGGGATGATAGGTTGGAACGCATCCATTCTGGTCTAAGGGAAGGCTTCTGAAAGATCTTGTCTTGGTGAAACCAAGTCTTGTGGGGAAAGTGCACCACCTCTGCAGAGTGTCAAATCTAAGTACTTAGCCATGTCCCTGGAAAAGGACAATTTGAGCATCAAGACATGGAAGCTATCAAGAATCTCCTCATCCCAATTTCTAAGTTAAAATCATGTGGTTGAACAAGGGTTGAAGGATCTTTCTATTGGGAGATGCCTTGGGAATGTTTTTGTCAAGCAAAAACTTAGTGTTTTCAAATGATAAGGAAAATCTATTTTGAGCAATGCAAGCCTAAGCTCCACTTAGCCAAATGCATATAGATGATAGACTCCACTATACTACCATAGTATCACTTGCCAATACAATTCAAATGTATTGACCCTTGTGGCTGTAACTTATTATGTTGCAGGTTTGTTTGATGTTAGAGAAGTTAATCGATTTAGGATTACAAGTCTAAAACCAACATGTCTGCCTGTGGCACTTTGAAGATGAAGGACCCCATGCTATTGTTATATTCTGATGCATTGTAATGAGATAGCCAAATGAGCTATGTAAGATGTAATAAATTACTTTATTCCTGGTTATAAAATTGTATTATGACCTTTGTTTCTAGATATTACATCTTAACTGTGGATGCTAGCTATTGATCCAGGGACTAGCATTGCAATCACAGGGGTCCTTTTCCTTTATAAAGGAGGGATCTTACAGATAAGAAGTCCAACAAAACTTCTATATCCTCCTAAATGTTTCCTAAACAAGATTTAGTTGTGTTTCATTTCAAACAATTCATGTAGTTGCTGTTATCTCTTGATAACTTGCTAATACATGGAATTTGCAATCTAGCTCATCTTTTGGAGCTTGACATTGAAGTTTGTGTCTTGAGAATCTACTAACTTTACCTTTGTGGTGAATGTTGCACACTTTCTATTGGACATGCTGAGTCCGAAGTATCTCTCCACTTAATCAAAGATCAATCTCAAGGAGCAATAATGATTGGTGTTCCTCAAAGTTATGACATACGTCTATTGTAACTCTAGAAATATTGATGTAATGGTTGGCACAATCAGTCGGAAGACCTATTGCCATATCCGCTTGAATCAGCAATCACAACCACTCTTCATAAGTCATCTTCTATAATTTATTATAGGAGTTGTGCTTATGGTTTCATTTGTAAACGAAGTCCGACCTCTACTTGATGACTGGTTAAAGGCTTGTCAGTAGCCTTCTACCGGTGTTTCGAACATCAAGGATAACATTTAAAGTAGAGTAGCTAAATGTCTCTCGGTCGATCCTGTAGAACCTTATATGATGGCAAGCTTCTTGTTATGCCAAGTACTTGGAGTCTGAGAATGAAGTTTCTTTCTTCTCGTGTCATCAGAAATCTTCTAAACTATTCATCTTGGTGGTGTAAAGTGATATCGTGATCTTTGGCAAGGATTTTGATAGTCCTGGATGAATTAAAGAGTTTATTTTCCGCTTTCTTAAACATGTTCGAAGAGCGACCATGATTTTGGTAATCAACAGTTTCTCTTGTTACATGTTCCTTGTGACTCTTACAAGTCCTCGCCACCAAAACACCTTTCTGTCTTGGCCTTGTGTTGAACGAAGGAGTGACCCCTATGTGTCAAAATTAGTTCAACATCTTGGTTTTGTTGGTATATATCTTTTCCACCTATAAATCTCTATTAATTTGTTTAGTAGAGGTTTACCTCTCGAAGTCTGCGTAAATTTCTTCATTTGTTGGAAGTCTCCTTCCCTCAGAAGTCAAAATTCTTATGCAAGCTCCATGGTCTCAATCCTTATGAATACCAATTATCTGTCACCTTGAAACCATCTCCTTTTGTTTTCACCGTTACCTTGACGTGTTTCATGTTTGTTGGCTCTAGAGATGTTTGTGAAACATCTATCCATGAGTTGACCATGAGATACTCAGTTTGTGGTTCTGTGTCACTCCCTCTCTTCCTTAGTGTGAGCAGCCACCTTGAAGATTACGAAGAGCTTCATCCATTCGTCATGGTGGCATGGTTCAATCTCTTCGAGAACATCGTCGAAGTTCAGTGTAACCTTGTTCCTTCTATCTTTCTACCTAGGAATATCGGGACGAGATTCTTTTAAGGGGGGTAGAATTGTAACAACCCTAGTTTTATTAATATCTAATTAGGAATAGATTGTGTATTCATGAGCATCATCTTAGAATGCATGCAAGAAAAAGAAACTAGAAACCCTAAACCCTAACTCTCCCTCTCCCTAGTTTTCCCTCTTATTTGAAACACATTCAAATGGTTTTGAATATTGAAAAGTACAAAAATATTTGGAACCCAAATGGTTATAAAGGGTCTCCATGGTATTTTAAATATTTACAAAAGTTCTGGTAATTTGAAATTATACAAAACAAATTACAAAATGAATATACAAATGGAAAAGAGCAAAAAACATTGAAAAAAAGGTTTTTTATAAAAAAATGGAGCCATCTAACCCTCTCAGGCCACAACCCCATCGGCCCATCTCTCTCCTCTCCCTCCCTTCCGCTCAGTGCCCGTAGCCACCAGCCGTAGCCGGCCCAGCAAGGCCCACTCACGGCCCGTACCCCTTCGGCATCTTTCCATCGTCTTCCTCCTCACCGACGGATGCAGCGAAGCAGCTCGCAGTCGAGCGCTCGTCGCTAGAGTGCGCTGCGATTCGTATCGCCGCCCCTATTTCCTATAAGTATGCCGTGCTGCCGCTCGACAACCCTAGATTCGCCTTATCCTCTTCTCCCCCTTGTTTCTCCACTCGGCACCAAAACCTAGCTCTAGATGATTCGGTGTCCCCAACGCCTCCAGGCTCCCCGAGCCATGTAGTGATGCCCAGGAGCTTCGCCTCGTCGCCCTCATCATCTCTGTAAAAGAACGCACGCCGGGAAGCCACCTGTGCGCCGGAATCGAGTTCGCTGTTCCGTCGGCCGTCGGACGTCGTTGCCATTGATTCTCCACTATTTGTGCTCCCCTTGCCTCTCCAACACCGGCACCGTTCTCCTGGTGAGATTCTGAGCACGACAGGGCTCTCCTCTTCCCCCCTCTCGCTCTCTTGCATCCTTCCCACGAGCACCTGCCATCGCCGCCGCTGTTCTTCGCCGTCGTCGTCGCTCCGGCGACCTCCTGCAAGTTGCGCTGCCACTTTCTGGCTCAGGGCGATGCGCTGAGTCCAGCGCAGCTAGCCCCATGACCCCACACATGCTCAATCAACAGATCGATCAAAGATCTATAAGGATTGCTCCTGGCTGACATCAGCATGATTCCATGCCTACGCAATAATTCTTTTCGTTTTCTTTTCTCAGTTTCGTAAATAATTTATGACATTATTTCAGTAAAGGAAAATACCTGACATGTGGGCCCCTGCTGTAAGTCAAATAAACATATCCAAAAATGTTTCTTATTAATAAAAATATATAAGTAATTTAAAAATGTAAATTATTTTATATATTCCAAAAAATATTTAAAATGGATTAAAAATGGGAAAAATCATAACTAATTCATTTTAAGTCAGAAAAATACAAATAATATATCAAAATGTTCAGAAAAATAAGATCTATCTATTTAAACTATAATCATGCATTGTTAATCAACTTTCATGACAAGTTTAACTACACGAACATATTGAACCCTCTCATATGAATCCGGGGTTTCTCCTAATTAGGGTTTGGACCCCTTGGGACCCCGATTAATTTGTCAAGCATGCTTTAGGGGTTTATTTCAATTCAAGTTAACTTTTCATATCATCATCCTTGTTTGAGCATTGCATCAATGCCATGTGTTGATTGTTTCCCCTTCTTTCCGGTGTTTGGTTCTTTTTTGGTAGAATATGATATCGGAATCAAGATCGAGATCGAAGCCCGAGATCAACACCGTCGAAGCTCGAAGACCAACACTTGATCAACTATAATCAAGTCAAGTACCAGGTGTATGAAGCTCTGCTTTCTGGATATCAACTGGAAAAGGCAAGCGAAGCCCCACACATGATATAATCCTATGTTTTCAAGTATTTCAATTCTTGTCATGTGCATGCAATTCTAAAGTCTTTTATCGATAGATAGAGTAATCCTATCTAATGCATGTTTCCTTTGAAGCCTATATTCCCTGATCCACTGCTCCTAGCATAATTAGAGTTTGGCTTGTGTAGCGTTGCTAGAGCTATTACACTTGTTGTGCTTAGACATGCTTAGTTGTTACTACTGGTCTATCCGGTTGATGAATCAGACATGCGAATGAATCTAGTATGACAGGATGTCGTGGTAAGATCAGAGATGAAAGTTAATCATGCTAAGGCTTGTATGGGAAGCCACGATGGGTTGTGGTTTTTGCAGTCCCATACTTTCCACCCTTAGGACCCGATGTTATTGCCTCTTGAACCAAGATGAGCGTACAGCCACACGGGGGCCTGGAAACCCACTCGACCAACTAACTTACCGAGTAGATTCCATGAGTCACATAGTTCGGGCTTTCTATTCGACATAAGCATCTTGGATGTTCTTGAATGGAGGTGAAGGAGGTACATTCATAACAAGTAGGTAAGCGTGGCCGGGAACAAGAGATGCCCGGCATCAGTAATATTGATCCCCGCATACATCATTAGGGACCGGCTTCAGGACTCGACCCGTTACAGCGGCATATCCCTAGTGCGTGACTCATGGTCTCGGCGAAAGCAAGGTAAAGGACATGGTCAACCACTCTCTGCCGGCCTTACAAGGAAGAGGGCTAATGATCTGGCATTAAGAATCGATTGGTACGTTGTGGGTAAAGTTGTACACCCCTGCAGGGTTATTAATCTTTTCGAAAAGTTGCGTTTGCGGTTATGGACGACTTGGGAATGGACGTGAAGATCATAGAGAAGTTGAACCTAATCGCAAAATTTGGCAAGTTAAGTAATGTGTTCTTAAGAATGCTTCCTCGAGGATCGAGGAGGTGATCCTAGATAGGTTCAGATGATGATGATTCGGTGGATATCAAAAGATGATCAAGCTAGAGATACCGCTCTCTTATCCCATTTTAAAATATTCTGATTAGACTAGATTCTTCTCCCTCTTGTTTTACAAAAAAAAGATGGCTTTATGCAAAACATCTCCACCAGCCATAAGTCTTGCGGAGTACACTCTATACTCAATCTTGCTTTGTTGATACTTTTGCAGCAGAGTAAGTGTTACCATAGAAGATGAGTTCTTCACGGCATCGACATTGATGAGTAGTTTGGAGTTCCCAGTCGGCAGTCTGGGGTCTATGGATTGGACGTCATTGTTATGCTTCAGGCCTCTTAGGCCATTTGTTAAGTTTGCTATATTTAATAGCATAATTTGTCTTCCATTGTTTAATGTTTGTGGTCAGTGACCTCTGCTTGTAATATTTTGGTTCTTCGCTCAGTTATGAGCTTGCTATAATAAATTTTGTGTCGTAGGGTCACTGTTGTGTTACCGATTCTCTCTCTGTACGCTTTTGATATTAGGTTAGACTTATGTTCAGACAAAGGTCTGCGATTTCTCTAGACTTAATCCTGGGGGTGTGACATTGGTGTAGTGAATTTGGTTCGGGTGATCACTAAAACAATGTGAGGGATATTGTTTTGAGTGGGAGTTCAACAAAAATATTATTAAAAGTTAAACACTATTTATCATAAATTAAATCAAAGTGAATTTGCATAGTTGTTGTAGTCATTGGCATCCGTTTACCACCTTGCACTTAGTTATAATTGAGATAATAAAACTATACAATTTTGGGTAAATACTTTATGAACTGGTATCGTATTGTTTTGAAGTGTTAATCTAAAGTTTAAAAGTCCTATTGCAAACTTTCAGTAAGTTCCGGTTACTCCGTGAAGTTTAATAATTGGTATTCAATCAAGAGTAACAATTCTAGTGTTAATATATAAGTATCATGTTTATCTGCATGATTCTTGATATTCAAAAGACTATTTTAATATCAAGGTTATCTAGAAACATCATATGTGGAAGATATTGTGATATCTGAAATGATGTTTTGATTACAACATGATAGAGTATAATATGGAAAAGTTTATGATCTCATATTTGATGGGAATTTTCAAAAGGTTGGAGACGCTAGTCGTCCTAATCCTCCAAAAGGTTTTGGATAGAAACATTATACTCACAATTCACCGTTATAAGCTAAAGTAGCTTGATCATTAATAGCTCTATGATAAGGATGAATATTTGATGTAGGTAAAATATTTACTACACTAAAAGTTTACTAAAGAATGGAATTTGAAAGAACACCAAACATTTGATGATGGTGATCTACTTCAAAGTGCAAGTCCAAAGACATTGGTATTTAACTATACATGTTTTGGACTATGTTTCATAAGTATGGCGCCACTATTAATGTTGATAGATTCTTTCAAACAAAAAAGGAAATACTGGAAGAGAATCTCATAAATATATGGCAGAAAAGAAAAGACTAGAATTGTTCAGCTTAGGTATATAGAAGATATACATGTTATGGCTATATTCTTTGCTTGTTAAACAATGTAGTTCTTAAGTATTGGATACTGAATTTGTTGGCATGAATCGTCATAAGAAACAACATAATTCATGAACTACAATGGCCTAGGTAACTAGCAAAAGAATATGTGATGATGTTCATCGAGAACAAATAAAGTGTTGCTGTATTGCTCGTTGAAATGAAAACTTACCTTCAAGATTTGTTTCAATAATTGTTATTTCAATCAGTTATTATGAGAACAAAAGGGTTGTTCAAATAATTGCCGTAATCCATAAAATATGGATGATTTCCAAATCTAGTTGGAGAAATCACATCCATAAAACTAGTGCTAAAAATGTCAAAACACAATTGATTGAAAGATCACTTAATAAGTGACATCGCCGTTTTAATTATATTGGAAATAAAACATGAAGAAACTTCATGTGGATGGAATTTTGGAGTCTTTTGATTTTGATCAAATGACGCTTGTGAAAGTTTCTTAGAGATAATTAAAACTCCGTTCATAGGCCAAAAGTGAATGAATGACTAGCTTATTGGAACTTATACATATAGATGTATGAAGACCATTATGTGTAGTTGAGAGCGATGGATTTCAACTTCATATGATTTATCCGAAAATTTGAGTGAATATATGAATATTTACTTAATAAGGATGAAGTGTGGAACATTTAAAAAGTTCAAAAACTTTCAAGATGAAGTGAAAAATCAATGTAACAAGAAAATAAAGAATTTATGATAGGATCATAAAGGAAGATATTTGAGTTACAAGTTTAGCATAATACGTTAGATTTGAGGAATCGTTCCGTGGATTTGCATTTCCCAAAGCACCATAAGAGTATGGAGCGTTCGAGATATGTAATGAAACCATGTTTGAAGTGGTAAGATCAAAGGTGTAATTTATAAAATTGCCATTATATTTTAAATAATAAAGCTTTTGAGACTACCGTTTTTCCACTGAAAAGAGCTCCATCATAATCCGTTGAAATGACACCATATAAAGTTATGGTTTCGGATAAAACCTAAGTTGTCCTTTCTTAAACATTGGTATGCTATGCATAAGAAAGATCTTTGTAACCAAAATCGGATGAACACATCTTTGTATGTTATTTCGAATAATCGTTGAGTATTACTCCATAACACCAAAGACAAAAATTTTTGTTGCTTAGAACTTCAAGTTTCTTTGAGAAAGGAATTTTCCATGAAAAGTTAAGTGGGAGGACAATAGAACTTTGATAAGGTTGAAAGAACGTTAGCTATATGTGCAAAGTTGCGCAACACCAAAAAGTGTTCCGGAGGCAGCAACAATGTTCATGGCTCACGTTCCTCAAAGGTTGTGGTCACGGAAGTCTAAGTTCCTATTGAACCAAGTTGGTCGGATAAACAATCAAATACCAAGATTTGAGGGTTGAACCATTATTTGACAATAAGGAACTGACTACATGCAAAGAAGTGATGATTGGCCCTGACTCCGTCAAATGGCTTGGAGCCATAAAATCCGTGATAGTTCCATACACGAGAAATCAAGATTTGAACTTGATAGACCCTCTGGAAAGGTGTAAAACCTTTCAGTCATGTTTGGATCAATAAATAAATAGACATGGATGTTTCACATCTATGAAATAGTCGACATGTTTGGAAAGAGTTCACAACATTGTTCAAAGGTTGACTATGACAAGATTTGATCTTTCATAGAGATGTTTAGTCTAGACGGATTAATGTAGCAACCACTACATATAATTTTGTTATGTGGTAGTTGAATAAACAAAACAAGTTCTTCTGATAGAATTGTTGCCTGGGACGTTGTTGCCTACCAAAACCCACCGGCGAGCAGCGACGGGCAACACGAAGAGCCGGGAGGCTCCCAGAACTGCTGGTGGGCCCTGGTCCCTCGGACAACGGCCCGCAAAGCTCCGGCACGTGCCCTGGCTTGGTTCGAGGGCGTGCCACCTGACCTATACCTGATCAGGAAGGTGAAAGATTGCTTCGATTGGTTTCCTGCATGGCAAACAAACATATGTAAAATTCGAGCCGCAACCGGCTCCCAGGTTTCCCTGTGAATCGGCTCCTAGAGCCGATTAACCCATGGTTCTGCATTAGATCTATTATAACATGGGGTTTTGCTTCATCAATACAAGTTAAATCGATCTACGATAGTTTAACGTTTTCACTACATGACTGGAACATCCTACACGTAATTGAGCCTGGTAGATACAAAAGATAATGGAAAACTAACCCTAGAGAAGGCCAAAAAACCAACGTAATCGTCAATTCCCGGAACACCCCCTCCTGGATTGATAAACCATATCTTACGTACTACTGGATCGTTCAACCCGTTTGCAAGGCCTGATCATGTAGATATCAAACTAAACCTTGGAGAACAAGGCACAACTATGACAGATCAAGTCGACTTAAATAAATATCAAGCAAGATGCCACCCTTACACCCAGGAAAAGGTGCAACGGCGGCGAGATAGCTAGAGGTAGCATAACTAAACAATCATAGCAAAAAGTACTGATGCTAACCCAAACAAATCTATGATAATAGTGTTACTCGCCATCAACAAGGCTTCAGTACGAGTAACACCAGATAATCGCATAAGCAGATACTGCCTAGATCGCGAGATGCGATCTAGGCAGCATGGCACTTACCCGAGAAAAACCCTAGAAACAAGGGGTGGCGATGCGCCGAGATTGTGTTTGTTGTGAACGTGATTGTCCTCCTTTTCTCGATAACCTTAGGTACATATTTATAGTCCGGAGACTCTCTACTTTTGGAATAACTCTACAATTCTATCTTTACCTAAACTGAAACGAAACCTACTATGATACAAGATACACGGGCAATTTAGCCCAAATCCACGTACTAGGCCGATCCAACAACACGTTGAATATACACATCTTCCAAACCCATCTTGATCACGGCCCAACTCCTCCTTTGGCCAAAATATGGCGATAACACATGCCCCCCTGGTTTTGGCAATAATAATTCCAAAACCAATCTTCTCTTATTTTCTTCTTCGCCTCCCCCCCCTTTTTTTTGTATCGGGTTGCGCGTTGACAGAATGCGTGGCAGAACAGAATCGTCACGCTACCCCTTCATCATGATGTCCTGTCTTCTCACCTCCTTCGCACTGCATGATTTGACGATTTTGGCAGTGCAATCTGGGAAACCGCTATGGCATTGAACCGTCTCTCCAATATTCCCCTTATTTAAATCTGTCTGAGCAGTTCGCAGTCCCCATCTTCCTCCAGTAGCCAGAAACCCTCTTCCTCCACCGAAAAAACCCTCTTTCTCCGCCATGGCCTCCTCTGCTTCCTCTGGCCTATCTTCCCACGCCTCCAACAGCATCAGTGACCGAGAGCCGACGCCAGAGCACCCGCGCACGGCGGCGTACAGCACTTTCGCCCCACGATGGTGGGACGAAAGGGACTGGGATTTCACCGTCTGGTCGGAGGACGACGCGTCCATGACCGACGGCGAGGAGGACCTGCAGTTTCTCGCCGATGGGGAACTGGAAGCGAAGAGCAGCGACGACGCCTGGTCTTGGGACGGCGTCGAGTCCTCCGACGAGGAGAAGGAATCGGAGGAGGACACCTCCTCCGACGAGTACCCGCCGATGAAGCGCTTCCGCGCTGGGTCCAGCGAGGACACCGAAGATGACGACGAGGACGAGGAGGCCCCCGCTGGCTTCTTCAGCAGCAGCAGCGAAGACGACGCCGGCAGCAGCGCTGAAGACAGCGAACAAGACGGTGGCGACGGCAGCGACGACGACCTCGGCCTAGATTAGGAACCAGTAGTAGTAGTCGTAGTAGTAGTAGGCTCCCTTTTGTAATCCATCAGTCGCTTGTAAGCAATCTGCTTTTGAATGAATGAATGAAAAATCCGTTTCTCACAGATTGTCTTTCCGCCCCAATTTTGTCGATAACACCAATAAGTCGATGCTCCAGGAGCCGATAGCAACGCATCGGCTTTCACCTTGTTACGTTCTCACAGTCAACCAAGCTCTAACTCAAAGAGCCGATGCACATCGGCTTTCCCAAAACCGTTGACAAGGTCAAACTCAGTCGCATACTTAGGCAAACCTAAACGGCCACTTCTTAGTTTCAAACGGCAACCTGCGACTCTCTTCAAAAAAGGGCGACCTAGATCTTCAATCTTCCTCTGACCAGATCGAGCTCACAGCGACAAGAACCCTTGCTTCCCAACTGCTTGGATCCATCTCCGCCGGCGAACTAGATGGCGGAATCATCCAACACCAACCCAGAGGTCTTCGGACTGAAGGTACGCCTACTCCTTGTAGTCTGGACACGATGTCTTAATGGCGAACACCTGAATTAATGCCTTATTCCATCATTGAATTTGCTAGGTTTCAGACATTCTGCTGCCACATCCTTCTCTCCCAAACTCCCTTTGTCTTGGCCCTCGTACAGATTCTAGTCCTGCCCATCTGATTTCTTGCGAAGCAAATAGAATCCCCTTCGTAAGCCAAGATCTTGATCTGAACTCTTGGGCCGACTGCTTGCGAGCCTGGCCTAATCCCCCTGAACACTGGGTCTCCTGGTTCAGTAGAGTAGCTAGAGCTTACCAATCCCAATGGGAAACTACAGGGATAGCCGATGCCTTGCACTTATCGTTGTCTCCTCTTGAAAAACATGAGAACCTTCTGAAAACCATCGGCTACTTTTGGTCTGACGCTCTGAACTGCTTTATATTCGGTCATGGCCCTATGTCACCAACCTTATTAGACGTGGTGATGATTACTGGCCTGGATGTCACCTCGCCCAGCCCCTCTGCCTTTAAACTGACCAAAGTCCCTTTCAAGCTGTCTTCTAAAACAGACTGCACAAACTGGGGTGCCTACCTCCAACGCCACATGAAAACAAAGGGCCCTGTTTCAGAGAAAGAACATACAGCCTTCCTCAACTTCTGGCTGGAGCATTTCATATTCTGTGGCCCTTCCCTTGCTCCAACCAAAAACTATCTTTCCTTAGCCCACGAACTGGCCAAAGGTACCCAACTTGGCCTTGGCAAACTGTTTCTGGGAGAAGTCTATCGATACCTCCAATTGATGTCTGTCAAGCTGTTTTCGGGCATAGCAGTCAAAACAGGTGGACCTTGGTGGTTCATTCAGTTATGGGCTCAGCTATATTTCCAAAATCACATCCCAAACTTCCCCCTTTTGGCGAGTTGCACCTTTCCAGACGTCAAAGGGAGACAGATCCGATGCACTAGTTACGGCCAAGCCTTGTACAGGCTGCCAGGCAGTAAACTATCCCCTCAGGAAGCATCCAAGTGGTTCAGCACTTTCTTCCAGGGCCTGGACAACCCTACCTTCTTCCCTTATATGGAGGAATCAGAACACTTTGAAAATCCACTCTCCTTCAGGCTGGACAATTTTGCCGATGACACTAGCACTCGGCAGCTCTTTTCCACCGTAATTCGTCCCTGTTTCCTTCCAGTTGGCATGAGTACGTCCAACAGAATAATCAAACCTGGGTATGAATTCTACCAGCCAGTCTTAGTGGCCCGCCAATTCGGCCTTGGACAAGTAGCCCCCCACTTCTTTCTCCATCATCTTACGGAGTGCAGAGCCGACCTGCCTGATCCTCTCACCAGTCAAAGGTGTTACTCCTTCTTTGATGCTCTGACCTTCCCTATTCCAAATGACCTCACCTTCGCTTCATCAACTGACGGCTTCGAGGACTGGTGGACGATGTGGAAAACCCACGCTTTCAGGAAAGCTCTGGGACCGCTGTTGAAACAACTTGATGTTGATTACGACATCCCCGTGGAACAGGTACCACTACTTGCAAAATTTTTCGATGTAGCTCATAAATGACTCTCCTACTAACTCAATTTCTCCCTTTGCAGCAACAAGATGGCCCTGAACCTACACACAGTGACGGCTCTCCCTTTGAGTTCTTTCCGCCAGCTCCTGTGGTTCTTTTCTGCAAAAACTCGTCGCCTTTGAAAAAGGTCATAATGCAGAAACAGCCGATAACACCTCAATCGGCTTCTAAGAAGAAAAGAACTTCAACATCAGCTGCCCCTCGAGTCCCAACCAAGACAAGAACGATGACGAGGAATGTAGCTGCCAGGAAGACCTTGAGGCACCGGAGTCCTTCTCCAGAAAGCTCGCATGTAGGCTGACCCATGTCTTAGTCAATTCTTCTCATTCTTTCATTCTTGCAGACGTGCTCGTGTCTAATAGCCTCCCTTATTTTGCAGGCTTCCGTCGAAGAAACATCCCACGAGGACACACAACCCATCGAGGGAGAATCGAGCCCAACGGACTCTGAGAGGACCATCACCCCGAGCCAGCCAGATGTACCACCATCGGCTTCCAGGAAAAGGTCGGTTCCTGAACCTGCTGCCCCCCGAGCACCAGTCGAGGCCGGGCCAGCTGTGGGTCCCAAGAGAGCTCGTAAAGGACCACAAGCTTCTTCATCGAGCCAAGAGGTTCCGAAAAATCATCATCTTTTCTGCTCTTGCTCCTTACTCCCTTTTATCTGCCGATTCATTATCATTTATATCGGTTAATCACCTCTCATGCAGACAACTGAGGCTTCTAGTGGGAAGGTAGGGGCCGCGCCGACGCCTTTAGCCAAACCAGACCTGGCAATCCCCGAAAATGCAGGTGAGTCGGCTACCACTTTGGCAACGCCTCTAGCGCCCACACACAAGCCGATTGCCTCGTCGTCTGCCATCCCCTCGATCGTAGGAGAGGTATGTTAACTTCCATCGGCTTTATTCTTCCTTGTTGGACACCTACTGACGTCTTTTCGGGCTGCCAGGGTTGTGACATTTCAGACTTGTTGACCTTTGATCCTGACTCCATCGATCCAACTCCCTCAATCGCCACTGATGAACCACACGCCAAGGCTGTTTTACCTCAATTCCAACGACTTAGAGCCTTACTATCTTCCCCGATCGAGGAGCTGATCGAGGGTTCTGAAGAGGTGAAGGGCGTTCTTGCTGAAATCAAGGACCAACTCCCAGTATCGTTGCAGGTGAAGCTTTGGCCCGTCGTAACTTTGTCCTTCTTCGGGTCAAGGGTGAAGCTGGCTCGTGAAAGGATCAACCTGCGCCGTGCCCAACTCCCGCTGAAGGAGAATATTGCCGACAGATGTCGGCAGCTCAATGAGAAAAAGGCGTCCCTTGATGCCAAAACTGACACTTCTGTCAGTACCACCGAGCTCGCATCTTTGAAAAAGGAGCTGGAAGATCTTGAAGACAAGGCCCGGGTGACAAAACAACTCATTCGTGACAAGGAAGCCTCCATCGCCCGCTCCCAAGATGAAGCAAAGAGCCTCAAAGCCGAACTGAAGACCGATCTGGCAGAAATACGCGTCCTGAACAAGCAGTTAGTGATGGGCAAAGATGAAGATGACGAAGCCGAGATCGCCGAGGTGGATCGTGTCCGTGCTGACGCCCTCCAAGCCTTCGAGGCATTTCTTCAGTAGCTCGTTTATGTAAACTGGTATCTGTTTGTAACGGTTTTGAACCTCTAAAGTCGATGACCGTGCATCGGCTATATATTTTTGCTTTCATTCGGACGATTTTCGGTATCGGCCCCCACATTTTACTGTCCAACATCTCACGTGCTTTTTACCTGGCCGATTTCATGTATCGGCCCCCATGTTTTACTGTCCATCATCCCACATGCTTGGGAAATATTTCTTGAGATGTTGACCGTTGACAGCCACTGGGAACTTCACGCCATCCAGCTCCTCCAGCATGTACGCGTTCCCTCTTAAAACTTGATCTACCCTGTATGGCCCGTGCCAATTTGGAGACCATTTACCATATGCTGGATCCTTAGTCCCTAATGGCAGCACCGCTTCCCATACCAGATCGCCAACATGGAACTCCTTAGGTCTCACCTTCTTGTTGTATGCACGGGCTACTTTGGCCTTGTTTTCTTTGATTTTCTCAAGCGACCACAGCCTAAGTTCAGTCACATCTTCCACACTGTCACTCATCAAAGCTGCATATTCTTCAGTCGTTAGATCGTTCTGAAAAGTGACACGTCTCGATCCAGCCGTAATTTCCCAAGGCAATACGGCTTCTTGTCCATAGACTAGATGGTACGGCGAGGTTTTTATCGCTCCATGACATGACATGCGGTACGCCCATAAAGCCTCTGACAAAACCTCGTGCCAACGCTTAGGGTGCTCATCGATTTTCCTCTTGATCAGCTTGATAAGGCTCTGGTTGGACGCTTCAGCTTGCCCGTTTGCTTGGGCATAGTATGGAGATGATCGCATCAGCTTGATCCCTGTGTCCTCGCAGAACTCTCTGAACTCATGAGAAGTGAAGACCGAACCTCCATCGGTCGTGATAGTCTGGGGAATCCCGAACCTATGAATGACGTGTTCTTTCACAAAATCGACGACGTCCTTTGAACTTACTGACTTCATAGGGACGGCTTCCACCCACTTGGTGAAATAATCCGTGATGGCCAAAATCCACGTGTGGCCTTTGCTTGACGCAGGATTGATCTTGCCGATCATATCCATGCCCCAACCTCGGAATGGCCAAGGCTTGATGATGGGGTTCATTGCTGACGCGGGCACCATCTGGATTTTTCCAAATCTCTGACACGCTTGACACCCTTTGTAGTACTTAAAACAGTCCTCGAGCATGGTAGGCCAATAAAACCCTGATCGCCTGATCAACCACTTCATCTTATGAGCCGATTGGTGAGTTCCACAGGCGCCTTCGTGTACCTCATGTAGGAGCCGATTGGCCTCGGCTGTCCCCAGACATTTGAGTAATAACCCCTCAAGGGTCCTGTAAAACATGTCGTCCCCAATGAGCACATACTTCATGGCCTTGTATCTTATCCGTTTAGGTGCCCCCCGAGCCGAATCCTTCAAGTAATTGAAGATATCGGCTCTCCAGTCGTCTGCATTCAGGAATTGCACCTGCACATCGGCTCCCTCTGCCACGTCCTTGTAGCCTGAAGCCATTTGTGCAAGATCATTGGCCTCGGTATTCTGCGATCGTGGGATCCAGGTGAAGTTTATGTATCGGAACTGTGCCATCAGCTCACGGCATTGCATCCATAATGGGAAGAGCGACTCGCTCTCACACTTGTATTCCTCCGTGAGTTGCGAAATAACCAGCTTGGAGTCTCCAAAAATTTCCACTGCTTCCGCTCCAGCTTCGATCAGCAACTCCATTCCCTTGCGTATCGCCTCATACTCAGCGACGTTGTTGGTGCGAGGGGCTGATAACCTGATAGAGAAGGAAAATGTTGCCCCCCGTGGTGACACGAGTAGCATGCCGATGCCGCACCCATCGTCACAAACCGATCCGTCGAAGAACATAGCCCACGCTCGTATAGACAGAGCTGCTATATTGGTGTTGATCCTTTCAGCAATAAGATCGGCCAACGCCTGTCCCTTAACTGCTTTCGCGGGTTGATACCGGATGTCAAACTCCGATAATGCAAACATCCATTTTCCCAGTCGGCCTTTCAACATGGGAGCTGACAGCATATGTTTTATGACGTCTGATTTGCATATGATGATTATCTCTGCTGATAGCAAGATATGGCGTAGCTTGGTGCAGGTGAAAAACAGGCAGAGGCACAACTTGTCGATCTCAGAGTACCTTGTCTCTGCATCCAGCATTCGCCTGCTGATGTAAAATACCACTCGTTCCAGCCCATCATGAACTTGCACCACCACCGAGGCGATGGACGTGTCAGCTACTGACAGGTAAATGTAGAACGGTCTGTCCGGCTGGGGTGGAACCAACACTGGCGGCTTTGTCAGATATTCTTTGATTTCGTCGAAGGCTCGTTGTTGTTCTGCCCCCCAGCTGAATTCCTCATCAGATTTAATCTTTACAAGTCCCATGAACGGCTCTATCCTTCCTGACAGATTGGAGATGAATCTTCTGACGAAGTTGATCTTGCCGATGAGGGACTGCAGTTCTTTCTTCGTGGTAGGTGGCTTCATCGTTCGTACTGCCTCCTGACTTTTCAGGCCGATCTCGATTCCTCGTTCATGGACCAAGAAGCCCAAGAACTGACCGGCCGTCACCCCGAAGGCACACTTCTTTGGATTCATCCGTAGCCCGAATTTCCTTGTTCGGTCCAGGACGTGTCGCAGGTCACCCAAGTGTCCTTGTACTGAAGTTGACTTGACCACCACGTCGTCGATATAGATTTCCACCAGCTTGCCGATCAGATCATGGAAGATGTAATTCATTGCTCGTTGGTAAGTGGCGCCGGCATTCTTTAGTCCAAACGTCATGACTACATATTCAAACAATCCCACCGAACCTAGGACTCTGAATGCAGTCTTGTGTATATCTTCCGGAGCCATAAAAATCTGGTTGTAACCGGCATTGCCATCCATGAAGCTCAAAATTTTATGACCAGCAGCCGTGTTGATTAACGTCTCTGCTACTGGCATCGGATATTCATCCTTCGGAGTGGCTCTGTTGAGATCCCGAAAATCTATGGCAACACGCCAGCGGCCGTCCTTTTTCTCTACAGGTACGATGCTAGAAATCCACTCAGCATACCTGCACGGCCTGATTAAATTGGCTGCCAACATTTTCTCGATCTCCTTCTTGACTTCTTTCAAAATTTCGGCCTTCATCTGTCGTGCTCGCTGCTGGAACGGCCGAAAACCCTTTTTAAGTGGGAGTCGATGCTCGATGATGCTCCTGTCTAGCCCGGGCATTTCTGTATAATCCCAGGCAAAGCAATCTGGATATTCTTTCAACAAAGCTATCATCGGACCCCGCAGATTCGGATCCAACTTCTTGCTGATAAATGTTGGTCTTGGCTTATCCCCAGGACCGATGTCAATCTCTTCTAGTTCATCCGCAGATGTAAATCCATACCCTAGCTTCCCGTCACCTGTCAAATCGATGCTAAGCACGGGGCAAACAGTAGGTGAGGTTAACAAAAATGATTTGGGCCGATTGCCTGACTCGGCCCCCTTTTTGATTGTATTAGTCAAGGACGGTTTACACCTTATAGTTTTACAATGGCTGGGAATCTCCCTGCTACGCCTGCATGATCTGCTCGTAGTAAGATTGCTGCTTTTTGTTTTTTGTGGCCGATCGCAGGGATCGGCCGTACCACGTACCGTTGTGGACTTTGCTACTCTGTCAGGCCGGTGGATAAGACCAGCCTCACCCCGTTTTTTGTAGCCTCAATGCGTTCACAGCCGTCTAGATTGATTCCAGAGATCGGCTCTTGGTCTTCTGCTTCCCAGACGTTCATGCCAGCAATGGAGACCTCGACAGAATCGTCTGCATGAATGACCTCCACCTCATCTCCATCCCATTGTATTAGGCACTGGTGCATTGTGGATGGAATGCAGCAGTTGGCATGGATCCAATCTCTCCCTAGCAAGACAGCGTAGGTGCTCTTGCTGTCCACGATGAAGAATGACGTAGGGATGGTTTTTCTGCCCACGGTCAGGTCCACGTTCAGTACGCCTTGCGTTTCTGAAGTCTGGCCGTTGAAGTCGCTTAAGGTGACGTTGGTTTTGATCAGATCCGCGGTGGAGCGTCCCAACCGCCGTAACATGGAGTATGGCATTATGTTGACTGCCGCTCCGGTGTCCACTAACATCTTGCTGACAGGTTGCCCATTGATGTAACCTCGTAGGTACAGTGCTTTCAGATGTTTGTAACCCTTTTCCCGTGGCTTCTCAAAGATAACTGGCCGTGGGCCGCGGTCGAACTGTGCCACTGGTAGCTCGTTGGTTCTTGGCGCGCAGAACTCCGACGGAAGTATGAATACCATGTTTGTGCCAGCCGATGTCTTTGCATCGGCTTTTACCGGTTTGGGGCGCCACTCTTTCCTTTTCGGGTGATCTTCTGTTTCCAAGGTCTGCCTAATCTTAACGGCCAGATCTGGCCGTGCTTTCTTTAGAGCGTGGAGATACTGCGCTTCGGCTTCCTCCAAGTTACGCAGCCGCTGCACTCTACGCTTTTGGGTGTGTCTGAGTCCGTCGGGACACCACCTTGGACGGTGATACCTGTCGTTCTCTTTGCCATCCATTGGCTCCTTGAGACCTTGTGGTCGAGACGACTCCCTGCGTCGGTTCTGAGGTGGGAGAGGCCCTAGGCGCTTAAACACTGACACCGGCTCCGTGTCCTCCTTCTGTTGTCCGCATTCCGGGCAGTTATCGATCGTAGGCAATCGGCTCATTCCCGCGTCCCAGCAATACTTGAAGAACGGACAATCCCAATGCTTGTCTGCGCCTTCCTTCTCTTTTGACGGTCCCCTAACGAGGTGCTCATATCCTCCGTCGTTTCTGTCGCGTCTGCGGCGTTGGTCATACTGACGCTCATACTTGTTAAGGAGATGCGTGGAGTGTGGCTTCTGATATCGCACACTTCTCACTTGTTCCTCAGTTAAGTACCGCCTGTTGTCGTAGCTAGGCCGGTCACGTGGACCAGCCTCCTCTCTTACTCTGACGTGGGAGCGACCGCCTTCCTCCCTGTACGTGCCATGGTGGTACCCTGGTCCTGCCATGTTGACATCGAACGAGAAATCCAACTGGCGCCTCGTGGAGTGGCTATGTTCTACCATGTTGACGCCGGGGAATGGGTTGGTGTCTACTTTCATGGCGAACTGCCCCAGGATGAGACGGCCCTGCTCTATCGCCACTTGGATCTGGCGGCGTAGCTCTTTGCATTCATTGGTGGTGTGGGTGAACGAGTGATGCCACTTGCAGTATGGCCTTACGTTCATTTCTTGCACCGTAGGGATTTTGTGGCCTTCGGGTAACTTCAGCTGCTTTTCTTTCAGTAGTAGATCGAATATTTGCTCAGCTTTGCTCACATCGAAGTCGAACCCTTTTGCAGGCCCTTGCTGTTTCACCCATTTGCAGGATACGGGATCTGCCCCCCGAGCCCATTCAGCCACGGCCACTTCCTGGTCTTGTGTATGATCATCTTCTTCCGCGTCGACCAGGCCTATTGGACGTTTGAATTTGTCTTGGTACAACTCAGGGTGGCGCTGCTCATACATCGTTAGTTTCTGGGCCATGTGCGCCAATGAGTTGTACTCCACTTGGAAAGCCAGATCCTTGATGGGTGCTAAGAGACCCAACACTGCCAGCTCGACCGCTTCCTTCTCAGTTAAACGAGCTGAGTAACATCGGTTCTTGACTGTCCTGAAGCGCTGGATGTATTCGGCTACAGTTTCTCCCCGCTTCTGCCGCACCTGCGCCAGGTCTGCAATGCCAGCCTCAGTAGCCTCTGAATGGTACTGGATGTGGAACTGCTCTTCCAGTTGCTTCCAGGTATGAATTGAATCGGGTGGCAACGAGGTGTACCACCCAAAGGCTGGTCCTGTCAGAGATTACGCAAAAAATCTTACGCGCATCTGATCCGATGCCGAAATCATGCCTAGCTGTGCCAGGTATCGGCTTACGTGCTCGATCGAGCTTGACCCTTCTGATCCGCTGAACCTTGAGAACTCAGGGAGCCGATACTTGGGTGGCAGCGGAATCAGATCAAACTCGTTGGGGTACGGCTTTGAATAGCCGATTGTCCTTCTCTTCGGCACGAAGCCGAACTGGTCCCTCGGGATGGTACCGATTTGCTCCACTGTTTGAGCTGCAGGGGCTAGATTCTCATGACTTGTTCCAGTGGCATACTTGGCTAGCCACGCCTGTTTATCGGCGTCCATCCCAGAGGTTCCTGCTCCGGGAACACTTGCTCCTGAAGCCCCTACCCCAGCAATCCCTGCTGTTGCAATTTGGTTTGTGCGCGTCAAGCTGTTGGAGTCTGGTACGTAGGTGCATATATATCCGTGTGGGATTTCCTTAGGTGGCTCAGACAGGAATTGGCAATCGCCTGGGTCGCCTCCTGCCTTGTAGACGACATAAACCGCTGCTCCTGGCGGTTCTGGGGCTGCCAGTGTGAATGGCAGCTGTGGCCTGGTCTGGAGCGGTCTTTCTCCCTGGTGAGTCCCCAGAGTGGGCCCCGTCGGAGAATACTGATGTTTCATGATCTCCTGAACTACGCGAACTGCGATCCGCTCGAAAGCGTTTACCAAGCTCTCCGAATGGCGGTGAAGAGAATGAGCGACCATGTAGTTGACTTCCTGTCGCAGAGCTCTGGTGCGCTCTTCTGAAGGAACAGAGAGATCCACCTCGTCAAGAGCACCTTCAGGTGAGAACCCTTTCCATCTGATGCCATGTTTACGGGTCCTCTCAAAAGAGCCGATGAGGTCGGCTTCGAAGAGAGCTTTGATATCATCATACTTTGCCTTGTGCTCCTCCGGCAGATCGTCGTACGTGACCGGTCTGTTCTCCATCGCAGCGTCGGATGTTGATGGTCCCACCGGGCGTGCCAGAATGTGTTGCCTACCAAAACCCACCGGCGAGCAGCGACGGGCAACACGAAGAGCCGGGAGGCTCCCAGAACTGCTGGTGGGCCCTGGTCCCTCGGACAACGGCCCGCAAAGCTCCGGCACGTGCCCTGGCTTGGTTCGAGGGCGTGCCACCTGACCTATACCTGATCAGGAAGGTGAAAGATTGCTTCGATTGGTTTCCTGCATGGCAAACAAACATATGTAAAATTCGAGCCGCAACCGGCTCCCAGGTTTCCCTGTGAATCGGCTCCTAGAGCCGATTAACCCATGGTTCTGCATTAGATCTATTATAACATGGGGTTTTGCTTCATCAATACAAGTTAAATCGATCTACGATAGTTTAACGTTTTCACTACATGACTGGAACATCCTACACGTAATTGAGCCTGGTAGATACAAAAGATAATGGAAAACTAACCCTAGAGAAGGCCAAAAAACCAACGTAATCGTCAATTCCCGGAACACCCCCTCCTGGATTGATAAACCATATCTTACGTACTACTGGATCGTTCAACCCGTTTGCAAGGACTGATCATGTAGATATCAAACTAAACCTTGGAGAACAAGGCACAACTATGACAGATCAAGTCGACTTAAATAAAGATCAAGCAAGATGCCACCCTTACACCCAGGAAAAGGTGCAACGGCGGCGAGATAGCTAGAGGTAGCATAACTAAACAATCATAGCAAAAAGTACTGATGCTAACCCAAACAAATCTATGATAATAGTGTTACTCGCCATCAACAAGGCTTCAGTACGAGTAACACCAGATAATCGCATAAGCAGATACTGCCTAGATCGCGAGATGCGATCTAGGCAGCATGGCACTTACCCGAGAAAAACCCTAGAAACAAGGGGTGGCGATGCGCCGAGATTGTGTTTGTTGTGAACGTGATTGTCCTCCTTTTCTCGATAACCTTAGGTACATATTTATAGTCCGGAGACTCTCTACTTTTGGAATAACTCTACAATTCTATCTTTACCTAAACTGAAACGAAACCTACTATGATACAAGATACACGGGCAATTTAGCCCAAATCCACGTACTAGGCCGATCCAACAACACGTTGAATATACACATCTTCCAAACCCATCTTGATCACGGCCCAACTCCTCCTTTGGCCAAAATATGGCGATAACAGACGTGTGCATAACACGGTCCATAGGGTTTTGTTAATTCGAAGGATGTTAAAAGCATATGCAAACTACAATGTTTGAAGTGAGCATCGCAGAGTTTGAATCTTCACCGTGATGAAACTGTTAAAAGAGTTTAAATTCATCAGAGACGATGAAGATGCTTGCATTTGCATGAAATTAAGTGGGAGCACTAAGACATATTTCTAATACATTATGTGGAAGACATATTGTTGATTGGAAATGATGTATCTTTTATTAACACATGTTAAGAATTTCATCTCGATGAAAGACTTAGGCAAAACCCGAATATTTGGCATCAATATCTATATAGATAGATTGAGATGCTAATATGGTTGTGCCAAATGTACATAGATGAGATATTAAATGAGTTAAATATGGAAATGGCAAGAAAGGTTCTTGCCACACAGAAAGTATTAAATAAAAATTCAAGTGTATCGACACTTGGTAAGTGAAACAAAGATTCAAGTATAGATTGATACTTGATGAATGAAATCACTAAGAGTATTTATATCAATCATATTGTGATATGTACAAATCCAGATATGTCCTATGCACTAAATGTTATGAACATATACCAGAATGATTCATAAGATGATCATTGGATGATACACTAGTAGAAAACAGGCCATCCGTTCGCGCCCCCTCAGAGCATTAGTCCCGGTTGCGCCACCAACCAGGACTAATGCTGGCACGCGTCCCGGTTCGAGCGGGCACGGGGCCCGGAGGCATGCGTCCCGGTTGTTAAGGGGGCATACGTCCCGGTTGGAGCCACCAACCGGGACTAAAGGTTTGGCGACAGCCACATGGCGTGGCACACACCTTTAGTCCCGGTTGGTGGCTCCAACCGGGACTTATGCTCCCGCCCTCTATAAATGCAACGCCCCAGCCCCCTCTGCCTCCACTCTGTTTTTTTTCTTGGTGGAAGGTGTGAGGGGTGTGCTAGTTTTTTCTCCCCTATGCATGCATTCAAGGTGTTTGATGAAATGTTTGAGTGAATAATCCCGTTCAATTTCTAATAGAACAAAAATATAGAAGGTGTCCGAGACGCACTTGAGCATTCTCCTCTTTATTTCCCTCGATCGAGGTTAGCAATCTTATCTTTTCTCTGTCATTGATACAATGCATGTGTCGATGTGAATTGGTCATTTCACTATTTATGATGTCCTGTTTTTTGATAAACTTACTTATATGATGTAGATGAATGGTCGGGAATGGATGTACACTGACCGGCGTGTAGCCGGGTATATGAAAGGCGTGGATAAATTTATCGATGTGGCTATGACAAACAAAGAGAATGGTTTTATACGTTGTCCATGTGTTCTATGTCGGAACAACAAGGAGTACTCTTCCTCGAAAATCATTCACGGCCACCTGATTATGAAAGGTTTCATGCCCAACTATAATTGCTGGACCAAGCATGGGGAAAGAGGGATTATGATGGAAGATGGTGAAGAAGAACATGATGATAACAACTATCATCATATGTTTCCTGAATACAGTGATACTGCAATGGGAGACAATGGATAGGAAGGAGGTGAAGAACAGGCATCAGATGAGCCGGCTGATGAACTTGGTAGGGTCATTTCTGATGCAAAGCGAGACTCTGAAACAGAAAATGAGAAGTTGAAGTTAGAGGGCATATTAGAAGATCACAAGAAATTGTTGTACCCAAATTGTGAAGATGGCAGCACAAAGCTCGGTACCACGCTGGAATTGTTGCGATGGAAGGCAGAGTGTGGTCTAACTGACTCCTCATTTGAAAAGATGCAGAAAATAATGAAGCCGAAGTTTCCAAAACATAACGAACTTCCCGAGAGTATCTACGAAGCAAAGAAGACTCTCTGTCCTCTGGGATTAGATGTGCAAAAGATACATGCATGCATTAATGACTGCATCCTCTACCGCGGTAAGGAGTATGAGAATTTAGATAAATGCCCGGTATGCAATGCGTTGCGGTATAAGATCAGACGAGATGACCCTGGTGATGTTGAGGGAGAGCCCCTCCGGAAGAGGGTTCCTGCTAAGGTTATGTGGTATGCTCCTATAATACCAAGGTTGAAACGCATGTTCAGAAACAAAGAGCATGCCAGGTTGTTGCGATGGCACAAAGAAGACCGTAAGAAAGATGGGAAGTTGAGACACCCTGCTGATGGGTCACAGTGGAGAAAAATCGAGAGAGACTTCCCAAACTTTGTAGGTGACGCAATGAACTTATGGTTTGGTCTAAGTACGGATGGCATGAATCCTTTTGGGGAGCAGAGCTGCAGTCACAGCACCTGGCCCGTGACTCTATGTATCTACAACCTGCCTCCTTGGTTGTGCATGAAGCGTAAGTTCATTATGATGACAGTGCTCATCCAAGGCCCGAAGCAACCTGGCAACGACATTGATGTGTACCTTAGGCCATTAGTTGAAGAACTCTTATAGTTGTGGGGCAAACCAGGTGTACGTGTGTGGGATGAGCACAAACATGAGCCATTTGATCTACGAGGGTTGTTATTCGTAACCATCAATGATTGGCCTGCTCTTAGTAACCTTTCAGGGCAGACAAACAAGGGATATAAGGCATGCACACAATGTTTAGATAAGACTGAAGGTACATATTTGCATAAATGCAAGAAGGTTGTGTACCTGGCGAATCGACGATTTCTTCCAACCAATCATCCCGTAAGAAAGAAAGGCAAGCATTTCAAAGGTGAGGAAGATCACCGGAAGAAGCCTGAACTCCCTGCTGGTGATGATGTATTTGGTATGGTCAAGGACATACAAGTAATCTTTGGAAAGGGTCCCGGCGGTCAATCAGTTCTGAACGACGTCGCTACATGACACGCACCCATGTGGAAGAAGAAATCTATATTTTGGGAGCTGCCATATTGGAAAGTCCTGCATGTCTGCTCTTCAATCGACGTGATGGACGTGACGAAGAATCTTTGCGTGAACCTGCTAGGATTCCTAGGCGTGTATGGGAAGACAAAATATACACCAGAAGCACGGGAGGACCAACAAATTATGAAAGACCCAAAGAACATGCATACACATAACAAGACGGATAAAGGGTGTCACTTAAGTTGTGCCAGCTATGCTCTTACTAAAGTAGAGAAGGAAATCTTTTTCGAAGTCCTTTACAGTATCAAGGTGCCGTCGGGCTTCTCATCTAATATAAAGGGGATAATAAATATGGAAGAGAAAAAGTTCCAAAACCTGAAGTCTCATGACTATCACGTGATTATGACGCAGTTGCTTACGATTGCATTGAGGGGGCTTCTACCAGAAAATGTTCGAGTACCCATTGTGAAGCTGTGTGCATTCCTCAATGCAATATCTCAGAAGGTAATCAATCCAGATATTCTGCCAAGGTTATAGAAGGATGTGGTACAATGTCTTGTTAGTTTTGAATTGGTGTTCCCACCATCCTTCTTCAATATTATGACGCATCTCCTGGTTCACCTAGTGGAAGAGATTGCCATTCTCGGTCCGGTATTTATGCACAATATGTTCCCCTTTGAGTGGTTCATGGGAGTCTTAAAGAAATATGTTAATAACCGTGCTAGACCAGAAGTAAGCATCTCCAAGGGATATGGAACAGAGGAGGTCATTGAGTTTTGTGTTGACTTTATTCCTGACCTTAAGCCGATTGGTGTTTCTGACTCGCGGCATGAGGGAAGACTAAGTGGAAAAGGCACGCTGGGAAAGAAAGCAATGATATGTAGGGACGGGGATTCTTTCACTAAATCACACTACACAGTTCTACATAATTCCACCTTGGTAGCTCCGTATATCGAGGAACACAAGAATATTGTACGCTCCAAAAACCCGGGGAAGCCTGAATCATGGATTACAGATGAACACATGAAGTCTTTCGGTGGTTGGATGCGGACACATCTCTTGAATGACACCACATTTGGAGATCATCTATACTTGTTGGCCGCGACACCATCTTCTGCTGTATTCAATTTTCAAGGGTACGAAATAAATGGGAATACATTCTACATGATCGCCCCAGATAAAAAGAGCACCAACCAAAATAGTGGTGTCCGCTTTGATGCAATAGACGAGAATGGACAAAAGGACGGATATTATGGTTACATAGAGGAGATATGGGAACTAGACTATGGAGTCTCTTTTAAGGTCCCTTTGTTTCGCTGCAAATGGGTCAACCTGAATGGGGATGGGGGAAAGATAGACCAGTTGTACAGAATGACAACAGTGGATCTCAACAATCTTGGTTATAGAGATGAACCAGTCGTCCTAGCCAATGATGTGTCTCAGGTTTTCTATGTGAAGGACATGTCCTCCAGACCGAAAAAAAGAAAAATATGCAAACGAATACATCATATGATGAGCCAAAGCGTCACATAGTTCTTTCAGGGAAAAGAAACATCGTGGGAATCGAGGACAAGACAGACATGTCAGAAGATTATAATAAGTTTGATGAAATTCCGCCCTTCACAGTGAAAACTGACCCAAGCATTCCGTTAAGTAAAGAAGATGCTCCATGGTTACATCTGAAGCGATCATAAGGAAGGACATATGCCAAGAAGTTCATGCTCATATTATGTAACTCTAGTTCATGTCTTTCGCAGTTTGTGGCTTGACCGAAGGATATCTTTCGCGGTTTGTGGCTTGACCGGGACTATATATAGGGGGGCCTTTAGTCCCGGTTTTGTAGTCTCAGTTTTTAATATTAATAAATGTCTTGAGTGTTAGTCCCGTTTTGTGGCTGGACCGGTATATGAAGAAGTTGTCCCGATTCGTACTTACCATTAAGATCTGATCTCCAAACGCGCGCGGTCACATATTAGGGAGTGCCTCTATGACCAGTTTCTTGGATATGTCGGAAGACTGGGATCCGGCGGCATCTCCCTAAAACTGGTCGTAGTGGTGTCCCTGCTCTCGAAAACCATCTTGCAGCTTGTAACTTCTCTAACTAGATCAATACACCTGGGAGCTAACTAATTTCACATATTAGGGAGTGCCTCTATGACCAGTTTCTCGGAGATGCTGGAGGACTGGGCTCCATCGGAATCTTCCTGAAACTAGCCGTAGTGGTGTCCCTGCTCTCGAAAACCATCTTGGAGATGCCTCAAACTGGCTGGACTCTCAAGGATGCCTATTTATAGTACAAGCATCTCAGCATAGTGTCGACACTTACGAAATAATGTCGAAACTCACCCCTATTATTAGTGCTGACTCGTGTTTTTCCCGGTTGGTGTCTCCAACCGGGACAAGGTACACGCCGCACGACATAATGTCGACACTCACCCCTATCATTAGTGCTGCCTGGCCCAGCCTGCCGAAATCCCTCCGCGTGATCTATCGCCCGTGATTTTTTGAAAAAATCATTTTTAGACTCGCAATTTGTGTTTTCTTCAGAGATCCAATGCAAGTTCTAACGATGCTCGTCCCCTATATTCATGCACACCGGTTTGACCATAGTTAGAAATTCAGATAATTCAAAACGGGCATAATAAATTAAAAAAAAATTCGAACAATGAAAATCCTTCGCGTGGTGTCATATTATGTTGCATAGTTGAAAGGAAAAATACCAGACTTGGTATATTGATCATGTTTCGAAAAAACCTTCACAAACTGACCTATCATGTTCGAGGTTTCCTGGCTTTCGGTCCAAATGACCGATGTTATGTGCTGAATCACTGCATAGTTTGTGATGTTGTGACCATATTAGGCATGTGTGTGGATATTGGTATGGAGAACAATGTTGCAGGAGGAAGTTTTCCTTTTTGTCGCACGGAAAAGCCCTTTTCCATTTTCCGAGCGCAAAAAACGGGTCGTTTTGTGAAGTAACCACCAAAATGCCGTGTCAGAATGCTACCATCCCATTTTCCTAAAATGCTATACCACCTTACATGGACTATCTCCCAACCGGGACATCTCAAACCGTTTCATCCATCCCGAGTAAAAAGGACAAATGTCTGCCGAATCGGTAGGAAGTGGGTACGGTTTGTACTATAGGTACATGATCTTCCCGCCATTTTTTCCCGCCAGTTCTTCCCGCCATTTCTTCCTGCCAGTTTTTCCCGCCGGTTCTTCCCGCCAGTTATCTTCCTGTCATTTCTCACTATATATATGTAGGGTTGGCCTCCATTTTCATTGCACATCTCTAGACTCATATCTACAAGCTCATCACTCTTTCCCATGACTTCCACCGTAGCACTAACTCCCAGGGATGCGAAGGCGCTTTGCGCCTCGAACTACCCCCTGCCCGCCGGGCTACTGTGTCCCCGTCGGCTGGATGCTGAGCGTCGGAGGCGTGCCGGTTCCTCCTGTCCCTATAGGTGTGGCGTGTCGGATGGCCATCACGAACCACTACTACTTGGAGCTCACGCCGGAGCAGCGGAGGAATCCCAGATGGCATCCCGACTATTTCCCGACTTGGGAAGCCTTCTTCGTGGATCGGCGTGAGAGGGCGCTTGCCAGGCATGAGGAGGATGGCCCACCTCCTCCGAACATCAACGAGGCCGACAGTCGGCTGTGGTGGCGCGGCCGGACTCTCCAGAGCCTCATGGCCTACGACACGGCCGCCGACTCTAGCCCCCGCCTGCGCTACCCTCAAGTCCAGACCACTCGTACTCAGCCTTCAAGGTTCAACTACGGCGACCCCGACGACGACAGCAACGACGGCCGTGGCGAGTACGACGACTACAGTGGCGAGTATTACAGGTGTAGGCAGGAGCATGACTGAATCATTCCAACATTTCAAAACAAGTTCGGCCGATTGTGGCTTAATCTGGCCATGTATCTTAATTTTCAGTTCTTCTATGTAACTTTGTGTTAGTTGCGTTATGTACTTTAATTCCAGTTCTATCCTAATCAAATTACTTATTCAAATCCAAACACTTTTTATGTTTAAAGTTTTTCTAAATTCCAAATTAATATTAAAAAAATATAAGTTAATTCATTTTTAATTGTAAATGGTTCATATTTTAAATGGTTACATTAATTATTTTTTAAAACAGAAAATGGTTTTGAATTATTTATTCAAATCCAAACACTTTTTATGTTTAAAGTTTTTCTAAATTCCAAATTAATATTTAAAAAATATAGGTTAATTCATTTTTAATTTTAAATGGTTACATTAATTATTTTTGAAAAATAGAAAATGGTTTTGGATTATTTATTCAAATCCAGACACTTTTTATGTTTAAAATTTTTCTAAATTCCAAATTAATATTCAAAAAATATAAGTTATTTCATTATTAATTTTAAATGGTTCATAGTTTAAATGGTTACATTAATTATTTTTAAAAACAGAAAATGGTTTCGAATTAGTTATTCAAATTCAAACACTTTTTATGTTTAAAGTTTTTCTAAATTCCAAAGTAATTATCATTTAAAAAACATTACAAATTTAAACCCCAAAATAAAAAATAAGGCGGGAACAGAGAGAAAATACCTGAAATTTTTTGAAAACAGGGGCATATGTCCCGGTTGGAGCCACCAACCAGGACTAAAGACCCCCTGCGCGCGCCCCTTTATCTGCTGAAAAAATTGGAGTATACGTCCCGGTTGGTGGCTCCAACCGGGACGTATGACCCTTTAGTCCCGGTTGGAGCTACCAACCGGGACAAAAGGTCCTTTGGTTAATAACTGGGTGCCCCTCCTCTTCTTCTTCCCCTCCAGAGCAGAAGGCCATCTTCGCCACCGCCAACCGAAATCCCACGCCAAGGCCATCTTCGCCGCCGCCTCACCCGTCTCCAGCGAGGTCGTCGCCGCCGCGGCAGCCGTCTTCGTCGCCTCACCCGGCTACGTCACCTCACCCGGCTCCGTCGCCTCACCAATCTCCAGCGCAGCCATCACCGCGGGAGCCATCGCCGCGGGAGCCATCGCCGGCGCCTCAGGATAAAAAGCGTAAGCGTACCGCTACTCTGCGTCGTGGTAAGCGATCGCCGAAACGTAAACAAGAGCCTCTTCCAAAAGTACCAAAGTTTCCTCCCAAGAGAGCTTATGACTGTACTGAAGAGGAGACTGCGGCGATCGTTGACGCGGAAACGACAGTGTTTTTCTCTAAGCTGAGGCGGCCGAAAGAGCCAGAGTTCCCCAGCACCAAAGAAGAAAAAGCCAAAGTGTTGAAAATGCTAAAGACTCTTCATCAACCCGAGCCAAAGCTGTCATCAGACTATGAGCGTTCTATTCTCAAGTCACATGCGGCACAAAAAGCCTCGAAGAGCAGTACTGATGCAAGAGTGAAATCTGTTGCCCAGCTCGGAGAACAAGCAAAACAGTCTTGCGCCCCTCTCAAGGTGATTTCCCAAACCAATGTGGGGTCAAGCAAATATGGGGCCGAAGAGCAGTATGATCTAGAGGTAGTTGCACAATACGGAGAAGCTGCCGCTGCTCAAGGTATGAGTATTGCCCAGTACTTATCCCAGTTAGAGTACTTCCCCGTGAGTGAAGTAGCATACAAATACCAGTACGGCAAACCTCTCGTCAAAAATGAGGAGGTAAACAATCTTCCAACAAAAATGCGAAGATTGCATAACTGGTACATGCATGCCACAAAGGCCGGGGCTAACTGGATAGTGCTGAGGGTTACAAAAAAGAATCATGGGAAAGAAAAGGATGACATGATATCCATTGAATTTGATGAACTATTTCAATTATTCAATCAAGACGCCTTGGAAAAATCGATCATCAGTGCCTATTGTCTGTAAGTACTAATTCTGTAATTAATTTAGTCTCCAGCTATCTCACCTTGTTTATTGCATGTATATAATCATACTGTAATATACAAAATGAAGATTCTCGAATGCAGCAGAGGACATATCTATGACATTGGCTTCATTGACCCATATTGGGTTCATGAAGCTAATCTCAAAACAAGCCCCCAGGATGCGGAGGATAATATAGTACACGCGTTAAGGTTTCAAGAAACCAGAAGGGAAATACTTTTTCCTTACAACTTCGAGTGAGTGTTATTGTCTTCTATACACTTTCTATTTCGCTTACTCGATGTTAAGTATATAATTGATTAGTTATGCATTCGCAGCTTCCACTATATTTTGTTAATCATTCAACTTGACAAAGGGTGTGTACTAGTCATGGACTCGAAACATAAACCCCTTGAGCAGTGGAAGGACATGCAGATGATCCTCCAGCGGTAATTCTAATCATTACGACAATATATCGGCAACGTTCGTGAATTTTATGATATCAAGTAATTAATAACTTCTTTTATTTGTTTTCTTCGCCCGGCAGTGCTTGGAAACGATTCACCAACAAGGCTAGGGGTGTTTGGAAAGAGGAGCTTACATTTGAAGCACTAGATGTAAGCACCACTAGCTATATCCGCGCATCTCTTTGATTCTAGTTTTTATACAGTTATTATCATGGTTGATTATTATTTTGATTGAACTATGTTCTCTTAAAGTGCCTGACACAGGGACCAGGTAACAATATATGTGGATACTATGTTTGCGAGTTCATCCGGCAGACGTGCGATGAGAAGGGCAGAAATTTAGAGCAACTCCATGTACGTAAACAATTTCTATAGTTTTTAATTACAATCAAATTGTGTTTAGTTTCATTTATATAGGCTGACTCCTTTTTTAAATCAGATCGAACGTCTACGGGACGGTCTTCTGCCAAAGGATCGCGTACGAGCAATTCAGGAGGAATTGGCGGGATTCTTGGATGCAGAAGTCAGAAACCCAAAAGGGGAATACTATTCGGCTGTGTATAGACAATAGGGATTGTAAAAAGAGCAACTTTTGTATGTAGTGCATGAACTCGATCCGTGTATCGAATGTAATATTGTCATGATGATCTTCTGTAATATAACGGTTCCTTCATTGATAAGTGCAAAACACTAAATAAACAATAAAATAACCTAAATGAATTCTCTGCCGCGGCACAAAAAGTGGCGAAAATGCTCTCGCGGCAACAAAATGTGCCAAAATTAATTCTCTGCCAAATCTCTTCAGTGGCAGAAGGTTATTTGTCCCGGTTCGTGTTACGAACCGGGACTAATTCTCCACCCCCCTCGCGCTCTGACGCCGCCACGTGTACCCCCATTTGTCCCGGTTGGTGGGGCAACCGGGACTAAAGGTTGGGGCTTTAGTCCCGATTGCCCCGTCCCGGTTGGGTAACCGGGACTAAAGCCCCTTACCAACCGGTACCAATGGGCCTCTCTTCACTAGTGATAGTAAGGATATTCTTATGACCTTTTGGAAGAACTAAGAATATATTATTTTTGTAGATGTGACAAATAGATGATTAGTTTAGTGTAAAAGTACTACATTGATACTAGTTTTGTCACAAAGTACAAATTAAATTTATCTCAATCTAAACTAAGGGTGGCACAATATAATGGAAAGTAAGTCCCATAATGGATTTGGATGAGTTCAAAAGTTAAGACATTGTGACAGATACTACAACAAAAGGCTAAGTATATGACTGCTATAATAGCATCAAAAGAGGGCATTTGTGTTAAGTAGTTTGTTATCAAACTAGGTGTGGTTCACAGCGGGATAGTACCTTGAAGATATATCGTACGACAATATTATCAACATGTTTTAACCCCAAGGAACCAAAGGTCTCACCAAAGTTATACAAAGCCATCTCATTAGAGAATGAGTGATGCGTAGAGACGCAAAGACATGCAATTACACACGGACCTAAAAGAGTCGGATCCGAAGATCAGTTGACTACTAGCAATCATGTAAATACAACACCGGAAAGCCATAGGTGTTGAATACACAAAGATTTGAAACTAGATTATGCCGAAGAGGCAATAATAAAGAGGTTACTATCATATCTTCACACTTATGATAAATGTTTACATACCATGCTATAATTCTATTAACCGGAAACATTAATACTTGTGTGATTTGTAAACATAAAAGAGTCCCTAGTAAAGCCTCTTGTTAAACTAGCTTGTTGATTAATATATGATCATGGTTTCCTGATCATGAACACTGAGATGTTATTAACAACAAGATCATATCATTAGGATAATGGTGTGATGGACATACTCCTATAGTTAAGCATAGCATATAGATCAAATCATTTCGTATAGTTCAGTTGCTATAAGCTTTTATACATAGTAACCTAAATCCTTCGACCATGAGATCATGCTAATCACCATCACCGGATGGATGCTTTTATGACATCAAACACCACACCGTAACTGGGTGGCTATAAAGGTGGCATTGAGTGTTCGGAAAGTATGTGTTGAGGCACATGGATCAAGAGTGGGTTCGTCTATCCATATGACGAATAGATATACTCTGGGCCCTCTCGGTGGAATGTCATCCAATTAGCTTGCAAGCATGTGACTGTCTCACAAGGGATCACATATCACAGGAACAAGAAAAGAGTACTTATCGGTAACGAGGTTGAACTAGGTATGCAGAGATACCGACGATCAAACCTCAGATAAGTAAACTACCGCGAGACAAAGGGAAATTGGTATCGTATGTAAGTGGTTCATTCGATCACAAAATAATCATAGAAATATGTGGGAGCCATATGAATTTCCCTTGGTTGGGCATTAGCAAGAAAGAAATCAAGATCCAAATTGAAAGTCAAAAGGAAAATTTGAAAAGTCAAACTAGGACAATGTGTCCTAGTGGAGGAAGGAAAGAATCCTTCTTTCCCTCCACCACAAGCCAACAAGGAGAGGGAGTTGGGGAAGGATTCAAACTGCCCTCTCCCAAGATGCCCTCCCTCTCATAAATAGAGGGGAGGGGGTTCCCCAAGGCCATACACAACCAGCCCCGCCGCGGCGCCGGCGCGCCGTCGCCGCCCTAGCAGCCACCGGCCATGCCTCCTCCTCTCCGGCCTTCTAATCCCTAGATCGCGGAAACCCTAGATCCATCGTACCAGATTCGGCTTAGGCGAAGCCCTGCAGGATCTTCCCTCTACTTTCGACACCATGTTGTCATGCTGCCGGAATCGCGAGGAGAGAACTACAATCTCCGCTGTCTGCTGGAACAAGGGAGAGGAAGGTCTTCATCGAGTACCGAACGTGTGACCGACTGCAGAAGCGCTGCCGGAACGCAGCACCGGAAGGATCGTCTATGTGATCTTGAGATCAGCAAGTGTACGACTACATCACACACGAGAATATGCTCTCGTTAATCGCTTTGGAATCTTCAAGGGTGAGTACTCTAATCGACTCATTGCTACAATCTAGTAGATAGATCTTGGCTTGTTTGTGATCATGCGGTAGAATTTTTTGTTTTCCATGCTACAAATACCTACATATGCATGATCATAAGCTTTGTAATCAAGTAGATCTACTCTGCTACTGAAGTGCTTTAATAGATCTCCGGCTCTCCCCACGTGTGTGAAAGTGACAGCGTGCACACCGTGTGGCACTTAGGATAGAGATTACCTAAATACTTGTCATGAGTTATATTTGGAGTTGGATGCCTTATGAAATTGTGGTGTTTGAAGGAACCATCTAGCGCTCAAGGTGACAGTGTGGGGTTATCTAGATGGGGATTGCTGATACGTCGTAAATGTATCTATAATTTTTTATGTTCCATGCTTGTTTAGTATCCACTTTGCTTTGCTTTGTCTACACTTTGAGGTATTTTTATATGTTTTCTGGTACTAACCTATTAACAATATGCCACAGTGCCAGTTGCCTATTTTCTTCTGTTTTTGTTTCCAGAAAAGGCAGAGAATCAGTATTATCGGAATTGGACGGGACAAAAGCCAAAGTCAATATTTTACCGTGGGGGACACGGAGCCAGAAGACGAGACAGAGAAGAGCCACCAGGGGGACACACCCCCTGGCCACCAGGCCTGGCCCACACCAAGGGGGGGCACCCTGGGTGCCCCCTGCCTCGCCTCTTCGCCTATCAGAAGCCCCTGATACCAAAACCCTATGTATCCGATCAATCCTCCACTAAACAGTCTGTAGCTGCCACCACCATCGTCCCTAGATCGGGGGGATCTAAAGCTCTTCCCGGCACCCTGCCAGAGGGGATATCATCCTGGAGGCCCTCTTCATCATCATGCCATCCTCCGGTATGAAGCGTGAGTAGTTCCACCTTAGACTACAGGTCCATGTAGTAGCTAGATGGTTGTCTCTCCTCCTTTGTGCTACCATGTTTAGATCTTGTGAGCTCCGTTCATGATCAAGATCATCTATTTATAATCATGCATGTCGGGGATCCGATGGATATTGATATTACTATGTCATATTGATTAATGGTTTTGTCTTATTGATTCTATCATGTCTGTTTGTTTGTGATCTTGCATGCTCTCCGTTTCTAGTAGCTATCTTGGCCAAGTAGATTCTAGTGACTCCAAGAGGGAGTATTTATGCTTGATAGTGGGTTCATGCCTCTATTTAATCTGGAGAAGTGATAGAAATCTCTAAGGTTGTAGATGTGCTGTTGCTACTAGGGAGAAAACAACGGTCTCTTGTTCATGGAACAAGTGGATTGTTTACCTTAAAAACTTTGCTTAAAGCAGTTATTCGTTGCTTGCAACTTAATACTAGAGGGGGTTCGGATGATAACTTGAAGGTGGATTACTAGTCATAGATGTAGTTGGATGGCAGTCTATGTATCTTGTTGTATTGCCCAATCAAATCTCGTAGGATCATGAATGTCTAGTATTGCATCGTTATGCCTTGCTCAGTCCTGTCAATTGCCCTGCTGTAATTTGTTTACCCAGCATGCCATGTTTGTTTATCTTAAGGAGAACACCTCTAGTGAACTATGGATCCCGGTCCAATCTTTACCATTGATACATCTTCTACTGATACTGTTTAGTTTCTGCAAACCACCATTACCTTCCACACCATAAAGTTAATCCTTTGTTTTCAGCAAACTAGTGAGATTGACAACCTCACTGTTCGTTGGGGCAAAGTCTTGAGTTTGTGTTGTGCAGGTTTCCAAGTTGCTAGCTACACCTTCGAGTAATTTCCTTCCTCCTACTGGTTCGATAACCTTGGTTTCTCTCTGAGGGAATACTTGCTGCTGTGCTCATCATACCTTCCTCTTGGGGTCTCCCAACGAAGTTCTACATTGAACTGAGCCACCATCAAGATTTTATGCCGTCGTTGCCGGGGAGGCTAAGGACGGATTCACAAGTGGAGTCCTTCACAACCTTTCTCTTTACTTTGTTTTTTGTTTTTCTTAGTTTCTTTTCCTTGGTTTTGTTTGCCTCTTTTTATCAAAAACTCCAAAAAAAATAGTTTCGTTTGGTTTCCTTTCTCTTATAAAAAACACAAAAAAAATTAGTTCCTACTCTAGTTGTCACCTTGCTCTAGCTCACCATGTTGATTCCCAAGTTCACCCTGAAAGACCTTTCAATAGGTAGTGGCACTATAATTGGGAAAGAAAATATTGAAGAATTATTTAATCATGTTAGGAAACATGAGGATATTCAGGATATATCCTTAGCAGAACTTGCTCCTAGTTATGAAATAGCTGTAGCTTCTTTAGTTCACATGTTGGAGGCTAGGTTTGTTAACCTTAACCCCATGATGAAAATTTTGTTTCTTAAACTAAAAGAAGAAGATGATGCTGAAAAGAGAGAATTTATCCTAGAAATTTTACCAAAAGAGTTCAATGATGTTGCTAAGGAAGCCAAAAAGGTCTTTGAACGTTTTAATATGCGAGGCTCATGTGTAGATGTTATGGGTACTTTATAAAAGTCGGATAAAACCAAACCCATTGGAGAGGAAATTAAGATACCCATACCTTTTAAACTTGTAGGAATTCATGAAGCCTTAGAAAAGAATTTTGATTGGATTGTTCCTGAAAACCCATTGATGAAAGTAGTGAACCTAAGAGAGACGAGAAAGGATCCTCTAAAACTCATTTGGATGAGATACCTTTCCAAGTTGAAGAGACTTCGAAAGTTGATGTTAATGCTTCTTCATTTGAAAATACTTGATTATTGCTTCTTGTGCCTAACTTAAAGGCGTTAAACAAAAGTACTTATTGAGAGATAACCCAAAATTTTGTTGAGTCTTGGAAGTTATTACCTCTATAATAACCACTCCTTATCATTTTTATTTGCTTTTTGTGCCAAGAATAACCACTAATGAGAGGGAAGTAAGATTCGGGGAGTTGTTGTTCCGAAACATATTTTTGTGCTCCACCGTAAAAATTCGTGTAAAATCTCTGTAAGCCGGATTGAGCTGTAATTTTCTAAATAAATCCCCCTGGTTGTTAGATAACTTTCGTTAGTTCAACACTTATTGATATGAGCAAGAGAAGGTCTTACAAAAACCAGTTTCTACCTGCTGGTCTATTTTGACCGATTTCTGCCATTATTTGCATTTGCTTCTTATAGATTCCTTTTTGGGTTCTTTTTGGGAAATTGAGCTTTTTAAGGGAATTGCTACAGTACCTTGTGTTTTATTGAAAGTTTTTCTGTTTTGAAATAAAACCCCAAGGGTCTATTATCTTTTGAATACACTAATGTTGCTAATGAGGATTGTGTGAAGTTTTGTATGAAGGAAAATTTTCAGGTGTAGAGGAAGAATAATGTAATGAGATTAAGAATGGACAAAAGCTCAAGCTTAGGGATGCCACCCTGTGTCACCCCAAGAAATATTCAAGAGGTACAAGGGTCAAAGCTTGGGGATGCCCAAGGCATCCCCTTCTTCACCAATAAAAATCTCAGGTCTTTCTAGACACTTCGTTTTTATTGTTTCATGCAATGTTGTGTTGTTCTTGGAGCGTCTTAGTTTTCTTTTTTGTTTGCTTAGTTTTCTTGAATAAAGTAGTTTGGACCCCCATTCTCGTTGTGTTGTTTCAAACAAGTTGATTGGTGTTGGAGATGAGTAGAAAGTTCTTGCTTGAATAGTACAAGATGAGCTTGCTTTGACTATGACTTAGACTTTATCATGTCATGCTAGATTTTGGTTAAACCTTAAGCTTAGTGATTATTGTTGTGGCATGACTTGTTCCAAACAATTGGGACTGCTTAATGTGCCTTGAAGGAATCATGCATTGTTTTAGCATACAAATGCATAGGATTGCGGTATTCTCCTTTGATGCTTTGTTTGGGTTGACTTGGCACATGCTCACACCATGTTATGACTATGAAAAAGTCACCATAGCCTCTATAATCATTTAGTACTTGACTTGTAGTACTACTTTATTCTTTGATTAGTAATGTTTTGTCGCTTTGCATGATTATGGCCATTATTGCTCTCTTAGTTGGTCTCTCCCAGTCTTTTGCTAGCCTCCACTCGTATGAATAAGCTCTACTCATGCATCCAACTCCCAAGAAACCAAGTTATTCCAATATGTCCACTATAAATTCCTATGCATGGTGTGTTACACCATTCCAAGTATCTTATTGTTTTCATCTACCTTCCAATTAAAATTTCTCTTTGTTATGTAAAAACTTAGTGATTAAAGCTCTCACAAACTTGATAGCACACTTTATTTTTTCTTGCCCCTAATAAACTTGAACCATTGTGTCATCTATGTTGTATATGCTTGCACTTATACATTGTAATTAGTAGAACCATGATGTCATGGGGAACACTTTCAACATTGCACTTTGATACGTCCAAAACGTATCTACTTTCTGGAACACTTTGCTATTGTTTTTCCTCTATACTTGTGTTATTTGGATACAACTAACACAGACTGACGCTGTTTTCAGCAGAATTACCTTGGTGTCTTGTCTTTGTGTAGAAAATGAACTATTAGGAAAAATCCCGGAAAATATGCCAAAAATTATATTTCACCAGAAGATCCACGGAGCCAGAAGGGGAGATAGAGGGGACGCCTGGGGGGCCCAGACCCACTCCAGGAGCGGGCCCACTGACCCCGCGCCTGGGGGAGGTCTGGCCACCCCAGGTAGCTCCTCGTCCTCCGTCCGCACCTATAAGTTTCCTTCTGACCTAAAAATAGAGTGGGGTTTGATAGTTTTCGAGAAAGAGTTCCGCTCTGCCGCCGCCACCAGAAACCAAGATTCGGATCCAGAAACTCCGTTCTGGCACCCTGCTGGGACGGGGAATTTGGAGAGGATCATCGCCATCGTCATCACAAACGCATCTCCATCAACCACCGATGTTTCCCTCATCCATGAGTGAGTAATCCCCCGCTGTAGGCATGAGGATCGTAGGGATTGTATGAGTTCTATCAGGTAATCGAATAAGATCTGTTAGGACCATAGTGCCTAGTATCTCTATTAGTGCTATTTGACTTTGTTGCAACTTGTTGTGCTTAATGCTTGTCACTAGGGCCCGAGTGCCATGATCTCAGATCTGAACTTATTATTGAATCATTATGATAGTATTGTTTATAATCTTATCTACAAATTTTGTACACATATCATTGTCCGGATCCAAAGGCCCCAAAGTGACAATAATTGGGACAACCGGAGGGGATGGCTGTGGTGTGAGGATCACATGTGTTCACGGAGTGTTAGTGCTTTGCTCCGGTGTTCTATTAAAAAGAGCACCTTAATTGCCAGTAGTTCCCTAGAGGCCCCGCTGCCACGGGCTGGCTGGACATAAGATGTTGTGCAAGTTCTCATTGCGAGCATGTATGACTATATTTGGAGCACATGCCTGGGATTTTTTAGTACTTGGATGCTTATTATTATTTATCTGCAAAGCCCTATTTCTTTGATGTTACATGTTTAGACTCATCCATGCAACGCGCGTCCATCCATACCTATGCCTACCACACTCGAATCCTACTGTTACCGTTACTATTACTATTGCTACTGTCTCACTGTTGAAGTTGTTGTTGCTGCTGTTGCTACTACAAACTATTGCTACTGATAAACTTCTGTGAGAAAAAAAGTATTTCCAGGTGCAGCTGAACTGACAACTTAGTTGTTAAGACTTGCAAGTATTCTTTGTCTCCCCTTGTGTTGAATCAATAAATTGGGTAATACTACCCGCGAAGACTGTTGCGATCCCCTACACTTGTGGGTCATCAAGACTATTTTCTGGCGCCGTTGCCGGGGATCATATATTTATTTGTAAGTTCAATTGGATCTATTATTGTTCACTGCTACTCCTTTCATCATGGGGAAGTATCGTGATGGAAAGTTCCCTATTTTACCAACCACTACAAGAAGTGGTACAGTCCTAAACACCTCTGTTGCTCTTGATTCACCGTCTGTTATAAGTAAGCATGTTACACCACCACCACATACACATGCTACACACACTGTTATTACTGCTAAGTCTGAAACTGCTTTTGATACTCATGATGTTACTTCTACTGTGCTTGATGCGAGTGGTTCATTAGGTCCTTTTCTAGATGCTACTATGGCTAGTCTAGGAAATACAGAAACTCCTAGTGAAGACACTGTTACACCTGTTAGCTCACCTGGGACTAGTGAGAGTTATGATATTAATGATGGTTAAATTGAGTTCACTGATGATTTTGTCGAAGAGTGCCGAAACACACATGGTACTAGTGCTATTAAGAGTCTCCTTGCGAGACGTACTATTATGCCCAAGAAGTCCTATGATCCTAAGTTTGCCACATCTCCCATAGATATTAAAGATAAAGATTATGATTTTTCTCTTGATTTAGCTTATTTAGATATTGTTGAGAAAGAACCTTTTTGTGGTACTGAAAATAAGAGTGATGTGGCTCATATGAATGAGCTTTCTACTATGAGTGATTTGTTCTCTAATGATTTTAAAATGCGCAAGTGCTTTGTTGCTAAGATCTTCCCTTTTTCACTAAAAGGAGAAGCTAGGGCTTGGTTTAATAGATTACCTCCTGGTTCCATTGATAGCCCTGATTGCTTGATTGATTCTTTCTTCCATAAATATTTTCCTCCCAGTGCTAGACATGCTGCTTTGTAGAGTCTTTTTGATTTTAAACAGGAAGAAGAAGAGAAATTTCCTGAGTCATGGAAAAGATTATGTTCCTTGATTCATGCATATCCTGGATGTCCATTACCTCAAAATGAGCCTCTTGATATTTATTATAATGGACTAACTGATGATTCTAGGACCTACCTAGATAGCTTTGCTGATTGTGTTTTCAGGAAAACGGATCCTACAGATGCTGAAGAATTAATGAACAAGATAAGCAAGAATTATGATGATTGGACTTCAACTGAGCTGAACACACCTGAGCCTATTACTCCTGAACTAGTTCCACCACCAACAACAAAGAAGAGGGGAGTTATTGCATTAAATGATGAAGTGATGAAGGAAGCTAAAAAGTGTCTAAATGAGAAAGGTATTAGAGTTGAAGATGTGAAGAATCTACATCCTATAAAATAATTATGTAAGCCAATTCCCCACTCATCTACTATTTAGGTACACTCTCTCCAATTTAATGAAGGTGATATTCCTTATGGTAAGCCTCCTGATCAATGCTTAGAGGAACTTGACACATTTATTATTAAACAAGGTAATTTTAATAAACAAGTTCATAATCATTTATTGGAAAACTCTAGAGCTATTCATGAGTTGAAAGATATTGTGGAAAGAACTTCTAATGATATTAAAATTCTTTGTATACACTTTCAAATGGTTCAAATCCAACTTGATCAACTTACTAAAGTACAAAAGGATATGCTAGTTAATGCTTCAGAAAATAAACATGCTTATGGAATTAGAACTAGGAGTGGTGCAGCTACTCAAGATCCTTTATATCCTGAAGGACACCCTAAATAATAGAGCAGGATTCCCAACAAGGTGAGGATAGTGGTAGTCCTCGTAAGAGGAAGAAAAAGAAACATAAGAAAGTTGAGGAACCACTTGAACCTGCTGTAGATCCTAATAGTATATCCGTCTCTGATGCTGAAACTGAGAGTAGTAATATTGATGAGTCTCCTGATAAGGAGGAAGGTCAGGAAGAACCTGAAAAGCACACTAAGAACACTAGGTATACTAAGGAAGATTTTATTGCTAATAAACATGGTAAAGAGAGAGAACCTTGGGTGTAGAAACCTATGCCTTTTCCAGGTAAGAAACACAAGTCAAAGGAGGAGGAACACTACAACAACTTTTTTGAGTGGATGAAACCTTTATTCTTGCAAATTCCTTTGACTGATGCTATTAAGTTGCCTCCTTATTCAAAGTATTTGAAGGATATTGTCTCTAATAAAAGGAATACTCCTAATGAGGAGATTTCTACTCTTCATGATAATTACTCCTTCAATGGCAAGGTTCTAAAGAAACTTGGTGATCCATGTATACCAACTATTCCTTGCTCTATTAAGAATAATTATGTTAGAACTCCTTTATGTGTCTTGGGAGATGGAGTTAGTGTTATGCCTTTTTCTCTCTACAAGAGACTCCAACTAGAAAAATTGATACCAACTGATATATCTTTGTAAATTGGCTGATAAGTCAACTACTGTTCCTATTGGTATATGTGAGGATGTTCCTGTTCAAGTTGCTCATAATTGCATGATCTTAACTGATTTTCTTGTGCTTTAAATGCCTGAAGATCATAATATGTCTATTATTCTTGGGAGACCTTTTCTTAATACTGCAGGTGCTGTCATCAATTTCAATCAAGGAAAAGTAACATTCAATATTAATGACAAAGAGCACACTGTCTACTTCCCCAAGAAGGTTTTTAGAAGCTATTGCCTGAATTCTATTGAAAATATTGAAGGCATCAAGGTTGGAGAAATATATTGTCCCATTCCACAAGAAAATATTGAAACTATTATGATTGGGACCATTGCTATCAACTAAGAGGTAACATAATCACCTTGTGGAATTCAAATTTTTGTTTCATATAAGATTGTTTTGGTAACAAGACTTGATCAACCTTGTTAACAAAAGGATTTTAATGAACAAAATAATGTTTCCACTGTGGTTGTACTTGCTTTCTTTTTCCCTTTTCCCTCCTTGCCTTTGCTTTAACTTTAGTTTTGCTAGTTGTTTGCTTATTTCTTAGAGCTCATGTAGTTTGGCTTTTGGTTTGCTTTTTCTTCTTCTGAAAAAACTGTTTCTGCGAGAAAATCATTCATACCCTGAAAATTGGCCAAAAATAAAGTTTCCCGGAAAATCCCAGAAAATTCAAAATAAATTTTTCCTTGAAAAAAGGGGCAGAGTGGTACCAAAGGTGACCTAGGGGGCCACCCCTAGGCCCCACACCTGTGGTAGGCACGAGCCCACCACTGGTGGCGCCTAGTCGGGTCTGGCCCAACTGGGCCCCTCTAGGCTGCCTCCTCAAAGCCACCTTCTTTATCTCTCCCGAAAAACACCGGAAAACTTGCTCAACTTTGAGTTCTTGCTGTTCTTGCTCGCGATTTTAGATATCCTTGTTCAGCCCATCTCAAGTGCTGATTTTTGGAGGGTTTGCTCCTTGGTATGTGCCTCCTCCACTTGTCCAATTAGATTTGTGATTGGTAGATTGTATCTTGAGTATTTTGATACTGTAGGTGACAGGTTGTTTGAGCTTGCATGATTTTTCTATTCTTAGAAACTTTGTTTTGGTGCATGTGTAGTCCTCTAGCAATTTCCTAAAGTAGGTGCTCATCTTTTATCAACTTAGAAATCACTTGGTTTGATGGTTGTTTAAAATTTCAGCAAAGGGAAGTCATGGACCATCACACCTTTGGTGACATGTCTGAGAGTGATGCACAGGGAATGGCTCCCAAGGTCATCTACCATATCCTGACCCTCATACAATGAGGATCTCATCACTCCGCAATTTGGTGACGAGGGAGATTAAGGGGATGCTCAACCCTCCACCTTTCCTTGTCAAACATTCTTGCGACCTGTTGGGATTATTAATGATTTCATGGCTTTGATTGAGAGGGATGGTCTAACAAGTTTCATGCAGGATGAGAGTGCACAATATCCTTCACTTACTAAAACATTTGTGGAGAGTTTCTCATTCACCAATAGTTTGTTCAATCCTTCTGTGTCTTTCAGACTTTATAGCAAGGCTCATTCTATGCCTTTGAAGAAATTTTACAAGGCCCTAGGACTTGGTACAAACGGGTCATCAAAGAAGATTACAACTCTTCCCGCTGATTTGTTGGAACTATACCGAGAAATAACCAATGATGATGACCGCAGAGCTCAACGAGGGAAGATAAAGAACATTCAACTTCCATCCATCGGGTACTTCACCTACTATCTCACCACCAGTGTTCTTGGTAGGGATAACACTAGTAATATATCCAACTATCAATTGGCCTTCTGTAACATCCCAGCATTTAGGAACTAACGAAGGGTAGATTTAGAAATTTGGAATGTTGCATGCATTCATATGTAAAAATGTGGGTAAATTTTTCGCCAAATAAAAACCTAAAGTGATCAAGGTTTTTTTCATGCTTTGAGAATAGGTTTAGTCTTGAAGGATGATTGTTATAGACTTTGATATGATCTTTGTGGATTTATGTGTTTTGGGGAAATGGAATTTGAATTTAGAAACTTGAGTGTTTGAATTATAGTTCAAAATAATTTTGAATAATGTTTGAATATTTGATTCAATTAAGAGTTAACCAATAATAACTCAAACTTTATATAAAGAAGGTAATTAAAAATAAGAATCTCCATTTTATATTTTCATTAAATAAATAAGTTACAAAAAATGTAACTTATGGAAATCATTCACAATTCTTACAATAATAAATAAATAAAGAATAAGTATAGTTAGTAACAAGATCTACTTATGTACCATATTAAGAAGGTTTCATAAACACTGACCTTATCACAAAGCCAATAAAATAGTCCAATCTTCACACATCATCTATCAAATCATCTCCCTGGAATTAGATACAGGGGTCATATCCTAATTATTTATTCATGATCAAAGAATCATTAGATTCTATTGAATAAAATTTAGACCAAGCATAATCTGGCAAGCCTGAAGGAAATATGCCCTAGAGGCAATCATAGATATGATTATGTTTCATATGTATCCATGAGTTATTGTAATGTTCCTTGAATATCCATATCAGGCAACTTGTATTGATTAGCTATTATGTGAATTGTTTGTGAAACTCTTTACTTGTATGGTTATTTAATAGTTGTCCCTAGTCGAAGTTCATGTGAGGACACACGTGAATATTAGGCTAGCACATCGATTGGTTGATGACTATGTTTCGCAAGTCATAGACATGGAGATGTCAAACCAATGATGTGGACACATGTTATGAACATGGGGTTGGACTGACCCAACTTGAGACTGGCAATTAGTTGCAGCTCTCTCTCTACACATCGTGTACGTTTTTTCCTTAGGTCTGAGATTGTCGCATGTATTTGAGATGTGGATCGACCTACTTTGGGGCTATCAACCACTACTCCGTAACTGGGTAGTCATAAAGGTAGCTTTCGGGTTTGTCCTGAAGCATGCTGCAAGGCATGGTCAATCAAGATGGGATTTTCCCCTCTCTAATTGAGAGAGATATCTCTGGGCCCCTCGAGTGATCAGATCCAGAAATGCATGGCCATGCTACATAAGGTTAAGAGTTAACATAGTAAAGGGATTCCGAATCACAGTATCGAGAAAGAGAGGTTAGCTTGGAGCTAGACGAAATATCATGAGGCAAAGGGAAAGACATGTACTAAACCTTGTGATGGTTCGTCCGATATGATCTTTGTATGCGTTTAGGAGTTGGCACGTCTTGCTAGAGGCCGCTACCAACTATTGACAGAATAAGTGTATTCGTGTCATGTCTACACGTATATGAACCTATAGGGTCACACACTTAAGGGGCTGGAAGCCTAATGAGTATTGGATCCGAATTAGACCAGGCTTAGGCTACTAATGGGCTGCTAATGTAGAAGCCCACTAGGGATGCCTATATAAGAGAGGCTGGGGCGAGCTGGCCGGGGTTAGACGTCAGACCATTCCACCCAGCCACCACTCCTCACGCCTGTGTTGCACACGCGGACCTAGCAGTTCGGCGTCTGACGCTTCCACCCCGAACGTGTGGATACCTCGGAGGTGCTGCATCTGTGGCACTTGGACGAGCCGCGCGTCTGCACTGCCTCGATGCGCTTCATCAATTCCGCAACTGCGCGTCTAGTGGTAATCCCGTGATTTATGACAATAGTATTTCTGGTTTACGCGGTAGAAAATTTTGATTTGCGCTAGTGTAGCCTACCCGTATCCCTTTAGTGGTATCAGAGCCGATGCTGTTCAGTTATAGGTTCGGGATGGTTGCATATGGTGATATGCAGATTGATATAAATGATGTGATCGTTTGTATTGCGGTGGTTCAGGATTGATCTATGGTCTTGCTTTCCATGATCGTGATTCTGAGGTTGTCGAACGACTTACCCCTACCGGTCGGCTTCCGCCATCGGGGTAGATAGTGACACATAAATCCTGTTGAATCACGCGAAGATCAATATGATTGATCGAATCGGAACCTAGATCTAAAATCATTGTACCGTGATCAAAGGAGTTTGATCAGATCGGAACAACAGACGGTTTATGGTAAATTTGATTTGCCGATTAAAATACTTAAAGAAAATTGTGTAGATACCGCGAGGGGCGCTGCCCCTTAGAACCCCACAGGGGGATACCCCCCTAGTCGTAGCCCCTTTTGTATCTCGTTAAGGTAACTAGGTGCTACGAGGTCACATGATCCGGTAGAATGCGATTCTATGCATAACTTGTTTTTGCAGGATGTATGTGATTAGTATGGCCCATATATGTATGTGATGCATGTATGAAAATTATCATGACCTGCGTGTCATGAGTAGGGCAACACAGCTGGAGCCATATGTGTTGTCAATTATTGTAATGGCCTACGTGCCAACTTGTGATGGTCCCAATTTTATGTAATTTTGATTACTAGCTGTTAGGAGTAATAGCTTGTATTAGTTCTTGGAGGACTCATCACTTGGAGGATGGCTCACATGGAACATGAAGATGGAGATCATCATGGTGGACAGGTTCTATGGCGATGGAGATCTATTGGGACACGTAGAGATAAAACAAAACTTTTTCCTCTAACGTGGTGATCCCAAGATATAGCTGAGGTAGAAGGCCACGAGGTTTACCACTAGACGCGCAGTTGCGGATTACCAATGAAGCGCGTCAGTTGATGCAGTGCAGTCCTTTGCGATCCGATCTTCCTGGTGCTGATCGTACAACACCTCTGCTGGTATCCACACGTAAAAGGAGGAGCACCGGTGACGAACTGCTAGGTTTGATAAGAAGGCAGGACTACTGTGGAGCTAGGGTTTCCAACAAATGGAATGACCTAACCAAACAACGATTAACCTTTCTGGGTTACGGTGCTCCACTATATATAGGGAGTGAACGTGGGCTCCACTCCATGGACCATTCACTAAAGCCCATATAACACTAGTCACCGTGAGTCTGACTCACTTACTCAGTCCTAATCCGTCTTGGGTCCAACCCAACCAGATTACCAGTTCAGATCTAATACGAACTTGCTCCTGCTCTTAAGTGTGTGACCCCGCAGGCTCTTGGCTACTTGGACACGATTAGAGTCCGACTCTAAATCGATCAGTCGGTAGCAGCTCCTAGCAGAACGTGCCGACTCCCAAGTAACAAAGAGTCATGACGACTTGCCCTTCCAATGTGACTTGCGTCCGAGTCCCTTTTGCCTCACGATATACCTTGTCAAACTATATGCGAATATATGTCATCCCTTAAATAGTCCGACTCTCTTCTCGATCCGAGATAAGTGATTCACCCGACTAACTCTTAGTCGATCGCCTCGGTTAACACTTAACCGAGTCGTGCATGGCCATGCTTTCCGAATCATATCTCACAAGAGGTCCCATAGAATATCTCTCCAAGTGGAGGGGCAAAATTCCATCTTGGTTATTCACATCACGCAGCGTGATTCTCAGTCGACCCGAACTCTGCCTTTATGACTGCCCAGTTACGGATCAGCGTTTGACAGAACCTAAGTCGGTGATCCTCAACTCGGACTATGCAACAACCTCAGGTCTAAGGATTACATTGATTGAGATATACAAATGACTACTTATTCGTTGTACCTCAATATGGGTGTAGAGGTCCCAACCTTTAATAAGATTGATCCCTCCTGTGTTTACAATGCTAGTCCCTGGATCGATAGTTAGCATTCACAGTTAAGATGTAATATCAAGATACAAAGGTCATATTATAACTTTATCACCAGGAATAACATAATTTTATTACATCACACATAGCTCATTTGGCTATTACAATACATTGCAGCGGAAATAACTATAATCATGGGTCCTTCATCTTCAAAGAGCCACAGGCAGATGTTGGTTGTAGACTTTGTAATCCTAATCAAACAATCTGCACTAAAATCAATCAAACCTGCAACATTACAAGTTACAGCCACAAGGGTCAATACATTTGAATTGTATTGGCAAGTTTCACTACTATGTATAATATGAGTGGATCCTATCATTACATGCAATTTTGGCTAAGTAGAGTTTAAGGCTTATTTGCATATAGCAAAATTTATCCTATCTTTTCAAAATGGTTTTGGTCCTTTGTCAAATCTCCTTTTCCAAGTTCCTTGAACTCCTTGGTAGAAACTCAAGTGTTCAAGTCCTTGTCAAAAATCTCTTGAGCTACTTGGTAACCCCAAGTGCAACAAGTTTTATCAAAATCTCATGAGTTCCTTGGTAACCCCAAGTACATCATGCTCTTGAGCACCTTGGTAACCCCAACTGCATCAAGCTTAACAAAATCTCTTTGAATTCCTTGGTACCCCCAAGTGCATCAAGTTTTTATATTAGAAGTTGGAATGTCGAGATCTCCCATAGTTCAAACTTTAGTTGCTCAGTATTGTCCATAACCGGGGACACGGCTAAGTACTTAGATTTTATTAACTTCTGCAGAAGGAGTACACTTTACCTACCAAGATGGAGTACTGGCAGATTGAGAATGTGACGAAGTCTTTCCAAAAGGTCCTCCCATACATCATTGCTAGCTTGTCTTCAGCCCCCATGAAGCATTCCAGATCCCCATGTCCGGTAACTAAAGACAATGTATGGGTCTTCCTAATGTAGTTGACTAAGCCAGAGCCATAATAGCATGTGGTTGCACATGAAAGCCACAATTGGAGAAACATGTTCAATCTCTAAGTTTCCTAGGTGGTTTTCATTTGGAGCACAACACAAAGTGATTGCCATAGACATGGTTCCCTTTTGTTGCCACCTTCTCCAAAACTTAAAGTATCCTCCACCTAGGTGGTTCATTGAGTCCTTGTTTTATTATATAAAGCACAAGTCCTTTTCTCATCCTTTGTAAAATATCAACATGTATCTCTTTTCAAAATTTAGCATGGCTAAGCATGTATCAACTACAATATTTTCTCTAAAGAGTGTATAGGGAATCCTATTAGGATTTAGCATAGCATAAGTATAAAATTGTTTTCATGCATGTTTTCAAAATCCACTAAGTATAATGAAAATAGTAGGACTTTTGATGATAGTGTCACTTGCCTTTTTGGTAGGGAATGGTGGTTCACTCCTTGATCTTGCTAGTCTCACACTTTGCTAAATTCACTACAAGTCAATCAATCAAAACACAAAATCAACTAACATTCCAAACCAAGGTCAAACAAACAATTTCACACTCACAAAGTAATGGAATCTAAGTCATGCAAAGGATGGTTCTATTGCAAGGTTGGTCTCTACCAGGTTTATAAACTTTGTAAGGTCCAAATTGGTCATTTACCAAAATGGCAAAGTCATTAGTTAGAGGGTTTTGCTCAAAATCTATTTTAAAATCCATTCAACATTTTATGTGGTGGAAAATAGTTTTATTAAATCTAAAACCTTTAAGTCTTCACCAAAAGTTTCTAACTCTCAAGATTTGTTGTTTTGGGTCAGTAGCTTTGAATCAAAATATTTTCCCAAAGTTTATTCCAAAATCCTTTTTCATAATAAAACCATTATCTTTACTTAGCTAGAAATAGACTAATTCAATTAATCCATTCTAAATTTTTCCAATTTCATTTTCAAAACCATGGGTTGGTTCCTAGGGTCAGTAAGGTCACTACAAACCATTTTGCAAAAGATTTAATCCTAAAATCAATTTTAAACAATTTTTCTACTCTAAACAAGCTCACAAAAGAATCTGCAAAATCAAGCAAGCTAACAGATACTATTTTCTAAACTAAGGCCATGGTTGGTTAGGTCTTGCTCTCCTGAATCTAAACTAAGGGTTTGAAGTTTGCAAATAATTCTGATTCAAAAATCTGTTTTCATTCGAACACTGGCCACGCGTCGCTATCTCACTGGCTGATACCGGTTCGGTTGGATCGACAACGTGGACCGCATGATCTATTTTGATCGCACGGCACAGGGAGCGTACCTCTTCGCGGCTTAAGTCATTCTATCTTATCTATCAGATCTGGATCGGACGGCTGCTGCTGCCTGGCCAAGGACTGGCGGCGCGATGACAATGGCGAGCGGCGGAGCGGCCAGTCTATGACGGCGCCGGCGGTACAGGAAGCAAAGGAGGGTGGGGAGATGCTCACCGGAATCGCTGACGCTCGCTGATGCTCAACGTGGTACTTGTCCGTCGAGGGGCGCAAGGGGGCAGCTGCGATTGCTCGCCGGAGATGAGCTGGGCTTCGGGCGGTTCAGGAGGTCGTCGAGGGCGAGGATAGGGGTCGTCCTAGGACAAATGGAAGATGCTGTTAGGTTCGTACGAGCCTGGAGATCATCATCGTGTCCACGGGGGAAGGAGGGGAGGTCAGGTACTACCTGGGGACGTCGTCGGAGAAGAGGGCAGACGGCGGTGCTGCGGGTCGTCGATGTTGCCGACGCTGTAGGGTACCCACGGATGAAGGAATGGCACAAAAATATGCGCCAGGGTGTGGTGAGCGTGCTCGTGTGCTCGGGGAGGCAGGAGGTGGTGTCGAGTCGCCGGAATCGGCTCTGGACTTCGTCGGAACAGAAAGTGCTCGGGGAGAAATTGGGACGGCCTAGGGGCGTGATTGGGGAAGAAGTCAGAGGGGAAATGAAGAAGGGACGCTGGCGATTTATCTTGCGTGGTCAAGGCGAGGTAAAGACGCGGCATTAAGACAAATTGATTCCGCGGAATCACAACAGGTAACGGCGTCGAGGGGGGAAGAAGGGGTCGTGCGGGTGGGAAAGAAGAACAGTGACAAGTGGGGTCGGTCAGTCAGTGGGAAAGAGAGGGGAAAGAAGGTCCAGATGTCAGTTGCTCCGTGGGTTCAAAAAGTAGTGCGAAACGTTTTCTTTCTGGAGGGGAGCTGGGCTGCTTTGCTGGGCTTATTGGGCTTGCTGGGTTGGGTCGACAAAACTCTATTTTTGTTTCTTAATCTGAACCCTTTTCTTTTTCTGAATTTATTTTATATTTTGAATTTTCAAACAATCAAACACATTCAAATTGATTCAAACAATCATCAAGATTTGTAACTTTGAATTTGGTTCTGTTTATCAATATAAACCAAAATTCCAAAATAATATTTAAATCTTTTTAGGATCCATTCATTAATTAAATAAAATGGACTTTTAGTTATTTAATAAAATAGGGTTTGATTTAATTAATAAAATCTCCATTTAAAATCCAAACATTTTCAAAACCAAAACAGTAGGTTTATTTGGAAATAAAGAATACTTGGAACTTGTTTAAAACAAAATAACCTTTTACTTTATGGTCCACTAATAATAAAATGGGCCTTATTCATTTAACTCAAATAGGATTTGTTTTATTGAAATATTTATTTTTAAAACTAAAATAGTACCAAAACCATTCAGTAGGTTTTATTTGTGAATATCAAATATTTGGGAAACTTATTTTAATAATTTAATAAGTTTTTGATGTTTTAAATAAAATGGTAAACCTTTTATTTAAACTTGGATATTAATTCCTTATTATTTTATTTAATTAAACCTTTGCTATTTTTAATCAAACCAAAACATTTTAATCCAAAGTTTGGTCAAGGTTTAATTTGGCTTTATAAAATAATCTTTATTTATAAACTCATCTTTTCTTTTGAAAACCCAAGCTTTTATTAAGGGATCAAATTAGTAATTCTAAAGCATTTTAATTTCCTGTAGCAAATGTTTAACTTTTTAAATCCCTTTAGGATTTTATTTAATTCAAATGGGTTTGAAGTTCCAATTGAATTCAAAAAGTTTCTTCTGGCCCTGAAAATCAAACAGTGTTTTATTTTATTCATTTATTTTCACATTACAAGATTTGGAAAATCTTGGGATGTGACAATGGGTCAATCTGACTCGCTAAACTCTTTAGCCGAATCTGTGTGAGTTGGAATAGGATCTCCATGCCCATGACAAGTGGAACCGAGTCATCAAGCAAACTTTCACATTGGTCTAAGTTGTGTGTCCAGCACAACCTCAATGACCAGGGATATTTAGTACAAACAACATGAATGCATAGTTCCACAACCGAATCACATATTCAATGATACACATCAGATGTTTATACAAGGAAAACTTTATATCTTTATGAATATAATGGGAAATCTCATCATACATGATTGCCTCTAGGGCATATTCCCAATAGTCTCCCACTTGCACTAGAGTCAATCTTCCTACATCACATGTCTAAGCATCTAATGCCCATGGCTCTCAGGTGTGCCTCATGCTTCGTATATGGTAACGGCTTTGTCAACGGATCAGCAATATTTGCATCCGTGTGTACCTTGCATAACTTGATATCACCCTGATCCACGAACTGGCGAATCAGGTGGTACCGCATGAGTATGTGCTTGTTCTTCTGGTGTTGTCTAGGTTACTTGGCTTGTGCAATAGCACCATTGTTGTCACAATACACGTCTAATGGATTGGACGAGCTCTGAACCACACCAAGATCCATGAGTAAATTCCTCATCTAAACAGCTTCCTTTGCTGCCTCCGAGGCGGCAATATACTCAGCCTCTGTTGTAGATGCAGGCACAATCTCTTGCTTGGAACTCTTCCAGCTCACAGCACCTCCATTTATAATAAACACGTATCCGTTAAGATAACTCGCATCCGTGTAACCCTTCACACTGAGTTCATCTTCACCACTATAAACCAAAAACATATCCTTAGTCCTTCTCAAGTACTTTAGGATATTTTTAGCCGCTGTCTAGTGGATTTCTCCAGGATCAGCCTGGTATCTGATCACAACACTTAGAGTATATGAAACATCCGGCATGGCATACATGATGGACCCAACTGCAGAAGCATACGGGATCGCACTCATCCGACTTCGCTCATCAGTTGTCGAAGGACACTGAGTCTTGCTAAGTTTTACACCATGGGACATCGGTAAGAACCCCTTCTTAGACGATTCCATGTTGAACTTCTTCAACACTTTGTCCAAATAAGTACTCTGACTCAATCCAATGAGCCGCCTTGATCTATATCTATAGATCCGGATTCCGAGGATGTATGTTGCCTCACCCAAGTCTTTCGTTGAGAAACTCTTTTCCAATGATTCCTTGGTTTCTTGCAACATCTGGATATCATTTCCAATCAATAATATGTCATCCACATATAAAATTCGAAAGTTTACTTTGCTCCCACTAAACTTCTTGTATAAACAAGAATCATGATCACACTTGATGAAGCCAAACGATTTGACTACCTCATCAAAGCGAATATTCCAACTCTGCGATGCTTGCTTCAACCCATAAATGGAGTTCTGAAGTTTGCACACCTTGTCAGCATTAGCCGGATCAACAAAACCCTCGGGTTGTATCATATACACGTCCTCGGTTAAATTTCCGTTAAGGAAATCCGTTTTGACATCCATCTGCCATATCTCATAGTCGAAATAGGCCTCTGTAGCTAACATGATCCGAACTGATTTAAGCATCGCTACGGGCGAGAAAGTCTCGTCGTAATCAACTCCTTGAACTTGTCGGAACCCCTTCGCGACAAGACGTGCTTTATAGACGGAAACATTTCCATCCATATCAGTTTTCTTCTTAAAGACCCACTTGCACTCGACGGGTCTTGCACCATCTGGCAGATCAACCAAGTTCGAAACTTGATTTTCATCCATGGACTTTAACTCGGATCTCATGGCTCCAAGCCATGACTCGGAATCATATCGCACCATCACTTCCGAATAATTAGCCGGCTCATCACTGTCTAACAGTAACACATTACGAACACTTCGCAATCTCGCTGATCTTCGTAGTACAGGTGTTGCTGTCGGCTCAGCTACAACGACCGGCTCAACCTCCAAGGTCCTTGCCGACTCGCTACTGGCTGGTTCCTCTCGAATTTCTTCGAGCTGCAGCGTGCTCCCACTTACTACCCGACTGAGAAACTCTTTCTCAAGGTATACACTGTTCCGAGCGACAAACACTTTGCCCTCTTCTCGGTTGTAGAAGTAGTAACCCAAGGTTTCCCTCGGATACCCCACGAAAATACACTTATCCGACTTGGCCCTAAGCTTGTCCGACTGAAGTCGCTTGACAAATGCTTCACAACCCCAAATCTTAAGAAAAGACAAACTCGGCTTTTTGCCTGTCCACATCTCATGCGGTGTCTTCTCTACCGCTTTTGATGGTACTCTGTTTAGTGTGAACGTCACTGTTTCTAGACAATAACCCCAAAATGATAAAGGCAGATCTGTCCGACTCATCATTGATCATACCATGTCCAACAATATTCGATTCCGCCTTTCCGAAACACCGTTCCATTGCGGCATTCCTGGCAGAGTAAGTTGAGGAACTATTCCACAACTTTTCAGATGGTCATCAAACTCATGGCTCATGTACTCGCCTCCTCGGTCCGACCGAAGAAACTTTATTTTCTTGCCGAGTTGATTTTGTGCTTCATGCTGGAATTCTTTGAACTTTTCAAAGGCTTCCGACTTATGTTTCATGAAGTAGATATATCCATACCTACTCAAATCATTAGTGAAGGTAATGAAGTACTCATAACCACCCCTTGCTGTCGTGCTCATTGGTCCACATACATCACTATGTACTAATCCCAACAAGTCGGACGCCCTTTCGCAACTCTTTGCAAAAGGTCTCTTGGTCATTTTGCCGAGTAGGCAAGATTCGCATGTCTTGAACGACTCCAAGTCGAACGAAGTTAGGAGTCCATCATCATGGAGCTTCTTCATGCGTTTACAACTTATATGACCAAGCCGACAGTGTCAAAAGTAAGTCATATTCAGATCATTTGGTTTCAACCTTTTAACATTTATGTTATAAACCGACTCACCATCAAGATTCAAAATAAATAACCCGTCCTGGACGGGTGCAAAGTCGGGAAACGTATCATTCAAATATAAAGAACAACCATTATTCGTGATATTCGACTCATAGCCTTGCCTCATCAAACATGAAGCAGAAATAATGTTTCGACTGAGCACTGGAACATAATAACAATTATTTAGTTCCATAATGAATCCGGAAGGTAAATGAAGCTGCATCATGCCGACTTCCAACGCAGCAACTCTTGCTTTGTTGTCGACTCGAATATCAACCTCGCCTCTTGCAACGCTCCTAGTTCTTACCAGTCCCTGCAACGAGTTGCAGATGTCAATAACTGATCCGGTATCATATACCCAAGAACTATTAGGTGCATCAGCAAGATATATGTCTATAACATTGCAAACAAGTGTACCTGAGTCGGAAGTCATACCTCCACTCTTGGCTTTGTCGGCCAAATACTTGCAGTTCCTCTTCCAGTGTCCATCCGCCTTGCAGTAGAAGCAAGTAGATCCGGATGAAGGAGATGGCTTAGTCCCTGAGGAAGCGCTTGGGACCGGGTCCTGAGCCTGCTTTCCTCCTGACTTAGCCTTCTTCTTAGTCCAAGAACTCTTCTTGAACTTAGCCTTATTCTGCACCATCAACACTTGACTGGCTCCCTTTTTGAGATCCGCATCTGCCTGCTTGAGCATCCCATGCAATTCAGTGAGCTTCTTATCCATACCATGCATGTGGTAGTTCGAAATGAGCTGCCCATATGCACTAGGAAGAGAGTTCAGAGTTATATCCATAGCGAACTCTTCTCTTATGGGGTAGCCTAGCCTCTCCAGAGACTGCACGTAACCAACCATTTTGATCACATGCGGACTCAGTGGATCAACATCCTTAAGCTTGCAACTCGGCAAAGCCTGAGAGACTTGATACCTCTCAGTCTTCGCCTGAGCCTGGAACATACTTTTGAGGCTTTCGATCATATCATAGGCCTCAACATTCTCGAACTGCGTTTGCAAGTCTGGTTCCATGTGAGAAAGCATAAGATAGCTAATATCCATGCTCATCCTTAGCCCGATGGTAGGCATTGGTGGCAGCGACAGTCGCATTATCATTCGGCTCATTTGGAAGTGGGTTGTCTAGGACATGGTCCTTCTTTTCTTGTTTGAGAACAATTCTCAGATTTCGATACCAGTTGGTAAAATTAGTGTCGTTCTGTTTATCTTTCTCAAGGATAGTTCTCAAAGCAAAACCGGATATCTGAGAGTGACTCCTACTTGGTGCCATGATCTACAACAGAAAATATGCAAAACACTTAAGACATGTATTCATAAAAGAGCAAGCATATTAAACATTTTAATATTTTATGCTCCCACTAGAACCAACACCCCTCCGATGGTTACTTAGTGATTCAGGATCGTAAATAAGCAAGTCGGCTAGTGAGCTTTAGCATCACTGCTAGCCGCCAAGTGATATAGGTAGACAACTCCTTGTCAATCGTATCGCATACGACTCCTGTTGGACGGGTGGCATCACATGCCCCGGCTCCCATCCGACTTTTCCCCGAGCCCCACAACCGTTGTGATAGACCCGTCTAGCTTACCGAGTGTTTCCGCAGTAAGAGTCCGACTCGAACCTACCTAGTCAGAAAGAATTGGCAGCACCTCAATTTTATGAGCCCACTACCAAAAATGTCCGACTTGTGATGGTGCAAACACTGGTGGGAAAACCGACTAGACCTTCTTTAAGGGATTAAATTTAACCGACTATCTAATAGAGGTAAAATAGAGACATAACAATATCACAAATAAAGCAATTATAATGTGAAATGGTATGGCCCTCTTCATGGCGATCTTCATCTCCATAAAGCATGTAATCCGACTCGTGCCAACTCTTGTCACTTGCCGTCTTACTCCATGTCGCCGACATGTACATCGCCTTGCATGCCATCCGGATTCTCCAAACAGCTACACTAGCTTAGTAAAGTAAATTACATAGAGAATCCGACACGCAGGTCGTTATACAATAAAATGATAGCACCTAGGCTCCAGCCGGCTGACAAAACCGTGATTCACAGATCACGTATGGATTACACACATACATCACAGGAACATGAACCATACCATTCACAACTTCCTACAAAAACAAGTTATGCATAGATACAATGTCTACCAGAGTTGTGAAACTCACAACGACATCTAAGGCGCTACGACAGGGCGAAGCCGGCGGTCCCAGTCTACGATCCGGACATGGATTCCGACCATTATTCCGATTCGATCAAACCTTTTGATCTTCGATCACCGCCTCTGGATTTACATGTCAAAGTCTACCCCGATGGCGGAAGCCGGCCGTTACGGGTATGTCGAAGCAGTATGATCACGGAAATCAGATCTACCATTCCCCGAGTATAGTTGATCCAATCAACCTCGTACAAAACCGATCTATCTCATAGATCGACCACCAAAACAGCACATAAATCTCATCTACAGCCAACCGCATATCACATATGCAAGATCTCGAGCCTAAAACCAGAAGCTATCGCTCTGATACCACTGTTGGGCCACGCAGAGATAAAACAAAACTTTTTCCTCTAACGTGGTGATCCCAAGATCTAGATGAGGTAGAAGGCCATGAGGTTTACCACTAGACGCGCAGTTACGGATTACTGATGAAGCGCGTCAGTTGATGCAGTGCAGTCCTTTGCGATCCGATCGTCCTGATGCTGATCGTACAACACCTCTGCTGGTATCCACACGTACAAAGAGGAGCACCGGCGGCGAACTACTAGGTTCGATACGACGGCAGGACTGCTGTGGAGCTAGGGAACACATGGAATGACCTAACCGAACAACGATTAACCTTTCTGGGTTACTGTCGTGTTATTTCACGGCAGATGCTACTGGGGGTAGCTTACGTAGAGGGAGCAAGGCGACGTAGGAGAATCCGGGAGCGAGATTGGCACACGATGTACCCAGGTTCACGTCCCCTCGGTGGAGGATCGCTACGTCCTGCTATCAATCCAGTATATGATCATAGATTGGTTTACATGGAAGCCGCCGTAGGCGGAGGGAGACTAGATCTAATCTATTGTGAGAGAGGATCTAATATGACGTACCCCTTGGGGGTGCCCTTGGTGGCTTTATATATGCAGCCAGTTAGGGTTTACAAGTGCTTTAGTGGGCTTTCTATTGGAGTCGCCGCCTTGGGCCTCCAGTCGGCGCCAGTCGTCTGGGTCCAGCACGCGCCACTCGCCGTATTGTATGAGTCGACCCGCTCTGGGCTTGGCTTCAGTCGGCTCGATCCAGCTAGCGAATCCGCTTCGTGGGTATACCCCGATTGGTATTCCCCCATCAGTAGTCCCCGAGCGCGTTGTCGATTCGACGCGGGCTTGAGGCAGGGCACGGAGAGTCTTGACGATGGGTCGTGGCGAATCGGCGACGAGCTCCTGAACATAGAAAAGAATCATGAAGCGGGAGGCAGTCGGCGTGAGCCAGTCTGTGATGACCAGTTGGCGAAAGACGTAGGGTGTCGGTGAAGCCGCCAGTTGTGGCGATTCTCCGAACATGGAGCATGCCAAGTCCCCGAGCGCGGCGAGGGGCAAGGTCGAGTGACCGTAGAGTGCCGAGTTCCCAAGCGCGACGAGCGGCGAGGTCGAGCGACTGGCAAGCGTCGAGACCCCGAGCACGGAGAGCGACTAGGTCGAGCGACCGGCGAGCATCGAGGACGAGCAACCGACGGGCGCCGAGTCCCCGAGCACGGAGAGCGGCGAGGTCGATCGTCCGGCGAGTGCCGCTGTCTGTAGCGCGCCGAGTCCCCGAGCGCGTCGAGTACGCGAGGGCGAGTCCTCGGCGACGAGTCTCCGAGCGCGGAGAGCAGCGAGGCCGATCGACCGACGGGCGCCGAGTCCTCGAGCGCGGCGAGCGGCGAGGTCGATCGACCGACGGGCGCCGAGTCCCCGAGCGCGGAGAGCGGCGAGGTCGAATGACCGGCGAGTGCCGCTGTCTGTAGCGCGCCGAGTCCCCGAGTGCGTCGAGTACGCGAGGGCGAGTCCGCGGCGGCGAGTCCCCGAGCGTGTTGAGTACGCGAGGGATAGTCCGTGGTGACGAATCGAAGAGGGAGAGACGCGGTCGTGCAACCACGCGTACATGCAGCATGCCTAGGAGTAGTCCCCGAGGCTCGAGTTGGCTTGTAGAGGCGACTCGAGGCTCATATTTTGAAAATAGTAGTGGTTGTTGCCGAGCGTGGCGAGTGGAGAGGTCGAGCGACCGGCAAGCGCTGAGTCCCCGAGCGCGGCGAGTGGCGAGATCGAGCGACCGGTGAGCGTCGAGGCCGAGCGACCGATTATGCGCCGAGTCCCCGCATGCGGCGAGCGGCGAGGTCGATCGACCGACGGGCGCCGAGTCCCCGAGCGCGGCGAGTCCGCGATGACTGCGAGTCCGCGAGGGGAGAGTCCCCGAGCGCGGCGAGTCCGCGATGATTGCGAGTCCGCGAGGGGAGAGTCCCCGAGTGTGGCGAGTCCGCGATGATTGCGGGTCCGCGATGATGTTGATTGCGCTGTTTTGTTAGCGAGTCTCTCGTCTTGGCCCGGGGGGCCAGTCGCATGGCGACTCCAAAGATGGCTCTCGACTTGGCGTTCTTCCTGGACGATCCGAGGCTCGGTTTGCGAGTCCTCGTCCGCAGTACTTGGCCGTGCGAGTCGCACTATCTAAGGTTGAGGAGGACATGGTGCTGTTTGTGTAGCACTACCATTTGTCTTGGCCCGGGAGGCCAGTCGAGCAAGGCGACTCCAATGATGGCTCTCGGTTAGCGTTTTTCGTGGACGATCCGAGGCTCGGTTTGCGAGTCCTCGTCCGCACTACTTGGCCATTGCGAGTCGCTCTTTCAAAGGTTGACAAAGGCGAATAGATTTGTTCCGAGGGAAAGAGACGCCCAGTGGTGAGTCCATGCAGCGTGGCAAGCGACCCTCTCTGGCGACTCGGACGATGAAGGTCCCTTAGCAGGTGCGGCGTACACATTTGTCATAGCGGACAGGGTTGCACGACGTTTAGCCAAAAAAAGTCGACGCGGCGGACGGAGATCGCGCTATGGCGAAGTCGACGCGGCGGACACGGAGTCGACGCGGCGGACGGAGGTCGCGCTATGGCGAAGTCGACGCGGCGGATGGAGGTCGCGCTATGGCGAAGTCGACGCGGCAGGCACGGAGTCGACGCGGCGGACGGAGGTCGCGCTATGGCGAAGTCGACACGGCGGAAACGGAGTCGACGCGGCGGACGGAGGTCGCGCTATGCCGAAGTCGACACGGCGGACACGGAGTCGACGCGGCAGACGGAGGTCGCGCTATGGCGAAGTCGACGCGGCGGACACGGAGTCGACGCGGCGGACGGAGGTCGCGCTATGGCGAAGTCGACGCGGCAGGCACGGAGTCGACGCGGCGGACGGAGGTCGCGCTATGGCAAAGTCGACACGGCGGACACGGAGTCGACGTGGCTGACGGAGGTCGCGCTATGGCGAAGTCGACACGGCGGACACGGAGTCGACGCGGCGGACGGAGGTCGCGCTATGGCGAAGTCGACGCGGCGGACACGGAGTCGACGCGGCGAACGGAGGTCGCGCTATGGCGAAGTCAACGCGGCAGGCACGGAGTCGACGCGGCGGATGGAGGTCGCGCTATGGCGAAGTCGCGATGGCGGGTCCCCGAGCCTAGCGAGTCCGCGTTTAAGCATGTCCGCATTTAGGCGAATTTCGGAGCATGGCGAGTCCGCAATGGACAAGTCGTCGAACGTGGCGAGTCCGCGGCGGTAGGATCCACGAGCGTGGCGAGTCCACGAGAGACGAGGCGAGTCTCCTGAGCTGAGAGAGTCCGCGAGGGCGACGAGGTCGCAAGGGGCGGGTCGTGAGTCCCCGAGACCGTACTTGGTGAAGGTGAAGACGGTCGGCGCGACGGCGAGCAACCAATGTCCAATTCTGCACATCGCTACTTGGTTTTCCTGGCACTTGTACGTACAAAACAATTAACTAGAAGGATATAATATAATATAAAAATTAAAGAAAAGCTTGAATAGAGAAATAATTTCGTGCTAATTCAGCGTCTTTTTCTTTGATCTGAATTAGCACGAGTGTCTTGATGCACGACCACACGTTCGATAAGGCTCTTTAGTTCACGGTGCCGATTCTCCAAACCATGTGTACATGCAACAAAATAATGCTGCAAGATTTTAGACCTGAACAAAATAATCAATCAGTAGGAAAGAGAAGTTTGTTGTGTCAAATCCAAGACCAATCGGTGAATGGACGGGTGGCTGTCTTGGTTTGATCGACGAGTGTGGCTGCTCGTATGCACGGCCGCTCGTATGCACCGGAGTCTGGACTCTAGACACAGCGATCCATGCGAGCGAGCGCATATATCTAACTCCAGGTTATAGTGACCGATCTGACTGATTTCATGGTTCCAGCCGTCGCCAAGAGAACCGGATCGGATTCTTCATCTATGAACAGATTCTCCAACGATGTGTATCAACGTATAAAGAAAACGTTAGATCCAAACAAAATAAATCAATCAATAAAATAATCAACGAGAGGAACCGATGAGATCATATTGGAAAATCATAAGCCGCCAAGGCCACGTGCACCACAACATGCCTAGTAACGGTGAATTCTTCCGGCGCGTCGCAGATGAACCAACCAGACGTGATCTGGCCGCAGGTGATGGTGAGGGATCCCGCCCGGATTATCACCCTCCAAGCATCGCTAGCCCCACGGTGGGCGCCAACTGTCGTGGTATTGCACGGCAGATGCTACTAGGGGTAGCTTACGTAGAGGGAGCAAGGCGACGTAGGAGAATCCGGGAGCGAGATTGGCACACGATGTACCCAGGTTCACGTCCCCTCGGTGGAGGATCGCTACGTCCTGCTATCAATCCATTATATGATCATAGATTGGTTTACATGGAAGCCACCGTAGGCGGAGGGAGACTAGATCTAATCTATTGTGAGAGAGGATCTAATATGACGTACCCCTTGGGGGTGCCCTTGGTGGCTTTATATATGCAGCCAGTTAGGGTTTACAAGTGCTTTAGTGGGCTTTCTATTGGAGTCGCCGCCTTGGGCCTCCAGTCGGCGCCAGTCGTCTGGGTCCAGCACGCGCCACTCGCCGTATTGGGCGAGTCGACCCGCTCTGGGCTTGGCTTCAGTCGGCTCGATCCAGCTGGCGAATCCGCTTCGTGGGTATACCCCGATTGGTATTCCCCCATCAGTTACGGTGCTCCAATATATATAGGGAGTGAACATGGGCTCCACTCCGTGGCCCATTCACTAAAGCCCATATAACACTAGTCACCGTGAGTCCGACTCACTGACTCAGTCCTAATCCGGCTTGGGTCCAACCCAACCATATTACCAGTTCAGATCTAATCCGAACTTGCTCCCACTCGTAAGTGTGTGACCCCGTAGGCTCTTGGCTACTTGGACACGATTAGAGTCCGACTCTAAATCGATCAGTCGGTAGCGGCTCCTAGCAGAACGTGCCGACTCCCAAGTACCAAAGAGCCATGACGACTTGCCTTTCCAATGTGACTTGCGTCCGAGTCCCTTTGGCCTCACGATATACCTTTTCAGACTATAGGCGAATATATGTCATCCCTTAAATAGTCCGACTCTCTTGTCGATCCGAGATAAGTGATTCACCCGACTAACTCTTAGTCGATCACCTCTGTTAACACTTAACCGAGTCTTGCATGGCCATGCTTTCCGAATCATATCTCACAAGAGAGCCCAGAGAATATCTCTCCAAGTGGAGGGGAAAAATCCCATCTTGGTTATTCACATCACGCAGCTTGATTCTCAGTCAACCCGAACTCTGCCTTTATGACTGCCCAGTTACAGATCAGCGTTTGACAGAACCTAAGTCGGTGATCCTCAACTCGGACTATGCAACAACCTCAGGTCTAAGGATTACATTGATTGAGATATACAAATGACTACTTGTTCGTTGTACCTCAATATGGGTCAATCCGACTCGCTAAACTCTTTAGCCGAATCTATGTAAGTTGGAATAGCATCTCCATGCCCATGACAAGTGGAACCGAGTAATCAAGCCAACTTTCACATTGGTCTAAGTTGTGTGTCTAGCACAACCTCGATGACCAAGGATATTTAGTACAAACAACATAAATGCATAGTTCCACAACCGAATCACATATTGAATGATACACATCAGATGTTTATACAAGGACAACTTTATATCTTTACGAATACAATGGTAAATCTCATCATACATGATTGCCTCTAGGGCATATTCCCAACAAGATCACCATGAGAAAATGGGCCATACTGTGTCACATTTATGTGAATGCTACTCTTATGCGTTTTACTCTATGCATGCTTAGATGACAGTAGTAGAATGATCCCTCACAAAGTTTAAGTTAAACCATGCCCTCCCAACCAAACCTTGCACCATCCTATGCCCTGTACAATCGTTGGTGGGCCTTTGAAATTAGGGTTCCGCGGTTTTCCTTGGCTGGATGGGTTTGTATGGGATACCTACACGCATAAGGGTTGGTGAGCTTGACAAGGTCATCTTAACAGTTAAGGACCTTGGGCATAAAGGTTGGGCGCCTAGTTTTGACATAGAGATGTCACCCAACAACAAGATTCATATGTGATATGATTAGCAAGTATTGCTTACCGATTTACCTTGTCTTCTAGCAGAGATGCTAAAGCTCACTAGTCGACTTGTTAATTGTGGATCTTGAATCACTTAGTATCAATAGAGGGATATTGGTTTAAGTGGGAGTTTATGCTATTAAATTGTTTAATATATTTTACTCTTTCATGGTTACATGGCTTAGTATTTTGCATGTTTTCTGTTGTAGATCAATGGCACCGAACACTACATCACCTTTTTCTTTGTGTTCGATTCTTGACAAAGATAAAATAAATGGAACAAACTATACGGACTGGGTCCGTAACCTGAGAATTGTTCTCAGGTCTGATAAAAAGGAAATGGTTCTGGATAACCCAATCCCCGATGAACCTGCTGATAATGCATCTGCTGCCCTAAAGAACGCCTACAAGAGAGCATGTGATGATTCTCTTGAGGTTAGCTGTATTATGCTTGCATGCATGGAACCTGAACTTCAAAAGAAGTTTGAGGATCAGGATGCATACGATATGATCATTGCACTTAAGGACATGTTCCAAGATCAGGCAAGGACTGAGAGGTACAATGTTGCCAAGTCCTTTGTCGAATGCAAGCTTGCAGAGGGATCAGCTGTAGGCCCCCATGTGGTCAAAATGGTTGGTTACAGTCAGACTTTGGAAAAGCTTGGTTTTCCACTAGGCCAAGAATTGGCCACTGACTTCATTTTGGCGTCTCTTCCATCTAGCTATGGGCAGTTCATTTCGAACTACCATATGCATGGGGTGGAGAAGGGCCTTAATGAGTTATGCGGGATGCTAAAACAGTAGAACGTGACATGAAGAAGTGTGCAGGGCATAGCCATGTGATGGCTGTGTAGAACAAAACTAGCTTCAAGAAAAAGGGTACTTTTTGGAAGAAGAAGGGAAATGCTAAGGATACGATCCCTAAGCCTACACCCAAGCAAAAGGCTGGACCTGTAGAAGACACTAAGTGCTTCTTTTGTCATGAACATGGCCACTGGAAGAGAAACTGTAGCAAGTACCAGGCTTCTTTGAAGAAGAGTGGAAGTAAGCGTACTTCCCACTCAGGTATGCTTGTTGTAAATGTTGTGGACATTCTTCTCGCTGATTCCTATGTTAACTCTTGGGTATTTGATACCAGATAGGTTGCTCACATTTGCAATTCGATGCAGGGGCTAGTAAGGACAAGAGAAGTGCAGAAAGGCGAAGTGGATTTTTGCGTCGAAAATAAAGCAAGGGTTGCTGCATTGTTCGTCGGCGTCATGCAACTTCACCTTCCATCAGGATTTATTATGGAGTTGAATAATTGTTATTACATTCCTAGTATGGGTCAAAACATTTTATCACCTTCATGTTTGATGAGGGATGGTTATTCATTCGCGAGTGCAAACAATGGTTGTGTAATCTCTAAGAATGATATGTTTATGGATAATCCTCCCATTGTGAATGGGTTATTTATTTTAAATCTTGATGATGCATCTATTTACAATGTTAGTGCTAAAAGGCTTTGGCCTAATGATTTGAGTCCTACCTATTTATGGCATTGTCGTTTGGGGCATATAAGTGCAAAGCGCATGAAGAAGCTCCATGGTGATGGCCTTCTAACTTCGTTTGATTTTGAATCATACGAGACATGTCAGGCTTGTTTACTTATAAAGATGACCAAATCGCCTTTCTCGGGTTTACCCGAGAGAGCGACAGACTTGATGGAACTCATACATACTGATGTGTGTGGACCAATGAGCACGACAGTCAGAGGATGATATCACTACTTCATTACTTTCACTGATGATTTCAGTAGATATGGTTATGTCTATTTAATGAGGCATAAGTCTGAAACTTTTGAAAGGTTCAAGGAGTTTCAGAATGAGGTAGAGAATCAACGTGGCAATAAAATAAAGGCTTTGCGATCTGATCGTGGAGGTGAATATTTGAGTCACGAATTTAGCGATCATCTTAAGAGTTGCGGAATTGTTCCATAGCTCACGCCGACCGGAACGCCTCAGAGAAACGGGGTATCCGAACGGCGCAATCGAACTTTGTTGGACATGGTTCGATCGATGATGAGCCAGTCAGATTTACCATTATCATTTTGGGGATACACTCTAGAAATGACAGCTTCCACACTTAACAGGGTACCATCTAAATCCGTAGTTAAGACACCATATGAGATGTGGACTGGAAAGAATCCCAGTTTGTCTTTTCTAAAGATTTGGGGTTGTGAGGCATTTGTCAAGCGACTTAAGTCGTACAAGCTAACACCCAAATCGGATAAGTGCATTTTCGTGGGATATCCGAGGGAAACCTTAGGGTATTACTTCTACAACCGAGAAGAGGGCAAAGTGTTTGTCGCTCGTAGCAGTGTTTTCCTAGAGAAAGAGTTTCTCACAAAGGTAACAAGTGGAAGGTCGGTGCGACTTGAAGAAGTTCAAGATGAGCCAGTTGGGGATGCTTCTACGAGTGACGCTATTGTAGCAGAACAAGTTGAGGAACCCGTGGCAATAGAAGCACCACAACCACAAAGGTCGGCGAGGCTCCGCGAAGCGCGGGAATTATTATTGTTAGACAATGATGAGCCTACGACCTATGCAGAAGTGATGGTGGACCCAGACTCTCAGAAATGGCTGATCGCCATGAGATCCGAGATAGAGTCCATGGGTGACAATCAAGTTTGGAACTTGGTTGACCTGCCTGATGGTTTTAAAGCCATCGAGTGCAAATGGATCTATAAGAATAAGTTTGATATGGATGGAAATGTTCACATCCATAAAGCTCGACTTTTTGCAAAAGGTTTTCGACAAGTTCAAGGAGTTGACTACGACGAGAGTTTCTCGCCCGTAGCGATGCTTAAATCTATACGGATCATTCTAGCCATTGCTGCACATTTCGACTATGAAATATGGCAGATGGATGTCAAGACGGCTTTACTAAATGGAATCCTAACTGAGGATGTGTATATGATGCAGCCCGAAGGTTTTGTCTATCCAAACAATGCTGGAAAGGTATGCAAACATCTAAAGTCCATTTATGGGCTAAAGCAAGCATCTCGGAGTTGGAACATTCGATTTGATGAAGTTGTAAAGGAGTTTGGCTTCATCAAAAACGAACAAGAACCTTGTGTTTACAAGAAGGAAAGTGGGAGAGCACTGGTATTTCTAATATTATATGTAGATGACATATTGCTGATTGGAAATGACATTCCTATGCTCGAGTCTGTTAAGACCTCATTGAAAAATAGTTTTTCGATAAAGGACTTGGGAGAAGCAGCATATATTCTAGGCATCAAGATCTATAGAGATAGATCAAGGAGGCTAATTGGATTAAGCTAGAGTACATACATTGACAAAGTGTTGAAACTATTCAGCATGGAAGAGGCTAAGAAAGGGTTCTTGCCCATGTCTCACGGCATTAAATTCAGCAAGACTCAGTGTCCTTCGACTACTGATGAGCCTGAGCGAATGAGTAGGGTTCCATATACTTCGGCTATTGGATACATCATGTATGCAATGATATGTACTCGACCAGATGTTTCCTATGCTCTAAGTGTTACGAGCAGATACCGAACTGATCCAGGTGAAGGTCACTGGACAACGGTAAAGAATATCGTTAAGTACTTGAAAAGGACTAAGGATATGTTCCTAGTTTATGGAGGTGAGGATGAACTCAGTGTAAAGGGTTACACAGATGCGAGTTACCTTAACGACTCAGATGATTCGAAATCGCAATCAGGTTATGTGTTTGTCATGAAGGGTGGTGCTGTGAGCTGGAAAAGTTCCAAGCAAGATACGGCGACCTCCTCTTCAACAGAAGCTGAATATATTACTGCCTCGGAGGCCGTAAAGGAAGCTGTTTGGATTAGGAATTTCCTGATTGCTCTCGGTGTGGTTCAGGGCGCGTCCAATCCCTTGGATGTTTATTGTGACAACAATGGTGCTATTGCACAAGCCAAGGCACCTAGACAACACCAGAAGAACAAACATATTCACATGCGTTACCATCAGATTCGTGAGTTCGTTGAGGATGGTAGTGTCATGATATGCAAAATACATACGGACTCAAATGTTGCTGATCCCTTAACTAATCCTCTCCCGCAGCCCGCGCATGAAGCGCACATTAGATACATTTTAGATTGACTCTAGTGCAAGTGGGCGACTGAAGGAAATATGCCCTAGAGGCAATCATAGAGATGATTATATTTCATATGTATCCATGAGTTATTGTAATGTTCCTTGAATATCCATATCAGGAAAATTGTATTGATTGGCAATTATGTGAATTGTTTGTGAAACTCTTTACTTGTATGGTTATTTAATAGTTGTCCCTAGTCAGAGTTCATGTGAGGACACACGTGAATATTAGACTAGCACATCGATTGGTTGATGACTATGTTTCGCAAGTCATAGACATGGAGATGTCAAACCAATGTTGTGGACACATGTTATGAACATGGGGTTGGACTGACCCAACTTGAGACTGGCAATTTGTTGCAGCTCTCTCTCTCTCTACACATCATGTACGTTTTGTCCTTAGACCTCATATTGTCGCATGTACTTGAGATGAGGATCGACCTACTTTTGGGCTATCAACCACTACTCCGTAACTGGGTAGTCATAAAGGTAGCTTTCGGGTTTGTCCTGAAGCATGCTGCAAGGCATGGTCATCCAAGTTGGGATTTGCCCCTCTCTAATTAAGAGAGATATCTCTGGGCCCCTCGAGTGATCGGATCCAGAAATGCATGGCCATGCTACATAAGGTTAAGAGTTAACCTAGCAAAGGGATTCTGAATCACGGAATCGAGAAAGAGAGGTCAACTTGGAGCTAGACCAAATATCGTGAGGCAAAGGGAAAGACATGTACTAAACCTTGTGATGGTTCGTCCGATATGATCTTTATATGCGTTTAGGAGTTGGCACGTCTTGCTAGAGGCCGCTACCAACTATTGAAATAATAAGTGTATTCGTGTCACGTCTACACGTATATGAACCTATAGGGTCACAAACTTAAGGGGCTGGAATCCTAATGAGGATTGGATCCGAATTAGATCAGGCTTAGGCTACTAATGGGATGCTAATGTAGAATCCCACTAGGCCCGTAGCGAGCAGACCGGGGTTAGACGTCAGACCATTCCACCCAGCCGCCACTCCTCACGCATGTGTTGCACGCGCGGACCTAGCAGTCCGGCGTCTGATGCTTCCACCCCGCACATGTGGATACCTCGGATGTGCTGCATCTGTGGAACTTGGACGAGCCGCGCAAGAGGAGCTTCTCGTGGGACGAGGATAAGGAGGAGACGTGGAACATATGCACTGCCTCGACGCGCTTCATCAATTCCGCAACTATGCGTCTAGTGGTAATCTCGTGATTTATGACAACAGTATTCCTGGTTTACGCGGTAGAAAATTTTGATTTGCGTTAGTGCAGCCTACCCGTATCCCTTCAAAGCCAACAATAACTAGATCAGTAAATTCTCACTGACTAGATCATTACTAGTATCAAGATACTGACAACAGATAAACACATCAAACACCAGAGTACCAACCAGAAGCAATAATATGCAACCCTAGCATTTAATCCAACCCTAGTCAAAAATCAACAATAACATCACACAATGAAATGGGGGTGGCCACAAACACTGAGGTGCAGAGCACCCAAATCCCCATTAAACAACATAACCAGATCATAGTAACATCTTACAAGAACCAGAGATGAACCCTAGTAGCAATACAAACACAAACTATAAATGGCCACTGGATACACACAAAGGAATCCAAGGTGATAAGATGAACTAGGATCCGCGAAGACATAACTCACCAGGGCCCTCGCTGACGAATTGAAGAGGAAGCAGAATGGCCGACGAGACCGCGGCAGCACAGGGAGCACCCCTGAGGGAGCTGCAACCTGTACCAGCCACGGCGGCGGCCACAACAGTACACGGGAACCACACCTCACCAAGGGAGAGTCCGCGTCGGCGGCAGCAGAACTTTCCCCAAACCCTAGGGTTTGGCAAGGGGCTAGCCTAACCAGGGTAGGATCCCAGGATCAAATCGAACTGGACCAGATGGACGTGCGTGGTCGACAACCTCACCCTGCACCACGGCGGCGGCCAGGACGGTCCACGACGGCGCAAATCGCCGGCGACGTCATCTCTGTCCATGGGGTCGGGAGAGAAGAAGACGAAAGGTGAGATCGAGAGAGGAGAGAGCGAATCAGTGGGCTGGGTGGGCCGAAAAACATTCGGGGTGATTGTTTTGACCCTGCCCTGTTGGGCCACAAGGGCCCAATACGCCCAAATGGCCAGCCCAAATCATTTAGAATCTATTTTAATAAATAGGATAAGACCAAAATGCCCCTTAACTTAATTAAATGCTAAGAAATAAATAAAAGTCCAAAAATTATAAATAAAATATTTTTGGATTCACAATAATCCAAACAATCCAAATAAATTAAGATATAAAATTTTAGACATATAAATGTTATTAAGAATTTTGTAATTTATATATTCCTTATAGAATTTTACAAAATTATTGAAAGATGATAAAAATAAATAAAAATCACTTTCATTATTTATTAATATTGAATTATTTTTGAAAAATACTAAATAGATATTTATTAACAATTTTTGATATTTAAGTGATAATTCTTAAAAAAATTATTAAATCAATAAAAGTCTAATAAAAGGGAAAAAATATAAAAAATATACAATATATATTATAAATATTAAAAAGTAATATTTATAAATCCTTTATTATTAAAAAATAATTTTTATAATAATGGGGAAAATACATATCAAGTTAAATGATGCATTACATTACGTTGCATAATCATTTTGCTTCTTTAAATATTGTCCTTACCGGGCAATAATGATGTTTTTGTAGACATAGAAGCTCAAGGTCCAATGCAAGCATCAGACTTCACTACCTTGCCATCACAAGGAAAGTTCATCACTTGCTCATATCCTTTGAAGAGTCTTTATCAAAGTATTTGCAAATTGTGTGTTATCATATATACTCTAAAGAAAGAAAATATTATTTTCAGAAATAAAGAAATCATAGATATCATCTTAGGTGATGATATAATGGAACAATAGAACTTAGAGTTCTATTTGCAACAATGATGATAAATTAGGGACTTAATAACCCCTGACATCATTGATTATAGCACCGTATATTACACGTTAGCCATGAGATTTGGAATGGGACGGAGAAGTTAGATGTATCTTCTTCCTCTCGCATGAAGCCGGATGTGCAGGTCGTGGCTGTTATCCTCGTAGCGTGCATATTAATTGGTAATGCATATAGGATATGCATCATATGGATGGGAACCCTCATCGTCCCACGATACTTCTGGCATCTAACAGTTTGTACAAACCATTGCCGTAATTCATTATGTGGGCATGGTGTACACCAAGGAGGCATGCGAGGTCGCGAAGGGGGCAGTTCAGCCGTCCTCAGTGGGTTTTGGTTTCATGTTAATTATTCAAGTCACACAAGTGAAGGGCAATAATGAAGATTAAGACAACTCGAGGTGTGGTAAGAGGCTGGTAACGAACTCAATTTGTTTCATTTTTGTTACTCATCATTGTGGGCATGCTTAGCCTGTTTGTGTAAAGTGTATGTCATTATGCATGCTTAGTAGTGCTTGCTTGTCTATGATTAGCTCCATCTTGCTAATAATTTGTAGCATGTCATATGAATGTTTGCTTGCATTGTTCTATTCATACTTTGGTATGATATTGTGGTATCCTCCTCTGACTGTTCATGTGAATCGACTTGGCACATGCTCACGCATGCATATGACTAATCAATAGTCAGTAAGCAAGATTATGATAGCTTCCAACTCCATCACACATGCTCACGATGATTTATTTTGCCTCAGAGTTCTTGTATCACTTTCATGCCATAGTTAGTCCTGTTTTGTTGCAAGCAAGATTATGACAGCTATTGCTCTCTAGTTTGTCGCTCCCTCTCTATTGCTAGCCTTCACTTGCACTGAGTATGTGCTCTACCTATGCTTCCAACTCCCAAAAACCAATATTGCCAGCTGTGTCCACCATACCTACCTATTAGCATCATTTGCTACTTCAGTGCATATTATATATGTCATGTTTTCTTCCAAAATAAAATGTTTGTCTGTTTTGAGAAAGTTAGTTAGTAAAGCTCTCACGAACTTGCACTACTAGGAAAACGGCCTTTAGTGGCGCACCTGGAAACATCATCTGTGGCGCACTAGCAGTGCGCCACGGGCCTTGCGCTACGGCTATCTCTCAGCCGTGGCGCACTGCCTAGTGCGCCACGGTTGTGTAGAGATAGGCGTAGCGCACCTCCTAGTGCGCCACAGAAGTTTGGCATGGTGCGCTACCCCTGGGATCTTCTGTGGCGCACTACTTCCATGGTGCGCTTTAGGTGTAGTGCGCCACAGAAGGTAGACCATGTGCGCCACAGATGTATTTTTTGTTTTTTTAATTTCCGAGCCAGATTATATGCAATACAGATTATATACAATATTACAGCAGATATACACACACAGATACAAGATATACAATTATAAATATAAATACTCAATATGAAAAACAAGATTGAAACAAATACATATAGATAAGTCTCATACATGAATACATAGTCTAAGTTACATTGTTTCGATCATGTTACAAAGTAGTAGTTGGTGACATGCTAATACATGTGTCGATTGAACAAGTTAGAGCTCGGAAGCTCGCCTAGACATCTAAACTAACTAGCTAGACACAAACGCGGGATAAATAACCAAAGAAGATAAGCATGATCACCGCCGCGACGAAGGTGTAGGTCTTCATCCGGTTCCTTGTCCTAACTCCCGCTAGATAGCACGTGTATCTAGCTTCCGCCTCCGCCATAGTGTTGTACCCTTTGTAGCTATTGCCGCTGAAACGGTGCACCTGTCTCCGACAGTCTTCCCAATCATCGTAGACTCCGGGAACCCGTCCCTTATACACGACGTACCACGTCATCTATAAGTTGACAATAATAATTAACCGACTATTGAAAAAACATATATAATTAAAGTCGCATATGAAGATACACTTATAGAAAGTACTCCTAAATCAAAAAGACCAAACTCAGAAAGCATGCCTCATATATAACTAGGTAGTTCGACACAGGAATATGCTACGATGGAATTGTTCGCCAAGTAGGATGCACAACACCTGGACCTGTGCATAGCACAAGGCGAACAATCCCATCGCAGCACATTCACATATAGTGTGCCACGACATTTCAATCATCGGCATTATTCTCGAAAAAGACCAAAGTAACTCAAAAATCATGCCTCATATATATACATAGGTCGTTGGACACAGGAATATGCTACGAAGGAACTGTATGCCAAGTAGGATGCACAACACCTGGAGTACTTGTGCATAGCACAAGGCGTACAATCCCATCGTAGCACATTCACATATATAGTGTGCTACGACATTTCAATCATCGGCATTATTCTCGAAAAAAGAGTAAGGAAAAAAAGAAGGACCAAATTGAGCAAAGGACCAAAGAGTAAGCAAAAAAACAAGCATTGATTGATATATAATAATAAGCAAAATAAGTTCACTTGTCGTCCACACACACACACAAAGGTCATCTATAGTTTGTAACTACAACTAGGCCAACATCAAGCCTTCTGGCTCGGCTTAGGGAACGGGAGGACGCCCTGTCTCGTCATGAACTTCCTATAGTCACCCTGCATCTCTAGGCGATCTTCTATGTCACGGTTATTCGGGATATTTCCTCCGTAGAAGATCCCCCCCGAAGTCATGACATCACGAAAGATGATTGCCCCAAACTGCTGCTGGATGCGATACATCTCTTGTCTAATATCCGAATCATTGATCTTGGCCTTTGCTTCGGCCCACTGTTTGAGATGATCTGGCAGCGTAGAATTCTGCTGGTCAAGTAGGAACGCCCTCATGTGATGGAGTGCGTAGTAGGCTTCCTTCTTAATGTTTTCCGGCTGCTTCACGCAGGGGAACTCCGTTACGTGGTTGAAGACGTGCCTGCCGAACTTGACCTTCTTACGCACGAAGCTGGTGCCTTCCGTCGAGGCAAAGCCAGTGAGAGCATCATCCAGAACTTCCTTGATCTTGTCGTAGTTTTTCTTCTTTTCTAGACTCCCCGAGTCGAAATACGTGGCGTGGGAATGCTTCGGCGATAAGGAGATAAGCGTGCAGTGTTCATCTCTGCGCAAAAAATTCAAATGGAATGTGTTGGAAAAAGAATGATGATGATCTAATAAAGCCAATCGACGGTGGCGAGTGAATAACGACTTACTCGGGAAAGTAAGGCACGAGAATGTATTCCTTTGTCTTGTTCGCCACGAGGATTCTTTTTAGGTACGAGGCCACGATACGTCGTTCGGCGGGGGAACCCAAGCAGCCGTCACGCATGTAGTAGGGGTCCACTATAGCGATGCCCGGTGTGTTCTCTCTAATGATCTGCATGGCCAGGCTGAGAGAAAAGAGACGAACCATGGTATAGTGCAGCGGGTATAGGTGGAACATATTGAAGATGTCCTCGAACCGCAGGAAGAACAGATCCGCGGGGGCAGTGTCGACGAAGCCCAAGCCTGGTGGCACCTTAACCACGAATACCGGGTGCGAGGGATCTTTCTCCGATAGAAGGCGTCTCTCTATCGTCAGCACGCCGTCATGCACACTCTGCAGTTCCGAACTGGCGAGCTTCCGCAAATTCTTAGGTAGCATGGGCTCACCCGCCACATGAATCCTCCACATAATACCCTCGGGCCTTGGTTGCCCGTCCCGAAACCTGATCGGATTCGCAGTTGTTGACGCCACCGGCTGGCTCGAGCTGCTAGATTTTCTTTTCCTGCCCTTTTTTCCTTTTGGAGAGCGGGCAGGCACCGCAATCTGAGCACCGGCCGCCCTATGTAGTGTGTCAGGGCTTAGAATAAAGGGCCGGTTGGTTGTATCAGCTGGCTCTGTAAAGGCGCAAGCTGGAGGCGTCTCCTGAGAACCAAACAGACGCTTGGTGATAGTGGCTTTCTCTGTGGGGCCACCAGCTAGGTCTTCTTCGTTGCCAAACTGAGTGCTGAAGAAGTGATCATTCCAGTCTTCGTCGTCCTCGGCCGGATCCTGCGCCATGTGCATATCATCAACATGATTATCCGACCCACCGCGTGGAGGTGACGGCGAGGGCAGTAAGGGGGCCTTGCCACCGCTTGTCGCTGGCACGACAGGCGGTGCTGTTGTCTGTGGCGTGATGGCCCCCGCCGTCCCCAAACGTATCATGCTCTTTGGCCATAGCAAGAATAAGCCGAAGCAACTTCTGAGGACATACGGCTCTTCTTCATCCGCTCCTGGGGGTTGAATGGGAGGTTCCAGGTCGTCGCAGCCCCTTAGCACCCGACTAATTTTAACCCTGTGCACGCTATCTGGCATCGGCTTTGAGTGGAACGTGCGCTGCAAGGGTTGAACGACGGTACCCTTGGCAACATCCCTCAGCTCGTTGTTCACGTAGCATAAGAGAGTGCAAGGAACATCCGTCTGCGGAAAACATGTACGGCGTCGTCAGAGCGAGATGCCATAAGAGTAATATATATATAGATGGCATGAAATAAGGCGGTAATTAAAGCAATTTGTTTACCGTGATGGCGTCGAGATCGGCTAATGTCGACGCACCGCATACGGCGACGGGCGTGCAAGAGACGGAAGGGCTGCTTGATGGCGCGGTGCTGGCCGCCGGTGTATTCTCCCTACCGACGGGTGCTTGGAGCTCCGGTGCCGCCGCGACAATGGCAGGGGGGGCACCAACATGTACTCCGGCGCCGCGGTGATGGCAGGGGGAGTCACCAACACTTGCGGCACCGCGGTGCTAGCGGGCGGAGTCACGAACATGTAGTTCGCCTGATTCGTCGGCGCCGCGTTGTTCGAGTGGCTGCTGACCATGCTTGGAATCGGGCACAACCCTACTCGACCACCCGCACTCCAGTTCGCTATTGACTCCACCAAGGTAGGCAGGAAGGACGTGAGGGTGATTGCCAGGTTGTCTTGGACGATCTGCGGGATCCGCGCCACTTGTGCCTTAAGTTCTTGAACCTCTCGGTTTTCCTCCTCGCTCCTTCCCGACGGCGCCACATGCATCCTCGGCGGTGGACCAAAATGATCCACCCAATTCTTACCCCCGAGGCCGGCCAGACGGCCAGCCGACGACGGCTTCTTCGTAACCGGCTCTATTTTCTTGGCCCGGTTCATCGCCCTGTTAAAAGGGTTATCCCACTGGGTGGCCGCCGTCGACCCCTGGGATGAGGAACCCTGGGATCCATGACTAGAAACAATTTCCTCCTCCTGCAGAAGAAGTAACAGTGAATCAATTAGATCATCGATTAGATTGCAATCGTGTTGATCCGCGGTAATTAGATTATACTTACCACAATTTCCTCGAATTCCTTCACCGCAGGATCCGCGGTGAGTTGTTTGGTTTTTGGGTCCACATGGTAACGGGCCCTGATGAAGTTTCGAACCTGCCCGGGTTCGAATTTAGCAAAGGGGTTTTCTATCCCCTTGGATCTATACTCTTCGTCCTCCTTATTCCATTTGGCCTCCACGGTTCTGTATCCACCAGATCCGAGATGGTGATGACCTATATTCATCGCCTGCAGCACCTTTCCCCGATTACTATTGGCCAGGGCTCTTTCGGATTCACACCTCTCCTTGAACTCCCGGAACTGATCTTCGGTGATCTGCGGGTCAATCTTCTGGATCTCCTCGAGACTTTTGCCTTCTTTATAGATCTTATTCTTTATCCGGGTTCTCCAGCTGGCCAGGGCGGTGCTCATCTTTGTGAGGGCGGATTTTTTTACTTCGTTCCCATGATAATTTGTGTTCTGATACTTAGCGGGGAACTTGTATCTGGTGTGCAGCTTCTCGAAGAGCAGTGTGTGCAAGTGGCCATTATCTTTATGCCGGATATTCTCGGTGTTGATCGAGATGGTTGTCCGGGTGATCGCCGCCACTTGCCCACCGTACCCTTTGACGACAAGGGAGGGCTCCAAAGGAACCCCTGATGGGCTCACTTCGGTAATTTCCTCCCTGACCGTGCCGACCGTGTTCGGGCGCCGGTCCTTCGGCTTCTTCTTCTTCTTAGGAGGGTTGCTACCACTCCCTATGCCCTCGCCGCCATCAGTGGTTTCATCGTCCGCCGTTCCTTCGGCTTCTTCCTCCGCGTCTTCCATCTCATCATCCTCGCTCTCCGAAGGATGGTATTCTTCATCGTCTTCTAGACGCTGGGCCGCCTCCCAGAATGTCAATTGTTTATTCGGAGGTCTAAGTTCTCCTTCAGCGCTGATGCGCTTAGAACATCCAGCCTCGTCGTTGTCACACATCTTTGCACTAATAAAAAACAAATAATTGGTTAAATGCACGGAAAAATCCGGCATGACCTTTGATAATTTTCTTAAACTAGGAGTGCCCGATTTCTGCCAAAACGGAAGTTAATCAACATTCCGGCAAAAATCGGGACTCATTTCATACAAGAACCTGCATATATATGGCCAGCATAGCTAGCACACAATAAATGGCCATCATAGCCAGCACAACCAGAAAACAATAAATGGCCAACACAGCCAGCACATAATCTGGTCACATAGGATAATCTGGCCAACAAAGCCAGCACATAAACATCTAGGTAGAAAACACATTGGTTAAGAATGCATCAACATGCCCAGCCACATCAAGCAATGGGCATTTTACAGTTATCATCTGGATTCACCAGGCACCAAGCATATGATGGAAAGAAAATAACTAAAGCCTGCTAGGTCTCTTGAAAAAATAAAATAACACATATGAGCATACACAGCAGCAACTAAAACCCAAGCATACATGTTCTACAACCCAACTGATGTTCTACCAGAGGCATGCCTCCCTTCTGCATAGTTGTTGCTGTGTGTGCTGACAATAGAAGGCTATTTGCAAGATCTGGACTTCTGGAGCCTATGCAATGGTTTGATTAATTCAGTTCTGAAGGCCCTAGCTACTAACTCTGGTTATAATTGCATATGATCTATTCTTAAAATTTGGACTGAGAAGTTATAACTGCGGGTCCTGCAGTATGGGTTTTCTTGCTAGGATAATGGAATCACTAAGTTGATAATTCTAATATCATAGCACCTAGTCTATCCTAGGCATAAGTTAGCTCTGGTCATAAGCATGCGTATCTATCACTCAAAACAGTAAATCAATAAGCTTAGCCTGATGGTTCCCTGGAAACTAAGTTCTGTTGCCAAAACTGAATATATGCTATGGTAGTGTTGTTATTTTTCTGAACTGGATGGCCAAGTAATATAGTAGTAAGATCTTTTCTACTGAAAAACAGTTCCTTTTTTTGAAAATAATGGTCCAGTGTAGTGAAATTGTGGTACCGACAGGCATTTGCTTTTTTGACAGTAGCAATCATGTGTTGTTCAGTTCCAGGTTCCAAAGCGCAGCCATCTATCTGACTAAAAGGATTATGTACTTTTTTATCTTTTTAACCACACAACACAAGAATGCAACAAGATCCTGATCTTTTAGTTCAGTTTATCTTTTTTGACAGTAGCAATCATGTGTTGTTCAGTTTTTAGAGGCAACAAACACAAATACTAGCAGCTAAGACCATGTACTATGTGTGTTCGATTCAAGGAATAACCAGGAGGAGGAGCTATAGTTCCAGGAGTTCCAGGGCCTCCTCCTCCTCCTTATAAAAATCATCTAGTTCCAGGAATAAACAGTATAACATCTATAAAAATCATCTATCTATCATTAATCCATCTTATGAAAGTCACCATAAGCCAAATACATTAGTCACTTTCCTAAAAAATTCATTTAGGAGCCAATTTTTTTCTCTCTAAGATCATTGCAGCAAATATTTCAGGTTTACTGCTAACTGAATAAAACTTGCATAAAAACAGAATTATTTCAGGTCTTTTACTACTAACTGAATCTTGTTTACTGCTAACTGAATCTTGAATCTTGTTTACTTCTAACAGAATTATTTCCAATTCTAGTTTACTGCTAACTGAATCTTGAAGCAGAGAGGGAGAGAGGGAGAGAGGGAGAGAGGGAAAGACAGGGGAGGGAGAGAGGGAGAGAGGGAGGGGCTACCTCTGACGGGCGGACCACGGGCGGACGACGACGGGCGGCGGCGCGATCCTCCTCCTCCACAAGCGGCGGGCCTCCTCCTCCTCCACGGATCGGCAGCGGCCTCCTCCGCCACAAGCGCGGGCCTCCTCCTCCTCGAGAGCGCAGCGCGGTGGCGGGCCTCCTCCTCCTCGAGAGCGCAGCGCAGCGCGGCGGTGGCGGCGGTGGCGGCGGCGGTGGCGGTGCAGCCTCGAGAGCAAGTTCTGTGAGATGCAGCGGTGCGTGTGGTGCGTGTCTGTGAGATGGAGCGGCCGGCGCGGTTGACTAGCTAGCGTCCAACACACATAGGCGTAGCGCACCCTCGCCAAGTGCGCTACGGATAACCGTAGAGCACTTGGCTAGGGTGCGCTACGCCTATGTGTGTTGGACTACCAGATATGAGGGTGGCCACCCCTTCTGTTAGCACTAGTACTGTCATAGCCCACTGATTTTGCCCCTTAGCTCTATTCTAAACTATGAGCACCCAGGTTCGAATCCTGGTGCTCCACTTTTTTATTTTTATTTTAAAAATACTTTTAAATGTTCCAAAAAATGTCCAAAAGTGGTGATACATGCCATAAAAAATTTGTTTTGTTTTTAAAATACTTTTAAATATTCCAAAAATGCCCAAAAGTGATAATATATGTCATAAAAGTGTTACAAATATGATTCAAAGTATAACTAAATTTCATAATACTTTGTCCATGAATATTACAATCTTTTTCGACCACGCGTTTTACAATATTTTTTGAGCTAGCGTTTTACAATCTTTTTTCCCTTCTTTGTCGCAGTTGAATAATTTAGCCCCGGCACTTTAATGTTTCTTCTTTCGAACGGGCTACCTTTTTTGGGTAGGGTTGTCCTTTTTCTTCTTGTGATGTATGTTGCTGCATCGTAGTCGTCGTCATCTTCAATCTTTGGATCGCCGTACTGGTCGAAGTCTTGCTCGTTGGCGACTCCATCCATTCCGATGATGTTTCTTTTTCCTCTCCTCACGACAACACGGCTAGGCTTTGTCGGGTCGGTAATGAAAAAACATTGGTCCACTTTGGTAGCCAGTACCCACAGTTCATTTTTCGCGGCCACGTTTGCACCGGCGGCCTTGGATTTGGCTGCTTCGGGTATAACCATGGTTGTGAAATACCGGTCTTCTCTTTCGACGCTCTTTGCCCATCTGACACGGAACATCGGCACCTTTTCTCCACAGTAGTCGAGCTCCCAGATCTCCTCGATTCTTCCGTAGAATCTTTCCTTCATGTTGTCATCGGTGTAGAATTCCGACGTTACGCCTGAGTTCTGATAATCACACTTGTTGTCCTTTTCCTCCGTGTAGAATGTGTAGCCGTTGATATCATACGCCTGATAGGTCACCAGGTTTTGCATCGGTCCCTGCGACAAGGTGAATATGATCTTTTCCGTGTCAGAAGAATGCGAGCGCGGGGGATTATCAAGGAGCGTCTGCCTAAACCAACGCGTGAAATCTGAGTTGTGCTCTTTGATTATTTCTCCCTGCGTCCTCTGTATGCCCCGGTCACTGTACTTCTTCTCGATTAACCTTTTGTGCTTCTGTACCCAAGGATCGACCAGTTCTAAATGCTGTAGCGCGACGAGGTTTGCTCGATCAAAGTCTGCGCGTCGAAAATCGAAGTCTGCATGCAGTATGCGACGACCCTCTCGGTGACCAGATCCGTCGAGCTTGCCAAGGTGTCTGTTGACGGGAAGACCGACAGGGTTCTCGATGTCTAGATAATTCGTGCAGAAAGAGATGCACTCTTCGGCCAGAAAGCCCTTGGCTATGCTTCCATCTGGACGGGACCTGTTGCGAACGTATCCTTTGATGTGTCCGTTCATCCTTTCGAACGCCATCATGCTGCGGAGGAACATCGGCCCGAGTTGTACGATGTCCTCCACGACATGGACCAGCAGATGCACCATAATGTCGAAGAATGCGGGTGGGAAGTAGACCTCAAGCTCACATAGTATCACCACGATCTCCTCCTGTAGCCTTCCGAGCTGATTTAAGCCAATCGACTTCCTAGAGATGACGTCGAAAAACTTGCATAGGCCAAATAACGTTTCACGGACGTGCTCATCCATTATCCCTCTTAGTGCGACCGGAAGTACCTGCGTCATTAGCACGGCACAGTCGTGAGACTTCATGCCACTGAACCTCTGCTTCGCCTCGTCTAGGTATCTGCTTATCTTGCCCGTGTAGCCGTAAGGAAATTTGACTCCTAGAAGGCACTTGAAAAACTGTTTGATCTCATCCTGGCTTAGAGTGAAGCAAGAAGGAGGGCAGTAATATTCGTTCTTCTTTAACTTTTTACCCTTCCGACGACCTTGTGTCGTCTCCGACTCATGATCATCGTCATCTTCCTGATCATCAGGAGTAGTGCGTCCTCCATGAAGCTCCTTCCGGATACCCAAGCATATCAGGTCGTGCCTTGCTTTCGGACCATCTTTCGTCCTATCTGGCATGTTGATTATGGTGGCGACCAGACTCTCGCACACGTTTTTCGTGATATGCATGATGTCGAGGCTATGAGGCGTGCGGAGAAACTTCCAGTATGGCAACTCCCAGAAAACAGACCTTGTTTTCCATACCTTCATCAGCGGCTTGTCTTGTTGCTGCCTCTTTCGCTTCTTTCCAGGCTTAGGACAATCTTTCCAGTTTTTCAGCAACTCTTCCACTTCTTCGCTGCTCCTACGCTCTCGGATTCCTCGGGTCTCTGATTTGCCATCGAACAGGTCTCCACGTTTTCTCCATGGATCATTCTTGCCGAGCCACCTCCGGTGCGCCATGAACACGGTTTTCAATGACCCTGGATCTTTCTCTAGTTGGAGATAGCTTGTGTTATCCATGCACCTAACGCATGCGCAGAATCCTTGGATAACCTGCCCCGAGATATACCCGCAACCTGGATAGTCTTGCACCGTAGTGATCAACGCGGCTCTCATAGTGAAATAATCTTGTGCGACGGCGTCGTAAGTATTGGCTCCAGATTCCCATAACGTGGCTAGCTCCTCTTTCAACAGCCCGAGATACAGATTGATGTCGGTACCAGGTTGTTTCGGCCCTTGAATTAGCATACTCATTTGTATGTACTTCTTCTTCATGCACAACCATGGAGGGAGGTTGTACATCCATACAAACACGGGCCAAGTGCTGTGCGTGTTGCTCTGGCTACCGAACGGATTGAGTCCATCGGTGCTCGCACCAAGCCTGATGTTCCTCGAATCTCCACCGAATTCTGGGAATTCGAGGTCCAATGCTTTCCACTGGCTAGCATTTGAAGGGTGCATCAGCAGCTCATCCTTTTCGGGGTCATCATCATCTCCTGGCTTCTTCCTTTCCGCATGCCATCACATGAGCTTCGCTTCCTTAGGGTCCGCGAAATAGCACTGTAGACGAGGAGTGATAGGAAAGTACCATACCACTTTTCGAGGTGCTTTCTTCCCTTTCTTGTATCGACTCACGCCGCACACCGGACATGTGGTTTTCTCCGCGTCCTCGCCCCGATAAATGATGCAATCGTTGATGCATACGTGATATCTAACGTGCGGTAGATCGAGAGGACAGACGATTTTCTTGGCATCCTCGATACTAGTTGGACATGTGTTCCCTTCCGGCAGACGATCGTGCCAGAATGCCATCATATCGTCGAAGCTTGCGTCGCTCAATTTGTGCTTTGCCTTCATCTCCATAGCCTTGAGCGTTACATTCAACCGGGTATCATCGGGCCTGCATCCTTCATACAATGGAGTAACCGCGTCTTTCTCAAGTTGCGCAAGCTTGGCTTTCTCTCTAGTGGCAGCCCTGGCGTTACTCGTCTGCTTGAGAAGCAGCTCTTGCACATAAGGGTCCCGCACCCAGCCTGACGTTGTTCCATCGTCGTCTGCTCCTCCGGCATCTAGATCATCATCATCCCGGTCTGCTTCCGCACCTTCACCATCTCCAGGAGACTCTTCATCATCTTGCCCGTTCTCGCCGTGATGATGATCATCGTCATGTTGGCCACCTTCTTCACCGTCTCCATCATCTACGTCATCGCTTATCCAACGAGTGTATCCATCCATGAAACCATGGCGGAGCAGGTGCGCCTGCAGATTCCCGGAATCTGGGTCGATCACCCAGTTGAGTTTGCATCTTCTGCACGGACATCTTATATCTGTCTTGTTATTTCGTATCATGTCGGCCGTCGCACATTTTAAAAATCTAGCCACAATGCCTTCGCTCATTATGCGGACCATTTTTGCCTGCACGATGTACACGGTACAATTTTGAAGTCTATTAGAACCACATAATGAATGCATGCATGCAATGGTCGATAGAAAATTTCGGCATGACCTATCCTAAAATTAGGACCTTTGCGAAATGCCAAAGTCTTGCCAAAATGGAAATGAATAAACATTTTGGCAAAACAAATGGCAACTTGTTCACATACAAACACAAGAGAGAGAGACCGATCCATACACACATGAACATATCATTATCCTCTCCATATAGTACACATGCATGAGCATCATCGATACTCTCCATATACACACACATATGACCATCGATCCTCTCCACATACACACATCATGAGCATCGATCATCTACATACATATGAGCACATCATCCATATACACATGAACACATCCTTACATGGACAACTTACCGAGATGAGAGACCGATCGCGAGAAAGATGGAAAGGAGAGGTGCGCGCGTCGAGAAGGATAGATGAGAGACCGGAGACCTCCTCTATTACTTATGTAACATCCAAAGCAATTTTTACATGCTAAAAATGGTGAATGTGTGGAGAAATTGAGGTGGGACGGAGAAGATCCCGACTTGATCTAAGGAGGAAGAAGAAGGGGAAAGTGAAGTGTGGGGTGGTGGATGTGGTCACACATGTGCACATAAAGTGCTGTCCTAAAGAAATCGACACATCCGTGGCGCACACGGCCCTAGTGCGCCACAGGGAGTACAAACATCTGTGGCGCACTACACCAAGTGCGCCACAGATGCGCCTACTCCCTGTGGCGCACTAGGCCGAGTGCGCCACAGAAGTTTGTGGCCGTTTCAGAGCAGAGGGGGGCATGCGCTTAGGCGTAGCGCACCAGGCACACATGCGCCACAGATGACCCTAACAACCGTGGCGCACATGACTATAGTGCGCTACAGATGTTTGGCGTGTGGCCAACAGGGCCCTGGCCCACACACATCTGTGGCGCACTATAGTCATGTGCGCCACGGTTGTTCTAGTTATTAGTAGGGCACTGCCCACAGGTGAGCCACGCCTGTTTTAGCCGTGGGGCACTTCAACCATGTGAGCCACGGATGTGCTGATTACCTATAGCCGTTTTCCTAGTAGTGTTGATGGCACACTTTATTCTTTGCTCTTAATAATTCTGAACCATTGTGACTAGTCCATGAAAGTTATATGCTTTCTTATTATATACTAGGAGTCAGCAGAACCGTGCTGTCACGGGGAATGCTTTCAACACTTTTTGGATATCTCATCTAGTTGATACCTTGCTCTTTTGTTTATGGATGTCGACGATGTGAAATAAAAGGGGAAGTTGTTAGTTCATGGAGTTTATACATTGTGTTAGAGAAACGCCTGGGCCGCTAGCCTAAGCCATGCTTAATCATGGTGGAATGTTCCAGCATCACTATAATGAGCATCTATGAAGCTTCCTCAATAAAAAGCTATGCATATGGTAAATAAAAAGATTGCTGAGATGCTCATTGTCTGCTTGCCTTGTCATTTTGATTATGGGAAAGCTCCTGTACCATGTGCAAGGGGTACCCCGTTGGCGGTTCTCGATGATATGCATGTATTTACAATGAAAAGAACTTTCACGTGTCCAAAGTTGAGTATCATGCGGAGCGACCCTCGTACTCAAGGGACTTGGGATTTCCAGTCTATGGTCTATCAAGCATATGATTCAGAGTGGACCTCACTTTCAACTTAACCACATGAAGATGCCTATGATAGGGGCAACGAGAGCTCAAAGCTAATGAGTACCTTCCTTTCAGCATTGGGAAGCCTTTCAAACCTTCACAAAACCGTTTTCACAATTTTGTTGAGTCACCACTTATTATATGAGCATCTTCTTGAGAGCATAGTTGTCATTCCTGTGTTTGTTCCAAAACTTGGTTACTTATGTCATGACTATGATTCTTGTTCTCTGATATCTTTATTTCTAGTATTCATATGAACTTCATAGGTGCCTTGGCATTTATATTGTGCTCTTCAAACAAAGGTAAGCGAGATACCACTCGATCATACCTTATTATGAGCATTGCAATGTTGCTTATACTTATTATTATTGAGTTGGTTTCTCTTCATAGCTTGCAATGACTATTGAGTAGACTTAGTTGCATACTCTTTATTATGAATTGTCTAAGCATCTACTCCTGTGCTGAGAATATATACATCATATGAAGCAAAGTGTTCGTGAAAGTTCTTTTATCGCACTCAGTTTTCAACTAAATTGCTTGAGGACAAGCAATAAACTAATCTTGGGGGGAGTTGATACGTCCAAAACATATATACTTTCTCGGACACTTTGCTATTGTTTTTCCTCTATACTTGTGTGATTTGGATACAACTAACACGGACTGACGCTGTTTTAGTAGAATTACCTTGGTGTCTTGTTTTTGTGTAGAAAATGAACTATCAGGAAAAATCCCGGAAAATATGCCAAAAATTATATTTCACCAGAAGATCCACGGAGCAAGAAGGGGAGACAGAGGGGAGGCCTGGGAGGCCCAGACCAACCCCAGGCGCGGGCCGACTGACCCCGCGGCTGGGGAGGTCTGACCACCCCAGGCAGCTCCTCGGCCTCCCTCCGCGCCTATAAGTTGCCTTCTGACCTAAAAACAGAGGGGTTTCATTAGTTTTCTAGAAAGAGTTCCGCTCTGCCGCCGCCACCAGATATCAAGATTTGGATCCAGAAACTCCGTTCTGGCACCCTGCCAGGACGGGGAACTTGGAGAGGATCATCGCCATCGTCATCACCAACGCATCTCCATCAACCACCGATGTTTCCCTCATCCATGAGTGAGTAATCCTCCACTGTAGGCTTGGGGATGGTAGGGATTGGATGAGTTCTATCATGTAATCAAATAAGATTTATTAGGGGCATAGTTCCTAGTATCTCTATTAGTGCTATTTGACTTTGTTTCAACTTGTTGTGCTTAATGCTTGTCACTAGGGCCCGAGTGCCATGATCTCAGATCTGAACTGATTATTGAATCATTATGATAGTATTGTTTATGATCTTATCTGGAAGTTGTGTACACATATCATTGTCCGGATCCAAAGGCCCCAAAGTGACAATAATTGGGACAACCGGAGGGGATGGCTGTGGTGTGAGGATCACATGTGTTCACGGAGTATTAATGCTTTTCTCTGGTGCTCTATTAGACGGAGAACCTTAATTGCTAGTAATTCCCTAGAGGACCTGCTGCCACAGGCTGGCTAGATAGAAGATATTGTGCAAGTTCTCATTGCTAGCACATATGATTATATTTGGAGAACATGCCTAGGATTTTTTAGTACTTGGATGCTTATTATTATTTATCTTCAATGCCCTAGTTCTTTGAAGTTACATGTTTAGACTCGTCCATGCAACGCCCGTCCATCCATCCATATGCCTACCGCACTCGAATCCTACTGTTACCGTTACTGTTACTATTGCTACTGTCTCACTGTTGTTGTTGTTGTTGCCGCTGTTGCTTTGCTGTTGCTACTACAAACTGTTGCTACTGATAAAATTCTGTTAGCAAGAACTATTTCCAGGTGCAGCTGAACTGACAACTCAGTTGTTAAAGCTTGCAAGTATTCTTTGTCTCCCCTTGTGTTGAATCAATAAATTTGGTAATATTACCCGCGAAGACTATTGCGATCCCCTACACTTGTGGGTCATCACACTTGTACATTGTACACAGTTCATATCATACTATTTTGTTTATGGATGTCGTCAGTGTGAAATGAAAGGGGAGCTTGTAAGTCCATGGAGTTATGTATGTGTGTTAGAGAAACGCTTGGGCCACTAGCGTAAGCCATGCCTAATCATGATGGAAACTTGCAGCATCACCATAATGAGAAATCTATGAAGCATTCTTATTATTAAAAAAGAGATATAAAAAGAGATAGAGGAACATAAAAAAATATGAGAAAAGAGGAAATAGAGAAAAAGGCACCATTTTCCCATGGTAAATAAGAAGATTTTTGAGATGCTCATTGTCTGCTTGCCTTGTCATTTTGATTATGGGATAGCTCATGTATCACGTTCTTAATATGAAGGGCCTTTCTTGCATGACAAGAACTTACCGGTAACTACACTTGAGTACCATGAGGAGCGGCCCTCGTATTCAAGGGACATGAGATTGCCAACTTATACTTTGTCAAGCATATACTCCATAGTTTGTTCACTTTAACCTTAATCACTAAAAGCTAACAAGTGCCATAATTTTTGGAAGCTCTTTTTGAGACTTGAAATCCCTGCTTCCCTTTTTTATGAAGGGCCTTTCTTCCACCATTATATTGAGTCTCCACCTTCTATTCTTAGGCACCAACTAAGAGAGCATAGTTGCCATTCTTAGTTCTATGTGCATTGTCCCAAAACTTATTGATTGATGGATATTGTTGATATTGCTTGCTCATGAAATATTTGTATCTAGTCACTCTTATGAACTTTGAAGGTGTCCTATGCATTTGTTGCTACTCCATGAGGGACAAGCTGAATTCCACTATGTTATGTTTTCTATATGTGAAACAAACAAACGTCTTTCAATGCATTGTTATTCATGAATCTTTGTTTGTAACCTTTCATGTTGCATGCATAGTTACTTTGTCTTATTGTTAGAACTCCATCTTTCATGCTCATGTTTAGAGTTCTTTGATCCCAGCTTTCAATGCTTGGAAATGGTTTGATCTTTATTTTGATGGTGCATGTCACCTCAAAAATTATTATTTTTATCACATACCTACTCAAGGACGAGCAGGAGTTAAGCTTGGGGATGCTTGATACGTCATAAACGTATCTATAATTTTTGATGTTCCATGCTTGTTTAGTATCCACTTTGCTTTGCTTTGTCTACACTTTGAGGTATTTTTATATGTTTTATGGTACTACCTATTAACAAGATGCCACAGTGCGAGTTGCCCGTTTTCTTTTGTTTTTGGTTCCAGAAAAGGCAGAAAATCAATATTATCGGAATTGGATGGGACAAAATACAAAGTCAATATTATACCATGGGGGACATGGAGCCAGAAGACGAGACGGAGAAGAGCCACCAGGGGGCCACACCCCTGGCCGCGCGGCCAGGCCTGGCCCATGCGTCGGGGGTGCGGCCACCCTGGGGTGCCCCCTGCCTCGCCTCTTCGCCTATAAGAAGCCCTCGATACCAAAACCCTAAGTACCCAATCAATCTTCCACGAAACAGTCTGTAGCCGCTGCCACCATCGTCCCTTGATCGGGGGATCTGAAGCTCTTCTCGGCACCCTGCCGGAGGGGAGAACTTCCCGGAGGCCTTCTTCATCATCATTCCAGCCTCTGGTATGAAGCATGACTAGTTTCACCTAGTACTACGGGTCCATGTAGTAGCTAGATGGTTTTCTCTACTCCTTTGTGCTACCATGTTTAGATCTTGTGAGCTCCGTTCATGATCAAGATCATCTATTTGTAATCATGCATGTTGTGTTTGCGGGGATCTGATGGATATTGATATAACTACGTCATATTGATTAATGGTTTTGTATTATTGATTATATCATGTCTGTGTTGTTTGTGATCTTGCATGCTCTCCGTTTATAGTAGCTATCATGGCCAAGTAGATGCTAGTGACTCCAAGATGGAGTATTTATGCTCGATAGTGGGTTCATGCCTCTATTTAATATGGGGAAGTGACAGAAATCTAAAAGGTTATAGATGTTTTGTTTCTACTAGGGAGAAAACAACGTTCTCTTATTCATGGAACAAGTGGATTGTTTACCTTACACACTTTGCTTAAAGTAGTTATCTGGTTCGGATGATGACCTAAAGGTGGATTACTAGTCATAGATGCAGTAGGATGGCGGTCTATGTATCTTGTTGTATTGCCCAATCAAATCTCATAGGATCATGAATGTCTAATATTGCATCGGTATGCTTTGCTCAGTCCTGTCAATTGCCCTGCTGTAATTTGTTTACCCAGCATGCCATGTTTGTTTATCTTAAAGAGAACACCTCTAGTGAACTATGAATCCCGGTCCAATCTTTACCATTGATACATCTTCCACTGTTACTGTTTACTTTCTGCAAACTACCATTACCTTGCACACCATACAGTTAATCCTTTTTTCAGCAAACCAGTGAGATTGACAACCTCACTGTTCGTTGGGGCAAAGTCTTGAGTTTGTGTTGTGCAGGTTTCCAAGTTGCTAGAAACACCTTTGATTCGTTTCCTTCCTCCTACTGGTTCGATAACCTTGTTTTCTTTCTGAGGGAAGACTTAATACTGTGCTCATCGTACCTTCCTCTTTGGGTCTCCCAACGCAGCTCTACATTTAACTGAGCCACCATCAATTGCAAACTTTAAGGAGGGCTTTTTTAGCCCTACCATGGATTAGAGTGTGCAACCAGAGAGTAGTTCAGAGTAGTATCATCGCCCTTGTTTCTAAGCATTGAAACACCATTTACAATTAGTCCTGTTGCATGCCTTTAGTTTCTTCCTCCCCGTCAAGCTCTTTTCTGGCACCGTTACCACTTATAATCATCCATACCACTTGTATTTCACTATCTCTTCGTCGAACTAGTGCACCTATACACCTGACAAGTGTATTGGGTGTGTGGGGACACAAGATACTTCTTGTATGTTGATTGCAGGGTTGCTTGAGAGGGATACCTTTGACCACTTCCTCCCTAAGTTCGATAAACCTTGGGTAATCCACTTAAGGGAAACTTGTTGTTGTTCTACAAACCACTGCACTTGGAGGCCCAACAACTGTCTACAAGAATAGAAGTGCGTAGACATCAAGTTCCTTTCTGGCGTCGTTGCTAGGGAGGTAAGGTAAAAGGTACTCACATCCTCTTGGTGTGTGAGTGCTCGAAGTTATTTCCTTTAGATTCTGCAATTTTGTCTTTTTGTTTCTTGTTTTCACTAGTTAGGATTAATGGAAAACAACAACAAGATTAGAGAGCTTTTTACTATTTTTTCCTAAGTTAGAACATGAATGGTTTGAAAAGAAAATCAAAAAACCTATGGAACTTTCTTTGCATGCTAATAGCAAAGTTATTAGTATGAATTTTTTGAACACCATTGTTCCTAATGCTATGGAAACGTCTAAGCTTGGGGAAGATATTTTTATGAAAAAAATATTTTTAGTTCCCCAACTTTAGGGAAGAAAATTTGCTCTTATGATACTTTGTCTCCCATATGTTGTAATTCTAATGATACTTGTGATATTTTAAATCCACATACTGAAAGTGTCCCTTTTAATACCTATTGAAATTGTTGAACGTGTTATGAATAACTACTATTTTGGAGATGGAACTATCCATCCTTGAGATCATTTACTCTTTATACATGAATTATGCGAGTTGTTCAAGTGTGTAGGTATTTCAATGGACCAAGTTGAGAGGAAGTTATTCTCTTTATCACTTAGGGACAAATCAAGGGAGTGGTATGATCTACTAGATGATCCTCATCATTTGAAGTGGATGGAACTTGAATCTCTCTTTTACTCTAAATTTTATCCTCCTCATGAAATTCATAAACATAGGAATTATATTTGTCGTGGGAATGACCACGGCAGATGCTGCAATCGGCAACGAGTAGTAGAACATGGGGCAAGGGCGTCCAGCCATCTGCGGTGCGAGATGAGGGCGGAGACACAAGGATTTACCCAGGTTCGGCCCCCCGGAGGGTAAAGACCTACTCCTGCTAGATTGTATTATGGTGGAAGTACAATGGGGCGAGCTCGGCGGCTAGGCAGCGAGTCGCTTGGGTGGATGATGGAACGTATCCTCTACACGCCCTCTAGGGAGGTTTATATAGACTCAACCCCCTAGGGTTTACAGATCTCAACCGAATCAGTTTAGGTTTCATCAATCGTTTAACCTAATCCTACTAGGCCTATCTACGCTCCTGGGCCTTCAACTTCCAGTCGCTTGAGTCCACGCCAGGTCTTGATCCAGTCGCCGTTACCGTAGGCCCACTCGCAGGCTTCTGGGCCAGTCGAAAACGTCCTGCTAGGTATACCCGGTAGGCATATCCCCATCAGTAGTCCCCGAGGCCATCGTTGATTGGTCGCAGGTGGTCGCTAGCAGTCGGTGTATACGGATCCAATGCGGACGCCCAGTCGAATTGGCGGCGGACTCCTGAATAAAGGAAAAACCAGTTATTATAGTCGCACTAACAGCGACCGATTTAGTCGCAGCTCGGCGAACGGGTCGGCGAATATTCAGTCACTATTGTAGTGATCGGGTCGGCGAATAATCAAGTCGCGCGGAGCGACGAGTCGAGTGGATGAAGTTGGATCGTCAAGTGGGGTCAAACTAGCCGTTGGGGTAATCCAACGGTAACTTTCTGCATAATCACCGTGTAGTAACGGCTCCCGAAATTGGCGGGTAACAACCGCTATATAAGGGAAATGAGGGGCGAGCGGGGAAACACTCCTTCATCTTTCCTCCGACCTCGCCCATCTCCGTTTCCATTCCGCATCAAGATCCAACCGATCCAGAGAGCCCCGACCTCCACAAATCCTCCAACCAATGCCCCCCTCCACCGAACCATGGGGACGATCCAAGTGCACCAGGGCGCTATTGGTGTCGTTCGAGGAGGCCGGGATCCTGCGCGCCGGCAGGTGGCGCATCCCCGCGGCCGGAGAGGTGACTCCGGGCCCGCGTGAGGGAGAATTCGTTTGCTTCCCCAGCCATCTGGAGCGGGGCCTGGGGTTTACCACTTCTCTCTTCTTCCGGCGCTTCTGCGCCTTCTACGGGATCCAGCCGTCGGACCTGGGCCCGCATAGCATCGCGCAGCTCGCCATTTTTGTGGCGTTCTGCGAGTGCTATCTGGGCTGCAGGCCCTACTTCCCCCTATGGCAAGATCTATTCCATGGGAGGATTAGTCGCGAAGAATCAGGCGGCCCAATGCTGGCTGCGGGTGGCCTGACGTTTCAGCTGAAGTCGAAGGCGTCGTTCTTCGACCTGATGCTGCCGTCCAAGGCGGCAAACGAGTGGAAGAAATCCTGGTTCTACGTCACGAGGCGACTCCAGACGGCGAGGTGGCGCTTTCAAGATACTCCGCCAACCGGCCCGAACCGCGTCGGCTCCAGGTTGGCAAGCTCCCGCTGGATCAGCGGATGGTTGTCGATGAAATGTTGCAAACCATCCGTGGCCTAAAGAAGAAGGGCCTCCAAACCATCAATCTTTACAACTGCTAGCTCGGGCGGCGGCTCGTGCCTTTGGCCCGCCGCGACCATTATATGTATGAGTACGCAGGTAGGGACGACCCGACAAAATCCTGCCTCGTCGAGTGGAAGCTCGAGGACTACATCCTAGCTCTGAATAAGATCACCCAGGAGACGTACCTAGACGCGAAGGCCGGGGTCTCCCCCTATACCGCAAGGCGCCCAGCTCCGACGGTAAGTCGCCATTTTCGTCACCATTCGCAGTCGCAGATGATGCAGTCGCGGTTATGCTGATATTGTTTCATTTTTATTGTAGCTGTTCCAAGTGGTGGAAGGATGGCTCCCACCCGCAGACGACGAAAACTCGAGCTCGTCCATTCAGGACGGGAGCGAGTCGCCACCCGGCAAAGGCGACGTTGGGAGCGACGCGGGTGATGACGACGATGATGACGACGAGCCCATGGAAGATGCCGCCCCGATGGTTCGCAAAACTCGCGGGCAACATCAGCGCGAGCTCGAGGCGAGCAGAAGCCTCGAACGTCATGATGACAATGAAGACGAGCTCCCCGAGCACACCTCGCGTCGTGAGGCTACACCGTCGAAGAAGAAGAAGAAGAAGGAAGTGAAGGCTCCGCCAAGGAGAAAGACGAAGCCGGTGAAGCAGGCGTCTCTGCCTTGTTCGGAGACTAGTTCCGACGCCACCAACTCGGCCAAGGGTGAAGCGACGCATACGACAGCAGCACCAGACGCCGCCGCCCTCCTGGATGAGGTACCTCTGGCCTCCCTTCCACCCCCCGGTCTCTGGGTTGGGGGCTACTCCAGCCGCAGCGGCTTCGCCTCCCAGGAGAGTTCCTGCCGACGTCATCATGGAGGCTCCTGTCACGGCCTCTTCTTCAAAGAGTCCCTCCGTGTCTTGGGCACATGATGTGTTCGAGATGGGCCTCAGTCGGAAACTGGGCCCCGAGATGGAGAAGCCGGCCAGCATACGCACGGGACTGCGGTTCATACCAGTCGCCAAGTAAGTCTTGTTCGTCTTCTTGCCTTCCGTTGTAATCGGACAATTTTGCTCATATCATTGTTTCGCAGGACTGGAGTTAAAAAGATCGTCCACCCTTCCGTGGACAGGGTTCCGCCAGTCGTCGCCGAGGAGGACCCCTTGCAGAAGAGGAAAGCTGATGAATTCGCCGCTCCCGCAGATAGCGCTAAGAGGGCGAAGGGCGACGATGTCGTCACGGTCTCTAACGACACAGCTGTTGCTCCGAGCGATCCTCCGACTGCGGCGGAGGTAGCTTCGAAGAACAAGGAGGTTGTTTCCTTGCCCGGGGTGACCGAGCCGACTCCTAGTGGCACTGGGGCATCCGCTTCTACCTTTCCCCGTTTCATGGCCAAAGCAGGCACAGCGAGTGGCGCAATGCCAACGAGCCAGACGCCTGGGGTCATTGAGACGAAGGTCGAGCAGCGTCGCAGACACACTCCAGCTCTGCTTGCATCTGTGGACGCGTTACAGCTCCACGACATGCTGGGCGCCGCCATCTAGGTATGTCCAGTCCCCGAGGATCGGGCCACTGAATTTCAGTGGTCGGATTCTTTTAGTGTTTTTGTAGCCTCCAGTCCCCGAGTGCCTAGTCGCTGAATTTCAGCGGGTGGGCACTTAGGATTTTTTACCTCCAGTCCGCGAGTGCCTAGTCGCTGAATTTCAGCGGGTGGGCACTTAGGATTTTATTGTTGTTAGTTTGATTTGTTTGCAGGGCTTGCAGCGTGAATCGGCCGATCGGCTTGCTGCAAAGTGTCGCGTGGAGAAGGAACTTGTTGCCGTCCAAGAAACGAACAAGGGACTCCAAGCAATCGCCGCCAAGGCAGAGGTGGGTGAGCTGACGGCGGCTCAATCTGCTTTGAGTATGGCTGAGAAGCGGATCGCTGACCTGGAGAGCGAGCTAAAGGAAGCGAGGGCGGAGGCGAGCTCAGCGGATGGGCGAGCAAAAGCTGCTGTTATGGTTGCTGCTGAAGAGCGAAAGGTCTCTGACGCCCTCATTGTTGGGCTGCAAAACGACTTCTCCTCGCTTCAAAGCTTCATCACGGGCCTCTGCCGTCCTTTAATTGGTAAACATTCTGCCTCTGCCTGTAGTAGCTGCATTATGAAATCGTTGTTGTACTCACTACTGACCCCTGTCCGCAGGTCGGATTATCGACAGCTCGGAGGAGGCGCAGTCGTACGACGCCCGACAGTGTGTGACCACTCTGGTCGACTTGGCCACGTTGTCCGCGGCTTGCATTCGAGCATATCTTCAGGAGACATCGCCAACGGAAGTGATTCCCAGCGACCTCTTCGAAGTATGGCGGTATCTAGAGAAGGCGCCGTCAGTCGTCGAGTTCATGATGCGGTCGGCGTTCCGGCGCGGGGCGGCGACGGCTCTCAGCCTTGGGCTTGCCCACTTCCCGGAGGACTTCGATCTTGACGACGTGACGAGTGGCTACCCCTCGTCGACGGGCTCGGTGGAGATCGCCGAGGTGCTGAAGCTGACGAAACGGGCCGCGGTGTACTCCAATCGCGTCTGGGCGATGGGAGACCTCCTCCCCTATCAGGAGACGACTGTCGCGCCCAACGATCCTGAGCCGCTGCATCTGGACTTCAAGGTCGAGCAGCCATTCCGTGCGGCGATGGCGGGTGAGTTGACGACGTACCCGTCAAACCCGTATACACCCTTCATTCGCAACCGCAGGGGTGGCGGCGAGTCACCGTCGAAACCTGCGGAGTAGAAACATTGTGCCCTGGGGCGTTAGTAGCAATTGGCCATTGGACTCAACTTGTATTTTGGAACGACTTTGTTCTGCTGTAATGAAACCTTGTGTTATTTTGTGAATTGTTTTGTGATTTTGATTGATGATTGGACGAGTCCCCGAGCGCGTCCGCCCTTTTTATGGGGTTTACCTCGTTTGTTATGTTTTTGTGGTTTGGAATGTTTTGTTAGTTGTTTTGTTATTGAGGTCGACTCGCCCGAGCTCGGAGAGCCAGTCGCAGGGCGACTCCTGTGAGTGCTCTTTACTTGACCGTTTTCCCTTGCGCGAACGAGGTCGGGTGGCCGAGTCCCCGAGCGTGGTACTTGGTGGTTCCAGTCGCAGCTCCAGGGTGGGTGAGGACTGAGCGCGTTAGAGTAAGCGCGTCACTCCTTCCTAACCCGTAGGGTCAGTCGCAAGGCGAGTCCTGGGCACGCTCTCATACTTGCGTTTTTCCCTAGTCACTCGTGCTCGACTGGTCGTCAGTCCCCGAGCGTGGTACTTGGCCGTTCGAGTCGCTTTGCCGAGGATGCGGAGGACCTTGGTCACTGTGAGGAACGAGGGCAGTTGTCTAGGCTCGTTAAGCAGTCGAGCTAGGCGACTCCAATGGTGCTCCGGGTTGGCGTTTTTCATGGACGTTACGAGTCCTGGGGTAACCCAGTGCCCTCAGAACGCACTACTTGGCCGTGCCGGTCGCTGTACCAGAGGTTGACTTCTGCGGTTAGCTTGACGCTGTTATTACGAGTGCGAGTGGCACAAGGCACGGAGAGTAGATGCAATTTGCGGTAACCAATCTATTTTATTTCATAGCAGGTGGAGAGTACATGTATGGGATTCTAGGAGTAGAATTTCCGTAGTAGGTTTACATTCCACGGTCGCTTGACGTCGAGTTTCCCGTCTCCTCGGACATCGATTAGGTAGTAGGCGTCGTTGCCGAGGACTCGACCGATGGCGAATGGTCCCTCGCAAGGGGAGATAGCTTGTGCATGCCCTTCTTGTCCTGGATGAGGCGTAGCACCAGATCGCCTTCCTAGAATGTGCGAGTCCTTACTCGCCGGCTATGGTAGCGGCGGAGCCCTTGTTGGTAGATGGCGGTGAGGGAGCGAGCTAGGTCGCGTGCCTCGTCGTGTTGGTCGACTCCATCCTGGCGTGCGAGTTCGTTTGCGGCCTCCGTGTAGTGGACAACCCTGGGCGAGTCGTGCTCTAGGTCGGTGGGCATGACTTCCTCGACACCATACACCATGAAGAAGGGGGTGAACCCTGTCGACCTGTTGGCGGAGGTGCGGATCCCCCAGATGACGGAGGGTAGCTTCTCGACCCAGCACCCGGCGGTGCGCTCGAAAAGGTACTTGGAGCCGTGGCTTCAGGCAATGGAGGATGCTCTGGTTGGCCCGATCCGCCTGGCCGTTGGACTCCGGGTGAGCGACTCAGGCGAGGTCGAGTCAGATGTGATGTTCTTCGCAGAACTCGGCCATGGCTCCTTTGGCGAAGTTGGTGCGGTTGTCCGTGATGATGCTGTTTGGGAACCCGTAGCGATAGATGAGCTCGCGTAGGAACTTGGTGGCGGTCTTCCCATCGCATTTCCGAACTGGCTTGGCCTCCAACCATTTTGTGAATTTGTCGACTGCGACCAGGAGATGGGTGAAGCCGGAGGGGGCCTTTTTGAAAGGGCCTACCATGTCCATACCCCACACGGCGAACAGCCAGGTGATGGGGATTGTCTTGAGCGCCGAGCTCGGTACGTGGGTCTGCTTGGCGTACTTCTGGCACCCGGCGCACCGCTGGACAATGTCAACAGCGTCTGCGTCTGCGGTAGGCCAGTAGAAACCGTGTCGCATAGCCTTTGCGACCAGAGAGCGGGCGCCGGCATGGTGGCCGCAATCGCCGGAGTGGATGTCGTGGAGGATTTTGCATCCTTCAGCGGGTTGGACGCAGCGTTGGAAAACGCCGGTCACGCTGCGCTTGTGGAGTTCGCCGTCGATGATGACGAAGGATTTGCAGCGGCGTGCTATCATCCGGGCGTCTTTTTCATGTGCTGGCAAGGTGCCTCCCTCCAGGTAGGCGATGTACGGCGTAGTCCAGTCCTCTGGCTCGGCGATGAGTGCGACCAGGGCTGCCTCTGGTTGCAGCGGGACTCCAATGTCGATCTCCCTTGGGGGAGAGACGGAAGTCTTGGTGATGGTTTCGAGGAAGACGCCTGCGGGTGGTGCGAGTCGAGCCGAGCCGATACGAGAGAGTGCGTCGGCCTCCTCGTTCTTCCGCCTGTCGATCCACTCGACGGAATAGCCTGCGAAGTGTCTGCCCAGCTTGTCCACTGCTTGGCGGTATGCCGCCATGGTGGGGGAGACGGCGTCGCAGGTGCCAGCAACTTGCCTAGCGACGAGGTCAGAGTCTCCTTAGCAGCGTAGGCGGTTGACATTCATCTCCTTGGCGGCTCGCATGTCGTGGAGTAGTGCCTCATACTTGGCCATGTTGTTGGTGCAGGGGGTGAAATCGAGGAAGAGGACATAGCGTAGCTTGTCTCCCTTCGGAGAGGTTAGCACGATCCCTGCTCCTACACCGTCCGCATTCTTGGAGCCGTCGAAGTGTAAACTCTAGTAGTGGAGGCATGGCAACTTTTCTGGCTGCTGGGCCTCCTCCCATTCGGCGATGAAGTCCACGAGAGCCTGCGACTTGATCGCTTTGCGCGGCTCGTACTTGATGTTGTGGACGCCGATTTCGACTGCCCACTTGGCAACTCGCTCGGTCGCCTCACGGTTGCGGATGATGTCCTGCAACGGTGCTGAGGAGGCGACCGTTATCGGGTGCTCCTGGAAGTAGTGCGGCAGTCGCCGCTGTGCTCTGAAGACCGTGTATACCAGTTTCTGGTATGGCAGGTATCGCTGGCGCGACTCAGTGAGGACCTCGCTGATATAGTACACTGGTCGCTGTACTGGGCGCTCCTTTCCTTCCTCTGGTCGCTCGACGACCATGACGGCGCTGACGACGCGCTCGGAAGCCGCGACGTAGACCAGCATGGGTTCCTTGTCGACGGGGGCGGCGAGTAGCGGTGCTGCGAGTAGCACCTTCTTGAGGTCGCGGAGCGCATCGTCCGCCTCCTTGTCCCACTGGAAGTTGGGGTTCTTGCGCATCAGGCGGTATAGGGGCATCGCCTTTTCGCCCAATCGGGGGATGAAGCGACTGAGAGCCGGGACTCGCCCGGCCAGCTTCTGGACGTCGCGCAGGCACTCGGGTTTGCCGAGTCGAGCGATCGTGTCGATCTTGGTGGGATTCGCCTCAATCCTGCGCTTGGAGACGACGTATCCCAGTAGCTGCCCTGCTGGTACACCGAAGGTGCATTTGCCTGGCTTGAGCTTTATCTTGTATTTCCGCAGATTGGCAAATGTTTCCGCCAGGTCGGCGAGTAGGTCTCCCTGGCGAGCGGACTTCACTACCACTTCGTTGATGTAGACGAGGATATTGCGGCCAATTTGCCTCGCAAGGCACTCCTGCATACACCGCTGGTAGGTCGCCCCGGCGTTCTTGAGGCCGAAGGTCATGGAAGTGTAGCATAAGGCTCCGAATGGCGTGATGAACTCCGTCTTCTCGTCGTCCTCAACGGCCATTTTGATCTGGTTGTACCCAGAGTAGGCGTCGAGGAAGCATAGCGACTCCGAGCCCGCGGTGGAATCGATTATTTGGTCGATCCGCGGGAGGAAGAATTGTTCCTTCGGGCAGGCGTTGTTTAAGTTTGTGTAATCGATACACATCCTCCAGGTCCCATTTTTCTTCTCGACCAGGACTGGGTTTGCTAGCCACTTGGAGTATTTGATTGGCCGGATGAAGCCTGCAGCGAGTAGACGCTGCACCTCCTCGGCGATTGCTCGGCATCGCTCTTCATTGAAGGGCCGCAGCGACTGCTTGACAGGTCGCACTTTGGGGTCGGCGTTGAGTTTGTGCTCAGCGAGTTCCCTAGAGACACCAGGCATGTCAGAGGGCTTCCATGCGAAGATGTCCCTGTTCTCACGGAGGAACTCGATGAGCGCGCCTTCCTATGCTAGGCCCATGCCCGTCCCGATCGTCACCGTCTGGCTGGAGTCGCCTGGGACCAGCTCGACGGTGCGGGTATTCGTCGTTTCCTCGAAGGCTGAGTTGTTGCCGCCCTCCGAGTTGGTCTTCTTAAGTATAGTGGGGTCGTCGTTGTTGACCCCGCTCGCGTATTTGGCGAGCCCATCGGCGTGGTTGGCCTCTGCCGTGATGACGGTGTCGGCGAGTTCGGCTCCTTTGGCCTCGCACTCGGCGGCCATGTCGGGGTCGCAGTGGATGGTGATGACGCCACGCGGTCTGGGGAGATTCATCGCGTTGTACACGTAGTGGGGCGCCGCCATGAACTTGGCAAACACCTGGCACCCCAGGACGCAGTGGTAGGGGCTGTCAAAGGGCACCAGTTCAAAGAGGATCTGCTCGGTGCGTAAGTTTGCCGGTGTGCCGAAGGTGACTGGCAGCGTGACCTTGCCGATCGGGTACGCCTTCTGACCGGGGACGATGCCGTGGAACCTGGTGTAGGTCGTCTCGACCATCGACTGCGGGAGCCGCAGTCGCCTGAAGGTGTCCGGGTACAGGATGTTGATGGAGCTATCGCCATCCATCAATGTCTTCGGGAGCCAGTAGTCTCCCACCTTGGGCTTGACCACCAGGGCGACTCGGCCTGGGTACTCGATGCGTGGTGAGTGGTCCTGGCGGCTCCAAGTGATTTGTTGCTCCGACCAGTTGAGGAACTTGGGAACGTCCACCTGGGCCACCACGTTGACGGCAACGGCGCGAGCGATGACCTTCTTCTCGTGCTTCGTGTTGAAGCCTGTGAAGGTGTCGAGCGAGCCGGCCACGCTGCCAAATTTTCCGACGTTTGGCGGGTTTTTGTCGGGGTCTTCCCGCGCTCGTCGTGCCTTCTCGGTCTCCTTGAGAGAGTGGCAGTCGGCGGTCATGTGCGTGGCAGGCTTTCCTTCCCTACTGTGAAATACACAAGGTTGGTTAAGGAGGGCCGCGGGGTCGAACCTTGGCTTCGCCTTGTAGTTGCCGCCGTCGCGGCGTTGCCCCCCGTCGCGACGGAAGCTCTTGGGCTCGCGCTGTGCATACCCAGCGTTGGTGACGAAGTCGACTTGCCCGTCACTGCGGCGCTTGCCGTTGAGGCGAGTATTGCTGTTGCGTAGATCGGATCGTCGTCCGTTGTCGTTGCCACTCGTGCGGCGTTGTCCTCCCGACTCGTCGTCGGTTTCTTGATTTGGGTCTTCCTCCGCGTATCTTTTGGCGATCTCTAGGAGATCCGGTATGTTGTCGAGTGTGCGGTATGCTCGTTTGAGCTTGGCGACCAGGGCTCGTAGCGGCACGAGGTCTTGAAGCAGTGGATTGCGGTGTCTGGGTGGATACCGACCGCGTTGTACCATAGTTCTTGCCACCGTTGGACCCAGCTGCGGGTCGACTCGCGCGGTCCCTGGACGCATCGTTCCAGGTCCTCGATGGTGGTGGCGCGGGTGTATGAACCCTCGAAATGCCTAACGAAGGCGTCGCGCATCTCTTCCCAGGAGTCGAGCTATCCGCGGGGAGGGTGTTGATACACTGCCTGCACGCCCTCTTCATCATCAGGGGGAGGTAGCGGGCAGCTAGTAGATCAGTGTGGCCGGCGATCCCCATTGCCATGAGGTACGTATCCAGCCACACAGAGGGATCGTACGAGGGGTCGTACTTCTCTACTTCCTTCGGCGCTTTGAAGTTCGCCGGGTATCTTTCGCCTCGGATCATCGGTCTGAAGCATCGGGGCCCGAGTCGGCTTAGCGACCCCCTTGGCTCGCCGTTGCGGCGGTTGGTTAGGGTATGCCACAGGTCGTCGGGCTAGCGTGCGCGCCAGCTCTGGGTGTTGATGATGTGCGTGCGGGCGTCGACGGGCTGACCGTTGGCAGCGACGAAGCTGGTCGCCGGCCGGGGGTCGTTGGTGGAGAGTGCCGCGTTCGCGGGTCGGTGTTGGAGCTGCAGTGGTTTGGGTGGCGGGAAATTGAGGGTGTTTGCCGCCATGGGGCAGCCGCTTGAGGCCGCTCTGCTGCCAGATGAACGCGAGTACATCCGACCCTGTGAGTCGAATCCTGCGTTTTGTTGCTCGACTGCCTTTGCGATCAAGGCCTTGACGTACTGGATCTATAGGGTGCCGTCACTGGTGGCCGCGATGTTGTCGACTGCTGCTTGTCCCGCGACGAGGTTGTCCATCGGGGTGGATAATAGTGGTAGGCCGTTCGCGTCTCGCTCCCTTGAGGAGACCACGATCCGCGGTTGGTCCCTGGGGGGTGCGCGGTTGGGTTGAGGTGGGGCGCCATTCGCCGTCGACCCTGGTGGGGGCCGGGCGCTTCCTCCTGGTGGCGCATTCTCGCAGATCGCGAGCTCGGCCGCGCGGGCCGGGTCGCTCTCATCGTCGAAGTTCAGGGCGCGCCCCTGGACGGTGGTGTACAGGAGCGACCTGATTCGTTGCTGGTGGTAGCGCGACAGCTCCTGCGCCGTCACCTGCTCGAGGCGAAATTTTTCGCGCTCGGCTTGCTCCTTGCGGACTGCTTCCGCCAGCTTGAGGCGGAGTTCCTCGACCTCCGTTGCCATTGCGTTGGGAGGGATCGGGGTGGAGACTGGATCCTCCGGCGGGTCGGCGCCAGTCGCCATGTAGGTCGTGGCGTGGCGACCGGTCCTGTCGTGGAGATCGGCGGAGTTCTCTGACCCGGAGTCGAAGTCGAAGATCCCAAGGATGGAGGGATCCTCGAAGTCTCCGATGTTGGAGACCTGGGTGATGGAGCCCGTGGGCGACGCGGCGATGATGGATCCGGCGAGTGACGCCGGGGTCGCCGAGTCGGCGTCGTCGTTGAGGGCCGCTTCTTCCACGGCCGCGGTGGTTTCAGCCACGTCGATGTGGGCTGAGTTGTACTCGGAGGCGAGGCGGTGGATCGTGCGGACGTGACTCTCGGAGAGCCGGTCGCATGGCGGCGACTCGCGGATGCAAGCCGAGTCCTCAAAGATGATGACGTCGGTGATGCCGACGAAGAGACTGATCGTGCCGGCCGGCAGGATCATGCTATGCGCGACGGGTCGCACCGCTGGGACATAGCTGCTCGGCAAGATTTGGAGCATCTCGCCGATCGCTATCATGCTGTCGGTGGCGATCGACTCCTTGATGGGAAGATTGGATCTCGCCGCAGAACACCGGCCAGACCGGCCAGGCCCCACGGTGGGCGCCACTGTCGTGGGAATGACCACGGCAGATGCTGCAATCGGCAGCGAGTAGTAGAACATGGGGCAAGGGCGGCCAGCCATCTCGGTGCGAGATGAGTGCGGAGACACAAGGATTTACCCAGGTTCGGCCCCCCGGAGGGTAAAGACCTACTCCTGCTAGATTGCATTATGGTGGAAGTACAATGGGGCGAGCTCGGCGGCTAGGCAGCGAGTCGCTTGGGTGGATGATGGAACGTATCCTCTACACGCCCTCTAGGGAGGTTTATATAGACTCACCCCCCTAGGGTTTACAGATCTCAACCGAATTAGTTAAGGTTTCAGCAATTGTTTAACCTAATCCGACTGGGCATATCTACGCTCCTAGGCCTTCAGCTTCTAGTCGCTTGAGTCCACGCCAGGTCTTGATCCAGTCGCCATTACAGTAGGCCCACTCGCAGGCGCCTGGGCCAGTCAGAAACGTCCTGCTGTGTATACCCCGGTAGGCATATCCCCATCAATATTTTTAATTTTCATCCTCATAATGGAGGAACTATTGCTTATGAATGGAGAAGACTAAAGTCACTAATGCTGAAATGTCCCATTCATGAGCTCCCCAGTAATATTATTATCAATAATTTTATGCAAGGCTTTCAGGACATTACAGGGACTATCTAGATACCTGTTTAGAGGGATCCTTCACAAGTAAGGAGGTCAATGATAAGTGGGATCTTCTTGAAGCAATTCAAAGCAATACAGAAGATTGGGATAACGACAAAGGTAAAGAACCAGGTATAAACTATGAGTATGATTGCATTAAGTCTTTCACTAAAACTACTGATTTTCAAGAGCATAGTGCTAAGTATGGTATTGATGCTCAAATTCTTGCTGATTGTTGTAGACCTTTTTCTTCCCATATTAATTCTCCTAAAGAAAAGTGGGACATGTATCATGAACCTTTTAAAGACACTTACATGAAAAATGAAACTATTATTAATGATTGCAATAAACATGCTCAAACTTCTAAAAAGTACTATTTTTTATAAGCATGTTAATTTTTGTGGAATACATAGACCTTGTGAAAAGAATCAAATTGAAGAAGATTATTATATCACCACTGGAATGAAAAAACTAGAACGTGGTATAAGGCTATAAGTTATCTTGGTAAAAAAGTTTGTGCCCTCTATCCTTTTATTTGTGAACTTTGCTTTGAAATGGGTCATTTCAATTTTCAATGCTCAGGCCATAATAATCCTGCAAGTTTGTATTGTGATAACGTGATCACTAATAATCAACATGATGAACTTACATTATTTTTGGGGTGTGAAGAGTTATAAAGAAAAACTTCTTTGGTAGACATGAGTACTCTTGATATGAATAGCGTCCTACATGGTTGTCATCTTTATTGTGTTGAAAACCGCCATGAAAATACCTACATACAAAATATTATAAAAGATGATATTTTACCAAAATATGACAGGACCGATATGTGTTTTGTTCTTATTAATGAAAAGGAGGAATTCTCCAAAGTTTCTCCTATTGTCTCTATCAATAAACCAGTGTATGTGGAGAATCTTCCGTTGAAGCCTCTCCCTCCTAAAGAGGAGAAGAAGAAGAATAGGAAGAGTAAAAGGAGAGAGGAAACAGTATCTTCCCCTAAGCATGTTGCTCCTATTATAGTTTTTGATGATGAGTCTGAACTAGATGATGTTCCTATGCATGTTACCTATAGTAGTGATCATGATTGGGAAAAGCACACTACTTTTGATATTGAAAATATCTTTGGTACCAATTCTGAAAATGATGATATTAATAATTGTTGTACTATTAGTACTATCCATGTTCCTTCCAATGATGATATATTTACAAGTGAACACACTTTGTAATATAGCTATTCTATTGCTTATGATGATACTATACCTCCAATATATGATGATTACAATGATGAATATGATATTTTGAGTCCACCTACTATTGAGAAGAAAATTAATTATGATTACAATATGCCTCCTTTATTTGATGATTATGGCGATGAGAATGATAATGATAGCTATTTTGTTGAATCTTCTCCCACTACAATTAATAAGAATGACTATGCTTATGTGGAGAGTAATAATTATTCTATGCATGTGGACCATGATGAGAATGTTTTATGTGATAGTTATATTGTTAATTTTATTCCTGTTGCTACTGAAAGTTATTATGAGAGAGGGAAACATGGCCTTATGTATCTCAATAATATTAAGTTTCCCTCTTTATGTTGAAAACTTTTAAGTTGCACTTGTTTTGCTTTCCTATGCTTGTGGCTTTGTGCTTTCCTGACTTGTTTATTTACAAGATTCCTATGCATATGAATTGGGTTAGCTTTAAATGTGTTTTGAATGTGCTTCTTGATGCTCTCTTTTACTTCAATTCATATTTCTTATGTGAGCATCTTCTCAAACTATCAAGCCTAACTTGAAGGCATTAAAGAAAATTACTTCTTGGGAGATAACCCAATAGTTTTATTGAGTCTTGGAAGTTATTACTTCTATAATAACCTGTCCTTATCCTTTTTATTTGATTTTTGTGCCAAGAATAACCTCTAATGAGAGGGAAGTGAGATTTGGGGAAGTGCTGTCCTGAAACAGATTTTTGTGCTTCACTCTAAAAATTCTTTAAAAATCTCTGAAAGTCGGATTGAGCTGTAATTTTCTGAATAAATCCCCCAGCTTATTAGCTAACTTTTGTTAGTTAAGAACTTTTTTATTGGAGCAACAGAAGGTCTTCGAAAAAATCGGATTCTATCTGTTGGTCTGTTTTGACAGATTTCTTCCATTATTTGCATTTGCCTCTTTATCGATTTGTTTTTGAGTTCTCTTTGGAAAATTGAGCTTTTTGAAGGAATTGCTACAGTATCTTGTGTTTTTAATGAAAGTTTTGCTGTTTGGAAAGTAAACCCCAAAGGTTTATTATCTTTTGAATGCACTAATGTTGCTAATGAAGATTGTGTGAAATTTTGTATGAAGGAAAATTTTCAGGTGTAGGAAAAGAATGATGTAATGAGATGAAGAATGGACAGAATCTCAAGCTTGGGGATGCCACCCCGTGTCACCGCAAAAAATATTCAAGAGATACAAGTGTCAAAGCTTGGGGATGCCCAAGGCATCCCCTTGTTCATCAATAAAAATCTCGGGTCTTTCTAGACACTTTGTTTTTATTGTTTCATGCACTGTTGTGTTGTTCTTGGAGCGTCTTTTTTTTTAGTTTTATTTGGCTTACTTTTATGCAATAAGTTCGTCGGATACTAGCACACTTATTTTGGAGAGAGACACACTCTTTTTTCATTGCCTAGAACACTCTAATCTTCATTCTTATTATTCTGTGAGTGTTCACTTTTGCTAACACTGTGTTTAGCTTTAGTTTTCTTGTGCTTTTAGCTTAGAACTTTTTAGTTCTTTATGGATTTCTGAGACATGCTCACTTATCTTTATTGATTATTATCTTTGTGAGTTGTTTCAAATAAGTCGATTGGTGTTGGAAAAGACTAGGAAGCTTCGTGCTTAGGTGGTACAAAAAGGAGCTTGTTTTGACTGTGGCTTAGACTTTATCATGTCATGTTAGATGTTCGTTTGACCTTAATCTAGTGATTATTGCTGTAGCATGACTTGTTCCAAACAATTGAGATTGCTTAATTTTCCTTGATAGAATCATGCGATGTTTTAGCATACAAAAGCATAGTATTGTGGTATTCTCCTTTCATGCTTTGTTTGGGTTAACGTGGCACATGCTTACACCATGTTAAGCCCATGAACCAGTCACCTTAGCTTCTATGATCGTTTATTTTTTGACTTGTGATACCACTTTATGCTTCGATTAGCAATTTTTTTTGATGGCGCATGAAAGGGCTTCGTCGAGAAACCCCAAGAGCAAGGTGTGATGCAGCACAGCAGCAAGTCTTCCCTCAGTAAGAAACCGAAGTTATCGATCCAGTAGGAGGAAGGAAACGTCTCAAAGGTGTTACTAGCAACTTGGAGACCTACATAACACAAACTCAAGACTTTGCCCCAACGAACAGTGAGGTTGTCAATATCACCGGTTGCTGTAACAAAGGATTAACTGTATGGTGTGGAAGGTAATAGTGGTTTGCAGAATGTAAATAGTAATAGTGGATGATGTATCAATGGTAAAGATTGGACCGAGGTCCATAGTTCACTAGGGGTTTTCTCCTTAGATAAACAAACATGACATGGGTAAACAAATTACAGCAGGGCAATTGACTGGACTTAGCAAGGCACAACAATGCAATACTAGACATCATGATCCTATGAGATTCGATTGGGCAATACAATAAGATACATAGACCGACATCCAACTACATCTATGACTAGAAGTCCACCTTTGGGTTATCATCCGAACCCCCTCCAGTATTAAGTTGCAAGCAACAGACAATTGCTTTAAGCAAAGTGTGTAAGCACTAGTGGAAAATGTGCCATCCGTCCCGGTTTGTAAAGGCTTTAGTCCCGGTTTCCTAACCGGGACAAAGAAATTCGGACTAAAGGCCTACCCCTTTAGTCCCACGGGGCCGCGTCGAGTGTGCGGGACCTTTAGTCCCTGTTTGTAATACGAACCGGGACTAAAGGTTTTTTTTATTTTTTTCCAAAAAAAAAATTGATTTTTTTTCTTAAAATTTTCTTAAACCTTTGATTTGTTTGACTCGTTAATCTCCTACATCTCTCATTTTTAACACTAATTATACTTAACCTTAGTTCAAATCATACTTATGATCAAACTTCCCGTCCGGTCACCCATCCTAGCACTACTCCACCCCCAGCACGCTTAACTTCTTCATTCCATCTCTCCCACCTGCGCAAAGGACCATTATATCTTGTTGTCAAGACTAGTATATCAATCTTATTGACTCATATCGATATGTGACATGTTTTTATTTTTTGAAATTAAGAACAAATATTTTTAGTAAACAACAATAAATAATTAATAATAACATTTTATTCTAATGAAAGTAAAAACTAATTAAATTAATATTTTATTCATTTTTGCCATTTATTCATTTAATATGACATAAACAATATCTTCAAATCTGTAAATCGAAATTTAACAAATAATATATCCATTATGATCAGAAAAATGCGAGAAATTCAAATATGACATAAAAATACTAAAATAATTTAATTTCTAAAATAATTTTTTCTTTTCGAATTTTAAGAATCCAAAATGGCCTAAGTATGTTGAAATCAAAGAGCTAATTTTTTCTGCACGTTTTGATAGGTTGTACTTTTTTTACATGGAATACAAAAGTTATGGCCATTTCAATTTTTATAACATTTTTTTGTAAATTATGTCGAAATTTATATTTGTTAATTTTTGTAACAACTAAATCACTTAATATAACTACAGTTCGAAGGATTTATTTTTAGAATTTTTTATAACTTTTTGGCATGATTTTGAATCTAGAAAAGACGATCTCCAGAAGGATTTGTTCCCGTTTTACTGTCACGGCAGAACTTCAGAATTTTTTTTGCCCACTTTCTTTAGTCCGGGTTGGTAATACGAACCGGTCCCGGTTGGTGATACGAACCGGGACTAAAGGTCCCGTTTAACCCGGGACTAAAGATTGTTGAAGTTCTAGCCGTTGGAACCGGGACTAATAATCACATTAGTCCCGGGTCCAACTATAACCGGGAGTAATGCTCCGAAATGGGATGGACGAATGACTCTTTTTCTACTAGTGAAGGTAAACAATCCACTTGTTCCATTAACAAGAGACTATTGTTTTCTCCCTAGTGGCAATAGAACATCTACAACCTTAGAGATTTTTGTCACTTCCCTTAGATTAAATAGAGGCATGAACCCACTATCGAGCATAAATACCCTCTCCTGGAGTCACTAGCAACTACTTAGACAAGATAGCTACTAACAACGGAGAGCATGCAAGATCACAAACAACACAAACATGATAGAATTAATAAGACAAAACCATTAATCAATCTGACATAGTAATCTCAATATCCATCGGATCCCCACAAACACAACATGCATGATTACAAATAGATGATATCTTGATCATGAAGGGAGCTCACAATATCTAGACATGAAAGCACAAAGTAGGAGATACAACCATCTAGCTACTACATGGACCTGTAGTCCAAGGTGGAACAACTCACGCTTCATACTGGAGGCTGGCATGATGAAGAAAAAGGCCTCCGGGATGATCTCCCCTCCGACAGGGTGCCGGGAAGAGCTTCAGACCCCCCCTCCCCGATCTATGGACGATGGTGGCGGCGTCTATAGATTGTTTCATGGAATATTGATCGGGTACTTAGGGTTTAGGCATCGAGGGCTTCTTATAGGAGAAGAGGGAGGGTGAGGGGGTGCCCGAGGCGGTTGCACCCCCCAGGCGCAGGGTGGGCCCACGATAAAATATTGACTTTGGCTTTTGTCTCGTCCAATTCCAAGAATATTGATTTTCTACCTTTCTGGATCCAAAAACAGAAGAAAACGGGCAACTAGCACTGTGGCATATTGTTAATAGGTTAGTACCACAAAATATATAAAACACCTCAAAGTGTAGACAAAGCAAAGCAGATACTAAAAAAGCATGGAATATAAAAAAATATAGATATGTTTCCGACGTATCTATAAATTTAAGTCGGATTGAGCTGAAAATTTACGAATAAATCCCCCAGTATGTTAGATAACTTTCTTTAGTTCAAAACTTTTTGATTTGAGCAAGATAAGGTCTTCGAAAAAATTGGTTTCTACCTGCTGGTCTGTTTTGACAGATTTCTACCATTATTTGCATTTGCTTCTTATTGATTCTTTTTTGGGTTCTTTTTGGGAAATTGAGCTTTTTGAAGGAGTTGCTATAGTAGCTTGTGTTTTTATTCGAAAATTTTGTTGTTCTAAAGCTAAACCCAAAGGTCTATTATCTTTTGAATACTCTAATGTTGCTAATGAAGATTGTGTGAAGTTTTGTATGAAAGAAAATTTCCGGTGTAGAGAGAGAATGATGTAATGAGATGAAGAATGGACAAAATCTCAAGCTTGGGGATACCACCCCTATGTCATCCCAAGAAATATCCAAAAGATACAAGCGTCAAATCTTGGGGATGCCCAAGGCATCCCCTTCTTCATCAATAAAAAGATCAGGTCTTCCTAGACACTTCATTTTTATTGTTTCATGCACTGTTGTGTTGTTCTTAGAGCGTCTTTGTTTTTGTTTAGTTTGCTTGAATAAAGTAGTTTGGACCCCCGTTCTCGCTGTGTTGTTTCAAATAAGTTGATTGGTGTTGGAAAGGAGTAGAAAGTTCTTGCTTGAAAGTGCAAGAGGAGCTTGCATTGACTGTGACTTAGACTTTAGCATGTCATGCTAGGTGTTGTTTTGACCTTATGCTTAGTGATTATTGTTGTAGCATAACTTGTTCCAAACAATTGGGATTGCTTAGTGTGTCTTGAAAGAATTATGTGTTGTTTTAGCATACAAAAGCATAGTATTATGGTATTCTCCTTTGATGCTTTGTTTGGGTTGACTAGGCACATGCTCACACCATGGTATGACTATGAACAAGTCACCATAGCCTCTATGATCATTTGGTCCTTGACTTGTAGTACCACTCTATGCTTTCATTAGTAATTTTTGTTACTCTGCATGATTATGTCCATTATTGCTCTCTTAGTTCGTCGCTCCCAGGCTTTTGCTAGCCTCCACTTGTATGAGTAGGCTCTACTCATGCATCCAACTCCCAAGAAACGAAGTTATTCCAAAGTGTCCACTATAAATTCCTATGCATGGTGTGTTACACCATTCCAAGTATCTTCTTGTTTTCATCTACCTTCCAATTAAAAAGTCTCTTTGTTATGTGAAAACTTAGTGATTAAATCTATCACAAACTTGATGGCACACTTTATTTTTTCTTGCCCCTAATAAACTTGAACCATTGTGTCATCTATGTTGTATATGCTTGCACTTATTCGTTGGAATTAGCAGAACCATGTTTTCATGGGTAACATTTTCAACATTGCACTTGTACTTTGTACATAGTTCATATCATGCTCTTTTTTCCATGGATGTTGCCGGTGTGAAATAAAAAGGGAGATTGTAAGTCCATGGAGTTATGTATATTGTGTTAGAGAAACGCCAGGGCCGCTAGCCTAAGCCATGCCTAATCATGGTGGAAACTTGCAGCATCACCATAATAAGCAATCTGTGAAGCATCCTCAATAAAAACATATGAAAATAGAAAATAAAAATATCACTGAGATGCTCATTGTCTGCTTGCCTTATCATTTTGGTTATGGGAAAGCTCCTGTACCATGTGCAAGGGGTACCCCGTTGGTGGCTCTCTATGATACACATATACTTACTATGACAAGAACTTACAGGTGACCAAAGTTGAGTAGCATGAGGTGCGGCCCTCGTATTCAAGGGACATGAGATTGCCAACTTATACTTTGTCAAGCATATACTCCATAGTTTGTTCACTTTAACCTTAATCACTTCAAGATGCTTAAGATAGGGGCAATGAGGGCTGAAAGTGTAACACCCTCAGAATCGGCCCTATGCAAGTTTTAGCGCTTCCCGCCAAACCCGCATAGAAACGATTCAAAGGTGCCCACCAGGCACTTTCGTGCGGGTGGAAAACGAAGTAATAACATTACACAACAGTCCTCGATGGGACCCACAGAACAGATATATATACAGCAGCGACTCAATGAGTCAAGAATACAGATATAATATACAAAGATCCAAATCACCTTGAAAACGATAGAGCGTCCAGCTACGGACAAGATGCAAATGGGGCTAAGAGCCCTGAAGAATAACCAATGGCGTCCATAATCCTGCCCAGGCCAAGCCGGAAGGGTAACCCTGCTAACGACGTCGATCTCAAAACCTGCTTAAACAAAAGGGGTGCCGACAAAGGGCAAAGGAAAAAGAGGAGCGTCAATACTGAGGCCAGTACACGGCGAGGCTAGAATTCGGCGGTCCTCGCCTACATAGGTATGGTGGACTGAAGCGGCAGCGGCAGCTTGCGCTAAACAACCTATAGAGACTCGATACAACTGGCGGCTATCAGATAGGGGTAAGAAAGACCTATTCGGAACCATCCTGATACTACCATCAAACAAACCCGTCCTGATGTTTCCCACTCGAGACCAAACGAGGAAGTCAACCGAGGAACGCACACAGTTGGCAGTTTTATTTATTCAGTTATCGTTGCAGCAATTACTAGTCAAATATAGATAGTGACCCTGATAAAATAAGCAGTGGGCAATTTTAGTTAACCATTCCGTTATAGTTGCAACAGTTACTAATCAGATACAAATAGCATGAGATAACCCAAAAACCCAGCAGTTGTTGGTACTTTTATTTAGCCATTCCGGATGTGGATAGCGCGAATGTTCAAGGAACAGGTATCAAGTACTCGGGGTCCTACGGGACACAAGTGGACGGTTAACAACCAAATAACATCTATTGCCCACCTGTGCCTCTGCTTACCTACTTCAATTTTAGTTATTAAACAATAATTAAAGTGAACGATAAATTAAGCCATGACCATCTCCAACATTAAACATGCGGCAAAGCTCCAACAACCGTGGTACTTGACGACACGCAACACCACTTGAGCAAGCGACTACGACGCGCAGGTCCAACTATCTACCAAACAACAGGTAATAGGAGGTGTCCAAGGCAATATAAGGCTGCAAGGGATATCACGGGTACGAAAACTAGAGCATCGCAACACAGATAGCAATAGATCAACAGGAGGGAATAAATACTATAAAAGTAAGATAGGTAGAAAGGGGGAGATGCTCGCCTGAAAACATTGCCGAAGGTTCAACCGAAGATCGGGGCGAAGATCACATCAACTCAACGGCCTTATCCGCGAAGAAGCAAAACACTAGAAGAAACACCGGATGCACTATTTAATACGACGGCAGAAGATCGGGCATGATGCATGTATGATATATGACATGGCAAAGGTGCGATGCAATTAGGTCATATTAAGCGGAACCGGGGTCCCGACAATTAAATATATGGTTCTAGTTGTTTAGATACCCGCCATTTTAAATGTTGTTTTAACATGGCAAAAGGTAGCACCGGTTCGCTACACAAATTTAAATGAGGCCAATATAAGGCTAGATTTGCCCGCATATGGGCCCCATATTTAATTAGAGGTGAATCGGCATAAGGCCCCCAAACCACATGACAATATGTATGCAAGCATGGCAATTTAAATATGCAACAATTTATATAGATGGAATTTATAAAAATAGGGCTCGGATCAGGGTCACACATTAGGGTTCGGCATATCTTGGGGTTCCGGGGTTCGGGGTTCGGTCTCAGGGTTCAGGGTTCGATGGGATCGGTCTCGGCGGGATCGTCCTCGGATAACGGAGTAGATCTTGGCGTTTCGGGAAGCAGGACTTGGTTCGGCGTCAAGGCGCATCGGGCTCGCCCTGGTCGGTGTCGATCTTGTCGCATTCGTGGTCTTCGGGTTCGTGTAGACGGTCATGGCGTTCAAGGTGGAGAACTTGGCGTATCCGCGTCGGCGATCTTGGCGTTCTTCAGGTTCGGGTCCTGGCACTTCGGATCGGTCTTCAGGGGTCCGGGAAGGCGACCTTGGCGCTCGGGTTCGGCGGTATCGGTCTTCGGGCTCCGTGAACGGGGCATCGGATCCGCATTATGAAGGAGATCTTGGCGTCTGGGATTCCGACGAGCTTGGCGTCCTTGTCAGAGTTCTCGGGTGACGATATCGGTCTCGGGGTCCGGGGATTCTTCCGGGTCCATGATGGCATCCTCAATGCCCTGTGTCGAAGGCATCGGAGTTCCATGATGGAGATCTTGGAAGTAGGCATCATCGTGTCGAAGGACTCGGGGTTCACCGAGAGGCGCGGGCGAGGTGGACCGAGGCGGTGCGGGCACGGAAGCGGCAACGGCGGTCGTGGCGAGCGGCTCCGGCGGCGCAAGCGCGGCAGCAGAGTCCGCGTCCGCGGGGAGGCCGGCGTCGCTGCAGGTGGGGTCGAGGGCGCCTCTGCCCTGGCTTCGCACGACGACGGCGTCCGAACGAGGAGGATGCCGGCACGGAGGTCGACGAGGAGGGCCTCGCGGGCTCGGGAAGAGGCGGCCTCGAGGTGGTGGAGGCGAGCTCCGGCAGGCGGGGCGTGCGCGGAGGGGCCCGCTGGCGACGGCGGCGGCCCGAGCGGAGGTGGAAGGGCGAGGCGAGCCGGCAGAGGGGGACGCCGAGGCAGGGCGAGGCCGGCGCCGGTGCCGAGGGGGCCGCGGGGCGATGGAGCTCCGAGGAGGAGGGAGTCGCGGCGGCGAGGCTCCGCTCTGGCGGCGCTGGGCCAGGAGGAGGGAGGAGCGGTGGGCCTCGACGCGTGTAGGGACGGCGAGGTCGACGAGGGAACGGCCACGAGCTGGAGACGGAGGCGGCTCAGGCGAGGCAGAGCGGAGGAGGCCGGCGGGAGGGGAGGCGCTCGGGGCGGCGCAGGCGCGGTCGAGGGCGGAGGGGCCGAGGGCGACTCGCCGGCGGGGACGCGGGGGGGGGAGGAGAGGAGTGCGGCGGTCCGGCGAGTTCGAGCGGCGGGGCGGGCAGGCCGAGAGGAAGGGCGACGCGGGTGGTGCTCGGCCGCGGGCTCGAGGAGGCGGGGAGGAACGCGGTGAGGGCGGCGAGCTGGCGGTGGCGTGCGCGGGAGGAGGAGGCGGGGCTGGGGCGAGCGCGGGTCCGGGCGACGGAGGGGAAACGGAGGCGGTCGGCGGCGTTGTAGGAGGCCTGGCGGCGCGGCCGGAGGAGCGCCGGTGCCGAGGAGGAGAATCGGCGGCGGGGCGGAGCTCGGGCCGGGGCGGTTGAGGAAGGAGAGAGGGGTCGGGGGGAGGAGAGACGGGGCCGCGCGTGGGGAGAGAGAGAGAGAGAGAGAGAGAGAGAGAGAGGTGGGAGCGGTGGTGGGGTCCAGGGGGTGGGGCTGACTCGGTGGGGCCCGGTTGCAGAGAGAGGTGAGGGAGTGGGTCGGTTGTGGGGAGGTGGGGCCGCTGGGTGTGTGTGTTGGGGGTGGGGCCAGGGTGTAAGGGAGAGGGGTAGGAGGGCTGTGTGTGGGTGTGGGCAGAGGAGAGAGGGAGGATTGGTGAGGTGGCAAGGTGGGTAGGGATTGGGGGAGATGGTGAGATGGCGAGCTGTGATTGGTGGGTAGATTAGGACTAGGTAGTTTTAGGAATTCGGGTGGGCTGGTTTTATTCTGGGGGTGGCCGACTGGGTCGGATCGGCCCGGTTTGGCTGCCCCCACTAAAATAATTAAATATTTTATTTGTTTAAAACAGGGCTTTTGCAAACCGATAGCAGACAAAACAAAATAATCCGGAGACCCGGGTTTTGCGTTTGGAACATAGACGGGGCGTTTAGAAAACAAGAACAGGTTTTTCCCAAAATAGTTTTATGCAAGCAAATGCAAGATGATGACGATGCTCAAATTCAATGTGGCATGATGACATGAGCATGCGGTCATGATGATGCAATGCACAAAAACAACGCGATTTTCTAGTAGTGGTTTTGCGGGATGCCACAGAAAGCTAACAAGTATCATAATTTTTGGAAGCTCTTTTTGAAACATGAAATCCCTGTTTCCCTTTATGAAGGGCCTTTCTTCCACTATTATATTGAGTCTCCAACTTCTACCTCTAGGAATCAGTTAAGAGAGCATAGTTCCCATTCTTAGTTCTATGTGCAGTGTCCCAAAACTTATTGATTGATGCATATTGCTTGTTCTTGTGCTATTTGTATCTAGTCACTCTTATGAACTTTGAAGGTGTCATATGCATCTATTTGCTACTCCATGAGGGACAAGCTGAATGCCACTATGCCATGTTTTCTGTATGTGAAACAAACAAACGTTTTTCAATGCATGTTATTCATGATCTTTGTTTATAGCCTTTCATGTTGCATGCATGGTTACTTTGTCGTATTGTTAGAACTCCATCTTTCATGCACATGTTTAGAGTTCTTTGATCCTAGCTTTCAATGCTTTCAAATGGTTCGATCTTAGTTTTGATGGTGCATGTGACCTCGAAAAGTATTCTTTTATCACTTACCTACTCGAGGACGAGAAGGAGTTAAGCTTGGGGATGCTTAATACGTCAGAAACGTATCTATAATTTTTGATGTTACATGCTTGTTTAGTATCTACTTTGCTTTTCTTTGTCCACACTTTGAGGTACTTTTAATATGTTTTCTGGTACTAACCTATTAACAAGTTGCCACAGTGCCAGTTGCCTGTTTTCTTCTGTTTTTGGTTCCGGAAAGGCAGAAAATCAATATTCTCGGAATTGGACGGGACAAAAGCCAAAATCAATATTTTGCCGTGGGGAACACGAAGCTAGAGTACGAGACGGAGGAGACCCACCAGGGGGCCACACCCCTTGGCTGCACGGGTGGGCCCACCCCGCACCTGGGGGGTGCAACCGCCCTGCTGGCCCTCCAGCCTCGCCACTTCACCTATAAGAAGCCCCTGATGCCTAAACCCTAAGTACCCGATCAAAATTCCATGAAACCGTCTGTAGCCACTGCCACCATCCTCCCTAGATCGGGTTGATCTGAAGCTCTTCCCGACACCCTGCCAGAGGGGGGATCATCTCGGAGGCCTTCTTTTTCATCATGTCATCCTTCGTTAAGAAGCGTGAGTAGTTCCACCTTGGACTACGACATTTCTTGAACCTATTTTTGTCACTCCTGTATTGATGATTCGGCTCAAGACACTGTCGATGTTGATTAAAGCATGAATACTTGCCTTCCATCGACAGCCAGAAGAAAGTCAGAGCTTGCATGCACACTGGGCAAGGCCACTTCCCATGTGTACACCAGTCGCAGAACAACACACGTGCTGGCAGGTCATGCAGGGAGGTATGGTACCAGACATACATATCGAAGTGCTCGTTGTTTGAAGCATCAAATGTTCGGATCCCCCGACCTTCCCATCCACGAAGCAAGTCATCCACCAGCGGTTCTAGACAGACATTTATGTTCTTACCCGGGTATTTCGTCCTTGGGATTATCATCGATACAAACATGTTCTATGATCTCATGCAGACGCTAGGGGGGGGTTCAGGGGAATAACAAACACTAGCCAGCAACTGTATACTGAAGCCGACATGCCATATGGATTGAACCCATCGGTTGATATGGAAACTGCTATGCTACTCTTGTCACCGGCTTTCTCAGGATATTTCTTGACAAAGTTCTTCCATGCACTACCATCCGACGGATGTATCATATTGTCGAGGTATCTGTTCCCTTCTACTACCCACTGCATGTAACATCCCAGCATTAGAGCTTAGAAATAAGCTGAAGACAGATGTGTGCATTGCATTCATGCATAGGAAATCCGAATAATTTTCGTCCTTTTGAACAAAACTTGTCAAAGTGATTGAAGCTTCTATCAACTTGATGGAATTGGAGTAGATCATCAAGTTGACTGCGATAAGTTTCAATATGACCTTTGCTAAAACCTTATTTTGGGTAAGGGAGATTTGATCTAAGGGTAGATCAAATGTAATAAAAGTTAAACCCTAATACATTACTTAATGATTTATATTTGATCCTTAAGTAATCATATCCTAGTATTCATTACACAACTCATGAATACCAAGTTATAAACATAACTTAAGTAATAGGAATATAACAACTAAATCTTGATATATCTTAATCTCATCTACTTATACCATGAGTATCATGGTAATATCTAACCTTAACTCTTTAGTGGGATTGAGTAGGAAAGAAACCAAGTCAAGATCATTCACTGTATATCTTTCTTTCCATATCAAACCTTATCATCTCTATTGAACCTTGTTCTAATATCTATTGTTCATCAATGTTGAGTAATCAACTATTGATTCACCAATTCCTAACCTATCAATTCTTGATCTATCAACTCTTGTTCTTATCATAGCATTCATTTAAAGTCCTTTAGAGAAAGGAGTAAGAAGAGTTAGATGGTAATGCTAGTTATAGATATCATTTATAGGATGGGAGCGTTGGAAGAGAATAAGATCATTGTGATAATTGATGGAGTTAACTCACTCCTGAAATAATAGAAGAGTTATTTGGAGTATATAATTATATGGTGATAAAGAAGATTACAAGGATGAATCCTGAAGATAGTTATCAGGAGTAATCCTATTGGATCAAGTAGGTATAGTCAATGAATAATATCTCTTAGTCCAATAGAGATAAACAAAAGATAATTATAATACAACTGTAATGTTGTATGGATGAAGGCCTTGATTAGCCAACTGGAAACCTAAACCATAAAGGATCAAAGGATTATAATGATCATGCCTTACTCTCCAAGATTGAATGCTTATATCATATATAAGTGACATTGGTGGATAAAACATGATTGAAACCTAGTATAGATATATTATCCTAGGTTATCCATGACAAGCCATATTAATGTAATGTAAGGTTGGAGTATTAGATACTAGAGAAAAGTAGAGACAAGATAGTATGATTAAAATGATGTTAGAGCAACATTGGATTAAAGAAGTAGTATTTTTCTCTTGGGAAATACTAAACACTTGAGGTGAAGTAGGATTTGATATATATATACCTCTACTTGAGTAATGATGGTGATGGATGATAAGGGAAGAGTATGAGTGGATACAATTGTAACCATCTGTTGGATTGAAGATTATTACTAGTAGAATAGTTTGATAACTAAGCATAGAGATAAGAAAATTATGAAGAGCTTTAGTGTCAAGATCGTTGGATTTATAAATACATTTAGAAGAATAAAAGGTGGTTAAGGATATTTTTGTGAAGTAAAGCTCATCATGTTAGCTCATGATGATGGTTATGAAGGAGTAGTATATCTAGAAAAGGAATTCCTTAGTGAGAAGACGAGAATTATGAATTATGGAAGATAGGAATTCTTGGTAAAACAGTCAACCTTAAATCTGTAATCAAACTCATTATCTATTTTATCTATTGGATCAATCATCTTATTTCCACAATGCTTTATAGGAATACTTTCCTATAGCAAATCCCTTAAGCACATCTTCGTCATTTCCAATTATCATAACCATATGTGCTTAGGAGTTATCTTTATCTATTCTCTCTCATAATTCATCCCAAGAAAATAACTTTCTATTTTAAAGGGTGATATCATTAAAGATCACAAACATAAAGACAATATGTTTAGCCATTAATCTTTATTCACATCAACAAAATAATATAAGTATATTAAGAACCCTAAACCCTAGGGAAAGCAATTGCAATTTAAACCCTAACTTCTATGTTAGTTATAATAAATTTTATACATTGCTATTTCCTAAATTTATGATAATAATATTAACCATATTAATTACTCAAAACTTTATGTATCAAATAATAATGAAGGATCAATATATATATAAAAGTTTCTTTAATATTATAAATCAATAAAAATCAAAACTCATGGATTAATAGTAATGCATTTTTAAATAAGTTTATGGATATTAGATAAATTAAATTTATATCTAAAGCCCTTACGAATACTAAATGGAAAGGTATGTATATAAAGAAACTAAAGAAATAATGACATTAGACAATAAAAATTCACCAAAATAATACTTAGTACATTTAGTATTGCTGCAATTATCTAGCAGATAAAATTCTATAGAAAATTTCAAACAAATAAGTAATATAAAAATCTGAAAGTAAAATACAAAACAGAATATAGAAAAATAAAAGGAACAAGGAAAAAACAAAGGGAATTGTTTCTAGCCCGTGGCCCATCTTCCTCCTTATCCGTCGCCCACAAGAAGCAGCAGTCAGTTTCCTCTTTCCCTTTGCTATGGCCCACCTGGCCCAGTTGCAGCCCATGACCGGCATGTACCCCTTCGTGTGGTCTGTTCGTCGTCTTCCTCGCGTTGACGCCGACCTTCCGATGCTGCAAGCAGCTCGGTGGCCGCACCCTCGTCGCCGGCGAGCGCCAAGATTCGCGCCACCGCTCATGGTCGTCTACAAGTAGCCCTGGACGCTGAGGAGAAACCCTAGCACGTCACTCCACTTCTCTTTCTTCCTCTTTCGCATGAACACCGAACCCTAGCTTGTCGGATTTCACCTTCCCCACCATCTCTGACCACCCCTTGATCCACGGAGGTGACTATCAGATGCGCCGTGATCTTCTCCGTCATTTGCCCCTACTCACGGAAGCCGGGGAGCCCTCTGTCGATCCAATCTACACCTCATCTCCACCGCTAGTCACCGCCATTCATCGTCAATTGCTGCCACCACAGACTTCCTCCGACCTCGCCGTCGCCACCAATCGCACCAGGGTGGGTCCACCGTCATCGTAAGCCATCTTCCTGGCTCTCTCGTGCTCTGGTTGCTTCTCGCCACACTAGCTAGTGACCTAGGTTAGGTCCAGGTTCGGTGTAAAAATTTATTGCTTGTTTAATAAATAGATAAAACATTGTAAGTTCCAATTTTAAGATTTTAGAAATTTAATAAAATGATTAAAACTTGTTAAATCAATAACTTTTGTCTTATAATTCAGAAAAATACGTTTAATATATGCAAATCCTCAGAAAAACAAAATCTATAACATTAAACTATTATCAAATATTATTATGTTAATTATTTAAATAAACATTAATTAATAAAGGTTTTATAAGTAATAACACTTTGATAATTCATAATTAAATAATGGTAAATGATAAAAATATAAATAAAGAACTATAATTTAAAAGTATAATCATGAATTATTATTTCACTTAATTAAATATTTATTATTTGGTAAGTATTTATATAGTAATAAGTCTTATAAAAATCATATCTTATTATTTATAAATCACAAGAAATAAATGTAATGTACCAAAATGATCACAAAACTAATACCTACATGTTAAAAATATAATATTCCACTTTTGTAGTAAATAAAAAAATTAAACACTTTAATAACTTGAATTTAAACCTATTTCCTTAGCTAATAATTCATATAAGGGTAAATAAAAAAATGCTAATATTATAAAATTAACCAATTAAAGTTTAATAAATAGTATTAATCTTAAATATTTATAATAAAAGTCAAATTGCTCCCAACACATTTTAAATACAATTTTATTGAATTATCCTTCAACTATATGTGTAGTTTATTTTCTAAAAAGATCTTGAACAAATATAAAATCTTCAAGAATGATATTTTAACCAAATAAAATCTTTTACCATTGTTTCACTCACAACTTTATAATGGACTAAATCAAGAGATAATTCATAAGTAGTAAATAATATTGTTGACTAATTCACAAGCCATAACCATACCCTTATAATGAGATAAATCCTTCTATACATGTATAAGTTTAGGAAACCACTATTCAAATAGAAGTGTTACCATTCTTAAAGTATCCTTAGAGAAATATTATGAAGTACACAAGGTACAAATAACATAAGCAATATACCTTCAGTCCGTCTATGTCTTTAAAGTTAACTTTAGTCTACAAGACTTTAAATATAATACTAAAACCTTGTTATATGTTTTATATTTAACTTTGGTCTGTTAGAACTAAGTCGTAAAGCATCTCAAGTCCAAACTATTCAAGCAAGCACAAACAACATCGACCACATTTGATTAACCACAGAGATTGGTTAGACCTTATAAAAGAAATCTTTTCTTCAAATGTTATTCTTTTTTCCACTTCAGTCAATAGATGACAATTAATCATAATCACATTACTTTATACTTTACTTGTATACTTAGGATTGATGACACTTAAGTTCTTTATAATGACATTACTTGTAAAGTAAAAAATTTGAAGATAAAAAATTATAGCATAAGCAATCTTGAGTAGCATTTCACATTTATGTGTATCTCATTGTTTTATGATATTATAATTACATGTTGTTTCACACACAATCACAAGCCTTAATAAGAAGCACAAATATGAAACTTATCTAAAAGGACAACATATTCTAATAGGAACCATTTCTAGTATTCAAACCCTAGATCAACGTGATCCCCGGGATTCGCATTTATCAAGTGCATTACATTACTTATGCATAATAGCATCTTGCTTCTTTAAACATTAGTCCTTACCGGACCAATGATGCTGATTTCAGATATTGGATCTTATATTATCTTGAAGACCGTGAGTGCATAATCTTGCAATCACAAATGGCAAGTTCACACTTTCTCATGTCCTTTGATTATTTTCTGTAAAGTATTTTGTAAATCCAGTGTTGCCATCGCCTGCATTTTAAAAAGGTCAGAAAACACTATTTTTTATAATAATGTGAACTATTGGTTACTGATCCAGGGTGATCAGCTAATCTATTAAATCTGACAGTTGGAATACCACTGTTTAGGACTATATCACCTAGGATTTAACAACCAATGTCGCCAATGATTCTTGCATCGTATAGTACGTGTTGACCATGATATTTGGAATGGGACAGAGAAGTCATCTGTATCTTCTTCCTCTCTCATGTAGACAGATGTGCAGGTCGTGGCTGTTATCACTCGTAGCGTGCATATTGATTGGTAATTCGTAGAGGATATGCAGCATATGGGTGGGAACCCTCATCGTCCCATGATAGTTCTAGCATCTAATGGTCTGTACAAACCATTGTCGTAATTCAATATGTGGGCATGGTGTACACCAAGGAGGCATGCGAGGTCGCGAAGGGGGCAATGATTGGCTTGGATCTTAGGTTGGGCCTCAAACCAAGGAAGTTTGAACGGGAACATACTCCCAGCCATGCAACAAAGCCTAAGGTCTCTCATGGGTAAAGTGACGCACCTCTGTAGAGTATAAGAACTATAACTTGTTACTCCCTGTTCCGGGAAGGAGCTACGAACGCGGCGGGAAAGGAACTCCATGAAAGTTCTGGTAAACCCGTGAAGGATGACGGTAATAGCTTTTCAGAATAAAAGTAATATTTGAAGAAATGTTTACGAAAACTTGCATTGCCTATGACCTATGGTCTGTGGCTGTAGATATAGTGCATCAAACACTCCTTTCTAGTGAACTTGCTAAGTACTCTCGTACTCAACGTATCTTATTAACCCTTGCTAGATCCTGAAGCCATTAAGACGACATCTATATGAAGATATGCTCCAGGAATCATCATCAAAAGCTAAAGCTCTTCAATGAAGTCAAGGAAGTCAACATATACACCAACTCAAGTGAAGACGAAGTTACTTATTAAATAGGAATATAATCTCTAGCCATAGAACCCATTTCTGTAGCATATTGCAATAGCAGCAATGCTAGACCATTAGTTATAATACTAGTCTTAATAGTATTATAGTTTTTGAGTTGTTTATTTCTGATTATTCTTTGTAAGAAGTTTCTTTCTCTCTCTTTAACCTAGAGTGTTCTCTGGATCTTGTGTAAAGAGTTGAGTTGTAACCTATAGTCATGTCTTGGACCTGCTGTGTTTCTGTTGTACCACTCTGAGGGATGTAATACTAGTGAATGGTGTTTCATTGGTGTAATGTCAACGACTATAGTGTACTACATCATGCAGTGGTATGCTGGTCACCGCACTGCATCTGCTAGGCAGTATCCTCGGTCATGAAGAGTCGCTGGAGCCTCGGTATGATTGGAAGATACCGGAGGATGTTTTGGGCAACCCCGGTCTGCATCTTCTGACCATCACCATTGGGATCGACCTCAAAGTACCTAGAGGATTTGTAGTGGAAACAATAATTCTTATCATGCTCCTTTGTGAATAGCATGCATCCCTTCGGACAAGTGTGTATCGGCTCATATGAGATCCTAAGGTCACGGAGGAGTTTGGTCGAATAGTAGAAGTTCTCCGGCAAGAGGTGCCCTTTCGGCAGAATGCTGCCAACAAGGGCAAGCATATCATCAAAGTCCTCTCTGGTCAAGTTCATGTGGCTCTTGAAGGCCAAAAGGCGAGCTATGGCATCCAGTTGGGTAACATCTGTATGTGCATGCAGGGGTCTCTGCAAGACAAACAAAGTCTCTTAGTACTTTGTCGTGTTTTCCTTCGGCTCCTCACCTGTCTCTGCCTCCTGAGGTGTCTCCGCCTCTACATTAGGGCTTTCAGGCGCATTAGCATTCACAAAGTTGTCTATGCACCTATCAAATCCAGCATCAAGTTCTCCCCTTGGCTGACTCTGCTGCTGACTCTGTCGTGACTCCCTCCTAGCATGTTTCGCTAACTTTTCACCATGGAATGTACAAGTCTTGTAGGTTGGTGTGAACCCGCAATTGACCAGTTGAGTACTCACTTCATCCTTCGAATGTGTGTTCAGGTTCTTGCATCTTGCACACGGGCAGAAAATTCTTCTTGGTCTGCTAAGGACGGCAAATGCCCGGTTCACGAAGTCATCGGCCTTTTCTTGCCATTCTGAGGTAAAGTCCCACTTACTGACATAGCCATCATACATCCAGTCACGATTTCCATCCTCTAATCAGTACCAAAAACGACATATATAATGCTTTCAATTAATCATGCCATATAAATAAATCCGATATTAGTTTGGTTAAGTTTAGCAAACATATATTTTACGCCATACATATATCCACCTATCTCTCTAATAGGTAAAGAGGGTCCTATCAACCGCCGGATCCGTAGATTGAGTATGTTTTCCCTCCTCTACCCCGACCCGAGAGAGAATTTCGGCAACACCTCCCCGCTGCTCTCCTGATACACGTCAAGGCAAAAAGCCAAGAGGGATGTGCATGTGGAGAAAAACGGGGAGACGCTTCCGAAATCCTATCTCGCACCGGAGTAGAACAAGGAAAACATACCCAACTACGCATCCGTCGGCTGTCCCGATAAATGCCGTAAGAGTTACGGTTCTAATATGCGAGACCACTAATGCATATTTATCTGCGTAACCCTTACGGACGGGAAGACACGCCTAGGTAACGCGACAGACTTGGTGATCTACACACGAAAATAACCCTAGGTATAAGATAGGAGAACAGATTTTTACCCTCAAAGCGTGATCGAGCGGTGAAGAAGATCAGCTACCCTCTCGCAAAATAACCTACACCGTCGACAGCCCCACCCTCAGACTCGACACATATCCTGCACGAAGAAAATTTACTAAATTACTAAAATACTACTATACACATGCCAAAAATTTACACATATAATTCCTAAATTACTACTATACACATGCATATATGAAACAACATATATAATACTATACATATATGTAACAAATACATGAGACAAATACATGCTAAATTACTAATATACACATTTATTTCCAAAATACTACTATATTACACATCCTAGATTTCTAGTATATAACTAGATTACTACTATACTACACTACACATACATATATCTAACAATATACTACAAAAAATACATGAAGCTATTCACATACCGATGGTGGATGAGGTTGTCGGTGGGGGAGGGGGCATGAGGGTCGGGGCATGCGGCAGAGGCGGGCGGCGGCCCAGCTCCTACCGGTGGAGCCGCGGGCTAGCTCCCATGGTCGGGGGCCGGGGCTAGGCGGAGGCGGATTGGGCGTGGGCGGATGGGGCCGGGCTGGGTGGAGGCGGGGGCTGGGCCGGTGCAGGCAGGAGGTGCCGGCGGCGACAGCCAAAGAAGGAGGCGGGGGCAGGTGGACGGTGGCGACGGCGCCGGATCATGGCGGCGGCGCAGCGCAGGAGCTTTCTCAGGCTGGGAGGCGAGCTTGTTTCGGGCTGGGGAGAGGATAAGGCAGGCACACACGGGCCCGCGCGGTCCGATTATTGGCAGCTCTTTGCCGTGTTCCAAACTGGACGGAACACGGCAAAGATCTTTTCCATGTACCTAGTGGAAAAAACACATGGCAAAGAACCTTTGCCGTGTACCCTACACAGACACACGGTAAAGGACCTCTTTGCCGTGTGTTTTTTCCTTTGCCGTGTGCCATTTGGTATTTTCTAATTTTATTTTTATTTTTCCTTTCAATTGTATTTATTTTAAGTTTATAGTGAACTTTTTGTTGGCTATTTGTTAGTATTGAGACCATAGAAATACGAACTTTGCACTAGACCATAAGCTTGCATGCATGCGCTCTAACCTAGAAGCGAAGCTTCTGGACTTGTATAAGGGGGAATCTCCCCGTTCCTATGACCTAAACAAACACAAAACAAGAGAGAGCTACGCCGGGCTACCCCCATCAGAAGAATTTCTAGGGGGCTAGACGATCCGAGGACCGCATATTAGGGTTTCACCGGAGAAAGACCACGAGAACGTCGGAATCAGATGAAAACTTGCATGTGTCCCTAGCATATGTGTGTGAGTGTGGTGCAAGGTTGGTAGGTGCTTGCATGTGTCTCCCGTCGCATGCATGCGCTCTAACCTAGAAGCGAAGGTTCTGGACTTGTATAAGGGGGAATCTCCCTGTTCCGGTGAAACCGGGTAGGATAGTGCCCCAACTTGTGAACGAACATAGTTTTACATCATCCTATGACCTAATCAACACAACAAAAGAGAGAGCTACGCCGGGATACCCCATCAAAAGAATGTCCAGGGGGTAGACGATTCGAGGCCCGTAGATCAGGGTTTCGCCGGAGGAAGACCACGAGAACGTAGGAATCAGATGAAAACATGCATGTGTCCCTAGCATATGTGTGTGAGTGTGGTGCAAGGTTGGTATAGGTGCTTGCATGTGTCCCCCCACGCATGCATGCGCTCTAACCTAGAAGCGAAGGTTCTAGACTTGTATAAGGGGGAATCTCCCCGTTCTAGTGAAACCGGGTAGGATAGTGCCCAAACTTGTGAACCAACATTGTTTTACATCATCCTATGACCTAATCAAACACAAAACATGAGAGATCTACGCCGGCATACCCCCATCAGGAGAATGTCTAGGGGGGTAGACGATTCGAGGCCTACAGATCATGGTTTCGGTGAAGGAAGACTACGAGAACGTCGGAATTAGAAGAAAACTTGCATGCGTCCCTAGCATATGTGTGTGAGTGTGGTGAAAGGTTGGTATATGTGCATGCATGTGTCCCCCCTCGCATGCATGCGCTCTAACCTAGAAGCAAAGGTTCTGGACTTGTATAAGGGGGAATTCCCTATTCCGGTGAAACCGGGTAGGATAGTGACCCAACTTGTTAACCAACATGGTTTTACATCATCCTATGACCTAATCAAACACAAAAGAAGAGAGAGCTATGCCGGGGTACCCCCATCCGAAGAATTTCTAGGGGGGTAGACGATTCGCGACCCACAGATCAGGGTTTCGCTGGAGGAAGACCACGAGAACGTCGGAATGAGATGATAACTTGCATGTGTCCCTAGCATATGTGTGTGGTGCAAGGTTGGTATAGATGCTTTCATGTGTACCCCCTCGCATGCATGCACTCTAACCTAGAAACGAAAGTTCTGGACTTATATAAGGGGGAATCTCCCTGTTCCGGTGAAACCGGGTAGGATAGTGCCCCAACTTGTGAACCAACATGGTTTTACATCATCCTATGACCTAATCAAACACAAAACAAGAGAGAGCTACGCCGGGCTACCGCCATCAGAAGAATGTCTAGGGGGGTATACGATCCGACGCCCGTAGAACAAGGTTTCGCCAGAGGAAGACCACGAGAGCATCGGAATCAAATGAAAAATTGCATGTGTCCCAAGCATATGTGTGTGAGTGTGGTGCACAGTTGGTAGGTCCCATGTGTAAGTCCCAAGTGTGACCCCCTTTGTAGACATGCGTTAACACTTAGTAAAATCATGTATATATACATGGAAACTCCCGCCACGGGGCAACCAGAGCCTATTTTATGGCAAAGTTGACCCAACCTTTGCTTTCCTTGTACATATGTCCTAAAAAACCAAAATAAAAAGAAAAGTCCTCTGGGCTACCCTCGTACGGAGAAAGCTATAGGGGTATACCACCAGTTCTCCAGGAGTTATAGCACTTGGAAAATCTGTGAGATCATTTTATCTATACTTAAGTTGCAAAGATTTAATTATACAACTCCATCATAGCATATAACTACATCTTGAACAGAGTTCCTGGTTCTATCAACCCTCCTGAGGAGCGGACGATAGTTTCTCTTGTAGATATAGCATGTACCAGCTCTTCATAAGGATTGAGACCATGGAAATATGAACTTTTCACTAGACCATAAGGTTTTGGAGGATGCTGAACTTCATTTCCATTAGCTGGGTGCCTAGTCACAAACTTTGAGAAACAATCCTCAACCAATCGGCAAGAGTAGAATTTCCCCTCACGGTAGAGGTGCTGACCAACAATACCAAGAAAACTATTGGACTACTTTTGAAACAGAAAGGTCACTCTTTGGGTCAATCAAAAGACCAAGATGAGAGGATTTCACGACAAAGACTGAAATTTGTTGTTTGACATCCTTTAGATTGTTCTCAATATTGACTACCTCAAGGACCTGCATGCATGTGGCCCTAGCACATGCATGAAAGTGTGGTGCTATGCTGGAACATTCAAAAACTACTAGTCTCCGGGTGCTTGCATCTGTCCCCCCTCGCATGCATGCGCTCTAACCTAGAAGCGAAGGTTCTGTACTTGTATAAGAGGGAATCTCCCCGTTCCGGTGAAACCTGGTGTAACACCCTCGGATCGGTCCTATGCAAGTTTTAGCAATTCCCGCCAACCCCGCATAGAAATGATTCAAAGGTTCCCACCAGGCACTTGCGTGCGGGTGGAAAACGAATTAATATCATTACACAATAGTCCACGATGGAACCCACAAAACATATATATACAATAGCGACTCAAAGATTCAAGAATGCAAATATACAATACAAAGATCCAAATCACCTTGAAAATGATACAACCCTCCGAGTATGGACAAGATGCAAATGGGGCTAAGAGCCCTGAAGAATAACCAATGGCGTCCATAACCCTGCCCAGGCCAAGCCGGAAGGGTAACCCTGCTAACCACGTCGATCTCAAAAACCTGCTACAACAAAAGGGGTCCCGGCAAAGGGCAAAGGAAAAAGAGAGCGGTCAGTACTGAGGCCATTACACAGCGAGTCTTAGAATTCAGAGGTCCTCGCCTACATAGGTATGGTGGACTAAAGCGGCAGCGCAGCATGCACTAAACAACCTATAGAGACCCAAAACAACCGTCGGCTATCAGCGAAACATTAGAAAGACCTATTCGGATCCAACCTGATACTACCACCAAATATACCCATACTGGTATTTCCCCCTCGAGACCAAACGAGGAAGTCAAGCCGAGGAAACCCACACGGTTGGCAGTTTTATTCATTTATTCCATGGTGATTATCCAACTTACTAGTCATATCGGATACAAGTCATATTATAATAGTAAACTTTAGTTATAGTTGTCTATGATCGAGAACTATGCTCCAAGTCGTCCATAACCGCGGACACGGCTTCTCGAAAACATTAAACCCTGCAGGGGTGCACCAAAGTTTCCACACACACCTACACCCTTGTTGTCAGATCAGGTAGGTACAAGATCACAAAACATACACCCAACGGTATGTCGACAGGGTTTCAGACACGACGTTTCCCAGACCTAAAGAATGCACATGGGGGCCACCTCACTAAGCTACCCGCAACGAAGTCGTCCATCTCCGATACGGACCTAGGGTGTGTGGCGACGGCTGTAAACGAGTGGGAACCCGAAAGTGTGACTGGGCTTGTCGATACAGCGAAAACGTGGCACGGGGTTCCTAAACAGTACAGGCGCTCCATGCGCAATCGTAAATAAAGCAGTAAAACATGTTATAAGTACATGATAGTAATAAATCCCCAAATTAGGTTGTGGCCCCTAGTACAGTACTTTCAAATCAGGTACTAAATTGATGAGGGTGCCCGCACACCCCACCTATGGTTAGCGCGCTCGATCTCGGAACATGTGTCAAGAACTCAGGGTCCTACAGGACGCTAGTGAGCGGTTAAAAACCAAAACTGTCTATTACCCATCGGTGCCTCTGCATTATTTACCTACTTTCAATTTTATTTATTAAACGGTAATTAAATCCATGATCATCTCCACCACTAAGCATGTGCGAACCACCCCACAACGGTGGAACATTGACGACGCGATCAGCACCTGAGCAAGCGACTACGACTCGCAAGGATGACTACCTACCAAACAACAGGTAATAGGAGGTGTCCATGGCAATATAGAGGCTGTAGGGAAGTATAAAGGGGTACATAATCTATAGCATCGCAACACAGATAGCAATAGATCAACAGGAGGAAATAAAGACTACAAAGTAAGTGTTATCGCCATATTTTGGCCAAAGGAGGAGTTGGGCCGTGATCAATTGGATCGGCCTAGTACGTGGATTTGGGCTAAATTGCCCGTGTATCTTGTATCATAGTAGGTTTCGTTTCAGTTTAGGTAAAGATAGAATTGTAGAGTTATTCCAAAAGTAGAGAGTCTCCGGACTATAAATATGTACCTAAGGTTATCGAGAAAAGGAGGACAATCACGTTCACAACAAACACAATCTCGGCGCATCGCCACCCCTTGTTTCTAGGGTTTTTCTCGGGTAAGTGCCATGCTGCCTAGATCGCATCTCGCGATCTAGGCAGTATCTGCTTATGCGATTATCTGGTGTTACTCGTACTGAAGCCTTGTTGATGGCGAGTAACACTATTATCATAGATTTGTTTGGGTTAGCATCAGTACTTTTTGCTATGATTGTTTAGTTATGCTACCTCTAGCTATCTCGCCGCCGTTGCACCTTTTCCTGGGTGTAAGGGTGGCATCTTGCTTGATCTTTATTTAAGTCGACTTGATCTGTCATAGTTGTGCCTTGTTCTCCAAGGTTTAGTTTGATATCTACATGATCAGGCCTTGCAAACGGGTTGAACGATCCAGTAGTACGTAAGATATGGTTTATCAATCCAGGAGGGGGTGTTCCGGGAATTGACGATTACGTTGGTTTTTTGGCCTTCTCTAGGGTTAGTTTTCCATTATCTTTTGTATCTACCAGGCTCAATTACGTGTAGGATGTTCCAGTCATGTAGTGAAAACGTTAAACTATCGTAGATCGATTTAACTTGTATTGATGAAGCAAAACCCCATGTTATAATAGATCTAATGCAGAACCATGGGTTAATCGGCTCTAGGAGCCGATTCACAGGGAAACCTGGGAGCCGGCTGCGGCTCGAATTTTACATATGTTTGTTTGCCATGCAGGAAACCAATCGAAGCAATCTTTCACCTTCCTGATCAGGTATAGGTCAGGTGGCACGCCCTCGAACCAAGCCAGGGCACGTGCCGGAGCTTTGCGGGCCGTTGTCCGAGGGACCAGGGCCCACCAGCAGTTCTGGGAGCCTCCCGGCTCTTCTGTGTTGCCCGTCGCTGCTCGCCGGTGGGTTTTGGTAGGCAACACATTCTGGCACGCCCGGTGGGACGATCAACATCCGACGCTGCGATGGAGAACAGACCGGTCACGTACGACGATCTGCCGGAGGAGCACAAGGCAAAGTATGATGATATCAAAGCTCTCTTCGAAGCCGACCTCATCGGCTCTTTTGAGAGGACCCGTAAACATGGCATCAGATGGAAAGGGTTCTCACCTGAAGGTGCTCTTGACGAGGTGGATCTCTCTGTTCCTTCAGAAGAGCGCACCAGAGCTCTGCGACAGGAATTCAACTACATGGTCGCTCATTCTCTTCACCGCCATTCGGAGAGCTTGGTAAACGCTTTCGAGCGGATCGCAGTTCGCGTAGTTCAGGAGATCATGAAACATCAGTATTCTCCGACGGGGCCCACTCTGGGGACTCACCAGGGAGAAAGACCGCTCCAGACCAGGCCACAGCTGCCATTCACACTGGCAGCCCCAGAACCGCCAGGAGCAGCGGTTTATGTCGTCTACAAGGCAGGAGGCGACCCAGGCGATTGCCAATTCCTGTCTGAGCCACCTAAGGAAATCCCACACGGATATATATGCACCTACGTACCAGACTCCAACAGCTTGACGCGCACAAACCAAATTGCAACAGCAGGGATTGCTGGGGTAGGGGCTTCAGGAGCAAGTGTTCCCGGAGCAGGAACCTCTGGGATGGACGCCGATAAACAGGCGTGGCTAGCCAAGTATTCCACTGGAACAAGTCATGAGAATCTAGCCCCTGCAGCTCAAACAGTGGAGCAAATCGGTACCATCCTGAGGGACCAGTTCGGCTTCGTGCCGAAGAGAAGGACAATCGGCTATTCAAAGCCGTACCCCAACGAGTTTGATCTGATTCCGCTGCCACCCAAGTATCGGCTCCCTGAGTTCTCAAGGTTCAGCGGATCAGAAGGGTCAAGCTCGATCGAGCACGTAAGCCGATACCTGGCACAGCTAGGCATGATTTCGGCATCGGATCAGATGCGCGTAAGATTTTTTGCGCAATCTCTGACAGGACCAGCCTTTGGGTGGTACACCTCGTTGCCACCCGATTCAATTCATACCTGGAAGCAACTGGAAGAGCAGTTCCACATCCAGTACCATTCAGAAGCTACCGAGGCTGGCATTGCAGACCTGGCACAGGTGCGGCAAAAGCGAGGAGAAACTGTAGCCGAATACATCCAGCGCTTCAGGACCGTCAAGAACCGATGTTACTCAGCTCGTTTAACTGAGAAGGAAGCAGTCGAGCTGGCAGTGTTGGGTCTCTTAGCACCCATCAAGGATCTGGCTTTCCAAGTGGAGTACAACTCATTGGCGCACATGGCCCAGAAACTAACGATGTATGAGCAGCGCCACCCTGAGTTGTACCAAGACAAATTCAAACGTCCAATCGGCCTGGTCGACGCGGAAGAAGATGATCATACACAAGACCAGGAAGTGGCCGTGGCTGAATGGGCTCGGGGGGCAGATCCCGTATCCTGCAAATGGGTGAAACAGCAAGGGCCTGCAAAAGGGTTCGACTTTGATGTGAGCAGGGCTGAGCAAATATTCGATCTACTGCTGAAAGAAAAGCAGCTGAAGTTACCCGAAGGCCACAAAATCCCTACGGTGCAGGAAATGAACGGAAGGCCATACTGCAAGTGGCATCACTCGTTCACCCACACCACCAATGACTGCAAAGAGCTACGCCGCCAGATCCAAGTGGCGATAGAGCAGGGCCGTCTCATCCTGGGGCAGTTCGCCATGAAAGTAGACACCAACCCATTCCCCGGCGTCAACATGGTAGAACATAGCCACTCCACGAGGCGCCAGTTGGATTTCTCGTTCGATGTCAACATGGCAGGACCAGGGTACCACCATGGCACGTACAGGGAGGAAGGCGGTCGCTCTCACGTCAGAGTAAGAGAGGAGGCTGGTCCACGCGACCGGCCCAGCTACGACAACAGGCGGTACTTAATTGAGGAACAAGTGAAAAGTGTGCGATATCAGAAGCCACACTCCACGCATCTCCTTAACAAGTATGAGCATCAGTATGACCAACGCCGCAGACGCGACAGAAACGACGGAGGATATGAGCACCTCGTTAGGGGACCGTCAAAAGAGAAGGAAGGCGCAGACAAGCATTGGGATTGTCCGTTCTTCAAGTATTGCTGGGACGCGGGAATGAGCCGATTGCCTACGATCGATAACTGCCCGGAATGCGGACAACAGAAGGAGGACACGGAGCCGGTGTCAGTGTTTAAGCGCCTAGGGCCTCTCCCACCTCAGAACCGGCGCAGGGAGTCGCCTCGACCACAAGGTCTCAAGGAGCCAATGGATGGCAAAGAGAACGACAGGTATCACCGTCCAAGGTGGTGTCCCGACGGACTCAGACACACCCAAAAGCGTAGAGTGCAGCGGCTGCGTAACTTGGAGGAAGCCGAAGCGCAGTATCTCCACGCTCTAAAGAAAGCACGGCCAGATCTGGCCGTTAAGATTAGGCAGACCTTGGAAACAGAAGATCACCCGAAAAGGAAAGAGTGGCGCCCCAAACCGGTAAAAGCCGATGCAAAGACATCGGCTGGCACAAACATGGTATTCATACTTCCGTCAGAGTTCTGCGCGCCAAGAACGAACGAGCTACCAGTGGCACAGATCGACTGCGGCCCACGGCCAGTTATCTTTGAGAAGCCACGGGAAAAGGGTTACAAACATCTGAAAGCACTGTACCTACAAGGTTACATCAATGGGCAACCTGTCAGCAAGATGTTAGTGGACACCGGAGCGGCATTCAACATAATGCCATACTCCGTGCTACGGCGGTTGGGACGCTCCACTGCGGATCTGATCAAAACCAACGTCACCTTAAGCGACTTCAACGGCCAGACTTCAGAAACGCAAGGCGTACTGAACGTGGACCTGACCGTGGGCAGAAAAACCATCCCTACGTCATTCTTCATCGTGGACAGCAAAAGCACCTACGCTGTCTTGCTAGGGAGAGATTGGATCCATGCCAACTGCTGCATTCCATCCACAATGCACCAGTGCCTAATACAATGGGATGGAGATGAGGTGGAGGTCATTCATGCAGACGATTCTGTCGAGGTCTCCATTGCTGGCATGAACGTCTGGGAAGCAGAAGACCAAGAGCCGATCTCTGGAATCAATCTAGACGGCTGTGAACGCATTGAGGCTACAAAAAACGGGGTGAGGCTGGTCTTATCCACCGGCCTGACAGAGTAGCAAAGTCCACAACGGTACGTGGTACGGCCGATCCCTGCGATCGGCCACAAAAAACAAAAAGCAGCAATCTTACGACGAGCAGATCATGCAGTCGAAGCAGGGAGATTCCCAGCCATTGTAAAACTATAAGGTGTAAACCGTCCTTGACTAGTACAATCGAAAAGGGGGCCGATTCAGGCAATCGGCCCAAGTTATTTTTGTTAACCTCACCTACTTTTTGCCCCGTGCTTAGCATCGATTTGACAGGTGACGGGAAGCTAGGGTATGGATTTACATCTGCTGATGAACTAGAAGAGATTGACATCGGTCCTGGGGATAAGCCAAGACCAACATTTATCAGCAAGAAGTTGGATCCGAATCTGCGGGGTCCGATGATAGCTTTGTTGAAAGAATATCCAGATTGCTTTGCCTGGGATTATACAGAAATGCCCGGGCTAGACAGGAGCCTCATCGAGCATCGACTCCCACTTAAAAAGGGTTTTCGGCCGTTCCAGCAGCGAGCACGACAGATGAGGGCCGAAATTTTGAAAGAAGTCAAGAAGGAGATCGAGAAAATGTTGGCAGCCGATTTAATCAGGCCGTGCAGGTATGCTGAGTGGATTTCTAGCATCGTACCTGTAGAGAAAAAGGACGGCCGCTGGCGTGTTGCCATAGATTTTCGGGATCTCAACAGAGCCACTCCGAAGGATGAATATCCGATGCCAGTAGCAGAGACGTTAATCAACGCAGCTGCTGGTCATAAAATTTTGAGCTTCATGGATGGCAATGCCGGTTACAACCAAATTTTTATGGCTCCGGAAGATATACACAAGACTGCATTCAGAGTCCCAGGTTCGGTGGGATTGTTTGAATATGTAGTCATGACGTTTGGACTAAAGAATGCCGGCGCCACATACCAACGAGCAATGAATTACATCTTCCATGATCTGATCGGCAAGCTGGTGGAAATCTATATCGACGACGTGGTGGTCAAGTCAACTTCAGTACAAGGACACTTGGGTGACCTGCGACACGTCCTGGACCGAACAAGGAAATTCGGGCTACGGATGAATCCAAAGAAGTGTGCCTTCGGTGTGACGGCCGGTCAGTTCTTGGGCTTCTTGGTCCATGAACGAGGAATCGAGATCGGCCTGAAAAGTCAGGAGGCAGTACGAACGATGAAGCCACCTACCACGAAGAAAGAACTGCAGTCCCTCATCGGCAAGATTAACTTCGTCAGAAGATTCATCTCCAATCTGTCAGGAAGGATAGAGCCGTTCATGGGACTTGTAAAGATTAAATCTGATGAGGAATTCAGCTGGGGGGCAGAACAACAACGAGCCTTCGACGAAATCAAAGAATATCTAACAAAGCCGCCAGTGTTGGTTCCACCCCAGCCGGACAGACCATTCTACATTTACCTGTCAGTAGCTGACACGTCCATCGCCTCGGTGGTGGTGCAAGTTTATGGTGGGCTGGAGCGAGTGGTATTTTACATCAGCAGGAGAATGCTGGATGCAGAGACAAGGTACTCTGAGATCGACAAGTTGTGCCTCTGCCTGTTTCTCACCTGCACCAAGCTACGCCATATCTTGCTATCAGCAGAGATCATCATCATATGCAAATCAGACGTCATAAAACATATGCTGTCGGCTCCCATGTTGAAAGGCCGACTGGGAAAATGGATGTTTGCATTATCGGAGTTTGACATCCGGTATCAACCCGCGAAAGCAGTTAAGGGACAGGCGTTGGCCGATCTTATTGCTGAAAGGATCAACACCAATATAGCAGCTCTGTCTATACGAGCGTGGGCTATGTTCTTCGATGGATCGGTTTGTGACGATGGGTGCGGCATCGGCATGCTACTCGTGTCACCACGGGGGGCAACATTTTCCTTCTCTATCAGGTTATCAGCCCCTCGCACCAACAACGTCGCTGAGTATGAGGCGATACGCAAGGGAATGGAGTTGCTCATCGAAGCTGGAGCGGAAGCAGTGGAAATTTTTGGAGACTCCAAGCTGGTTATTTCGCAACTCACGGAGGAATACAGGTGTGAGAGCGAGTCGCTCTTCCCATTATGGATGCAATGCCGTGAGCTGATGGCACAGTTCCGATACATAAACTTCACCTAGATCCCACGATCGCAGAATACCGAGGCCAATGATCTTGCACAAATGGCTTCAGGCTACAAGGACGTGGCAGAGGGAGCCGATGTGCAGGTGCAATTCCTGGACGCAGACGACTGGAGAGCCGATATCTTCAATTACTTGAAGGATTCGGCTCGGGGGGCACCTAAACGGATAAGATACAAGGCCATGAAGTATGTGCTCATTGGGGACGACATGTTTTACAGGACCCTTGAGGGGTTATTGCTCAAATGTCTGGGGACAGCCGAGGCCAATCGGCTCCTACATGAGGTACACGAAGGCGCCTGTGGAACTCACCAATCGGCTCATAAGATGAAGTGGTTGATCAGGCGATCAGGGTTTTATTGGCCTACCATGCTCGAGGACTGTTTTAAGTACTACAAAGGGTGTCAAGCATGTCAGAGATTTGGAAAAATCCAGATGGTACCCGCGTTAGCAATGAACCCCATCATCAAGCCTTGGCCATTCCGAGGTTGGGGCATGGATATGATCGGCAAGATCAATCCTGCGTCAAGCAAAGGCCACATGTGGATTTTGGCCATCACGGATTATTTCACCAAGTGGGTGGAAGCCGTCCCCATGAAGTGAGTAAGTTCAAAGGACGTCGTCGATTTTGTGAAAGAACACGTCATTCATAGGTTCGGGATCCCCCAGACTATCACGACCGATGGAGGTTCGGTCTTCACTTCTCATGAGTTCAGAGAGTTCTGCGAGGACACAGGGATCAAGCTGATGCGATCATCTCCGTACTATGCCCAAGCTAACGGGCAAGCTGAAGCGTCCAACCAGAGCCTTATCAAGCTGATCAAGAGGAAAATCGACGAGCACCCTAAGCGTTGGCACGAGGTTTTGTCAGAGGCTTTATGGGCGTACCGCATGTCATGTCATGGAGCGATAAAAACCTCGCCGTACCATCTAGTCTATGGACAAGAAGCCGTATTGCCTTGGGAAATTACGGCTGGATCGAGACGTGTCACTTTTCAGAACGATCTAACGACTGAAGAATATGCAGCTTTGATGAGTGACAGTGTGGAAGATGTGACTGAGCTTAGGCTGTGGTCGCTTGAGAAAATCAAAGAAAACAAGGCCAAAGTGTTGGAGATATGCCCTAGAGGCAATAATAAATGTAGTTATTATTATATCTTTGTGTTTATGATAAATGTTTACATTCATGCTATAATAGTATTAACAAGGAAACCATTAATACTTGTGTGATTTGAAAACTTAATTTGAAGTCCCTAGTATAGCCTCTATACTTCACTAGCTTGTTGGTTGATTAATGATTGTGGTTTCCCTATCATGAACATTGAGATGTTATCAACAACAAGATCATATCGTTAGGAGAATGATATGGTGGACATACTCCTATAGACAAGCGTAGCATAAAGATCAAGTCATTTCAATAGTTCAATTGCTATATGCTTTCTGATACATAGTAACCTAATTCCTTCGACCATGAGATCATGCATATCACCTTTACCGGATGGATGCTTTAATGACATCAAACACCACACCGTAACTGGGTGGCTATAAAGGTGGCATTAAGTGTTCGGAAAGTATTGGTTGAAACACATGGATCAAGAGTGGGATTTGTCCATCCACATGACGGATAGATATACTCTGGGCCCTCTCGGTGGAATGTCATCCAATTGGCTTGCAAGCATGTGACTTGGTCACAAGGGATCACATATCACGGGAACGAGAAAAGAGTACTTATCAGTAACGAGGTTGAACTAGGTATGCAGAGATACCGACGATCATAACCTCGGATAAGTAACATATCGTGAGACAAAGGGAAATTGGTATCGTATGTAAGTGGTTCATTCGATCGCAAAGTAATCGTAGAAATATGTGGGAGACATATGAATTTCCAGATTCCTCTATTGGTTATTGTTCGGAGAAGTGTCTCGATCATGTCCGCATAATTCACGAACCGTAGGGAGACACACTTAAGGATTCGACGTTGTTTTGAGTAGTTATGGTATTATGAGAAAGAGACCGAATGTTGTTCGGGGTCTCAGATGGGATCCGGGATATCACGAGGTGATCCGGAATGGTCCGGAGAATAAAATTCATATAAGGAAAGTCCCGTTTCGGAGTTCGGGAATGATTCCGGTGTTTTCATCGGGGATATTCTAGAAGGTTCCGGATTGTCCGGCACTCCGGGGGGGAGGGGTACATGAATGTGTCATTACATATTGGAATGATTGCATCATGTACTAAGTGTTCTTGCTGTCCCAAATATAGGATTAAATTGAATCCTAAAACAGAAAAGTCAAATGTCCAGTTTGAAAGTCAAACGGCTAAAACAAGAAACTGTGGGAAACAAGCAAGAGGAGTTGGAACCGACTTGGAGGAGGAGTTTCTCTCCTCCAAGCCGGCGGCCAGCCTAGGCCGAGTTGGGGAGGGACTCCCTCCCTCCCCTGGCGCGCCACCCCCTCCCATCTATATAAGGAGGGGCAGGGCTCCCTCCTAGACACACAAGTTTCCACCTCTAAATCTCAGGTTTAGAGCCGTTTTGGTTTAGAGCTTCTAATTGCTTTAGCCAGCGGTTTAGAGCCTTCTAATTGGTTTAGAGCCTTCTAATTGGTGTGTCTAATTACTAGACCACTAATAGCCTCTCTCATAAGCTCCACCATACTCGCACCGGCTTAAGGCGAAGCCCTGCGGGATTTCCCCTCTACTTCCGGTACCACGCCGTTGTGCTGCCGGAATCGCGAGGAGAGTGCTACAACCTCCGCTGCCTGCTGGAACAAGGGAGAGGAAGGTCTTCGTCGAGTACCGAACGTGTGACCGACTGCGGGAGCGCTGCCGGAACGTGGCGCCGGAAGGATCGTCTACGCGATCTTGAGATCGGAAGAGTACGACTACATCACCCACGAGAATCTGCTCTCGTTAACCGCTTTGGAATCTTCGAGGGTGAGTTCCTCTATCGACTCGTTGCTACAATCTAGTAGATAGATCTTGGCTTGTTTGTTTGTATGCGATAGAAAATTTTTGTTTTCCATGCTACGAATCCCTACAGTGGTATCAGAGCCGTGTCTATATGTAGATCTGTTGCACGAGTAGAACACAATGGTCATTGTGGGCGTTGATGCTTTTATTGTAGATTGCTTTTTGTGTACTTTGCATCTTGCGGTATGTTGGGATGAAGCGGCCCGGGCTAACCTTACATGACATCGTTCATGAGACTTGCTCCACGCTTGACATGCAACTTGTATTGCATAAGTGGCTTTGCGGGTGCCTGTTTCTCCTAGCATAGTTAAGATCCAATTTACAACGGGTGATCAACAATGCTAGTATCAATGTTGTGGTTCTTGTTCGTAAGTTAGAACGACACTTATTGAAAGCCCCAAACCACGTAAAATATGCAAAGAAAGTAGAGGCGTCTAACTTTGTTTTGCAGGGGTGTGCAGTGATGTGATATGGCCATGATTGTGATTATATTTGATGTATGCAATGTTCCTTATTGTAAGTCGGCAACCGGCAGGAGCCATATGGTTGTCTTTAATTTATGTTAAGACCCGCGTGTCTATTCAAAGTAGTTGTAATAGTTGAAGCCGGTGGACGACAACCATGGAGAAGCGTCATTGACCTTGATGCAATGCCGGTGATGATGGAGATCATGTTCGTGCTTGAAGATGGAGATCGGAAGCACAAAGAAGAAAGGCCATATCATATCACATATATATATTGAATTGCATGTGATGTTAATCCTTTATGCATCTTGTTTTGCTTAGTAGACGACGGTAGCATTATAAGATGATCCCTCATGCACATCAATTTCAAATCATAAAGTGTTCACCCTTAGCTAGCACCGTTGCTAAAGCTTGTTGTTTCGAAGCACCACGTGATGATCGAGTGTGTTAGATTCTGCAAGTGTATACAACGTGAGCAAGCCAGATTTGCTCATGCAGAAACTAAGGTTTGATCTTGACGAGCCTAGCATGTACAGACATGGTCTCGGAACACGGATCACCGAAAGGTAAAGCATGAATCATATAGTAGATGTGATGAACATGTCGATTGTTCGCCATTGAAACTATGTCAACTCTCGTGATGATCGGTGTTGATATGGTGGATTTGGTTCGTGTGATCACTAAAACAATGTGAGGGATATTTTTTTGAGTGGGAGTTCACCTAGTTTAATTTTATTATTAATTTGAACTCAATTTGTCATAAACTTAGTCTAAACTATTGCAAATATGTTGTAGATCAATGGCAGCCCCTACCATCAATTTTAATGCGTTCCTAGAGAAAGAAAAGTTGAAAAACAATGGAAGCAACTTCGCGGATTGGTTCCGCAATTTGAGGATTGTCCTCACAGCTGGTAATTTGACCTATGTGCTGGATGCACCGCTGGGTGACCCACCTGCAGTTGATGCTCCCGATGAAGTAAAGAATGTTTACCTCGCTCGGAAGAATCAGTACTCCATAGTTCAGTGTGCTATCTTGTATGGTTTGGAATCGGAGCTTCAGAAAAGGTTTGAGGATTCAGACCCATATGATATTGTCGAGGATCTCAAATTGATTTTTGAGACTCATGCGGCAATTGAAAGTTATGAAGCTTCTGAAAAGTTCTTTAACTGCAAGATGGAAGAGGGCAGCTCCGTCAGTGAGCATGTGCTTAAGATGTCTGGGCACGCAAACAAACTTCAAAGCTTGGGTATTGTGATTCCTAATGCTTTGGGGATTTACCGTGTCCTCCAATCACTACCACCAAGTTACAAGAACTTTGTGATGAACTACAACATGCAGAACATGAACAAGACGTTGCCAGAACTCTTTGCCATGTTAAAATCTGCAGAAGTGGAGATCAAGAAAGAGCACCAAGTGTTGTTGGTCAATAAGACCACCAAATTCAAGAAAGGCAAGTCTAAGCAAAAGGGACACTTCAAGAAGGGTGGTAAGAAAGCTACCACGCCGACGAAGAAAACCAAGGCTGGACCAAAGCCTGAAACTGAGTGCTTTTACTGCAAGGGAGTAGGTCACTGGAAGCGGAATTGCCCAAAGTACTTGGCGGATTTGAAGAACGGCAACATCAAAAAGAAAGGTATATTTGATATACATGTTATTTATGTGTATCTCACTAGTACTCGTAGTAGTGCCTGGGTATTTGATACTGGTTCGGTTGCTCATATTTGTAACTCGAAACAGGTGCTGCAGAATAAACGGAAGCTAGCGAAGAACGAGGTGACGATGCGCGTGGGAAACGGATCAAAGGTTGATGTGATCGCGGTCGGCACGCTACCCCTTCATCTACCATCGGGATTAGTTTTATACTTAAATAATTGTTATTTGGTGCCTGCGTTGAGCATGAACATTATCTCAGGATCTTGTTTATTGCGAGACGGTTACTTGTTTAAATCCGAGAATAATGGTTGTTCTATTTATATGAGTAATATGTTTTATGCACATGCACCTTTGATAGATGGTCTATTCTTATTGAATCTCGATAGTGGAAATACACATATCAACAATATTGAGGCTAAACGTTTGAAATCAAGCGATAATTCGACCTATATGTGGCACTGTCGTCTTGGTCACATTGGAGTGAAGCGTATGAAGAAACTCCATTCCGATGGACTTCTTGAATCACTTGATTTTGAATCACTTGATAGATGCGAAGCATGTCTGATGGGAAAAATGACTAAGACTCCATTTTCTGGTATAATGGAGCGAGCTACGGACTTATTGGAAATTATACATACCGATGTGTGTGGTCCAATGAGTGTAGCATCGCGCGGTGGTTATCGTTATGTTCTTACCTTCACGGATGACTTGAGTAGATATGGGTATATCTATTTCATGAAACATAAGTCCGAAACTTTCGAGAAGTTTAAGGAGTTTCAACGTGAGGTAGAGAATCAACGTAACAAGAAGATTAAATTTCTACGTTCTGATCGTGGAGGTGAATATCTAAGTTACGAGTTTGGCGAGCATTTAAAGAAGTGCGGAATACTTTCACAATTGACACCGCCGGGAACACCACAGCGTAATGGTGTGTCCGAACGTCGTAATCGAACTCTCTTAGATATGGTTCGTTCTATGATGTCACTTACAGATTTACCGCTATCATTTTGGGGTTATGCATTAGAAACAGCCGCATTCACTTTAAATAGGGCACCGTCTAAATCCGTTGAAACGACACCGTATGAATTATGGTTTGGGAAGAAACCTAAATTGTCGTTCCTTAAAGTTTGGGGATGCGAAGCCTATGTAAAGAAGTTACAGCCGGACAAGCTTGAACCCAAAGCGGAAAAATGCGTCTTCATAGGATACCCGAAGGAAACTATTGGGTATACCTTCTATCATAGATCCGAAGGCAAAATCTTCGTTGCCAAGAATGGATCCTTTCTGGAGAAGGAATTTCTCTCGAAAGAAGTGACTGGAAGGAAAGTAGAACTCGACGAGGTTGTCGAACCTTCTCTCGAAATTGCGAGTAGCGCAGCACCGGAAGAAGTTCCTGTGGTGCCTGCACCAATAAGAGAGGAAGCTAATGATGATGATCATGAAACTTCGGTTGAAGTTACTACAGAGCCTCGGAGGTCAACGAGAACTCGTACCACTCCAGATTGGTATGATTCCGTTATGAATGTCATGGTGGTGGACAACACCGATGACCCCGAGACATATGAGGAAGCGATGATGAGCCCAGATTCCAATAAATGGCAAGAAGCCATGAAATCCGAGATTGGATCCATGTACGAAAACCAAGTATGGACTTTGGTGGACTTACCGGATGGCCGGAAGGCTGTCGAGAACAAATGGATTTTCAAGAAGAAAACAGATGCTGATGGTAATGTTACTGTCTATAAAGCTCGACTTGTCGCAAAAGGGTTTCGACAAATTCAAGGAATTGACTACGATGAGACTTTCTCACCTGTAGCGAAGCTAAAGTCTGTGAGGATGATGTTAGCAATCGCTGCATATTATGATTATGAGATATGGCAGATGGATGTCAAAATAGCATTCCTCAATGGAGACATTGATGAAGAGTTGTATATGATGCAACCCAAAGGTTTTGTCGATCCTAAAGATGCTAACAAGGTATGCAAACTTCAACGGTCCATCTATGGATTGAAGCAAGCATCCCGAAGTTGGAATCAACGTTTTGATAAGGTAATCAAAAGTTTTGGTTTTATACAAACTTATGGAGAAGCTTGTATTTACAAGAAAGTGAGTGGGAGCTCTGTAGCATTCTTAATACTGTATGTGGATGACATATTGTTGATTGGGAATGATGTAGACCTTCTTAATAGTGTCAAGGAATATTTGAATAATAGTTTTTCAATGAAAGATCTTGGCGAAGCAGCTTACATATTAGGCATAAAGATTTATAGAGATAGATCGAAACGCCAAATATCATTGTCACAGAGTACATATTTGGACAAAGTTCTAAAGAAGTTTGGAATGGAAGAAAGCAAGAAAGGGTTCTTGCCCATGTTTCCCAATACGACCTTGAGTAAAACTCAAAGTCCGACATCGGCAGAAGATAGAGAAAGGATGAGTAAGACTCCCTATGCCTCAGCCATAGGATCTCTAATGTATGCCATGCTATGTACTAGACCCGACATTGCATATGCTGTTAGTTTAACTAGCAGATATCAAAGTGATCCAGGAGTGGATCATTGGACAGCGGTCAAAAACATCCTTAAGTACTTGAGAAGAACTAAGGATATGGTTCTTTCTTATGGAGGTGATGAACAGCTCGTTGTTAATGGTTACACCGATGCTAGTTGGAACACCGATCCAGATGATTCTAAATCACAATCTGGGTACGTATTTATTTTGAATGGTGCAGCAGTTAGCTGGAGGAGTGCAAAGCAAAGCGTTGTGGCGAGATCTTCAACTGAATCGGAATACATGGCTGCTTCGGAGGCTTCACAAGAAGCGATATGGATGAAAGAGTTCATTACAGAGCTGGGTGTGGTTCCTAGTGCGCTGGACCCAATGTCTATCTACTGTGATAACATGGGCGCCATAGCCAACGCGCAAGAACCAAGGTCACACAAGAAGCTGAAGCATATCAAGCTATGTTTTCACGCTATTCGAGAACATATCCAGGACGGGGATATAAAGATTTGCAAAGTACACACAGATCTGAATGTGGCGGATCCGTTGACTAAACCTCTCCCGAGGGCAAAACATGACCAACACCAAACTGCCATGGGTGTTCGGTATATTACCATGTAATCTAGATTAGATGACTCTAGTGCAAGTGGGAGACTGTTGGAGATATGCCCTAGAGGCAATAATAAATGTAGTTATTATTATATCTTTGTGTTTATGATAAATGTTTACATTCATGCTATAATAGTATTAACAAGGAAACCATTAATACTTGTGTGATTTGTAAACTTAATTTGAAGTCCCTAGTATAGCCTCTATACTTCACTAGCTTGTTGGTTGATTAATGATTGTGGTTTCCCTATCATGAACATTGAGATGTTATCAACAACAAGATCATATCGTTAGGAGAATGATATGGTGGACATACTCCTATAGACAAGCGTAGCATAAAGATCAAGTCATTTCAATAGTTCAATTGCTATATGCTTTCTGATACATAGTAACCTAATTCCTTCGACCATGAGATCATGCATATCACCTTTACCGGATGGATGCTTTAATGACATCAAACACCACACCGTAACTGGGTGGCTATAAAGGTGGCATTAAGTGTTCGGAAAGTATTGGTTGAAACACATGGATCAAGAGTGGGATTTGTCCATCCACATGACGGATAGATATACTCTGGGCCCTCTCGGTGGAATGTCATCCAATTGGCTTGCAAGCATGTGACTTGGTCACAAGGGATCACATATCACGGGAACGAGAAAAGAGTACTTATCAGTAACGAGGTTGAACTAGGTATGCAGAGATACCGACGATCATAACCTCGGATAAGTAACATATCGTGAGACAAAGGGAAATTGGTATCGTATGTAAGTGGTTCATTCGATCGCAAAGTAATCGTAGAAATATGTGGGAGCCATATGAATTTCCAGATTCCTCTATTGGTTATTGTTCGGAGAAGTGTCTCGATCATGTCCGCATAATTCACGAACCGTAGGGAGACACACTTAAGGATTCGACGTTGTTTTGAGTAGTTATGGTATTATGAGAAAGATACCGAATGTTGTTCGGGGTCTCGGATGGGATCCGGGATATCACGAGGTGATCCGGAATGGTCCGGAGAATAAAATTCATATAAGGAAAGTCCCGTTTCGGAGTTCGGGAATGATTCCGGTGTTTTCATCGGGGATATTCTAGAAGGTTCCGGATTGTCCGGCACTCCGGGGGGAGGGGTACATGAATGTGTCATTACATATTGGAATGATTGCATCATGTACTAAGTGTTCTTGCTGTCCCAAATATAGGATTAAATTGAATCCTAAAACAGAAAAGTCAAATGTCCAGTTTGAAAGTCAAACGGCTAAAACAAGAAACTGTGGGAAACAAGCAAGAGGAGTTGGAACCGACTTGGAGGAGGAGTTTCTCTCCTCCAAGCCGGCGGCCAGCCTAGGCCGAGTTGGGGAGGGACTCCCTCCCTCCCCTGGCGCGCCACCCCCTCCCATCTATATAAGGAGGGGCAGGGCTCCCTCCTAGACACACAAGTTTCCACCTCTAAATCTCAGGTTTAGAGCCGTTTTGGTTTAGAGCTTCTAATTGCTTTAGCCAGCGGTTTAGAGCCTTCTAATTGGTTTAGAGCCTTCTAATTGGTGTGTCTAATTACTAGACCACTAATAGCCTCTCTCATAAGCTCCACCATACTCGCACCGGCTTAAGGCGAAGCCCTGCGGGATTTCCCCTCTACTTCCGGTACCACGCCGTTGTGCTGCCGGAATCGCGAGGAGAGTGCTACAACCTCCGCTGCCTGCTGGAACAAGGGAGAGGAAGGTCTTCGTCGAGTACCAAACGTGTGACCGACTGCGGGAGCGCTGCCGGAACGTGGCGCCGGAAGGATCGTCTACGCGATCTTGAGATCGGAAGAGTACGACTACATCACCCACGAGAATCTGCTCTCGTTAACCGCTTTGGAATCTTCGAGGGTGAGTTCCTCTATCGACTCGTTGCTACAATCTAGTAGATAGATCTTGGCTTGTTTGTTTGTATGCGATAGAATTTTTTTGTTTTCCATGCTACGAACCCCTACACAAAGTAGCCCGTGCATACAACAAGAAGGTGAGACCTAAGGAGTTCCATGTTGGCGATCTGGTATGGGAAGCGGTGCTGCCATTAGGGACTAAGGATCCAGCATATGGTAAATGGTCTCCAAATTGGCACGGGCCATACAGGGTAGATCAAGTTTTAAGAGGGAACGCGTACATGCTGGAGGAGCTGGATGGCGTGAAATTCCCAGTGGCTGTCAACGGTCAACATCTCAAGAAATATTTCCCAATCACGTGAGATGTTGGACAGTAAAATGTGGGGGCCGATACCGAAAATCGGCCGAATAAAAGCAAAAATATATATATAGCCGATGCACGGTCATCGACTTTAGAGGTTCAAAACCGTTACAAACAGATACCAGTTTACATAAACGAGCTACTGAAGAAATGCCTCGAAGGCTTGGAGGGCGTCAGCACGGACACGATCCACCTCGGCGATCTCGGCTTCGTCATCTTCATCTATGCCCGTCACTAACTGCTTGTTCAGGACGCGTATTTCTGCCAGATCGGTCTTCAGTTCGGATTTGAGGCTCTCTGCTTCATCTTGGGAGCGGGCGATGGAGGCTTCCTTGTCACGAAGGAGTTGTTTTGTCACCCGGACCTTGTCTTCAAGATCTTCCAGCTCCTTTTTCAAAGATGCGAGCTCGGTGGTACTGACAGAAGTGTCAGTTTTGGCATCAAGGGACGCCTTTTTCTCATTGAGCTGCCGACATCTGTCGGCAATATTCTCCTTCAGCGGGAGTTGGGCACGGCGCAGGTTGATCCTTTCACGAGCCAGCTTCACCCTTGACCCGAAGAAGGACAAAGTTACGACGGGCCAAAGCTTCACCTGCAACGATACTGGGAGTTGGTCCTTGATTTCAGCAAGAACGCCCTTCACCTCTTCAGAACCCTCGATCAGCTCCTCGATCGGGGAAGACAGTAAGGCTCTAAGTCGTTGGAATTGAGGTAAAACAGCCTTGGCGTGTGGTTCATCAGTAGCGATTGAGGGAGTTGGATCGATGGAGTCAGGATCAAAGGTCAGCAAGTCTGAAATGTCACAACCCTGGCAGCCCGAAAAGACGTCAGTAGGTGTCCAACAAGGAAGAATAAAGCCGATAGAAGTTAACATACCTCTGCTACGATCGAGGGGATGGCAGACGACGAGGCAATCGGCTTGTGTGTGGGCGCTAGAGGCGTTGCCAAAGTGGTAGCCGATTCATCTGCATTTTCGGGGATTGCCAGGTCTGGTTTGGCTAAAGGCGTCGGCGTGGCCCCTACCTTCCCACTAGAAGCCTCAGTTGTCTGCATGAAAGGTGATTAACCGATGTAAATGGTAATGAATCGGCAGATAAAAGGGAGTAAGGAGCAAGAGCAGAAAAGATGATGATTTTTCGGAACCTCTTGGCTCGATGAAGAAGCTTGTGGTCCTTTACGAGATCTCTTGGGACCCACAGCTGGCCCGGCCTCGACTGGTGCTCGGGGGGCAGCAGGTTCAGGAACCGACCTTTTTCTGGAAGCCGATGGTGGTACATCTGGCTGGCTCGGAGTGATGGTCCTCTCAGAGTCTGTTGGGCTCGATTCTCCCTCGATGGGTTGTGTGTCCTCGTGGGATGTTTCTTCGACGGAAGCCTGCAAAATAAGGGAGGCTGTTAGACACGAGCACGTCTGCAAGAATGAAAGAATGAGAAGAATTGACCAAGACATGGGTCAGCCTACATGCGAGCTTTCTGGAGAAGGACTCCGGTGCCTCAAGGTCTTCCTGGCAGCTACATTCCTCGTCATCGTTCTTGTCTTGGTTGGGACTCGAGGGGCAGCTGATGTAGAAGATCTTTGCTTCTTAGAAGCCGATTGAGGTGTTATCGGCTGTTTCTGCATTATGACCTTTTTCAAAGGCGGCGAGTTTTTGCAGAAAAGAACCACAGGAGCTGGCGGAAAGAACTCTAAGGGAGAGCCGTCACTGTGTGTAGGTTCAGGGCCATCTTGTTGCTGCAAAGGGAGAAATTGAGTTAGTAGGAGAGTCATTTATGAGCTACATCGAAAAAATTTGCAAGTAGTGGTACCTGTTCCACGGGGATGTCGTAATCAACATCAAGTTGTTTCAACAGCGGTCCCAGAGCTTTCCTGAAAGCGTGGGTTTTCCACATCGTCCACCAGTCCTCGAAGCCGTCAGTTGATGAAGCGAAGGTGAGGTCATTTGGAATAGGGAAGGTCAGAGTATCAAAGAAGGAGTAACACCTCTGACTGGTGAGAGGATCAGGCAGGTCGGCTCTGCACTCCGTAAGATGATGGAGAAAGAAGTGAGGAGCTACTTGTCCAAGGCCGAATTGGCGGGCCACTAAGACTGGCTGGTAGAATTCGTACCCAGGTTTGATTATTCTGTTGGACGTACTCATGCCAACTGGAAGGAAACAGGGACGAATTACGGTGGAAAAGAGCTGCCGAGTGCTAGTGTCATCGGCAAAATTGTCCAGCCTGAAGGAGAGTGGATTTTCAAAGTGTTCTGATTCCTCCATATAAGGGAAGAAGGTAGGGTTGTCCAGGCCCTGGAAGAAAGTGCTGAACCACTTGGATGCTTCCTGAGGGGATAGTTTACTGCCTGGCAGCCTGTACAAGGCTTGGCCGTAACTAGTGCATCGGATCTGTCTCCCTTTGACGTCTGGGAAGGTGCAACTCGCCAAAAGGGGGAAGTTTGGGATGTGATTTTGGAAATATAGCTGAGCCCATAACTGAATGAACCACCAAGGTCCACCTGTTTTGACTGCTATGCCCGAAAACAGCTTGACAGACATCAATTGGAGGTATCGATAGACTTCTCCCAGAAACAGTTTGCCAATGCCAAGTTGGGTACCTTTGGCCAGTTCGTGGGCTAAGGAAAGATAGTTTTTGGTGGGAGCAAGGGAAGGGCCACAGAATATGAAATGCTCCAGCCAGAAGTTGAGGAAGGCTGTATGTTCTTTCTCTGAAACAGGGCCCTTTGTTTTCATGTGGCGTTGGAGGTAGGCACCCTAGTTTGTGCAGTCTGTTTTAGAAGACAGCTTGAAAGGGACTTTGGTCAGTTTAAAGGCAGAGGGGCTGGGTGATGTAACATCCAGTCCAGTGATCATCACCACATCTAATAAAGTTGGTGACATAGGGCCATGACCGAACATAAAGCAGTTCAGAGCGTCAGACCAGAAGTAGCCGATGGTTTTCAGAAGATTCTCGTGTTTTTCAAGAGGAGACAATGATAAGTGCAAGGCATCGGCTATCCCTGTAGTTTCCCATTGGGATTGGTAAGCTCTAGCTACCCTGGTAAACCAAGAGATCCAGTGTTCAGGGGGATTAGGCCAGGCTCGCAAGCAGTCGGCCCAAGAATTCAGATCTAGATCTTGGCTTACGAAAGGGATTCTATTTGCTTCGCAAGAAATCAGATGGGCAGGACTAGAATCTGTACGAGGGCCAAGACAAAGGGAATTTGGGAGAGAAGGATGTGGCAGCAGAATGTCTGAAACCTAGAAAGTTTAATGGTGGAGTAAAGGCATTAATTCAGATGGTCACCATTAAATTCTAAACATTGCGTTCAGACTGCGAAGAGTAGGCGTACCTTTAGACCGAGGACCTCTGGGTTGGTATTGGATGATTCCGCCATCAGATTGCCGGCGGAGATGGATCTATGCAAGTTGAGGATTGGGGGTTCTTGTTGCTATGAGCTCGATCTGGTTGAGGGGCAGATTGAAGATCTGGGTCGCCCTTTTTGAAGAGAGTCGCAGGTTACCGTTTGAAACTAAGAAGTGGCCGTTTAGGTTTGCCTAAGTATGCGACTGAGTTTGACCTTGTCAACGATTTTGGGAAAGCCGATGTACATCGGCTCTTTGAGTTATAGCTTGGTTGACTGTAAGAACGTAAGAAGGTGAAAGCCGATGCGTTGCTATCGGCTCATGGAACATCGACTTATTGGTGTTATCGACAAAATTGGGGCGGAAAGACAATCTGCGAGAAACGGATTTTTCATTCATTCAAAAGCAGGTTGCTTACAAACGACTGATGGATCACAAAAGGAGCCTACTACTACTACGGCTACTACTATTGGTTCCTAATCTAGGCTGAGGTCGTCGTCGCTGCTGTCGCCGCCGTCTTGTTCGCTGTCTTCAGCGCTGCTGCCGGCATCGTCTTCGCTGCTGCTGCTGAAGAAGCCAGCAGGGGTCTCCTCATCCTCGTCATCGTCTTCGGTGTCTTCGTCTGATCCGGCGCGGAAGTACCTCACCGGCTGGTACTCCTCGGAGGAGGTGTCCTCCTCTTCCTCCTCCTCGTCGGAGGAGTCGACGCCGTCCCAGGACATGGCGTCGTCGGTGCTATCCGCCTCCAGTTCCCCATCGGCGAGGAACTGCAGGTCCTCCACGCCGTCGGTCATGGACGCGTCGTCCTCCGACCAAGCGGCGAAGTTCCAATCCCTCTCGTCCCACCATTGTGGGGCGAGAGCGTTGTACGCCGCCGTCGGCGGGTGTTCTGGCGTCGGCTCTCAGTCACTCATCGAGTTGGAGGCGTGGGAGGACAGACCAGAGGAAGCAGAGGAGGCCATGGCGGAGAAAGAGGGTTTTTTTGGCGGAGGAAGAGGGTTTCTGGCTACTGGAGGAAGATGGGGACTGCGAACTGCTCAGACGGATTTAAATAAGGGGAATATTGGAGAGACGGTTCAATGCCATAGCGGTTTCCCAAGATTGCACTGCCAAAATCGTCAAATCATGCAGTGCGAAGGAGGTGAGAAGACAGGGCATCATGATGAAGGGGTAGCGTGACGATTCTGTTCTGCCACGCATTCTGTCAACGCGCAACCCGATACAAAAAAAAAGGGGGGGAGGCGAAGAAGAAAATAAGAGAAGATTGGTTTTGGAATTATTATTGCCAAAACCAGGGGGGCATGTGTTATCGCCATATTTTGGCCAAAGGAGGAGTTGGGCCGTGATCAATTGGATCGGCCTAGTACGTGGATTTGGGCTAAATTGCCCGTGTATCTTGTATCATAGTAGGTTTCGTTTCAGTTTAGGTAAAGATAGAATTGTAGAGTTATTCCAAAAGTAGAGAGTCTCCGGACTATAAATATGTACCTAAGGTTATCGAGAAAAGGAGGACAATCACGTTCACAACAAACACAATCTCGGCGCATCGCCACCCCTTGTTTCTAGGGTTTTTCTCGGGTAAGTGCCATGCTGCCTAGATCGCATCTCGCGATCTAGGCAGTATCTGCTTATGCGATTATCTGGTGTTACTCGTATTGAAGCCTTGTTGATGGCGAGTAACACTATTATCATAGATTTGTTTGGGTTAGCATCAGTACTTTTTGCTATGATTGTTTAGTTATGCTACCTCTAGCTATCTCGCCGCCGTTGCACCTTTTCCTGGGTGTAAGGGTGGCATCTTGCTTGATCTTTATTTAAGTCGACTTGATCTGTCATAGTTGTGCCTTGTTCTCCAAGGTTTAGTTTGATATCTACATGATCAGGCCTTGCAAACGGGTTGAACGATCCAGTAGTACGTAAGATATGGTTTATCAATCCAGGAGGGGGTGTTCCGGGAATTGACGATTACGTTGGTTTTTTGGCCTTCTCTAGGGTTAGTTTTCCATTATCTTTTGTATCTACCAGGCTCAATTACGTGTAGGATGTTCCAGTCATGTAGTGAAAACGTTAAACTATCGTAGATCGATTTAACTTGTATTGATGAAGCAAAACCCCATGTTATAATAGATCTAATGCAGAACCATGGGTTAATCGGCTCTAGGAGCCGATTCACAGGGAAACCTGGGAGTCGGCTGCGGCTCGAATTTTACATATGTTTGTTTGCCATGCAGGAAACCAATCGAAGCAATCTTTCACCTTCCTGATCAGGTATAGGTCAGGTGGCACGCCCTCGAACCAAGCCAGGGCACGTGCCGGAGCTTTGCGGGCCGTTGTCCGAGGGACCAGGGCCCACCAGCAGTTCTGGGAGCCTCCCGGCTCTTCTGTGTTGCCCGTCGCTGCTCGCCGGTGGGTTTTGGTAGGCAACAGTAAGATAGGTAGAAAGGGGAGAATTCTTTCCTGGAAAACATTGACGAAGATTCATCCGAAGATCGAGGCGAAGCTAACATCAACTCAACGGCCTTATCCGTGAAGAAGCAAAACACTAGAAGAAACACCGGATGCACTATTTAATACTATGAAGGAAGATCGACATGATTCATGTATGATATATGACATGGGAAAGATGCGATGCAACTATGCAATATTAAGCGGAACCGGAGTCCCAACAATTTATTAGATGGTCCATGTTGTTTAGATACCACGCAATTTAAATATGGTATTAACAAGACAAAACATGGCATCGGTTTGCTACACAAATTTAAATGGGGGCAATATAAGGCTAGATGCTGCATATGGTCTCCATATTTAATTATGAGGTGAATCGGCATAAGGACCCCAAACCACACAAGATCTATGCAATATGATCAATTTATATGCAAGAAACGACAAGTCATATATTATAAAAATATGAGGGTCTCGGATAGGGGTCACACATGGGGGATCGACGATCTTGGTTAGGGGTTCGACGGGGATTAGTCTTCGGGGTCCGAGAGTTCGGTATTCAAATCGGGGCATCGGAGCTTCGGATCTTCGAATCCGGGCTTCGGGGTTCTCGGGTCTTAGCCACCGGATCCATGACAGAGTGCTTGTGGTTGCATGTGGCCGATCTTGGCGTTCGTGATGTCGGCTTCGGACACTCTCGCTTTAGTCGTTCTTGGCGACTCTTCACGGCCACATCACCAATACAGACACAATAAAGTCACCTCTTCACGTCCACCAACATAGAACCACCCCAAGGCAGGCCGGCAACAGAGTCACTGCGGGAAACAGGGAGAGACACCACCACATCAGGGAAGCCTAACAAGAGAAACGAGTAAATTGCAGGAAGCTACCACAATTCGGGCTGTCAGAACGAGTCAGTACCAACATTCTTAATTTTTGCTTGTCAGTACCAGTTTTCGGACGGGCCAACGCAGATCACGCTGATCCCTGTCTGATGCCGTTTTTAATAGTGTGGCCCCACTGTCAGGGTCCACGTGTGCAAACGGCCGTTGCGGCGCCATTTGGAGCATCGGCCGTTGTGGTGAAATGGAACACGCATCCTATCCTCTTTGTCTGCTAGTGGGCCCACATGATCAGCCCCACACAGTTCCCGACCAACCCTCCATTTATTTTCACCACCGTCGCCCGTTCACCACCGCTGCTGAGGCCGGTCGCCGTTCACCACCGTCCCCATTCACCACTCGCCGCCGGCCACCTCAAGAGGAAGGACGACCGCCATGGGAGTGAACTCGGAGGATAGGCCATGGCGCCCTCTGCCATCCCACCTCGCCGCCCGCCCCAAGCGCCGCCACCCTCTGTGGGCGTCGTCCCGATCCCCACCTACCTCGTCATCGCCGCCCGCCCCGAGCGCCGCCCATCCGTCCCCATTCACCACTCTTCGTCGGCCACCTCAAGAGGAAGGAGGACCGCCATGGGAGTGAGCTCGGAGGATCGCCATGGCGCCCTCCACCTTCCCACCTCACCGCCCGCCCCGAGCGCCGCCACCCTCCGTGGGCACCATCCCGAGCCCCACCTACCTCGTCGTCACCGCCCTCCCCGAGCGCCTCCCATCCGTCCCCATTCACCACTCGCCACTGACCACCTCGAGAGGAAGGAGGACCGACATGTGAGCGAGCTCGGAGGATCGTCCATGGCGCCCTCCACCTTACCACCTCGCCGCCCGCCCCGAGCGCCGCCACCCTCCGTGGGCGCCGTCCTGAGCCCCACCTACCTCGTCGTCGCCGCCCGCCCCAAGCGCCGCCCATTCCAAGCTCCTCTCCTATCCCCTGTCCTCCATCCCGGTGCCTCCAGATGGCCATCCTCCAACCCGTGGTAGGGCGAGTTGCAGGCGTGGTGGAGCTGCTGGGCGGCTCCGGTGGCTGCGGCGACGCGAACTCCGGCGACAGCTTCTGTGACTGCATGATAATTAGTATTGTTGGATCTTGGCTTCATGACATGTGGGCCCAAACAGCACCGCAACGGACGTTTGCACACGTGGACCTGACAATGGGGCCGCGCTATTAAAAACGGCGTCAGACAGGGATCAGCATGATCTACGTTGGCCCCTCCGAAAAATGGTACTGGCAAGCAAAAATTAAGAATGTTGGTACCGACTCGTTCTGACAGCCCGAATTGTGGTAGCTTTCTGCAATTTTCTCCAGAGAAACAGATAGACAAAAGGCTTGTTGAACAGGATAAGCAAAACATTGAACAAGTTTTGGGCATGCTGCAGCGACACACTGAGCTACCAGAGCAGATGACGTGCCCGCTCAGCACACTAGGACATAAACCACGAAGCCCGAGACATCGACGTCGACGGCCAACAGTAGGGACGCGAACAACGCGGCGGCAAGCGAGCTCGGCGGCGTGGCCACAGGCGGGGATCGACGAGCGGGCGAGTACGACGAGGCGAGAGGCCCTCGAGGCCAAGCGACGTCAGGCAGGGTGTAGTGAGCGCGCAGGCTCGGCGGGGACACGGCAGGTGCTGACAGTGGGACCTGGCGGCGGCGGTTGAAGCGGAGCCAGAGAGAATCAAGGGGATAGGGCGACGCGGAGGGAAGAGACGAGAGGAGCGGGGAGCGTGCAGGTGGGGTCAAGGATGCGGGTGGGGCCAGCTGGGCCAGGGCGCGGGGTGGCGTTCGCTGGCTACGCGCGGGTTGGGTCTGGGTGCGTGCGTTTTGTGTGTTAATACAGGGTGTGCGTGCCGTGCTCAGAGTGAATGGTGGCGGGGGTGAGGAGAGAGGGGTTGGGGTGGGATCTGGTTAGGGTTAGTCTCGGTTTTGGTCTACTGGGGTAGTAGGTGGCCTGTTAGTTGGGCCTTTGGGACTGGTCGACTGGGCTGCCTCCCCACTAACAAAATATTTTATATATTTGACTTAGTTTAAAAATACTTTTGTAAATAGTTGTTAGACAAATAACAGATTCGGATTGATCGTTTTTTTATTTGAAACAAAAAGGAGGATATTAATATAGAAAACAAAATAGGGCTTTTAGCAAAATGTTTTTAATGCATGATGATGTCGATGATGCAACAAATAAAAACACAGCGATTTTCTAGTGTTGATTTTACCATGGTGCTACACCGGGTAGGATATTACCCCAACTTGTAAACCAACATGGTTTTACATCATCCTATGACCTAAACAAACACAAAACAAGAGAGAGTTACGACGGGCTACCCGCATCAGAAGAATGTCTAAGGGGATAGACGATCCAAGGCCCACATATCAGGGTTTCGCTAGAGGAAGACCACAAGAACATTGGAATCAGATGAAAACTTGCATGTGTCCCTAGCATATGTATGTGAGTGTGGTGCAAGGTTGGTATAGGTGCTTGCATGTGTCTCCCCTCACATGCATGCGCTCTAACATAGAAGCTAAGGTTCTGGACTTGTATAAGTGGGAATCTCCTCATTCCGGTGAAACCGGGTAGGATAGTGCCCCAGCTTGTGAACCAACATGGTTTTACATCATCCTATGAGCTAATCAAACAAAAAACAATAGAGATCTATGTTGGAATTATGCCCTAGAGGCAATAATAAAGATGTTATTATTATAATTCTTGTTCATGATAAAGTTTATATTCCATGCTAGAATTGTATTAAGCGGAAACATTAATACTTGTGTGGTTTGTGAACAACACCGTGTCCCTGGTACGCCTCTAAGGACTAGCTCATTGATCAATGATGGTTAAGGTTTCCTAACCATAGACATGAGTTGTCAATTGATAATGAGATCATTTCATTGGAGAATGATATGATGGACAGACCCAAACTAAGCAAAGCAATTAGATCGTGTCATCGTGTTCGTCTTTGCGAAGCTTTTCTTATGTCAAATATTGTATTCCTTAGACCATGAGATAATACAACTCCCTGGTATCGGAAGAAAGCTTTGAGGTCATCAAACGTCATCCTATGAGAGGGTGATCATAAAGGTGTCTCTCAGGTGATCGGAAAGTATCTGTTGGGTTGTATGTATCGAGATGGAATTTGTCCCTCCCAAGTCGGAGAGATATACTTCGGGCCCACTCGGTAATCGATATAAACACCGCTTGCAAGCATGTGGTTAAGGAGTTAATCACAAAGTGATATCGGATTACGGAATGAGTAAAGTACTTGCTGTGAACGAGATTGAACTAGGTATGACGGTACCGACGATCGAATCTCGGGCAAGTAAAATATCGCGAGACGAAGGGAATATATATATGGGATTGATTGAATCCTGGCATCATGGTTCATCCGATATGATCATCGATGAATGTGTGGGAGTCAATATGGGTGCCCAGACCCCGCTGTTGATTATTGATAGAAGATCATGTCTGCATATTCTCGAACCCGCAGGGTCACACACTTAACGTGTCTTGACGCTAGGATAGATTGGATAATTGGTTTATGAATTTTTGTTTGGAGTCTCGGATGGGATCTGGGACATCACGGGAGGTTCCGGAATGGTCCGGAGAATAAGATTCATATAAGGCAGTGCAGTTTTTGGAGTTCGGAATTGTTCCGGGTAAATCGGTATTGTACCGGAAGCTTCTAGAACCTTCCGGAAGGGGACCAACGTGGCCCCACCTTCCGGGAGGGGGCATGGGCCTATGAGGGAGTGTCCTGGCCGCATTGGGCCAGGGGCACAAGGCCCCATAGGGCCCAGCCGATCCTAGAGAGTTTAAATCGTTTAAACTAGAGATAGGGTTTCTAGAAGAGGGGAGAGTCCATGCCCCCCACTCCTTATCCTTTGGGCTTGGGGGAGGGGCTAGGGCTACGCCCCCCCCCTCTATATAAAGAGGGGTGGGGGCGCACAAACCCCACACACCTCTCCTCCAAACCCTAGCCGCCTTGCTAGCTTTCCTATCTCCCTCCCGACTGTTTGTAGGCGAAGCCCTGCTGCAGAAATTCTCCACCATATACACCACGCCGTCGTGTTGTAGATCCAATCTATCTCTCCACCATACTTGCTGGTCCGAGGAAGGAGGAGACATCGAGGTGCTGCACGTGTGCATCTCACGGAGGCACCGCCACTTGTGGTGCTAGATCGGATCGGATCGCGAGGAGGAGAAGCGAGTACGACTACATCACCCACGTTCCGACGAACGTTCCGCTGTGCGAATCTTCAAGGGTATGAAGATCTGATCCAATCTCTCTCGTTGATTGCATCTCCTAGATTAGATCTTGGCTTTCCCTCTGTTCGCATCCGTAGAAAATTTTGATTTACTATGCCGCGAAACCCTTCAATCTATGCCGGGATACCCCCATCAGAAGAATGTCTAGGGGGTATACGATCTGAGGCCCGCAAATTAGGGTTTCACCGGAGGAAGACCACAAGAACATCGGAATCAAATAAAAACTTGCATGTGTCCCTAGCATATGTGTGTGAGTGTGGTGCAAGGTTGGTATAGGTGCTTGCATGTGTCCCCCTCGCATTCATGCGCTCTAACCTAGAAGCGAAGGTTCTGGACTTGTATAAAGGGGAAACTCCCTGTTTCGGTGAAACCGGATCATATAAGGAGGGGGGTGCATGCCTATTTATACGTGTGTGCTCATGATCCTATGAAATAATATCACCTAACATATATGTAATAAAACCCTTGCTAACTAAATAAAAGAAAAAAGGTGAAAAAAATGCTTTGCCGTGTATACAACAGAATATACAAGGCAGAGATAACTAATGGCGAGAGCACACGGCAAAGATTCTGCTGTCCGCCCCTGCCGGCGGGTGACCCTGCGAGGACGCGGGCCCCACTTCTTTGCCGTGTGTCTTCAGTGATTTTGTCATGATGATTTTTTTGCCGTGTGCCTTCGTTTGTCGATTGCTGTGTTTATTTCTTTGCCGTGTTCTTTAACTGTAGTTTGCCGTGATTGTTTTCTTTACCGTGTGCTTCTTGTTGTAGACACGGCAAAGATAGTCGTTGCCGTGTTCCGGGACTTTTGGCACACGGCAAAGGACGAGGGCGACGGCAGCGAACATTTTTCCCGTAGTGTGTATATGAAGATTTTCTTTCTTCCAGTGCAACGCACGGTAGTAGTATATAAATAGATAGAATACCTCTTGGTTCAAAACCTCTGTACTTGTATACATCTATAGTACCTAGTTAAGCCGACTCAAACACAAACTCTTGGTATATCACGGGACGGTCCCACGGCGACACGGCATGCATGTGCCGGACAAATGCTAACCAACGTGACCAAATTAGACCTGGAAACTCCATTTAGTTGACGTGCACGTATGCACATCGCGCACATGCATGTACACAATAAACGTGACATGCACATCTATCAGACCAAACCTGCTAATCAATCTTACCAAATTAGGCCTCATTTACAAATTCAACTGGACTGGTTCACGTCTATCTTCATGCCATTCCATCTTTTCTTCGTGCACTATCTTCACCTTTTTTTTTCTAACCGGGCTTTCATCCCTTTCCATTTTATTAAACGGAAATAACCAAGTTCATTGTCTATTATTACAAGCTAAGTAAGAAAGGGGGGAGGGAGAAACAAAAGCGAGTTGGTGCAGTACCAGGAAACCTACTGTAGACGCTCGCCATCGAGACGTCACTGTAGGGCAAAAACCCGGTACCACAAATATTCAGTTCAACAGAAGTTCGACCATTCATCAACAAAAGCATGAGAGCATAGATACAAATAAACCCTCAGGAAGCGACAGCAGCTCAAGATAAGTAGAACCATAAGCATCAAGGGCCGCCTGTAATCATCAGAACAGGAGAAATCCTGGAGGCAGATCTGGAGTACACCCTAGCCGCCACATGCATCAACTGGGACGCCCCTTGAGTAAGAGCCACCTTGTCATCCTCTTTGTGTAAACCTGCCCAGTACAAGAGTAAGGAACCCAACAAAAAACGAAATCTTATTGGGGGAATATAGTTTGTGATTTTGAAAAGTAACTTTGTTACGAGTGAGCCAGATAGCCCAGCATAGAGAAGCAATCAGAATCACATAAATTTTTTCGTGATGAGGGAGGAAGGAATGAAACCAAGCCATGGCTTGCCAAAAATTATCAAGAACCAGATTAGTCCCGGCCCCATGGTAGTTCCCATCACCCCCCAAAGCACTCTAGCAACAGAGCAAGAGAAGAACAAATGGTCGTTTGTTTCCACTTGATTGCAAAAGGAGCAAATAGGAGATACAGACCAGTTTCTTTTTTTTTCATATTCTGTCTAGTGAGAAGTACATCCCTACACAACTGCCACATGAAGATTTGAATTTTAAGAGGCAATTTAGCTTTCCAAATCCATTTATTATTAGAGCCAGCAAGGTTACTATCTTCACCCTTGGTGATACATATCACTCTCAACACAAGATATGCTTCAGCTGAAATGGATCTCACACAAACCAACACGCGGACACAAGATGACACCATGTCAAGTCGCATACAATCGGGTATAGCATCAGCTTAGCTTGACTCTATCAGACACAACCTCACACATATCAACACCTGGACCACAACAACTCAAATCTAAAGGCAACACAACTTGTTGTATACTTCAGCTTCACTCTTTGGTTTAGGAACCTGCCATAACTCCTTGAACTCTCCGTGGTGGTGGGCAACTAAACACCATGCTGGTCGGATATGCTAGATCGTAAGATGGAACAGTTTTGTTCATTTTCTCCCGAAGAAAAACTACTTGACATGATACTGAGCGCTTAGTATCTTGGCGACAACACTCGTCTTTACCTTGACACGTCGTCTAAAAAACTATACTGTTTTTCTGGTAGTGCTAACAGATAACGTGTGAAGTCGTGTGTTCGACGGATCTCTTAAGATGATCATATCGTTTTTCGTATTTGTTGGTATAGTTTGAGGTCAGTATCTGCAGATATACGGTTGCCATCTTTAGCAATGTCTGCACCTCTGATTTGCTGTTCCTTTGGGGTCTTAGAACTATGACTTCCTGTTATTTTACTATAACAATCTCTAATTTCACAAGTTTTGCCTGGCTCAAGTGAGTGGGGAGCGAGAATGGCGGTGCGTATTGGGCTCATGGTAGTGTTAGTATTCGTCGCTAGGTTGTGCATTTACCAATTTGTATTTTTTATGACTTTTTGCCTCTTTATACTGTTGTTGATGCTTATTAGTAGATTCTTTGAATTTCGCAAAACAAAAGAATAATACAAGGATGATCAATAATGTTTTCTTATTTTTTTAAGGAATTCAACGATCTACTGTACTCATTGAATTGGAACAATGGTAGCTTTATTACATCTCCAAGAGTTCTAAGCTTCCTTGAATTGAAAGCCTCTCCTTGCCCGTGATATGTCCATAGGTGGGTCCCTCCGCTTGGTCATGTGGCATGTTACACCGCCAACTAAGGTTAAGTATATGTAGACAATAGCCTGGTGGTACGTTATGGTTATGGTTATTTTTATTTTGTCTCACAAAAAAATAGTTAATAAAAACTATATATTAATTTTTAACAATTATAGAATTTTTTATTCTAAAGACATGTAAAATTAAATAAAATTGGTCGCTTAGTACAAAACAACATGTATTTTCGAAAATCTTCATCGATTTAAAAAATATCTCACCAGTCCGGAAAAAGGAGGTTCACGTAATTTTGAAAAAGACCACGAGGTTGAATAAATGTTCATTGGACACAAAAAACTCTCACATGTCCAAAAAACATTCACGTAAATTAAAAATTTCTACACCAGTTTGAAAAATAGTCAACAGTCTAAAAAGTTCTCATGGGTGAGGAAAAAGATGTTCAAATAATTCTGAAAAATATATGTGGGTTTGAAAAAATGTCCGTCGGTCATAAAAATTCTAAAGGGTCTGAAAATTGAAGTTCACATAATTTCAAAATTGTTCATCGGTGTCTGAAAAATATTCATTGGTCTGAAAAATATTCATATGTCTGAAGAATTTTTATACTATTCATAAGACTTGAAAATAGGCATGTGTTCCACCAAAAAATTATTTATTTAAAAGAAGAAAATAAATAAGAATAGTAAAAATATTAGGAGAAAGGGTTAAAATAAACATGAAAAAATGAAAAAATAAAGAAAGAAAAACATAACAAATGGAAGTAAAAAATAGTTGGCAAATGAAATAAAATATTTTGATTAAAAAACCGCGACAATTTTGAAGAGACGAGATAGAAGAAAATTGTAAAATAAGAAGAAAGAAAAAACAAAGATAAAGAGAAAAATAAAAGAAAGAAGAAAACATACTAAATTAATTCGAACAAGAAAGGATTACTATCCGAATGAGCACGCAACATGGAAAAAACAGTCACACTAAGCAAGAACTTGGACCGGCCCATACGGGAGGCCGCTGCGGGCGAGCCGATGCTCCAACTTGCTATAAGGGACATATTGTGGTTGTGTTTTCGTGCCCGTTTGATTAGTGGCCTATGGTTGGCTGGATAGTGTCCCGCTGGCTAGGGCTCGCGAGCATGTTTGTTACCGCTTTCTTGCATGTGGAATTAGTTTCTTGTTGTTGTTTGTCTTATGTCATTTCGATTGGGCCCAGCTGTCAGCATGTAATCGCTTCGATGGACGTGTCGTTTGGTGCATGCCTGCCTGGCTGCGTGCCTTTTGTGTGTGGCATTGCGGCGGGGTCGGTTCATTACTGCTTTGACCTTCGGGTTGATCTATCTTCTGCTCTTCTTCATATGGTGGTGGTTTCCTTTGGCACTGCGGTGAATTTCTCCTTCTTCGCCTCCTGAGATTCGTCGGTGGGAGCTGCTTCTAGGCGTGGTTGTAGCGCCCACATGTGTTATTTGGGGCCGGCCCCATTCGGGTTCGTTTCCTCTACTGTCTGCACAATGTTTTCTTCAATGTTGTTTTGGGGACTGGTTATGGTGGCGTGGTTCACGGGTTGTGTTCGTTGTTTTAGCGTGGATGTGAGATCCTTGCACTTGGCTTAATAGGATTGATAGGATACACATATCAACAAGTTTCAACTTCTTTTCTGGAAGCTCATCTGAAATGATCTCTGAGGTTAAGCGTGCTTGTACTAGAGTAATATGAGGATGTGTGACCGACCGGGAAGTGGATACCGGGTGCGCACGAGTGAGGACAAAGTGCGCAGAAAAGACTAGTGTTAGTCGGTATGGTTAGTCTAGAGATTCTATTGAGCTGCCAGGAGTGACAACCGCTGGTCTGGAGAGGCCGGAGTGTTACAAGTGGTATCAGAGCCGAACCTCACGGTTACATGGATGTGTGGGGGTCAGTGGTGGACATATGGATCATGGCGCGTGTGGCCCAGAGTGGACACGACATGGCACATGTGCCGGCACTGGACACACAAACATTTTTCAAGAGGGGACATCACTGGCTTGTGGTTGATCGACGAGGGCGTTGATCTTCTAAGGGTGGGTGTATGTGAGATCCTGGCACTTGGCTTAATAGGATTTATAGGATACATATATCAACAGTTTGCAATTTCTTTTTGGAAGCTCATCAGAAAATAACTCTAAGATTAGGCGTGCTTGGCCTAGAGCAATTTAAGAAATTGGTGACCGACCGGGAAGTGGGTATCGGGTGTGCACGAGTGAGAGGACAAAGTGCGTAGAAAATACTAGTGTTGGTGTGTGGGGTTAATCTAGAGATCCTATTGAGCTGCCACGAGTGACAGCCGCTGGTCCGGAGAGGCCGGGGTGTTACAATGTGATGTGGGTTTCTAGATTTGTCGATTGCTGTGATGTTTTGTTTGTTTTGCCGTTTTGGCCAACATGAGTGTGTGTGGTTGGGTTGCACTGGACGGTGGGTTTTGGGGGGCAATTTCTTTCGATTCATATGGAGGGTTGGTTCATGTTGTTGTGAATGTGTTGTGCGTGTGCCGTTGGTGGTTCATCGAGTGCGGCGTCTCCCTATTGGTAGGCTCTGAATTTTGTTGTTGTTCCTTATGCCATAGGTTTGTGGCTGGTGTGCCTGGGATCGTCTGTTTATTGCTCTGTTGGATGGACGCCGAGAAGCCCATGAGTGGTCGGTGCGGTTGGAAGCAGCATGTTGGTATTTTATTTGTTATTGCCTTTTGCCTGTTTTTCTTATTCTGTTTCATCACCTATCTTGTTCTTTGTTTATATAAATTGGTGCTTGTGTGTTGTGTGGTAGCGAGGATATATACAGTGTTGATTTGGTCTTCTTGTATGTTCTTGTGTTTCTGCTACTCATGGTTTGACTAGGTTCGCTGCTGCTACCATGCGCTTTTTTTGGTGTGTTTTCTGCCGACGTCATTGTTTATTCCCCTATTGTGCTCTATATCAGTGGGATTGACTTTAGCTGATCCAGTGGAACAAGCCTAGGCCATAATAATGAACCAAATACAAAACCATATATACCACTAGAGGAAAAAGGGCCATCCGTTCGCCACCCCTGGGAGCATTAGTCCCGGTTGCGCCACCAACCGGGACTAATGCTGGCACGCGTCCCGGTTGGAGCGTGTCCTGCCATAGAATTTGAATGCCATTTAACAAAGGAGGGGCGCGGCAAAGCGCGCTTGGCCCATCTAGTCTTCTTCCAATCTTAATTCATTTACTGGTCATTTGAGCATCCACGTACACATCGTGGCAGTGCATTCTTCATGCTCCGGGCATATGCCTCCAGCCTATTCAATCCTTCTTTGGGAGAAGATGCTTCACCCAACTGTCTCACTATTGCACTGCCAATGATCACACCATCAGCTCCCCACTGTGCAATCTGTCCATGTCATTTAATTGACGAAGTAAATTACAACCACGAGCCTTGCATGTCACTCCTCATTAAGAAGCGTTTTTGAAATTGTGAGACCATTTTTTACCTGTTTTGCGTGCTCAGGTTTCGATATGCCAAAGCCAACGGCAATAGGTTTGCTAGTAACCTGCAAAACAAAATCATATGTTCAATGACTGGATTTTTTTGAAACATCATTCCATGAGACCTTCAACACAAGATCCTCCATTTGTAATACAAAAGAATTTTTGGAGTTATATTTTTGTCAATTGTTTTAAATTATCTACCTTTTTAACCTCTTGAATGAGAGATTGCACCTGAGGGTTCACATTTTCACGGGGACCTGTAACTCCATTGACACTCACCTGCATATAAATTTGATTAACATTGGTTGATCTGGTTCATGAGCTATCCGTGCCATACCTGGCCCCTAGGAGCAATTTTCATGACAAAAATGGTAAATCATGTAAAAATTGTATATTCGACTAAATCTTGTCCAACAATAAATCATCTTTATCATATTAATCTTCTAATGATTTATCAATCGTGGAATTGATGTCAGGGGTTTCACTCAATGAACTAATTTTCAAAAGAAGAAATGACTGGTTTACATTAATGTTACACACATTCAGTTTAGCCTATCCAAGATGTTAAACAAGTATAAACATCATCTCGATAACATGTATCTAATGATTTTCAAAGATATGGCCTCAACTTAAGATTTTTTTTAGATTGGTCACTACTGATTAAGTTAGAAAATGGATCTCATCTTGCTTGCTGGGAGAGAGGAAGCTCCTGGACCTCAGCCATACCTCCAAGTTGTTGATCGGAATTGGATGTGGCGGGTTGGTTGCCCAAAGATCCACGGCGTCCTTAATTTCCAAATTTCAACAAGGGGGCTGGGCTGCTCGCTGTGCCAAAGATAAAGGAAAACAAATACTGAACCAGCGACACTTCTGGTTTACTTATTTTGTTAGTTCTCGACTTCTCCGTGCCGCTCCCGAAGTTTAGAATAAAAGGGGTTTTGAGGGTGTCTTCAAGAGGGGTATTTTGATTCAGCTCCTGCTGAAAATCCAGGGGCAGGGCACATGCTAATTGCTAAATTGGAATATAATGCACATGGATTGCATGTGAGAGATCCTACCAGGTAAACAAAACCTTGTGAAGCTTTGGTGACTTCCTTCATTCTTTCTTCTGGAATGGCTGGTGTCGTAAGAAGAACCTGAATACAACAACCTCTTACGTGAGATAGAGTTTTCGTACTTAATAAGCTATATATAGTCTGGAAGAATTTGAAACAAGTCGCTAGCTTGCTGTAGTGAGAAGGCTACCAGCTCGAGGTTGTGTTTCTTGGCATCACTCATGAATGCATCCGCGGCAATATAAGGGAGATCCGGCACGATAAGACCTGGGAGATGGAGACAATTAACTAGAGAAGCTGGACCAGCAGCTGCATTCCAAATTGTGAATCTTGAATAATCATCCAAGTGAAGAGGGAGGGAGAGGTTACCGACCGTGTACCCCGGCTTCTTCGACTTTGGCCAACCCTCCTGGGCATAGTGTTAACGGCCTGTAGTAGGAGAAGAGCACCACCGGGCAGGACAGCTCTGGCATCACCTCCTTGAGCATCGCCAGCACGCCATCCATCGTGGTCCCGCCCGCCAGTGCCCTCGCGCTCGATGCCTGGATTGTCGTACCGTCGACGTAGGGGTCGGAGCAGGGGACGCCGAGCTCGATCACATCCGCACCGCAGGATTCCAGGACGCGCAGCGCCTCAGCCGTCGTGGCTAGGTCAGGATCACCGGCGGTGATAAACGGGATGAACGCTTTCTGCATGCTCACGGGGTCAGAGAGTATTGACATACCTACACGTATGCCTAACTTACAAGATATACTACAAGTCATACTAAAACGTACCCATCACTGACCCACGCACAATTATACAACGTACCTCTCCTTTGGCCATGAGCTTCGCCAAGGTGTCCGACACGGACCGGCTCCTCCTCATAACTGCTGGCATGGCGAGCGGCGGGGCAGTCGTCGGAGCAATGGCAAACACCGGCCGGTCCGGCCTAATTGTAGCAATACCATTCCTCCGCCTCGGTGTCATGACCACTGCTGCCGGCGACTGGACTAAATTGAAAGACCACCGGAAGCAAGACGCATTGAGCGCCAAAGCCATGTCTGCCTATTAGGCTAGGCCGGGCTTTGTTGTTGGATCAAGTGTGTTTGACTGGCGTCTCCCCGCGTTTATGGGACTAATAAAGGACCCAGGTATGTTATTGGCTAGTACTCCCTCTGTTCACATGCAGTTTGCGGTTCTATGCAACACACAGATACCAAGAAGGGCCACCGGCGAGCGAGATTAGAGAGAAGTTGGACAAATTTGACCCCGGTGCAGTCCCACATCCATCCTCCTTTGCAATTGATTGCATGGCCAGCTGCTAGCCACTCTTTCTGCTTTTCCCTAGCGGAAGGGGAGGGAGGCGTGGGATTTGAGGAGACTTTTAAACGCATCGGAAGACCAATGTGAGGGCATAATAGGGAATCAACTATAGAACACAATGTAAATGAGAAAATTTTGGAAAAGCTAGGTCTATGCATGAACGGAGGGAGTACTGATATCTTATCTCTACCTACTGCTAAAAGGATCAAGGTTTCTCTCTTTGTCCGTCAAACCTTACCTTAGGCTTTGTCTGTCAGGTATCCGATGGCAATGGATGCAAGCAAGAGAGCGGTCCAATAACTAGAAACTGATGGGATGGTCGTGGGTGTAAGCACTACGGGAAAAATTGTCGCTGCCGTCGTCCCTCTCCTTTGCCGTGTGTCAAAAGGCTCAAAACACGGCAAAGATACTCTTTGCCGTGTGTAAACCAAGAAGAACACGGCAAAATGCAGAAAAAGAACACGGCAAAGAAATAAACATGGAAATGGACTGACGAGAACACACGGCAAAGAAAAGAATCACGGCAAAGTCATTAAAGACACACGGCAAAGATATATTCACGGCAAAGAAGTGGGCCCCGTGGCCTCGCAGGGTCACCCGCCGGCAGGGGCTGACGGCAGGCGCAGACACACGGAAAATAAAGAAATAATGACATTAGACAATAAAAATTCACCAAAATAATACTTAGTACATTTAGTATTGCTGCAATTATCTAGCAGATAAAATTCTATAGAAAATTTCAAACAAATAAGTAATATACAAATCTGAAAGTAAAATACAAAACAGAATATAGAAAAATAAAAGGAACAAGGAAAAAACAAAGGGAATTGTTTCTAGCCCGTGGCCCATCTTCCTCCTTATCCGTCGCCCACAAGAAGCAGCAGTCAGTTTCCTCTTTCCCTTTGCTATGGCCCACCTGACCCAGTTGCAGCCCATGACCGGCATGTACCCCTTCGTGTGGTCTGTTCGTCGTCTTCCTCGCGTCGACGCCGACCTTCCGATGCTGCAAGCAGCTCGGTGGCCACACCCTCGTCGCCAGCGAGCGCCAAGATTCGCGCCACCGCTCATGGTCGTCTACAAGTAGCCTTGGACGCTGACGAGAAACCCTAGCACGTCACTCCACTTCTCTTTCTTCCTCTTTCGCATGAACACCGAACCCTAGCTTGTCGGAGTTCACTTTCCCCACCATCTCTGACCACCCCTTGATCCACGGAGGTGACTATCAGATGCGCCGTGATCTTCTCCGTCAAAGCCGGGGAGCCCTTTGTCGATCCAATCTACACCTCATCTCCACCGCTAGTCACCGCCATTCATCGTCAATCGCTGCCACCACAGACTTCCTCCGACCTCGCCGTCGACACCAATCGCACCAGGGTGGGTCCACCGTCATCGTAAGCCATCTTCCTGGCTCTCTCGTGCTCTGGTTGCTTCTCGCCACACTAGCTAGTGACCTAGGTTAGGTCCAGGTTCGGTGTAAAAATTTATTGTTTGTTTAATAAATAAATAAAACATTGTAAGTTCCAATTTTAAGATTTCAGAAATTTAATAAAATGATTAAAACTTGTTAAATCAATAACTTTTGTCTTATAATTCAGAAAAATACGTTTAATATATGAAAATTCTCAAAAAAATAAAATCTATAACATTAAACTATTATCAAATATTATTATGTTAATTATTTAAATAAACATTAATTAATAAAGGTTTTATAAGTAATAACACTTTGATAATTCATAATTAAATAATGGTAAATGATAAAAATATAAATAAAGAACTATAATTTAAAAGTATAATCATGAATTATTATTTCACTGAATCAAATATTTATTATTTGGTAAGTATTTATATAGTAATAAGTCTTATAAAAATCATATATTATTATTTATAAATCACAAAAAATAAAAGTAATGTACCAAAATGATCACAAAACTAATACCTACATGTTAAAAATATAATATTCCACTTTTGTAGTAAATAAAAAATTAAACACTTTAATAACTTGAATTTAAACCTATTTCCTTAGCTAATAATTCATATAAGGGTAAATAAAAAAATTGCTAATATTATAAAATTAACCAATTAAAGTTTAATAAATAGTATTAATCTTAAATATTTATAATATAAAGTCAAATTGGTCCCAACACATTTTAAATAAAATTTTATTGAATTATCCTTCAACTATATGTGTAGTTTATTTTCTAAAAAGATCTTCAACAAATATAAAATCTTCAAGAATGATATTTTAACCAAATAAAATCTTTTACCATTGTTTCACTCACAACTTTATAATGGACTAAATCAAGAGATAATTCATAAGTAGTAAATAATATTGTTGACTAATTCACAAGCCATAATCATACCCTTATAATGAGATAAATCCTTCTATACATGTATAAGTTTAGGAAACCACTATTCAAATAGAAGTGTTACCATTCTTAAAGTATCCTTAGAGAATTATTATGAAGTACACAAGGTACAAATAACATAAGCAATATACCTTCAGTCTGTCTATGTCTTTAAAGTTAACTTTAGTCTACAAGACTTTAAATATAATACTAAAACCTTGTTATATGTTTTATAGTTAACTTTGGTCTGTTAGAACTAAGTCGTAAAGAATCTCAAGTCCAAACTATTCAAGCAAGCACAAACAACATCGACCACATTTGATTAACCACAGAGATTGGTTAGACCTTAGAAAAGAAATCTTTTCTTCAAATGTTATTCTTTTTTCTACTTCAGTCCAGACCTTCGCTTCTAGGTTAGAGCGCATGCATGCGAGGGGGGACACATGCAAGCACATATACCAAACTTGCACCATACTCACACACATATGCTAGGGACACATGCAAGTTTTCATCTGATTCCGACGTTCTCGTGGTCTTCCTCCGCCGAAACCCTGATCTGCGGGCCTCGGATCGTCTACACCCCTAGACATTCTTCTGATGGGGTAGCCCGGCGTAGCTCTTTCTTGTTTTGTGTTTTATTATGTCATGGGATGATGTGAAACCATGTTGGTTCACAAGTTGGGGCACTATACTACCCAGTTTTACTAAAACGGGGAGATTCCCCCTTATACAGGTCTAGAACTTTCGCTTCTAGGTTAGAGCGCATGCATGCGAGGGGGGACACATGCAAGCACCCGGAGACTAGTAGTTAATTTTTGTATGTTCCAACATAGCACCACACTTTTCATGCATGTGCTAGGGCACATGCATGCATGTCCTTGAGGTACTCAAAATTGAGAACAATCTATAAAGGATGTCAAACAACAAATTTCAGACTTTGTCGTGAAATCCTCTCATCTTGGTCTTTTGATTGACCCAAAGAGTGACCTTGAAAGATTCAAAAGTAGTCCAACAGCTTGCTTGGTTTTGTTGGTCAGCTCTACCGTGAGGGGAAATTCTACTCTTGACGATTGGTTGAGGATTGTTTCTCAAAGTTTGTGACTAGGCACCCACCTAATGGAAATGAAGTTCAACATCCTCCAGAAGCTTATGGTCTAGTGCAAAGTTCATATTTCCATGGTCTCAATCCTTATGAAGAGCTGGTACATGCTATATCTACAAGAGAAACTATCGTCCGCTCCTCAAGAGGGTTGACAGAACCAGTGGCGGGAGTTTCCACGTATATATCCAGGATTTTACTAAGTATTAACGCATGTCTACAAAGGGGGTCACACTTGGGACTTACACATGGGACCTACCAACCTTGCACCACACTCACACACATATGCTAGGGACACATGCAAGTTTTCATCTGATTCCGACGTTCTCGTGGTCTTCCTCCGGCGAAACCCTGATCTGCGGGCCTCAGATCGTCTACCCCCCTAGACATTCTTCTGATGGGGGTAGCCCGGCGTAGCTCTCTCTTGTTTTGTGTTTTATTATGTCATGGGATGATGTGAAACCATGTTGGTTCACAAGTTGGGGCACTATACGGTCCGGTTTCACTGTAACGGGGAGATTCCCCCTTATACAGGTCGAGAACCTTCGCTTCTAGGTTAGAGCGCATGCATGCGAGGGGGGACACATGCAAGCACATATACCAACCTTGCACCGCACTCACACACATATGCTAGAGACACATGCAAGTTTTCAGATGATTTCGACGTTCTCGTGGTCTTCCTCCAGCGAAACCCTGATGATCTGCAGGCCTCAGATCGTCTACCCCCTAGACATTCTTCTGATGGGGGTAGCCCGGCGTAGCTCTCTCTTTTTTTGGTTTGATTATGTCATGGGATGATGTGAAACCATGTTGGTTCACAAGTTGGGGCACTATACTACCCGGTTTCACCGGAATGGGGTGATTCCCTCTTATACAGGTCTAGAACATTCGCTTCTAGGTTAGAGCGCATGCATGCGAGGGGGGACACATGCAAGCACATATACCAACCTTGCACCACACTCACACACATATGCTAGGGACACATGCAAGTTTTTAGATGATTCGGACGTTCTTGTGGTCTTCCTCCGACAAACCCTGATGATCTGCGGGCCTTGGATCGTCTATCCCGCTAGACATTCTTCTGATGGGGGTAGCCCGGCGTAGCTCTTTTTTTTTGTTTGATTATGTCATGGGATGATGTGAAACCATGTTGGTTCACAAGTTGGGGCACTATACTACCCGGTTTCACCGGAATGGGGAGATTCCCTCTTATACAGGTCCAGAACCTTCGCTTCTAGGTTAGAGCGCATGCATGCGAGGGGGGACACATGCAAGCACATATACCAACATTTCACCACACTCACACACATATGCTAGGGACACATGCAAGTTTTTAGATGATTCTGACGTTCTCGTGGTCTTCCTCCGGCGAAACCCTGATGATTTACAGGCCTCGGATCGTCTACCTAATGGAAATGAAGTTCAGCATCCTCTAGAACCTTATGGTCTATTGCAAAGTTAGTGTTTCCATGGTCTGAATATTAACAAATAGCCAACAAAAAGTTAACTAAAAACTTTAAATAAAAACAATTGAAAGAAAAAATAAAAAGAATAGTAGAAAATACCTAAAGGCACACGGCAAAGGACAAAACACACGGCAAAGAGGTCCTTTGCCGTGTGCCTCTCGCCGTCATACACACGGCAAAGGTCCTTTGCCGTGTGTCTCTGGTCGTCAGACACACGACAAAGAGGTCCTTTGCCGTGTGTTTTTGTGCGGCACACGGCAAAGGAGGGCTTAGATATTCTCCCGCGCGGGCCCATGCGAGCACTATCCACTCCCCCCACCCCGCGCGCCTCGACCCCCAGCTCCCTGCCCTGCCCCCTATCGCCGCCGCCGACCCTCGCCCGCCCCACCCAGCCGTTGACGGCCCTCCCCCGCCCCTCTCCGCCCCACCCTGCCCCACATCGCCGCCCCTCCTCCCCTTCCCCGCCCTCCCCTGCCCCGCCTCGCCCCACACGCCCGAGGTAGTGCTCGGGAGGAGCTCCGGCCGGCTCGGGAGGAGCTCCGTCCAGCCGCTCCCCTCCTCTACCGAGCAGCGCAGCCTGTCCCCTTGTAACACCCTCAGAATCGGCCCTATGCAAGTTTTAGCGAAACCCGCCAAACCCGCATAGAAACGATTCGAAGGTGCCCACCAGGCACTTGCGTGCGGGTGGAAAACGAAGTAATAACATTACACAACAGTCCTCGATGGGACCCACAGAACAGATTTATATACAACACGACTCCATGAGTCAAGAATACAGATATACAGTACAAAGATCCAAATCACCTTGAAAACGACAGAGCGTCCAGCTACGGACAAGATGCAAATGGGGCTAAGAGCCCTGAAGAATAACCAATGGCGTCCATAACCCTGCCCAGGCCAAGCCGGAAGGGTAACCCTGCTAACGACGTTGATCTCAAAACCTGCTTAAACAAAAGGGGTGCCGACAAAGGGCAAAGGAAAAAAGAGGAGCGTCAGTACTGAGGCCAGTACACGGCGAGACTAGAATTCGGCGGTCCTCACCTACATAGGTATGGTGGACTGAGCGGCAGCGGCAGCATGCACTAAACAACCTATAGAGACTCGATACAACTGGCGGTTATCAGAGAGGGGTAAGAATGACCTATTCGGTACCATCCTGATACTGCCATCAAACAAACCCATCCTGGTGTTTCCCCCTCGAGACCAAACGAGGAAGTCAACCGAGGAACTCACACAGTTGGCAGTTTTATTTATTCAGTTATCGTTGCGGCAATTACTAGTCAAGTATAGATAATCATCCTGATAAAATAAGCAGTGGGCCGTTTTAGTTAATCATTCCGTTGTAGTTGCAACACTTACTAGTCAGATACAATTAGCATGAGATATCCCAAAACCCAGCAGTTGTTGGTACTTTTATTTAGCCATTCCGCTGTGGTAAAGCTGATTACTAGTCATATCGGAGAAAAATCAATTTATAACAGTAAACTTTAGTTATAGTTGTCTATGATCAAGCACTGTCCTCCAAGTCGTCCATAACCGCGGTCACGGCTTCTCGAAAAGATTTACCCCTGCAGGGGTGCACCAAAGTATCCACAGGCACTTCGACCCTTTTTGCCAGATCAATTAACATACACCCATCGGTATGTCGGCGGGGCCTAAGTCATGACGTTTCCCAGACCCAAAGCAAGCACGGGGGGCCACCCCACTAAGTACACCCGCAACAAAGTCGGCCGGTCTCCGAGACGGACTCAGGGTTTGCGACAGTGGCTGTAAACGACAGCAAATCCCAAAACTGGGACTGTCGATACCGCGAAAACACTCCGCTTCCAAAACAGTACAGCGTGCTCCTCACACAATCGTAAATAAAGCAGTAAAACATGGCATAAGTACAGGATAGTAATAAAGCCCCAAACTACTTGTGGCCCCCAGTACAATACTTTGAAATCAGGTACTAAATCGATGGGGGGCCCATATCTCCCCACATGTGGTTAGCGCGCTCGATCTCGGAACAGGTGTCAAGAACTCGGGGTCCTACGGGACACAAGTGGGCGGTCGGAAACCAAATGTTATCTATCACCACCGGTGCCTCTGCTTACCTACTTCAATTTTAGTTATTAAACAATAATTAAAGTGAATGATAATTAAAGCCATGATCATCTCCAACATTGAACATGCGGCAATACACCAACAACTGTGGCACATGACGACACGCAACAGTACTTGAGCAAGCGACTATGACGCGCAAGTCCAACTATCTACCAAACAACAGGTAATAGGGTGTGTCCAAGGCAATATAAGGCTGCAAGGGATAACACGGGTACGAAAGCTAGAGCATCGCAACACAGATAGCAATAGATCAACAGGAGGGAATAAATACTATAAAAATAAGATAGGTAGAAAGGGGGGAGATGCTCGCCTGAAAACATTGCCGAAGGTTCACCCGAAGATCGGGGCGAAGCTCACATCAACTCAACGGCCTTATCCGCGAAGAAGCAAAACACTAGAATAAACACCGGATGCAATATTTAATACTACGGCAAAAGATCGGGCATGATGCATGTATGATGTATGACATGGCAAAGTTGCGATGCAATTAGGTCATATTAAGTGGAACCGGGGTCCCGATAATTAATTAGATGGTTCATGTTATTTAGAACCCCCGCAATTTAAATGTTGGATTAACATGGCAAAATATAATACCAGTTCGATGTACAGATTTAAATGAGGCCAATATGAGACTAGATTTGCCCGCATATGGGCCCCATATTTAATTATGAGGTGAATCGGCATAAGGCCCCCAAACCACATGGCAAGGATGCATGCATGAACAATTTAATATGCGACAAGTTGTATTATATTATAAAATAGGGTTTCGGGAAGGGGTTCACACATTAGGGTTCGTCGAACTTGAGGTTCCGGGGTTCGGGGTTCGGTCTCAGGGTCCAGGGTTCGACGGGAACGGTCTCGGGTAACGGAGTAGATCTGGCGTTCCGGGAAGAAGTACTTGGCGGTCTTCGGCTCCACCCAGGTCGGGGCCGATCTTGTCGTCGCGAAGGTCTTGTCGCGTCCTCGTGTCGGGTCGTTCTTGGCGTTCGGGGTGAAGAACTTGGCGTTCTGCGTCGGTGTCCTTGCCGTCCGTGTTCTCGAGCATCGCATCCGGGAAGGATTACTTGTCGCACGTGTGGTCTTCGGGTCCGGGGGTCTCGGCGTCCGTGACGAAGATCATGGCATCCGTGTCGAAAGCATCGGGGTTCCCGGGGTTCGGTCCCGTGAGGCAGATCTTGGGGTTCGGTCTTCAACAACGGGGTCGATCTTCGGGGTTTCGGAGTTGGGACCTTCGGATCCTCGAAGGCGATCTTGGCGTTCCGGGCATCTTCGGTCCTCGGATCCGAGAGAGGGGTACTTGTCGTCTGCGTCCTTCGATGCCATGTCGTGGTACTTGTCATCCATGATGAAGGTCTTGTCTATGGTTCGTCCGTGCTACCGGTCTTGGTCTTTTGCGAAGAACTTGTCGACGAGATAAGGGCCCGAGACGAACTTGGTGGGACAGCTGCCAAAACCAGCGGCACCCGAGCCTGCAGGCAGAGGCGTCGACGTCGCTGCAGGGCCCGCTCGCGTCGGCTCGGGAGATGGTCCTGGCGACGGCGGCCGGCATGGAGGCACGAGAGGCAGCAGCTCGCTGCAGAGCGCGGCGGGGGGGAACGGCCAGACGGCGAGCGACATCGGGGGGCGGTGGTTGCTTCCTGGGCACGGGCGACGGAGAGCGGCGAGGGAGGGTGAAGCAGGGGGCGGCGGCCTGGGCGCCGGAGGGGAGGCGGCGGACGGTGGCGCTGGGAGGAGGGAGGCGGCTGGCTGGAGAGGTGGTGGCCGGAGGAGGCCGGCGCGGGCGAGGCCGACCGGAGGAGGGCGGTGGCGCTCCGGGGGAGGCGGAGCTCGGAGCCGGGAGGGGCGAGGGGCCGGAGAGGAGGAGAGGCGGCGGACGCGCGCCGGAGGAGAGGGGCGAGCGCGTCGACCGGCGGTGGGGTGGGCCCGGCGAGGAGGCGCGGAGGGGAGGGGGTGCAGGGCGGCGCCGCGGCGAGGCCGGCGCGGCCAAGAGAGGGGAGGAGGCCGGCGGGGACCTGCGGCGGGGCGGGGTCGCGTCGGGGTGGAGGTGGCGCGCGCGAGGCGGACGGAGAGGGAGCGGACGCGGGCGGCTAGCAGAGGAGGCGGGGCCGGAGGCGGAGGTGGTCGGGCGGCGGGGCGACGGGGAGAAGCCGGCGGTGGCCGGTTGCAGAGGTGGGTGACGCGGGGTGGGCAGGTGGTTACGGGAGCGGCTAGGGAGAGAGAGGGAGCGGGAGGAAGAGAGAGGGAGGAAAACGGACTGGGTCCAGGGGGAGGTGGAGACAGCGGTAGGTGGGGGTGGGCCCGGAGGAGGGAGTGGGGCTGGGCTAGGTGGCTATGTGGGATAGGTTAGAGGGAGGGAAGAGGTGACATGGCGGCCAGGGATTGGTCCGGGTGAGGTGGAGGAGGGGTGGGTAGAATAGGTTTGGGTGAACTTAGGTATTAGAGGGGCTGGTTTAGGTGGACCGATTTAATCTGGGGTGGTCGTCCGGGTCGAATCGGCCCGTTCGACTGCCCCACTAAAAATAATTAAATGTTTTATTTATTTCAAACCGGGCTTTTGCAAACCGATAGCAGACAAAACAAAATATTCCGGCGACCCGGGTTTTGCGTTTGAATAAAGATGGGGCGTTTAGAAAACAAAAACAGGTTTTTCCGCAAATAGTTTTATGCAAGCAGATGCAAGATGATGACGATGCTCAAATGCAATGTGGCATGATGACATGAGCATGCGGTCATGATGATGCAATGCACAAAAACAACGCGATTTTCTAGTAGTGGTTTTACGGGATGCCACAATTCGACACCACTAACAATGGATCTCGCCCTCGAGATCCGCCTCATGGTACCGGAAGGAGGGTCGGCGATCTGATCCTTCGTGCTTCGTGTAGATCCTCGCGACACCACTAACAAGAGGTCGTTGTCCGTGATCGTCGGGAGAACACTCCGGGGACAAAAGGTCGAAGGTAGAGGTATCAACAAATAAAGCCACCTCTAGCTTCGATGGAAAGAGGGAACCGATGCATTCTCATCCACTTCAATGTACAAAAGCGAATAGAAGGGGTAGTCGGCATGGGGGCCAATCCATCACGCACCCAAACTATTACTCCGCACAATCAGTGGAAAAGCGTGCAACCATTCTCGGAATCAGACTGAAGATCTTGACAATCGAGGTTCGGAAACAAAGGAGTGATGCAGACTCTGCATCGGATCTGGCGTGGATGATGTCGTCGCGTCGGAAAACACCGGAAGGCACAAGAGGGAACAAAGAGAAGTCCACCAAACGAAGGATTCATCGGATAGCATGAAGACCAGATGTAGCAACACCGTTACCAAAGGAGGAAGCGAAACCCTGAAGGTACGACGGAAAACCCAACCACGAGAAATCCTGGACTCGAAGAGAGAGAAGAGAGCGGATTCAAAACACGTAGAGGTAAGAGGAGAATAGCAGAGGGGTAAGGAGTAAAATCAGACCTAATCAGAACTATCCAACCGATTTTGCAAAATAGTTTTGACACTCTACTTCGGCCGTTAGCTAGGTTACCCTACAGGCTGGACTTGTGGGGTATCGCAACTGCTAGGCTCTGATACCACTCTGTAACACCCTCAGAATCGGCCCTATGCAAGTTTTAGCGAAACCCGCCAAACCCGCATAGAAACGATTCGAAGGTGCCCACCAGGCACTTGCGTGCGGGTGGAAAACGAAGTAATAACATTACACAACAGTCCTCGATGGGACCCACAGAACAGATTTATATACAACACGACTCCATGAGTCAAGAATACAGATATACAGTACAAAGATCCAAATCACCTTGAAAACGACAGAGCGTCCAGCTACGGACAAGATGCAAATGGGGCTAAGAGCCCTGAAGAATAACCAATGGCGTCCATAACCCTGCCCAGGCCAAGCCGGAAGGGTAACCCTACTAACGACGTCGATCTCAAAACCTGCTTAAACAAAAGGGGTGCCGACAAAGGGCAAAGGAAAAAGAGGAGCGTCAGTACTGAGGCCAGTACACGGCGAGACTAGAATTCGGCGGTCCTCGCCTACATAGGTATGGTGGACTGAGCGGCAGCGGCAGCATGCACTAAACAACCTATAGAGACTCGATACAACTGGCGGTTATCAGAGAGGGGTAAGAATGACCTATTCGGTACCATCCTGATACGGCCATCAAACAAACCCATCCTGGTGTTTCCCCCTCGAGACCAAACGAGGAAGTCAACCGAGGAACTCACACAGTTGGCAGTTTTATTTATTCAGTTATCGTTGCGGCAATTACTAGTCAAGTATAGATAATCATCCTGATAAAATAAGCAGTGGGCCATTTTAGTTAATCATTCCGTTGTAGTTGCAACACTTACTAGTCAGATACAATTAGCATGAGATATCCCAAAACCCAGCAGTTGTTGGTACTTTTATTTAGCCATTCCGCTGTGGTAAAGCTGATTACTAGTCATATCGGAGACAAATCAATTTATAACAGTAAACTTTAGTTATAGTTGTCTATGATCAAGCACTGTGCTCCAAGTCGTCCATAACCGCGGACATGGCTTCTCGAAAAGATTTAACCCTGCAAGGGTGCACCAAAGTATCCACACGCACTTCGACCCTTTTTGCCAGATCAATTAACATACACCCATCGGTATGTCGGCGGGGCCTAAGTCATGACGTTTCCCAGACCCAAAGCAAGCACGGGGGGCCACCCCACTAAGTACACCCGCAACCAAGTCGGCCGGTCTCCGAGACGGACTCAGGGTTTGCGACAGTGGCTGTAAACGACAGCAAATCCCAAAACTGGGACTGTCGATACCGCGAAAACACTCCGCTTCCAAAACAGTACAGCGTGCTCCTCACACAATCGTAAATAAAGCAGTAAAACATGGGATAAGTACAGGATAGTAATAAAGCCCCAAACTACTTGTGGCCCCCAGTACAATACTTTGAAATCAGGTACTAAATCGATGGGGGGCCCATATCTCCCCACATGTGGTTAGCGCGCTCGATCTCGGAACAGGTGTCAAGAACTCGGGGTCCTACGGGACACAAGTGGGCGGTCGGAAACCAAATGTTATCTATCACCCACCGGTGCCTCTGCTTACCTACTTCAATTTTAGTTATTAAACAATAATTAAAGTGAATGATAATTAAAGCCATGATCATCTCCAACATTGAACATGCGGCAATACACCAACAACTGTGGCACATGACGACACGCAACAGTACTTGAGCAAGCGACTACGACGCGCAAGTCCAACTATATACCAAACAACAGGTAATAGGGTGTGTCCAAGGCAATATAAGGCTGCAAGGGATAACACGGGTACGAAAGCTAGAGCATCGCAACACAGATAGCAATAGATCAACAGGAGGGAATAAATACTATAAAAATAAGATAGGTAGAAAGGGGGGAGATGCTCACCTGAAAACATTGCCGAAGGTTCACCCGAAGATCGGGGCGAAGCTCACATCAACTCAACGGCCTTATCCGCGAAGAAGCAAAACACTAGAATAAACACCGGATGCAATATTTAATACTACGGCAAAAGATCGGGCATGATGCATGTATGATGTATGACATGGCAAAGATGCGATGCAATTAGGTCATATTAAGTGGAACCGGGGTCCCGACAATTAATTAGATGGTTCATGTTATTTAGAACCCCCGCAATTTAAATGTTGGATTAACATGGCAAAATATAATACCGGTTCGATGTACAGATTTAAATGAGGCCAATATGAGACTAGATTTGCCCGCATATGGGCCCCATATTTAATTATGAGGTGAATCGGCATAAGGCCCCCAAACCACATGGCAAGGATGCATGCATGAACAATTTAATATGCGACAAGTTGTATTATATTATAAAATAGGGTTTCGGGAAGGGGTTCACACATTAGGGTTCGTCGAACTTGAGGTTCCGGGGTTCGGGGTTCGGTCTCAGGGTCCAGGGTTCGACGGGAATGGTCTCGGATAACGAAGTAGATCTGGCGTTCCGGGAAGAAGTACTTAGCGGTCTTCGGCTCCACCCAGGTCGGGGCCGATCTTGTCGTCGCGAAGGTCTTGTCGCGTCCTCGTGTCGGGTCGGTCTTGGCGTTCGGGGTGAAGAACTTGGCGTTCTGCGTCGGTGTCCTTTCCGTCCGTGTTCTCGAGCATCGCATCCGGGAAGGAGTACTTGTCGCACGTGTGGTCTTCGGGTCCGGGGGTCTCGGCGTCCGTGACGAAGATCATGGCATCCGTGTCGAAAGCATCGGGGTTCCCGGGGTTCGGTCCCGTGAGGCAGATCTTGGGGTTCGGTCTTCAACAACGGGGTCGATCTTCGGGGTTTCGGAGTTGGGACCTTCGGATCCTCGAAGGCGATCTTGGCGTTCCGGGCAACTTCGGTCCTCGGATCCGAGAGAGGGGTACTTGTCGTCTGCGTCCTTCGAGGCCATGTCGTGGTACTTGTCATCCATGATGAAGGTCTTTTCTATGGTTCGTCCGTGCTACCGGTCTTGGTCTTTTGCGAAGAACTTGTCGACGAGATAAGGGCCCGAGACGAACTTGGTGGGACAGCTGCCAAAACCAGCGGCACCCGAGCCTGCAGGCAGAGGCGTCGACGTCGCTGCAGGGCCCGCTCGCGTCGGCTCGGGAGATGGTCCTGGCGACGGCGGCCGGCACGGAGGCACGAGAGGCAGCAGCTCGCTGCAGAGCGCGGCGGGGGGGAACGGCCAGACGGCGGGCGACATCGGGGGGCGGTGGTTGCTTCCTGGGCACGGGCGACGGAGAGCGGCGAGGGAGGGTGAAGCAGGGGGCGGCGGCCTGGGCGCCGGAGGGGAGGCGGCGGACGGTGGTGCTGGGAGGAGGGAGGCGGCTGGCTGGAGAGGTGGTGGCCGGAGGAGGCCGGCGCGGGCGAGCCCGACCGGAGGCGGGCGGTGGCGCTCCGGGGGAGGCGGGGCGCGGAGCTCGGAGCCGAGAGGGGCGAGGGGCCGGAGAGGAGGAGAGGCGGCGGACGCGCGCCGGAGGAGAGGGGCGAGCGCGTCGACCGGCGGCGGGGCGGGCCCGGCGAGGAGGCGCGGAGGGGAGGGGGTGCAGGGGGGCGCCGCGGCGAGGCCGGTGCGGCCAGGAGAGGGGAGGAGGCCGGCGGGGACCTGCGGCGGGGCGGGGTCGCGTCGGGGTGGAGGCGGCGCGCGCGAGGCCGGCCGGAGGGCGAGGAGGCTCGGGGGAGGGCGGCCGGCGGGGACGAGCCCGAGGCGGACGGAGAGGGAGCGGACGCGGGCGGCTAGCAGAGGAGGCGGGGCCGGAGGCGGAGGTGGTCGGGCGGCGGGGCGACGGGGAGAAGCCGGCGGTGGCCGGTTGCAGAGGTGGGCGACGCGGGGTGGGCAGGTGGTTACGGGAGCGGCTAGGGAGAGAGAGGGAGCGGGAGGAAGAGAGAGGGAGGAAAACGGACCGGGTCCAGGGGGAGGTGGGGCCACGGGGGAGATAGCGGCAGGTGGGGGTGGGCCCGGAGGAGGGAGTGGGGCTGGGCTAGGTGGCTGTGTGGGATAGGTTAGAGGGAGGGAAGAGGTGACGTGGCGGCCAGGGATTGGTCCGGGTGAGGTGGAGGAGGGGTGGGTAGAATAGGTTTGGGTGAACTTAGGAATTAGAGGGGCTGGTTTAGGTGGACCGATTTAATCTGGGGTGGTCGTCCGGGTCGAATCGGCCCGTTCGACTGCCCCACTAAAAATAATTAAATGTTTTATTTATTTCAAACCGGGCTTTTGCAAACCGATAGCAGACAAAACAAAATATTCCGGCGACCCGGGTTTTGCGTTTGAATAAAGATGGGGCGTTTAGAAAACAAAAACAGGTTTTTCCGCAAATAGTTTTATGCAAGCAGATGCAAGATGATGACGATGCTCAAATGCAATGTGGCATGATGACATGAGCATGCGGTCATGATGATGCAATGCACAAAAAGAACGCGATTTTCTAGTAGTGGTTTTACGGGATGCCACACCCCTCCTCCACCTCGTCGCCCCCATCTACACCGAGCCGGCAATGGCAACAAGGTATGTTTTTTTTCTTCCTTTTTATTTTTTCCCTATATTACTATAATGTTTAGATTTAGTAGTAGTTCTAGTGTTGTAGATATATTAGTTGTAGATATTAGGATACTACATTAGCTAGGTTAGTACATTAGTTGTAGATATGTTAGTTGTAGATATGTTAGTTGTGTATATCTATTATGTTTAAATTTTGGCATGTGTATATACAGGATATGTGTCGAGTCTGAGGGTGGGGTTGTCGATGGCGTAGGTCATTTTGCGGGAGGGTCGCTGATCTTCTTGACCTCTCGATCACGCTTCAAGGGTAAAAATCTATTCTCCTATCTTGCAAGTACCTAGGGTTATTTTAGTGTGTAGATCACCAAGTCTGTCGCGTTACCTAGGCGTCTCTTCCCGGCCGTAAGGGTTACGCGGATAAATATGCATTAGTGGTCTCGCATATTATGAAGCGTAACTCTTACGGAATTTATCGGGACAGCCGACGGATGCGTAGTTGGGTATGTTTTCCTTGTTCTACTCCGGTCCGAGATAGGATTTCGGCAGCGTCTCCCCGTTGTTCTCCGGATGCACATCCCTCTTGGCTTTTTGCCGAGACGTGTATCGGGAGAGAAGTGGGAAGGTGCTGCCGAAATTCTGTCTCGGATCGGGGTAGAGCAGGGAGAACATACTCAATCTACGGATCTGACGGTTGATAGGACCCTCTTTACCTATTAGAGAGATAGGTGGATATATGTATGGCGTAAAATATATATGTTTCCTAAAATTAACCGAACTAATACCGGATTTATTTATATGACATGATTAATTAAAAGCAGTATATATGTCGTTTTTGGTACTGATTAGAAGATGGAGAATCGTGACTGGATGTATGATGGCTATGTCAGTAAGTGGGATTTTACCTCAGAATGGCAAGAAAAGGCCAAGGACTTTGTGAACCGGGCATTTGCCGTCCCCAGCAGACCCAGAAGGATTTTCTGCCCCTGTGCAAGATGTAGGAACCTGAATACACATTCGAAGGATGATGTGAGTACTCACCTGCTCAATTACGGGTTCACACCATCCTACAAGACTTGGACATTCCATGGTGAAAACTTAGCGAAACGTGCTAGGAGGGAATCACGGCAGAGTCAGCAGCAAAGTCGGCCAAGGGGAGAATTTGATGCTGGTTTTGATAGGTGCATAGACAACTTTGTGAATGCTAATGCGCCTGAAAGCCCTCATGTAGAGTCGGAGACACCTCAGGAGGCGGAGACAAGTGAGGAACCGGAGGAAAACACGACAAAGTACTACGAGACTTTGTTTGCCTCACAGAGACCCCTTCATGCCATAGCTCGCCTTTTGGCCTTCAAGAGCCACAGAAAGTTGACCAGAGAGGACTTTGATGATATGCTTGCCGTCGTTGGCAGAATTCTGCCGAAAGGGAACCTCTTGCCGGAGAACTTCTACTATTCGACCAAACTCCTCCGTGACCTTAAGATGTCATATGAGCCGATACACGCTTGTCCGAAGGGATGCATTCTATTCACAAAGGAGCATCCTAAGACAAATTATTGTATCTGCTGCAAATCCTCTAGGTACTTTGAGGTCGATCCCAATGGTGATGGTCAGAAGAGGCAGACTGGGGTTGCCCAAAACATCCTTCGGTATCTTCCAATCATACCAAGGCTCCAGAGACTCTTCATGACCGAGGATACTGCCCAGCAGATGCAGTGGGCAGTAGAAGGGAACAAATACCTCGACAAGATGATACATCCGTCGGATGGTAGTGCATGGAAGAACTTTGTCAAGAAATATCCTGAGAAATCCGGTGACAAGAGCGTAGCAGTTGCCATATCAACCGATGGGTTCAATCCATATGGCATGTCGGATTCAGTATACAGTTGCTGGCCAGTGTTTGTTATTCCCCTAAACCTACCCCTCGCGTCTGCATGAGATCAGAGAACATGTTTGTCTCGATGATAATCCCAGGGCCTAAATACCCGGGTAAGAACATGAATGTGTATCTAGAACCGCTGGTGGATGACTTGCTTCGTGGCTGGGAAGGTCGGGCGATCCGAACATTTGACGCTTCAAACAACGAGCACTTCGATATGTATGTCTGGTACCATACCTCTCTGCATGACCTACCAGCACGTGCGTTGTTCTGCGGCTGGTGTACACATGGGAAGTGGCATTGCCCAGTGTGCATGCAAGCTCTGACTTTCTTCTGGCTGTCGAAGGGAGGCAAGTATTCCTGCTTTGATCAACATCGACAGTGTCTTGAGCCGAATCATCCATACAGGAGTGACAAAAAGAGGTTCAAGAAAGACCGTGTTGTCTATGATCCAAAGCCACGTCTAAAGACCGGAATGGAAATCAAGGCTGAGTTAGAAGATCTCCAGCCAAACTCCGATGGGAATGGTTTCGTGGAATACGGGGATACGCACCAGTGGACCCACATTCCCTGCTTATGGAAGCTCCCTTGTTTTGAGGATCTTGAGCTCCCACATAACATTGATGTAATGCACACCGAAAAGAATATCGGCGAGGCCCTTTGGAGCACCATGATGCAAACCGAGAAGACGAAAGATAACATCAAGGCTCGAATTGATCAAGAAGCATTGTGCGATAGGCCAAAGTTGAACATGCAGCCACCCGGAGCCAAAGGCAGAAAAAGGTGGTCTAAGCCAAAGGCTCCTTTCTTCCCAACAAAGCCCCAAAGAAGGGAGATCTTCCAGTGGATCGCGCAAAGTTTGTTTTTCCCTGATGGGTATGCGGCCAACTGGATGAGGGGTGCGAACATGGAAATGTTGCGAGTACAAGGGCTCAAGAGTCATGACTACCATGTATGGCTTGAGCGGATAATGCCGGTGATGATTCGAGGCTATGTCGATGAGTAGACTTGGCGAGTGCTATCGAGGTTGAGCTTTTTCTTCCACCAGATTTGTGCTAGGGAGTTAGACCGTAAAGTGCTTGAGAAGCTACATGAATAAGCACCCGAGTTGCTTTGCGATCTAGAGATGCTCCTTCCGCCAGGGTTCTTCAATCCGATGCAACATATGATCTTGCATATTGCGGACGAGGCTTTAAAGGGGGGACCTGTGTGGGCCCGTTGGTAGTTTCCGCCCGAGAGAGAAACAAAGAAGCTTCGTAAGAAAACAGGCAATAAATGCAAGATCGAGGCATCCATAGCCGAGGCAGTCCTTAACGAGGAGGTTGCAAACTTCACCACAAAGCACTATGATGCCAACATTCCCACAAAGAACAACCCAGTGTTTCATTACAATGCCGCCAACCCTGAAGATGTACCCAATCTTAGCATCTTCGTTGGGCTAGGTGGCAAATCAAGTGGCACAAAGAGGTTCGCAATGAAAAAAACTTGAGCGGGAGTTGATCCACTCGTATGTCTTGAACACCATGGAAGAAGTGAAGCCGTACATCGAGTAAGTGCTCACCATTTAGTTTTCCGCAAACATTCACTACTATTTCCGTGACTAACTCTCCTTTAAATTGTTATAGACGATTCAAGAGTGCACATTGGAAGAATCCAAATAGGGAGCCTAACCCTCAAGAGGAGCAGGATCTTTTCGATAAGGGTGGTGGTTTCGGTTTCGTCAGCTAGTTCTGTGGTTTGGTACTATTCGAGACAACTTGCTGTGCTACACTTCGTGTGATAAGGGTCTTTTGTGAAGGCTCATATGGCCTCCGGTACTATGGAAGAGTCGAGGGTATATATGAGCTGAATTATGGTTTTGGCAAAGGGCTAAATCCCGTTGTATTCAAATGCCATTGGTTTGACCCACATAAGGTGAAACGGGATCCTGAAATTGGACTGGTCAAAGTTAAGAGAAACTCCGTTTATGCGGGAGATGATGCTTACATTTTGGCTACTCAGGCCTTCCAAGTATTCTATCTTCCGTACCCATGCCAAAACCCGACAAAACATCTACAGGACTGGGATGTTGTGACAAAGGTACTGACACGAAATTAGGCCGCCCTTGCCAAACAAGGATGATTACCGCCGCCTAGACCCCTCAACAAATGATGGCGAGTTTTATCAGGAAGAAGGGCTCCCCGGGAAATTCACTATCGACTTGTCCGTCGATGGTGACATGGTCGTAGACGGTGAGCAAGAAGAAGCTGAGGAGGAAGATACTGCGCACGATGAAGCTGAGGAGGTTCACAACCAAGAAGATGTGAGTTTGCTCGAGGCGTTCCATGCAGGCCTTGACGTCAACGATCCACAGGGACCACCTCCAGGTTTCGTGGATGATTATTGGCTGGAAAATGATAGCGATGACGAAACCTCTCGTCCAATTCATAATCCCGACTCAGGCTTCTGATCCATGTAGTAGTAATAATCTTTGTAGTAGTGTTTGCTATGTAATCCTGCCGGGCTATGTAATAAAATTTCTTTCCTTTTGTCTTTATATTTGTAAGAACTCTATTCTATGTAATAAAATTCCTTTCCTTTTGTCTTTGTATTTGTAAGAACTCGCAGCCCCAAAGTCGAGAGAGGACAAGTATTTTCGAGATTCATATAGCATGAGCATGTGAAGGTGGCAAGCCCAGGAAAGGATTCTCGATCCACGACAACGATTCCTTCCGAGGAGTCATTGTCGTGGAGACCGAATCCTTTCCTTGGCTTGCCGCTTCTCATACCCATGCTATATGGATCATGGAAGTATTTCTCTTCTTTCGTCTTTGCCGATACGAATAGATTAGCTAGCGTGACTTAAATGGAATAGATTAGATAGCCCTGAAGTCAAAAGGAAAGACATTACTTCACTATTCGTATAGCATGGGCGACATTGTTATATGAATCGTGAAATGGTTTCTATCCTTTCGTCTTTGAATAAACACAAGGAAGGCTTCATCTCGTAGCCCAAAAGTCGAGAGAGGACAAGTATTTTCAAGATTCATATAGCATGGGGATGTGACGGTGGCAAGCCCAGGAAAGGATTCTCGATCCACGACAACAATTCCTTTCGAGGAGTCGTTCCCGTGGAGACCGAATCCTTTCCTTGGCTTGCCGCGTCTCATACCCATGCTATATGGATCATGGAAGTATTTTTCTTCTTTCGTCTTTGCCGATACGAATAGATTAGCTAGCGTGACTTAAATGGAATAGATTAGATAGCCCTAAAGTCGAAAGGAAAGACATTACTTCACTATTCGTATAGCATGGGCGACATTGTTATATGAGTCGTGAAATGGTTTCATTCCTTTCGTCTTTGGAGAAACACAAGGAAGGCTTCATCTCGTATCCCCAAAGTCGAGAGAGGACAGGTATTTTCGAGATTCATATAGCATGGGGATGTGACGGTGGCAAGCCCAGGAGAGGATTCTCGATCCACGACAACGATTCCTTTCGAGGAGTCGTTGCCGTGGAGACTGAATCCTTTCCTTGGCTTGCCTCGTCTCATACCCATGCTATATGGATCATGGAAGTATTTCTCTTCTTTCGTCTTTGCTGATACGAATATAGTGTGTGTTTAAAACTTGAGTATTATTGTACTGTTATGAATCTTGTGTCAATGATGTGTACTAATAAACTACTCTTTTCACTCTGTTTTGCAGATGATTGAAAGATGCCGGGGGGAAAGGGAGTTACAAGAAATCTGAAAAGCTTGGCAAAACTTGTGACTTGTGGTTCAAAAGATGCCAGGGGGAAGCAGCCTACTAGTCCTAGTGCTCCACCGCGCACTTCACAACGGCGGGGGTGTGGGAGGCGTGCGAGGACTCGTAGTCCCCCTCTGGTCTTCGAGGAGGACGAGCAGGATCAGGAGCAGGAGCAGTAGGGGGAGGAGGAGGAGGAGGAGCCAGTTAGGCGTCAGGATGATGAGGGGACGCACTCGGATTCTGACGAGGAGGAGCAGGAGCAGGAGGAGGAGGAGGTGGAGGGGTTGGGTTCTTTACCCTACGATCTTGACACGTCCTTGAGGTGGGCGCCTCCGGAGGATGAGACGTAGAACCTTGAGGAGTACACGGCCATGGACCCGAGCCTGGTGCCGCGGGAGAAGGCTCCATATCGGCATGGGGTTTCGAGACTCCCCGACCTACCTTATCCCTATGCGGACAAGGTACTCGTCCCCGCTGGGTCGAGGTACATGATTTGAACCTAAACCATACATTGTAATTTTTATCACATACTGACCTTGTATTTTCATTTTGCAGTGCCTTTCTATATGAGGATGGGATCAAGCCATATCGTGGCTACCCAAGCATCCTTGGAGCCTTGGTTAGAAAGTGTTTTCCTGGGATTGTCACTCTCCTAAATGGTTCAAAGGATGTGGCTTGGACTTTGAAGCATTACCACTATGCCGAAGATCCCGAAAAAAAGTACACCACCATCGCGGAGAAGGTTCAGGTTTGTTCTGGGTAAGTTTGTTTCGCTTTTTATAATTCAATCGCCTTGAGGATGAAATATACTTGAACTCGTGGCTTTGACCCCCCCCCCCTTTTTCCCTATGTGCATACTTGTAGAAGTTCTTCGACATGGACAGGGCGCGCAAAAGGTAGTGTTTGATGATTGTTAACGAGCTTGCCAAGAGGAAGGTGCAAGACATGCACTACGAGGCACGCGTGAACTGCGTCCGCAACTGGTTCGGCAATCGCAAGATTTGGATGAACAAGAGCCAAGCCCGGGAGATGCTCTTCGAGCCGTGGCAGTACCTGCAGGTAGTTGCATTTTTTATTTTATTGATTTCTTGACCTTATTCTATTTTCTATTGTACTAATACGTGTGTCTTGTGGATGTAGAACCCTCCTCAGTTCGTGGGTAATGACGAGCGGTGCTTCACGGAAATGGTAGCGTGGTGGACACACCCCAATTACCTCCAGAAACACGCCGATGCAAAGAAGCGACGAGAGGAGATGGGGGGTGGATCACGCAGCCAAGGCAGCATCCCCCTCGCCCTTCTTAGGCAAAAAGAGGTGAGAAAATGCTTTATTTGTTCTTGCTTGTAATGTTATTCTTTACTTCGCCCTTTGGAGTCCCCCTTCACTTAACTTCGTGCTCTTTTGTGCAGAAAATAAAGACAGGTCAAGAGCTGTCCATGTTTGCCGTTTGGAAGAAGACACGCACGTTGGACGAGCCTAGAAACGGGAGCCTATGGATGAACGAGGGAGCCAGGCTCCGGGGTGAGAAGTCCCCTGAGAAGTACAAGGAGGTTCATGGAGAAGATTCTAACCCTGAGACCGCCCCCTTCGACCCCGAGGTCGCCGTGCTGGAGGGAGAAGGCCAGAAGAATGGTCGCCTATGGATCGGTCACGGGTCCGTCGACCCTAAGACCGTTCCATCTATGCGCCAGGTCCGGCGTGGTAGGACGAGCGACCACCCTGCTATAGAGACCCGCCCACGGCCTTCAGTTGTAGCTCTCGAGCAGTTACGGGTATGTTCTTCCTCGGTCATCTATGTTTTACTACATGTTTTGTGTTGCAATGTTCATCTAATCGTGGCGACACAATGTAGGAGGAGATGGCCGCTGATAGGGCACGCAGAGAGGCGGCCGAGCAGCGGCAACAGCAGTTGGAGCAGCAGATGGCCCATCAGCAGGGGTTGCTAGAGCAGCAGATGGCCCATGATGCGGTGGATGACATAGCAAATGCTCATCAATTCTCAACCAGGGACTCTTCCCACTCCTCCTTTTTCCTTCTCGTGGGTAAGTGATCAAGTGTCTTATTGTCCAATGCTCGCAATTTTCAATCTTGCCTTATTGTCTAATGCTCACAATTTCCAATGCTGCAGATGGACAATGCGATGCCGCCGCCTGGCGGGTCAGCGGGTGGATCGAACAACCAGGCGCCGCCGTCTTTCACCGTCAACAATCCGTCGGTCGTCCGGAGGCTGAATCAGAGTCCTCCAGGTTTGCTTTCTTATACTTGTCAAATTTAGCCATGCCATCGCATTTATAGAAATTTTAGCCATGCTATGACACTTGTAGAAATTTTAGCCTTGGCATGATACTTATAGAAAATTTAGCAATTCCATGACACTTGTAGGAAATTTAGCCTTGCCATGGTACTTATAGCAAATTTAGCAATTCCATGACACTTGTAGATAATTCTATGCCATTGTCAAAATTTTAGCCATGCTATGAAACTTGTAGAAATTTTAGCCTTGCCATGACACTTATAGAAATTCTAGCCTTGCCATGGGACTTGTAGATATTCGTGATTTTACTTGTCATATTGATGTAATTTGCCATGAGACTCGTCAAAATCCCATGTTATTGCCATTTCCATCAACTTGCCTAGAAACTTGTACATATTGATGATTTTACTTGTCATATTTATATACTTGTCTTGAACTTGTAGGATCTCACGATGGAGCATGAGCTTATGGAGCACTCAGAGTTGATGATCTTGTAATATTTGTCTAGTTTAGGTCTTTGGTTATGCACTTTGTAGTATTTGACACTGGTGGCAAGAATAAACACTAGCATTTGACACTTGTAATATTTGTGAAATCTCTTGCTTTCGTGGTGATGATGTTTGCTAGTGTTGGTGATGCATTTTGGTGTTGGTGATGATTATATTGTTGTTGTTGATGAGTATATTATTGTTGTTCATGAGTATATTATTGTTGTTGATGATCTGTAGATCATATATATATATTATGTTTTGAATTGCAGGAAATGACTGAAAACAGATTTTTTTTTTGAAAAATGACAGCTCCTTTGCCATGTGTATACACACGGCAAAGTGCCAAATGGTCACTTTGCCGTGTGTATACACACGACAAAGGTGCCACGTGTGAGCGAAAGGCCTTGTGACGTGCACAGCAGACACACGACAAAGGAGTGAACTTTGCCGTGTGTCCCCCACACGGGCACACGGCAAAGAGCACACACACGACAAAAAGTATGCACACGACAACGATGATCAACACGGCAAAGGTTAGGCACACGTCAAAGAGAGAGGACACAGCAAAGGTTAGGCACACGCCAAAGAACGAATACACGGTAAAGAGTCATAACACACGGCAAAGGATGAACACGACAAAGATGTGTAGGCTCCGTCAGACGGACGGAACCGTCAAGTACTTTACTTTGCCGTGTCAACGCAGTAAACACACGACAAAGGCTCTGCCGTGTTTCGGGCGCAAAGACACACGACAAAGAGCCTTTGCCGTGGCTATCATTGCCGTGTGGCTTTTTCCATGTGCATACACACGGCAAAGGCTTTGCCGTGTTCTGCGGGGCCTTTGCCGTGTCTTTTTCCCACACGGCAAAGAGCCCGTGTGCCGTAGTGAAGGTTTATTTTATAATTTTCAGTCCAAATTTTGAGACCAATTTTGAGACTAAAAGGATCAAGGTTTTACACTTTGTCCGTCAAACCTTATAGCAAACTCTAACCGATATCCTTTTGGCCTTTAAAGGACTTGTTTTCAGCCGCTAACGGCTAGGGACGCACCAACCCGATTGTAAGGTTCCCAACCTTTAATAAGATAGAGATCCCTGTGTTTACAATGCTAGTCCCTGGATCAATAGCTAGCATCCACAGTTAAGATGTAATATCAAGAAGCAAAGGTCATAATACAACTTTATAACCAGGAATAACATAATTTATTACATCTTACATAGCTCATTTGGCTATTACATTACATTGCAGCAGAATATCTATAAGCATGGGGTCCTTCATCTTCATAGTGCCACAGGCAGACATGTTGGTTGTAGACTTGTAATCCTAATCATTAAACTTCACTAATTTCAATCAACCTGCAACACAACAAGTTACAACCACAAGGGTCAATACATTTTAATTGTATTGGCAAGTGATACTATGGTAGTATAGTGGAGTCTAGAATCTATATGCATTTGGCTAAGTGGAGCTTAGGCTTGCATTGCTCAAAAATAGATTTTCTTATCAGTTGAAAACACTAAGTTCTGTTTGGCAAAAACCACCCAAGGCATCTACCAATCAAAGATTGAAGATCCTTTAACCCTTGTTCAATCCACAAGTTTTTAACTTAGAAATTTGGATGATGAGATTCTTGATAGCTTCCATGTTTTGATGCTGAAATTGTCCTTTGACAGGGACATGGCTAAGTACTTAGATTTTACACTCTGCAGAGGTGGTGCACTTTCCCCACAAGACTTGGTTTCACCAAGACAAGATCTTTCAGAAGCCTTCCCTTAGACCAAAATGGACGCGCTCCAACCTATCAAACCCCTACCACCAACTGTCCATTTGGCTAAGTTATTGCAACCTATATGATCCAGGCAGAGCCCATAATGCCAAGTGGTTGCACTTGAAGCTTCTCAATATTTGACATCTCAAATCTCTTTGTTCCTGGGTGGCCATCCACAAGTGAGATACACAAGGTTCACCAGTCCCCTGGCCTTGTGTAACCACTCAACACAAACCATTCCTTCCATTCCACCCAGGTGTTTCATTCACTTAGTTGTTTTATTAAACAAAACACAAGTCCTCAGACTTAGAAATTTTCCATAGCATGAATATATATTCCACCCTTGTTTTCTATTAGCTAAGCTAAGGATGATAGTAGTAGGAATCTTAACTTAGGCAAATTCTACTAAGGTTTCATCTACTAGGTTTTCCCATAGCATGGTTTATACTTACCAAAATTCCATGCAAGTCTTACTTAGAAATATCACTAATGCATAGTGAAAATAATTGGACAAAAGTATGTAGCATCACTTGCCTTTTTGGTAGAGTATAAGTTCACTCCTTGTCCTTGCTACAATCACACTCTTCAAGTCACTACAATTCAATCAAGCAAGGCACAAGTTCAATCTACCATTCAAGCAATTCATCACATAAAATCATAGTAACAAAACAATGCATGCAAGCATGCAAGAGATTGTTTTATTTGTAAAAGTGGTTTCTAATGGTTCTTAAACATTTGAAAACACCTAATGGTCATTTTATAAAGTGACAAAGTCATTTGCAAAAGGTTTCACTTTATAAACCATTTTTTTAAAAACAAGGTATCATTTTATGTGGTGTAGAAATGTTTTTAATAAGGCATTAATCTATAGGGTTCACAAAATATGTTTTCACGCCACAAAACCTTGTGTTTAGGGTCAGAGAGTTAATTTCCAAAACATTTCTCAAAGGTTTTCCTCCAAAACCATTTTTAATAAATAAACCATATTTTTTTATTTGACTAGAAATGGTTTAAATCAAAGATTCATTCTTTTGTTTCACCAAATACATTTTTGAATCCACAAAGTGATTCCTATGGTCAGTAGGTTCAAAACACACCATTTTCAAAAGATTTTATCCCCAAAAACATTTTAGAACAATTTTTATAATCTAAACAAGCATACATAAGTTTCTGCAAAAACCAATATTTTACCAGAAGCTTTTTACTAAACAAAGTGTATGGTTGGCTAGCGCTTGTTTTTCTGAATCCATTGATATAAAGTTTGCAAAATTTGGACGTGTAGAATAAAATTTATGCAATTTACAAAATCACATATCTAATAGATCAAATCTGTTCTAATTCAAATCGACAGAGACACGTGGCGTGTTCTTACTCGCTGATACCGTTTCGTCTGGATCCCGCTACGGGAGGCGTTAGATCTAATTAGATCGTGCAGCATAGATTGATCAAAAACGGTTCGTTAAGTCATCTATTGTGTCCCTACGATTTGCATCCAATGGCTAGCGACGATCTGACCTAACTCGGGCGGCGCTCAGCGGCAGCGCGCGGCGATGACGCTCGGCCAGCGGCGGAGCTGGCGCTAGAGGAAGCAAGGAAGAAGAAGAGATGGCTCACAGTGATCACCGAGGCACGGGGATGCTCAAACTGCCCTTGGTTAGTGAAGGGGCGCACGGGGTTGATCGGAATTCCTCGCCGGAGACCTTGCTGGCGTCGGGTACTTTCAGGCGTCGACGGGGGCGAGGCTACAGGGCGTGCCAAAGCAAAGTAAAGGGTGCGTTAGACACGCATGGTATCAGGGAACATGCGTGCATCATCGAATAGCTTCGGGGCGGTCCGAGCTTACCAGGAAACCTCGTCGGAGAGAATGGCAGGCGGTGGCGCTACGGGTCGTCGTCGTTATCGACGCTGCAAAGCATGCGCGGGCGAGCTGATGATACGGAGGGGTGCGCCTGGGTCTGGGGGATGTGCATGTGTCCCCGGGGAGGCAAGGGGTGGCGCGGAGTCGCCGGAATTTGCTCGCGAGTTCGTCGGAGCAGGCGAGCTGGTGCGTGCGAGGGAGGGGAAGTAGAGAGGAGGGGCAGACGCTTTAACGTGCGTGGTCAAGGGGCCGATTAATCGCGGCGTTACTGCGTATTACGCCGACTTTGATTTGGCAGCAACGGCCGGCGAGAGGGGGGCATGGTCAGCGGGGTGGGTGAAGACGATGACTGGGGAGAGTGGGGCCGCTTGGTAGCGAGAGAGAGAGTGTGGGGTGGGGTCCGTCTGTCAGCGATGTTGCGGGTTTATAAGTGAGTGCGAACCGTTTTTCTGCGGGAGAGGGGAGATGGGCTGGACTGGCCTAGTTGGGCTGGCCGGCTGGGCTGGCTCTTTAAAAAATTTTCCTGTTCTGTTTGTTTTCTCTTTTTCCTTTTCTTTTATTCTGATTTGGTTTTGTTTGGCCAATTCAAACATTCTTTTGAATTCAAACCTGTGTCAACTTTTGGGTAGGTTTAAATACTGATTAGTAGCACAATCTGATGTCAATTTTTGGAATTTACTTTATTCCTTTTTGGGTCTTTTATTATTAAAGTAGGTCCTTGTATTAAAACAAATAGGTTTTAATAATTTTCAAACACCATTTAAAATCTTTTAAACCTTCCAAAATCTTTTCAGTAGGTTTTGTTTACTAAAAAGGGTGTCAAATAATTCATCTTGAATTATTTGGAAAGTATTCTAATATGATTTATTAATCATTTAAGATTGGGTATTTATTTGTTTTAATTCCAATGGAATTTAGTATAGTTTTAATTCCCAAATTTTTATTTGGAGGTTTTATTTTATTTAAGTTGTTTAAACGACTTTTATTCCACTTGGCTAAATTCCAAATATCTTTTTCTCATGTATTCTTATTTAGATATTTGTCTTTATTAAGATAGGTATAGAATGGTTATTGCCATTTTATTTGGAATGTTCTTTATCCTTTTATTTTATTTGGATTGGGATTATTTTCATTCCAATTGCTTATAGATTTGGCCAAGATTTGGTTTGGTCTTTTAAATATTCCTTATTCAATAATTTCTTTCTTTATCTTATAAAATCCATATCTTTTTATTTAGAGATCCAAACATGGTGATTCCAATTTGTGAAATCTTATTTTATATTTGTTTCTCCTTTTTAAAACTCTTTAGGATTATTTGCTCACAAATTGGTATGGGTTTCTAGATAGGTGCTTTATTAGCTTTGGGAATTTAATTCCTTATCTTATTATATTCAGAAGATTTTATCCATGGTTCCAATTTAAGTGAAACCAATTTCTATGGTCTTATAATATTTCTATTTGTCTTTCTTGATATTTTGTTAATGTTTGTTGATAAGACTTTATATGGATCAAATCCATAGGCTTGGAGATAACTTGGAAATGATTTTTATTCCATTAGGGCTTTGGGATTGGATTTATTTTCCAAGTGTTCAAATTTCCAGATACATTCATTGAGGAATGCAATTCTCTAGATTTGGATTTTGTTGAGTTCAAACTTTTACCAAAGTTTGTTCAAGATGGGATTTTAAGTTTCCTTTTTGAAACAAAAAGTTTCTTTTCACCCTGATTTTCAACAAAATTTTATTTTGTTTATTTTATTTTTCACATAACAAGATTTTCAAAATCTTGGGATGTGACACCGATCCCCAAGCACATGCAATTTTGGGAAGGGATACATGCTAACTTCCATCGAAGAACTAGTCTAGGTCCTCTATCCTTATCATCGGTGGTGCATCGGTGGAGCTTCATAGCAAGGCGCCATAATAGTGACGAACTATTATCGTGTCGAAAATAATCCATAGATGGTGGACAACCCAACTCTGATGATTCTAGTGATGAGCGAGAACCGAACTCAGATGGTTCTAGTGATGAGGTAGGAGAAAATTCCATAGACGGTGGAAAAACCCAATTTGTCGGGTTTATGATGGTTGTAATAATTTGTATGACTTATATGCATTACAAATCTACTTATGCTATATTTTGTCATGTATTCATGTGGTCAAATTTTTAAATTTGATCAAAATTTACTTTTAGTCCTCTAAGTTATTGGGGATCGGTTCTGGCACACAAAATTTAGAGGCTAAATATAGGAAGTTAAGGTATAGGGAGTTTTTTCTCGTCTATTTTTTGGGGTTCGATTAGGGTCTTATCTTAGGCTTTGTCTGTCAGGTATCCGATGTTAGAAATTGGCCCGATCTGCGACATTGACCGCCGTGTACTTTTCGGCGGGTTAAAGAAGTACTTCTCGTCGACAGTCACAACACGATCAGCTTGGCTTGAGTCAGTCCGACGAGACACGTAGAACTAACACACACGTACAAGCTAACCTAGCAAGCAAGCAGCTTGATCGATTCTAGCTAGCTTGCATGTAGGTTATGTACGATGCAACACATGAAAAACAAAGACGATTTACCAGAGGTGTGTATCGCGCCCCATAACTTTTCTTCTCTTTATTTCTTCTGTCTCTCTCGGTTTCTACAAGCCAGGTTACACGTTTATATCAGGCTAGCACTAAACAACCAACTCGGTTAACTAAACCTATTCCTATACATGTAGGTATACAACTAGCCTATTCAGAGAAGGAAACACAAGTGCACGCGACACCGTTCCGGAGCCGGGTCGTGCTTAGATTTCTAACAATCACCCTCCTAAGCATGATATGCGCTTCACTTACACCTGGATCCCAAATGCGCCAGCTGCTCCTCGCGGGCGTCATCCACGGCATTTCTTTCGCCGCTCCAGGCATCCTCTTCGACATTGCTTTCGTCGTCTCTTATGGCACCCATGTCGCCGTATTTTCTCTTGTCGGCTTGTCCATGGCTTCACGTCGACAGTCCTTTTTGTCCGCGCCCTTCTCCATGCCTTCACGCAGACTGTCCTTTTTGTCCGCGCCTTGAGACATTATATTTGGTTCAATGAAGTACTTTCTCATCGATGCCTCACATATTTGATCTACTGCTTGCCGGTGCTCTTGGATGCAATAGAACAAATATGTAGGAGGTAGCTCAAATTGATTTTCTTCTATCTTCTCTATACCACAGGAAAAGCATCTTGATGGATCTGCACCCCCTATTATTGGGCCTCCTCCATCTATCTGGCCACCAGTCTACACTCTTGGACCGTCGCCTTCTGTCCTTGCTGGCCTGTTTGCTGGGCTCGCTTCAGCTCCCTCTCCCTCTCTTATAATTGCTGGGCAAACAAGTGCAGGTATCGCTGAGCATGCATCTACGCACCCTTCCAGTTCCGTATCTTCTGGCCATGGACTAGCCTTTTCTTCAAACTCTTTGTCTTCTGGGAGAATCCCTAGTGCTTCTGGCCTGGTGTCCATGCTTGGAGCTCCCCACTAGGCCTTCAACATCTTCTGGGCCCGAACTTGCTGACAAAGATAAGCTTGGTTGATCCATATTTTCTTAATACTCAAGATCCCACGTGATGTGAAAAGTTGGATATCCCGGTTCGTTGGAGCCCCAATTCCATGATTTTTCTTCCTCAAAGACTATGTCGCCCTTGACAACCACCTTATTGGTATAAGGATTGCACAGACGGTATGCTTTTGAGCTTTCATAGCCCGTCATGATCATTGGAGTCCTCTGATCCGCCAATTTACTCTTATGTCGGACTCCATCTTGACATGTGCCACACACCCAAAAATGCGAAGATGATCAACCGAGGGTTTCCATCCGTACCATGCTTCGTACGACGTTATACCAACTTCACTCTCAGTAGATTCCATGTTCAGCAAATACACAGTCGTATTGACTGCCTCACCCCAGAATTTTCCTGGCAAGCCTTTACTATTCATCATGCTTTGTGCCATGGTCAACACAGTTTGATGCATCTCACCCCCCTGATCAATGCGTAGGGCTCTTATCTTTGCCTCCACCTTGAACTCTTCGGCTTCCTTGATCTTATCGAATGCTTGTTGAGCTTGATCTTTACTTTTCAGCAACACAATCCATATGTATTTACTATGATCATCCACCACAGGCATGAAAGAACTTATTGCCGGACGGAGATGCGGGTGATATTCCAACGCATAGATCTCCATGAACAAGTTCCGAGGTTTTACTTGCCTCAAACGCGGCTTCACATGAGAACAGGGCACTCCGTTCCTCGTGATGCACACACGGTAGATCGTGATCCACTTGCGCCACAATCTCCGTAGCTGCTGATGGAGGATCCTACTCATCCTTCAACTCAGTTACTTCGAGCATCAGCATCATCGGTCCATCATCTCCTTCCTGGGCGATGAGAGCCCTTTCCTTTTCCTTTGGTAGGTTTCGGCAATCTGCTTTGAAGTGACCGAGCTCGCCGCAGTTATGGCACCTTACTTTCTTTATGTCAAACTTCCTCCATGGCGGGGCGTCATCTTTCTCCTCCTGCCCTGCGATGTACTTTTTCACTAGGCATTGCTTCTCCTTGCCGCTCGTGGAGCCTTCTTGCTTTTCTTTTGAAAGAGTTACCCACTGCTGCTTTGTGAGCATTAGGTGCTCAACCTGTTCTGGATCACTGAAGCTGATCCGGATTCTCTCATCGTGTGCCTTGAATCTTCTAACGAGATCCTCAACCGTCAATGTATTCAGGTCAAGACATTGTTCGATCGATGTAACGATCTGCATGTAGCGCGCCGGCGCCGCACATAGGAACCTTCTTACGTTCTTGATCTCATCCAATTTCTCGCCATATCCCCTGATTGCGTTGACAAGGGTAACGAAACGGGCGGCAAACTGATCAACCGTCTTGCTCTCCTCCATCTTTAGATCTTTATAGCTTTTTTTCAAAGTTTGAAGATGGGCTTCCTTCACGCCGATTTCTTTCCGACGAGGTGCTGCATCACGTCCTTCGGCACGACGGAATAGAGCGCCGTTAACGCTTGGCGATCCTTCCGGTACTTCGCGTCTCCCTTAACATACCCGTCGCCTCCTGGATCGACGGCCTCCCAAACCTCCTGAGCCTCCATGGCCACCTCCATGTTGAGAGCCCATAGCCCGTAGTCCTTGCGATCGAGGTGCGGATACAAAGTCGCCCCCACCGTCTCCGTCATCGGTGCCGATGCCGAGCTCTCGCCAAACTTCACCATCGCCATGACCTCCTAGTACTTTCAGCAGATCACGAACGACGAGCTTGGCTCTGATACCAATTGTTGAAAAATTGGCCTGATCTGCGACGCTGTCCGCCGTGTACTTTCCGGCGGGTTGACGAAGTACTTCTCGTCGACAATCGCAACACGATAAGCTTGGCTCGAGTCAGTCCGACGAGACGCGCAGAACTAACACACACGTACAAGCTAACCTAGCAAGCAAGCAGCTTGATCGATTCTAGCTAGCTTGCATGCAGGTTATGTACGATGCAACACATGAAAAACAAAGACGATAACTTTTCTTCTTTATTTCTTCTGTCTCTCTCCATTTCTACACGCCAGGTTACATGTTTATATATAGGCTAGCACTAAACAGTCGACTCGGTTAACTAAACCTATTCCTACACGACTCGGTTAACTAAACCTATTCCTATACGTGTAGGTATACCGCTGGCCTATTCAGACAAGAAAACACAAGTGCACGTGATCGCCGTTCCGGAGCCAGGTCGTGCTTAGATTTCTAACATCCGATGGCAATGGATGCAAGCAAGAGAGCGGTCCAACTGGAAACTGATGGGATGGTTGTGGGTGTAAAGTTTATTTTATAATTTTCAGTTCAAATTTCGTGACCAAACTCTGAATTAGTCCCATGCCACTCGGATATATTATTCTCTGTCATGTGGGTCCTCTGGTCCACCTTGTTCCTCGCCGCGTCCATCTTGGACCAGTCTCCTCGATGCACGCCATCACCATTGATCGAGAGGGCGTGAAACTTGCCCAGCTTGAGAATAATCACCTTCCCAGAGTGGTGACAAAGGAAAGATTTTCTTGATAAAGACACAATATTTTCAAGCTGTAGAGTCATCAGGTAGATCGTCGCATTTTATCAGCCCTTGCAGAGCAGCTTCATGACCGTTATGCAGTAAACACCGCTGAAGGATTGCTGATGGAGCAACATGTGGAGCAGTAAATGTAAGTTCACATGTTCTGTATGGTTACTCATCCAAGAAACTTCTAATTTGTATCCATAAAAATGATATGATTTTTAATGGTAAATTATCCATGTCATCTACCGATGTGCTCATCTGATCTTTCTGCGGTCTTCTCTACAAACGTGTGGATAATCGCAAATTATCTACGGATGTGTCTACATGGTTCGAGAATACAGCGAGGGGTAGTTTTATCCCATATGGATGACAACGTGATCTATGGACTGAGACTCCAGCAACATAGACGTGGGGGATAAGTTTCATGTTTCATGTGTTTCGCCCATGTAGACATTTTTGTTAGATTTTTTGGGATGTGTGTGTTGGGCCATGTCTCTCTATATGGAGGTGTGTTGGCAGCCCAACATCAGCCCGTGAAAGTTCAACATGTTTTAAACGTTGATCGATGTTCGTATCCAACGGCTGAGGAGCTTCTTGGAAGAGGAGTAGAAAAGAAAACCCGAGCCACACTTGGTGGCTGTGTGTCTCAATCAGATAGTGAGGTGAGCAAGAGAGATGGTAAAAGAACACACAAGAACACCACAACCTAGTGAGAAGAGAGGAAGAAGAAGGAGAGATGATTTCTGTCCAGATTTCTGAGATCTGACCAGTATGTCTTTAAGTAGGTTTTTGAAGGCTCAAACATGCTTGGATTGGCTCCAAACTTGGTGATCTTGTTCATTGCTTTCAGTACTTCGATCTGGTTAGCTGATTTGAGATTTGGGTCAGTGTAGATTCAGATTTGGAAGCGGTTTAGTTAGTTCGGACTGCTGCAGTTTCAGCACAGAGAAGTTTTGGTAGACGAACAGTTTGGGCAGGCAAACAGTGCCCGATTGGCCTGAAATTTGGCATGTATGTTGGATATTCGTATGTTAGCTTGTTTACCAAGTTTGGTGATGATTTGATCTGCGGTTTAAGAGCAGTTTGCTGATTACCGAAGATGATAGAAACTAAGATACTCTTGTTTGTTGTAATCTTTCTCTCAAGTGGTTGTTGTTGTTGCCAGTTGGCAACATGCTGAGTGTGTTGTATATCTTTAGATGTTCTAGAGAAGATTCTCTACCTAGGTTGTTCATAGTGAAGCTCGTGTGGACCAGCTGGTCCGCACCTGTGATTTTTTTCCTTCTTACCTTGAGAAGGTTTTTCCACGTAAATCCTTGTGTCACATGTGCATGTGCTCATTGTTTTATTTCCACTGCATATCTTTCGATTGAAACTATCCTCGGGGTTCACCAAAAGCAGTGGGGGTTATGCTTCTTCCCCCAACAAAGTTGTATCAGAGCTGAGGTTCAGTTTGTAGCTAGTTACAAAGCAAAGTTTGTTTTGGGCTGAGTGCATTTGCTTTTGGTGAAGAATGGAAGTGAATGGTACAAATTATCAAGCATGGAAGATCAAGATGAAGTAGTTGTTATATGTGAAGGATTACTAGCAGTCGGTGTTCTCCGCTGAGATGCCCAATGATATGCAAGAAGCTCATTGGGAGATACTTCATCTCCAAGCTTGTGGGTTCATCCGACAATGAATGTATGATAATGTTTTGAACCATATCATTGATGAGTCACATGCACATACCTTATGGCAGAAATTGGAGGAGTTGTATACCCGCAAAGAAGGTACTAACAAGATGTTCTTGATCAAGAAATTTATGCATTTGAGGTACAAGGAGGGCACTCCAATTGAAGATCATGTGAATGAATTTCAGGGCATTATAAATCATCTATCTTCAATGGGAATCACATTTGAAGATGAAGTGAGAGCCTTGCTGCTACTTGGGTCATTACCGGACACTTGGGAGACCTTTAAGGTCACCATGTGCAATTCAGCACCTAATGGAGTAGTCACTTGGAACCTTCAAATGGTTCCAAGTGAAATGTCAGTGACCGAGTCATGGGGGAGAAGTAAGAGCAATGGTCCGAGTAAGGGAGGTGAAAGAATTAGAAGCAAATCAAGAGTCAAAGACAAGTATGTTGGTATTATATGCCATCACTGCCATGAGAAGGGCCACATCAAGTGGCATTGTGAACAATGGAAGAAAGACAAAAATAAAAAGAAGAAAGTTCAGAAACAAACCGACAGTGATAGTGATAGTGATGGAGGCCAGATTACTGCGGTTGAGGAGATCATGTTTCTCATGCATGAAGAACATGATGGCAGAAGTATTTCCACCATTGAGGAGATGGTCACTGTAGTTTCTAATGATACCATCAACCTTGCAGATGGTGATGAGATGACTTGGATTCCGGAAAGCGGTGCTACCATACTTGCTACATCTCGTAGAGAGCTCTTCACCAACTACACAACATGTGATTTTGGTGTTGTGAAGATGGGAAATAATGATAGAGCAAAAATCATTGGAAGGGGAGATGTGCACTTGGAGATTGAAAATGGTATGGCACTAGTCCTCAAGTCGGTGAGGCATGTTGAGGACCTTCGGCTCAACATTATCTCGGTTGGATTGCTTGATGGAGATGGGTACTTGAGAAGACTTGGAAATGCACAGTACAAGCTCACCATGAAGGAAATATGCCCTAGAGGAAATCATAGAGATGATTATATTTCATATGTATCCATGAGTTATTGTAATGTTCTTTGAATATCCATATCAGACAACTTGTATTGATTGACAATTATGTGAATTGTTCGTGAAACTCTTTACTTGTATGGTTATTTAATAGTTGTCCCTAGTCGGAGTTCATGTGAGCACACACGTGAATATTAGACTAGCACATCGATTGGTTGATGACTATGTTTCGCAAGTCATAGACATGGAGATGTCAAACCAATAATGTGGACACATGTTATGAACATGGGGTTGGACTAACCCAACTTGAGACTGGCAATTATACTTGCAGCTCTATCTACACATCGTGTATGTTTTTGACCTTAGACCTGAGATTGTCGCATGTACTTGAGATGTGGATCGACCTACTTTGGGGCTATCAACCACTACTCCGTAACTAGGTAGTCATAAAGGTAGTTTTCGGGTTTGTCCTGAAGCATGCTGCAAGGCATGGTCAATCAAGATGGGATTTGCCCCTCTCTACTTGAGAGAGATATCTCTGGGCCCCTCGAGTGATCGGATCCAGAAATGCATGGCCGTGCTACATAAGGTTAAAAGTTAAACTAGTAAAGGTACTCCGAATCACAGTATCGAGAAAGGGAGGTCAGCTTGGAGCTAGACCAAATATCGTGAGGAAAAGGGAAAGACATGTACTAAACCTTGTGATGGTTCGTCCGATATGATCTTTGTATGCGTTTAGGAGTTGGCATGTCTTGCTAGAGGCCTCTACCATCTATTGACAGAATAAGTGTATTCGTGTCATGTCTACACGTATATGAACCTATAGGGTCACACACTTAAGGGGCTGGAAGCCTAATGAGGATTGGATCCGAATTAGACCAGGTTTAGGCTACTAATGGGCTGCTAATGTAGAAGCTCACTAGGGATGTCTATATAAGAAACGGTGGGGCGAGATGACCAGGGTTAGACCATTCCATCCAGCCGCCACACCTCACGCCTGTGTAGCACGCGCGGACCTAGCAGTCCGGCGTCTGACGCTTCTACCCCGCACGTGTGGATACCTCGAAGGTGCTGCATCTATAGCACTTGGACGAGCTTCGCAAGGGAATCTACTCGTGGGACGAGGACAAGGAGGAGACATGGAACGTCTGCACTGCCTCGACGCGCTTCATCAAGTTCCGCAACTGCGTGTCTAGTGGTAATCCCGTTATCTATGACAACAGTAATCCTGGTTTACGCGGTAGAAAATTTTGATTTTCTCTAGTGTAGCCTACCCGTATCCCTTCACACCAAAGGGAACCTGGTTGTTGTAAAAGGTAACATGGTTTTAGTTCGTATCATGTTCATGCTAAGCTTTCTGGTTCTTGTGTCAATGCATTGCAGAAAGAGGATGCTTGTGCTTTATGGCACAAGAAACTTGGGCACATGAGTGAGAAGGTGATGACAGTGCTAGTGAAGAAAAATCCGTTGAAAGGTGCGAAAGTTGTTCACATCAAGAAATGTTCAGATTGTCTAGCGGGGAAGAAGCACAGAGTTATGTTCAGGAGTCAACCTCCTCACAAGAATCCCGAGGTGCTGGACTTGATACATTCCGATGTTTGCAAAATGTCGGTGAGGTCTATGGGTGGAGCAAAGTACTTTGTCACATTTATTGATGAATTTTCCAGAAAGGTTTGGGTCTACGTTTGGAAGAACAAACATCAAGTACTAAGTGTATTCAAGCAATTCCAAGTCTCAGTTGAGAGAGAAACTGAGAAGAAGATCAAGTGCATTTGCACTGATAATGGGGGAGAGTACATTGGCCCATTTGATGCCTATTGCAAGGAGGAGGGAATTAGGCACCAATTACTCCTCTAAAGGCACCACGGCTGAATGGTCTTGCTGAGAGGATGAACAGGACAATTGTTGGAAGAGTTAGATGCTTGCTATTGAGTGCAAAGCTGCCTAAAAATTATCGGGGTGAGGCTTTGTCAACTGCAGTTTATCTTATTAATCTCTCACCAAGTTATCCATTGAAGGAAGATGTTCCAAACATGGTCTTCTATGACAAGGACGTCTCGTATGAGCACCTGAAGGTTTTGGGTGCAAGGCCTTTGTTCATATCCCTCAAGATGGAAGTTCAAATCTTGATTCGAAGACACGACAGTGTATATTTCTTGTCTATAGAGGTGATCAATTCGGCTATAAGTTGTATGATCCAATAGCAAGAAAGGTTGTGAGAAGCCATGATGTTGTGTTTGTTGAAGACCAAACAATTGAGGATATTGTGAAGACAAAGGTGCAGGTTCCAGAGCAAGTTCCGGTACATATTTCTTCTCGAAATCAGCAGCAAGACGGATCTGATTCTAACCCAGTTCCTGCTGATTTGGCTCAACAAGAGGCTGAATATAATGATGCAGAATATGTACAAGATGATGCACATAGGGGTAGAGGTGAGGATACTCCCTAGCAGCAAGAGTATGATGCTGAAGAATATGATCATGATAGTCCACCAGCTGCTCCACTCAGATGGTCCAGCAGAGGCCGTGTTCCTTCCACTAGGTATGAATCAGACCAATATGTGGTGTTATTTTCTAATGGTTCAGAACCCGAGTGCTTTCAAGAGGCAATGAAATATGGTAACAAGAAGGAGTGGAATAAGGCTATGCAAGAAGAGATGGATTCCTTGCATAAGAATCATACTTATGAGTTGGTGAAGTTTCCCAAGGGCAAGAAAGTTCTAAAGAACAAGTGGGTCTATAGAATCAAGCAAGAAGAGCACACATCACATCCAAGGCATAAGGCCAGGCTAGTTGTAAAAGGATTCAGCTAGAGAAAAGGTATTAACTTTGATGAAATATTTTCTCTAGTGGTGAAGATGACATCAATTCGAATGATCCTTGGCATGGCAGCATGTCTCAACTTGGAGGTTTAACAGATGGATGTGAAGACAGCTTTCCTTCATGGAGAGTTGGAGGAAGAAATGTACATGGTGCATCCTGAGGTGTTTCTTGTTAAAGGCAAACAAGATTATGTGTGCAAATTTAGGAAAAGTCTCTATGGCCTGAAACAAGCACCGAGACAATGGTATATGAAGTTTGAATTTTTTCATGGGGGAGCAAGGCTACAAAAGGCATAGCTCAGACCATTGTGTATTTATTCAGAGGTTCTCAGGTGATGATTTTATCATGTTGTTGCTCTATGTTGATGATATCTTGATTGTTGGAAAGAATGTCTCTAGGATTGCTAGGCTAAAGAAAGAGTTGAGCAAAAGTTTTGCCATACAAATATTTGGGTCCAGCAAAGTGTATTCTCGGTATGACAATTGAAAGAGACAGAAAATCCAACAAGTTGTACTTGTCTCAAGAGAAATATATTGAGGAGGTACTTCACAAGTTTAAGATGGACAAGGCAAGGGAAGTGAGCTGTCCACTCGCAGCTCATTTCAAGTTGAGTAAAAAGAAATTTCCCTCCACTGAAGATGGAAAAGGAAATGAAAAAAGTATGTTATGCTTCAGCTGTTGGGAGTTTGATGTATGTTATGGTGTGCACATGGCCTGACATTGCTCAAGCGGTTAGTACTGTGAGAAGATTCATGTCCAATCCAGGAAGACCACATTGGGAAGCCGTGAAGTGGATTCTCAGGTATCTCCGAGGCAGCACTAATATGAAGCTTTGCTTTGGTGGTAGTGAGCCCAAGCTGATTGCATATTCAGATTTAGACTTGGCTGGAGATGTTGATGGAAGGAAGTCTACTTCAGGTTATTTGATTACCCATTTAGGGGGAGCAGTGGCATGGCAAAGCAGGTTGCAAAAGTGCGTGGCACGGAACACAACTAAGGTTGAGTTCATCACAGTAACTGATGCGAGCAAGGAGCTTTTATGGTTGAAACAATTGGCTTGTGAGCTTGGTTTTGAAAGAGACAAGTATGTGCTGTTTTGTGATAACCAAAGTGCAATTCACCTGAGTAAGAATGCAAGTTTTCATTCGAGGTCGAAGCATATTGATGTTCGCTATTATTGGATTCGAGATGTGCTGAATTCCAAGCAAACACAAATTGATAAGGTACACACAGATGACAATAGGGCTGATATGTTAACCAAGGTGGTGACAAGAGGAAAACTCGAGGTATGCGGTCGGATCGCCGGCATGACTTCCGGTTGGCAGTGATACCCTCCATGATGTCGAGAGGGGGAGTTTCTTGGTTCATGTCCCTCCATATGGTGGTGTGTTGGCAGCCCAACATCAGCACGTTTCAACCGTTGATCGATGTTCGTATCCAACGGTTGAGGTGCTCCTTGGGAGAGGATTAGAAAATAAAACCCTAGCCACCCTTGGTGGCTGTGTGTCTCAATCAGAGAGTGATCTGAGCAAGCGAGAGGGTGAGAGAACACCACAACTTTGTGAGAAGAGAGTAAGAAGAAGGAGAGGTGATTTTTGTCTAGATTTCTGAGATCTGACTGGTCTGCCTTTAAGCTGGTTTTTGGAGGCTCAAACTTGCTAGTCTTAGCTCCAAACTTGGTGATATTGTTACTTTCTTTGAGTACTTCGCTCTGGTTAGCTGGTTTGAGATTTGGGTCAGTGTAGCTTCAGATTTGGAAGCGGTTTAGTCAGTTCAGACTGCTGCAGTTTCAGCACAGGGAAGTTTTGGTAGACGAACAGTTTGAACAGGCAAACGGTGTCCGATTTGCCTAAAATTTGGCATGTATGTTGGGTACTCGGATTTCAGCTTGTCTAGCAAGTTTGGTGCTGATTGTATCTGCGGTTTAAGAGCAGTTTGCTGATTACCGAAGGGTACAGAATCTAAGATACTCTGCTTTGCTATAATCTTTCTCTTAAGTGGTGGTTGTTGTTGTTGTTGCCAGTTGGCAACGTGCTGAGTGTGTTTTATATCTCTATATGTTTTAGAGAAGACTCTGTATCCAGATTGCTCATAGTGAAGCTCGCGTGGACCGGTTGGCCTGCATCCGTGGTTTTTTTCCTTCTCACTTTGAGAAGGTTTTTCCACATAAATACTTGTGTCACCTGTGCACGTGCTCATTTTTTTATTTCCGCTGCATATCTATTGATTGAAACTATCTTCGGGGTTCACCGCAAGCAACAGGGGTTGTGCTTCTTTCCCCAACAATGTGCATCTTATCTATGTAGTGTCCGGGCGGGAATACTTACCGATTATATCATCGCAATGCTATATTTGACTAATAAAGTGTTACTTATAAAAAAGTGGATAAATCAAGTCATGAGGTCTTCATACCTCACCAAAAACATATGTAGTTGGCCATGAAAGGTTTTAACTACGAAGCATGGAAAATCGGGTGTGTCTGTGCAGATTCGGGTAATTTTAGATGATGTGCTATACCTCCTGATCTCTACCTCCACAATAGAAAATGAAATAAAAAATTGTTTGACAACTTGGGGCAGGGGGGGGGGGGGGGGGTCTAGGAGGTTGAATGTTGAGCATATGGACGGAGGCTAAGAAAATAATGTCCAGGCCCAAATAATGCAAAGGCATACATTTTGGGGCACATACGGTTATTATGTTCTTTTAAATCATTAAATTACCCATACAGAATTACTGATATAGTTGGGTGAATAAGCGTCCATAGAGGTTGTACTGAGACTTTGATACATGTGTGGCAGCCTCCGATTACATGCAAGCCTCAATCGGATAAAATTCGCACCACAGATCATTGTCGGAGGCAATTTCTTCCTTATCCTGTATAAAGATACAAAATTGTCAACAGATAAGTTGCTTACCATGAGATTAATTAAGATAAATAGAAATGATTCAATAGCTTGAAGCTGGCTACTGGTTGTGTTCCTTAAGATGAATGGTACAGTAAAAGATACCACCTCCGTTTCATAATGTAGAATGTTTCGGTAAACATATTGGTATTTGCCCACGATCAATCACTTCAAACTAGACGAACAAGCATGCTTGAAAAATCTAATTGCCAAGCACACGTATCATGCCTCATTTTTTAATTTTCCTTTCAATATGCCACATAGCCTGCACCTACTAAGACTGGCTCACCATTCACGCATGGTATGCAAGCCAATCACTATGGAAAATACCTAATTGGCTTGACCATGGAAACTGTATCAAGATTAACGCTACCAAAACTGAATTAATTTGCGAAAACGTATGCATTATATTATGGAGCAGATTTAGTACTAGATTGCACGTCCTCAATTTTCTTAGTATATTTACAAGTAAGAACTGGCATGATAGCACGAGCCGAAGCGTTTTTTTTTTTGGCCGAGCTACAGAAATAAATTAGTAAGCACACATATATCTCTGATCAGCGACAGGTTGATCACCATATAGATCACACCTTTTGCAATATGACATTACATTAAACCCTGATATGCTTGCTATACAAACTAATTGGTAGAATAATAACACCAGAAATATTCAAGTAGTGCTATCGCTAATACTACATTGCACCAACTAATTGGCTTCTTACATCAATTGCATCGCGTGGGCAGTCCATGCTAGATTGCATGCATCCACGGTTCCCAAAGAATCGTGTGACCAGTGATGTGAAGAGGATTTTTGTTATACCATAGGTCGGTTCATGCACAACTAATGTACATTAAGATATCCGAGAACGAAAAAAAACAACTATCAAATTTAAACTAAATCAACGTGCCAAAATGCTCTGATATCTTTGGAAGGGGTAAAAATTGGCAAAACTTTCACTAAATAGGGTAATAAGGATAAAAATTTGTTAAATGGAGTAATTAGTGTCAAAAAGGGCAAACTAGAGGGTAAAAACTAGAATTTACTCAAAAATAAAATGAGACGCCTTACCAATTTGATCACGGAATCAAGAAGACCGTCGAAACTGCTGGTGCTAGAGCTGAGCTCGCTCAGCATCCTTGGAATGCTTGGCTCTTGGTCTGTGGGAGTATCTCCTGAGAATAAGACATCGGTCTTTGTCTGTGCAACAATTGACGAGGCAACTGCAACTGTCTGCCGAAAGATGCTGCAATTGGTGGACCATTGGCTGATGGAATGCTGGGCGGCAACATTGCCTTGGAGATGAGAGGAAGTCCATACCATACTCTCATGCTCCTTGTGTCCAAAACTGTTTCCACTTGAGGCCAATGTATCACCCAATCCAGTTGCACCATTATTGTTGAATGAACCATGCACTGGCAACTTGCTCTCAGAAGATTCAGACAAAGGAATAACACTTTGCTGGGATATATCTTGAAGAAGTTCTAGACTTGCAGATGGAACTTTAATTGATGGCTGGATGGCCAGTTTTCCTTGTTTGAGCATGTGAGGCGGGCTAGCAGCCAGGATATTCACATAAACAATGGCGGACAGATCACCGTAAACAATGGCGGACAGATCACCGCTATCCTGTTGCAGCTGGGCCTGCTGGAGCGATGGTGCGACACCTTGTTCCAGGTTTCCATGCTTTTTTCCTGGTAGGATGAGATGATACATATTTGCATCAGTGCAACTTCCACTTAAGAGCTGAGCAGATACCCCGTGTGCCAGAACTACTGACTGTTGATTCTCGTTGCTAACACTATATCCATGTGCATTGGAAGATGATGGAGCTGTAGGAGAGGTGAAAAAAGCTTGGTAATCCTGGTGTCCTTCAAATCCATACATGGAAAGAAAGGGGTCTCTACCTCCCAAAGCAGCATAGATGCCAGCTTGATATGATTCCAGAGCACGTAACTGTCGGAGGTGGATCCTGTATTTCTGCATGTACACCAAATCAAATGGTCAGATTGTGAGGCAGATGATACTGTGTATTTAACCTTTTTGTGACCCTCTAGTAATTTTCTGATATAGAATCATTGGAGCGCTAAGTTTCCAGTTTAGCACCATATTCTTGCTGAGTCTTTGTTAATATAGCTGTACCCAAGTGCCACGGAAAAAGGTCCCGTTTCAGCTCTTACTAGATTTATTACTTGTTTAATTGTTTCAGGATTGTTTCATGAACCTGCACTGTTTTACGGTGAAAATGCAATGCTTTATTTTGAACTTCCGGCTTTATTACGGAGATTGGAAATGTGAAAGTATATTTATTCCATGATAATACGGGTGGCGGCACTGATTTCCTTCCAAACAACTTTACTAATGTTTCAATCAGCATATTGTAAGCTTGTATACTGTACCATTTGCATTGAGGAACTCAAAGATAATTTGTACAGTAGGATATAAAATACGTGGTGCTGGATAAAGAAAAAAAATTCTCTTAGCTATAACTTTTTCTATGAACTAGTCTATTTTAATACCTGACTGTTGTTAGAGGTACAGAGTTAGCGGTCGACAATTGGCAGGTATGGGAAGGACAAAATACTGATCTACTGATAACAACAATATAGTAGTAAACAAAGTGCCTTGCCTGTAGGTGACTTGCAACATTTTCCCTGGTGAGCTTTTTAACATTCATGAGCTCAAGAATCCTTTTTGGCACGGCTTCTGCATAAACACAAGAGGATAATGTCGTTATATCATGATTAGTTGCAAGAAAACAAAAGAGGTATCCACTGGTGAGTACTCACTGTCAATTCCGAGTTGGTTGACAACGCGGTGACAAATTTTGTATGCATTTGAACTGTCCAAACAATTCTTTGCTTCTTTGCAGGATAAGTTTTATCGTTATCTTGAACATTTCTCTCCTCATATTCATATTCCTCCTCGCTATGATATTCCTTCCTATTGTAGCTGGACCTCCCACTTTTTTCGGAAGAACCACATGTAACTTGGTAGTACACATTGTCCGAATTGGCGGCACTGAGTTTCCTTCTAACAACATGCTGCCATATATTTGTAAGCTCTTCAGTTCGAACGGGTTTTAGCAGATAGTCACATGCACTGTGAGTTATCCCCTTCATTTTTTTCAAAATGGGGTCTTACCCCATCCTCTATATCAATTGATACATACGGCTTACTTTATTACTTTATTATCATCCTTACAAATTATTACATCATGGATCACACAAAGTAGCAACGTGAATCAACCAAAGGAAAATACATGATAACATGAAGCGACTTGTCATCAACATGTTAAACAAAGATCAAAACGCCAGTTGAACTGGCAGTATATATCCTGTGCTACCATTTTCATGCGGCTGAACCCAGTATCCAGAGCGTCGCGCATCTCCACTGGTTGTAGGTAAGACCACATACAGATCCAGTGAGTTGCCAATGGGATGAGTTATCCCCTTCATAACAGATTTGGTCTCTCCATTCACAGATAACATTGCATGGAAAATAATTGATTAGGATTTACATTCTCCAGTAATTCCCTAATTAGAAATCGAAGACCATAGAATTCACTATGCAGAGTTCATATTTTGTACTCCATCCGTCAGGGAATAAGTGGCTTGTATTTGTCTCGATTCACACGTATCTAGAAGCATTTTAGTGTCTTGATACATTCGAATTTAGACAAACCAAATCACTTATTTCTAGACAGAGAGAGTATGTAAAATAATATCCATCTTTGTATACACTGGGTATGCCTCCTAGGCTCCTATTACCAAGAACAATAAGTCACTAGTAGAAAACGGACATTTGGTCCAGAGCATTAGTCCCGGTTCCTGGTCCCAACGGATAGAAACGGCCGCAGGGACCAGAAGACATTAGTCCCGGTTCGTATGTGAACTTTAGCCCCGGTTCATTTAACAAACCGGAGCGAAAGGGTCTGGCGCTGGAAAAGAGCAGATGCGTGGACCTTTAGCCCCGGTTTGTTTCTCAATCCGGGACTAAAGTCCCCGACTATATCTTCTTTCCCTTCCCAGCCCGAGCCATTTCAAGCTCACACAATCATCCCTCTCAAATTTCTCCCCTCAATCTCGAGTTCTTCCCCATTTTTCTCAAGATTTGTGAAGATTTTTTGGCTCCACATCTATCAAGGGTCCTAAGAGGTTAGCAACTTCATCATTTCATCTCTCATTGCTTGTTTTAGCTCATTTCATGCTCTAGAAATGGATAGATTTTGTGTGGGTTCTATCTCTGTATATCTGGTTAATTTGGCACATATAGTTCTCAAAATTCATTTGATTCATCGAAGCACATAGATACATGAGTTCATCCTATATACATATCTTGGTTTGACACGTTGTCTTGAAATCCGGTCGGTTCACAGTGCATCATGTCACCGTCGAGCAACAAAATATTCTTCTTTCTTCTACCTGTCGTCACAAAATCCATTGAAACAAAAATAAGTACCAAAACTATGAAGACACACATATATATAGTGGCGCCCTAGCATTTTAGTTAATCATCGGCCAGTTAAGCAAGAAATTAAGAACAAAAACATGAACACGCCAAGGAGCTACCAAATTAAATTAAGGAGTGCCTCTATGGCGAGCTCCTCGAAGATGTCTGAGGACGAGGCATCCTAAGACATCTTCGAGAAGCTCTACCATAGTGGTGTCCCTGCTCTCGCACACCATCTTTCAGTTCATATCTTTTCTAGCTAAATTAGTATGCTCGTGGAGCTAACTAATTTCACATATTAGGGAGTGCCTCTACGGCGAGCTCCTCGAAGATTTCTGAGGAAGAGGTCCTAAGACATCTTCGAGAAGCTCCGCCGTAGTGGTGTCCCTGGTCTCGCACACGATCTTCCTTGCAGTTGATAGTTCACAAGGAAGCCTATTTATAGATTAAGCAGCACAACATAGTGTCGACACTCATGACATAATGTCGACACTCACCCCTGTCATATTGTCGCCACCCACTGAAACAGTGTCGCCACTCACTGGCATAGTGTCCCTCACGACATATAGCGTCGTCACCCATTTTTAGTCCCGATTGGAGACACCATTCGGGACTAAACGGGCTCATGTCGGCCCCAGCCTGCCGCAACCCCTTTAGTCCCGGTTGGTGTGTCCAATCGGGACTAAAGATATAGTAGGAAGTTTTTTAAATCAGTGCTTGTTTGATGTATACGATGTGTTCTTTTATTTTTAGACTAGTACTACTCTTAGCATCGTGATTTTGTTTGATGAACTTATAAAATGCAGATGAGACGACAATGGATGTACGCTGACCGAATCTCTGACGAGTTCATTAAAGGCGTGCGTTCTTTTCTCGTTGTGGCAGAGGCAAACAAGCGGAATGGTTTTATCTGTTGTCCATGTGGTGAGTGTCGGAATCAGAAGGAATACTCTTCCTCAAGAGTCCTTCATGGCCACTTGTTTCGGTTCGGTTTCATGTCTGGCTATAATTGTTGGACCAAGCACGGAGAAAGAGGGGTTATGATGGAAGACAACAAAGATGAAGAGAATGATGACAGCCATCCTAAGTCCCCTGAATACGGTGGTACTACAATGGAAGACAATGATGAAGAAGAAGCAGAAGAACGTGCATCATATGAGCCAGATGATGATCTTGGTCAGGCCATTGCTGATGCAAAGGGAGAATGTGATAGCGAAAGGGAGAGGTTGAAATTTGAGCAGATGTTAGATGATCACAACAAATTGTTGTACCCCAATTGCGAAGATGGCCACAAAAAGCTAGGCAGCACACTGGAATTGCTGAAATGGATGGCAGAGGTCGGTGTGCCTGACAAGGGATTTGAAAAGTTGTTGAAGATAATGAAGAAGCTGCTTCCAAAACATAACGAACTGCCCACCAGTACTTACGAAGCAAAAAAGGTTGTCTGCCCTCTAGGATTAGAGGTACAGAAGATACATGCATGCATTAATGACTGCATCCTCTATCAAGGTGAGCAGTACGAGAATTTGGATGCATGCCCGGTATGCACTGCATTGCGGTATAAGATCCGACGAGATGACCCTGGTGATGTTGAGGGGGAGCGCACGAGGAAGAGGGTTCCCGCCAAGGTGATGTGGTATGCTCCTATAATACCACGGCTGAAACGTTTGTTCAGAAACGAAGAGCATGCCAAATTGTTGCGATGGCACAAAGAAGACCGTAAGAAGGACGAGATGTTGAGACACCCCGCTGATGGGTCGCAGTGGAGAAAAATTGAGAGAAAGTACCCAGACTTTGCAGGTGACGCGAGAAACTTATGGTTTGATCTAAGTACGGATGGCATGAATCCCTTTGGGGAGCAGAGCTGCAGTCATAGCACATGGCCTATGACTTTGTGTATGTATAACCTTCCTCCTTGGTTGTGCATGAAGCGGAAGTTCATTATGATGCCAGTGCTCATCCAAGGCCCGAAGCAACCCGACAACGACATTGATGTATACCTAAGGCCATTAGTTGAAGAACTTTTACAGCTATGGCACGGACAAGGTGTACGTGTGTGGGATGAGCACAAACGTGAGGAATTTAACCTACGGGCATTGTTGTTCGTAACCATCAATTATTGGCCTGCTCTTAGTAACATTGCAGGACAGGCAAACAAGGGATACAATGCATGCACACACTGTTTAGATGACACTGAAAGTATTTATTTGGATAAGTGCAAGAAGAATGTGTACCTAGGGAATCGTCGTTTTCTTCCGCCCACGCATTCCCTAAGAAGGAAAGGCAAGCATTTCAATGGTGAAGCAGATCACCGGAGTAAGCCTGTCCATCGTACTGGTGATGATGTATTTGATATGGTGAAGGATTTAAAAGTAATCTTTGGAAAGGGTCCTGGCGGACAATCCGTTCCGAAGGAAGCTGGCGGACACACACCCATGTGGAAGAAGAAGTCTATATTTTGGGAGCTACCCTATTGGAAAGTCTTAGAGGTCCGCTCTGCAATCGACGTGATGCACCTGACGAAGAATGTTTGCGTGATACTGCTAGGCTTCTTGGGCGTGTATGGAAAGAATAAATATACACCAGAAGCACGACAGGACCAAAAATGTACGAAAGACCGAGAAGGCAGGCATCCAGAGTTGTTTCAAGGTACTGCCAGCTACGCTCTTACCAAGGAAGAGAAGGAAATATTTTTTGAATGCCTGAGTAGTATCAAGGTTCCTTTTGGCTTCTCGTCCAATATAAAGGGAATAATAAATATGGCAGAGAAAAAATTCCAGAACCTGAAGTCTCATGACTGCCACGTGCTTATGACGCAGTTGCTTCCGGTTGCTTTGAGGGGGCTTCTGCCGGAAAATTTTAGAGTACCCATTGTGAAGGTATGTTTGTTCCTCAATGCAATTTCTCAGAAGGTAATCGATCCAGAAAGTCTACCAGGGTTACAGAAAGATGTGGTCCAGTGTCTTGTCAGTTTTGAGTTGGTGTTCCCACCATCCTTCTTCAACATAATGATGCACCTTCTAGTTCACCTAGTCGAAGAGATTACCATTCTCGGTCCTGTATTTCTACACAATATGTTCCCCTTTGAGAGATTCATGGGAGTCTTAAAGAAATATGTCCATAACCGTGCGAGGCCAGAAGGAAGCATCTCCAAGGGATATGGAACAGAGGAGGTCATTGAGTTTTGTGTTGACTTTATTCCTGACCTTAAGCCGATCGGTGTACCTGAATCACGGCATGAAGGGAGACTTACTGGAAAAGGCACACTAGGAAAGAAAGCAAAGATATGTATGGATGGACATTCTTTCACTAAAGCACACTATACAATTCTGCAAAGTTCCACCTTGGTGGCTTCATATATCGAGGTACACAAGAATATTGTACGCTCGAACTACCCAAGGCAGTCTGACAAGTTGATTAGAGATGAACACATGAAGACTTTCGGCGGTTGGTTGCAGACACATCTCATGAATGACACCACTCTTGGAGATCAGTTGTACTTGTTGGCCAGGTCTCCATCTTCAACTATATTGACTTTCCAAGTTTACGAGATCAATGGGAATATATTTTACACGCACGCCCAAGATAAAAAGAGCACCAACCAAAACAGTGGTGTCCGATTTGATGCAACGGACGAGGATGGGAAAAAGGACACATATTATGGTTACATAGAGGACATATGGGAACTTGACTATGGTCCTAATTTCAAGGTCCCATTGTTTCGATTCAAATGGGTCAAGATGACAGGAGGTGGGGTAACGGTAGACCAGCTGTACGGAATGACAACAGTGGATCTCGATAATCTTGCGTACGGAGACGAACCATTTGTCCTTGCCAATGATGTGGCTCAAGTTTTGTATGTGAAGGACATGTCTACTAGACCGAGAAAAAGGAAAGATAAGCAAAAGAATATAATATCATACGATGAGCCAAAGCTCCACATAGTTCTTTTAGGAAAAAGAAACATGGTGGGAGTTGAGGACAGGACAGACATGTCAGAAGATTATGACAAATTTCATGAAATTCCGCCATTCAAAGTGAAAACTGACCCAAGCATATCGCTAAATAAGGAAGATGCTCCATGGTTACGGACAAGAAGAGAACCAAAACACTAGATGTGGATGTTGGTGATGTAATGTATTAAATCTTTTGTGAACTAATCCTATTTTTCATTTATTAAAGGAAGATGCTCCATGGTTAATAAAGGAATTTCTAAGATTGCTGTAGGCAGGTACCAAAACTGTAGACTAGGTAACACTTAGACATTTATTAATATTAAAAACCGGGACAAACCGGGACTAGCGAACACTGAGGACTAAAGCCACCCCCTTTAGTCATAATCATGCCTAGTCCTATAGTACACAGCTTCAGGGTCTTCTTCGTCATCGTCATCATCATCGTCATCGTCACCTGCCACTCCAGAGATCCTCAGCCCAGCCATGGCATATACCGGGGGCACCTGCCACTCCGGCCTCGGATTCACGGCGGGCGGGGGAGGAGTCTCATGGAAGACGATGCCGCTACCGCCAGGCGGGGGAAGGGCCTTCTTGTGGATCTGTGGCGGGTAGACTTGTGGGCACCGCAGGCAAGGATGGTCTCCCCCGGCGATGTAGCGCATCACGCCGATGATAGTACGGTTCGCCCACCATAGACGCCGACCGGCTTCATTGTGGTTCATCGGGGGCAGGCCATCACCCTCATACCTGGCGAGCTCCCTTTCCCGTCGGTTAGCAAAGAAGGCATTCTAGGAGTGATAGTTGTCGGGATCCCACTGGGGATCCATACGCTGCTGCGGCGTGAGCTCGTGGTAGAAGTGGTTCGTGATGGCCGCCTGTCTGGCGGAGCCTTGAGGAACAGGAGGGACAGGAACCCCTCCAGCGCTCAGCATCCAGCCGGCTGGCCGGTAGCCCGGCGGGCAAGGGTAGTTGGAGGCCCACAACGCCTGGGTCTCCTCGAGGGTCAGAATGGCCCAATAGGCACTGTCCATAGTTGTGAGAGAGGAAGGTGCGGATGTATGGATAGCCATGGCGTGGTCGGCCTATATATAGATGGAAAGTGCTGGAAAACATGGCGGGAAACGGCGGGATATGGCGGGAAATATCTTTAGTCCCGGTTAGTGGCTACAACCGGGACTAAAAGCACCGTTCAGAGGGAAAGGGCGGGAAAACATGGCGGGAAGCGGTGGGATATGGAGGGAAATATCTTTAGTCCCGATTAGTGGCTACAACCGGGACTAAAAGCACCGTTCAGAGGGAAACGGTGGGAAAACATGGCGGGAAGCGGTGGGATATGCCGGGAAATATCTTTAGTCCCGGTTTCATGGCTTTCGGTCCAAGAGACGGATGTTATGTGTTGAATCGCTGCATAGTTTGTGATACGGTGTCCATATTGTGCATGCATGTGTATATTGGGATGTAGAACAATGTTGTAGGCGGAAGTTTCCCTATTCGTCGCTCGGAAAAGCCATTTTCCATTTTCCGAGCGCAAAAAGACGGGTCGTTTTGTGAAGCAGCCACCAAAATGCAGTTATAGAATGCTACCATCCCATTTTTCTAAAATAGTAGACCACGCTACGTGAAATATATCCCAACCGGGGGATCTCAAACCTTTCTGTCCTTCCCGGGTGAAAAAGACAAATGTCTGCCGAATTAGGAGGAAGTGGGTCCGGTTTGAACTACAGGTACATGATCTAACGTCCGTGATTTTTTGAAAAAATCATTTTTAGACTCACAATATGTCGTTTTTTCAGAGATCCAATCCAAGTTCTAACATTCTCATCCCCTATCTTCACGCACGCCGTTTTGACCTAAGTTCGAAACGGCAAACAATTAAAACGGGCATAAAAAATTCAAAAAAAGGTCCGAACAATGTAAATCCTTCGCGTTGTGTGATATTATGTGACATAGTTGCAAGGAAAAATATGAAACTTGGTATACTGATTATGTCTCCAAAAAACCTTCACAAAATGACCTATCATGTTCGAGGTTTCATGGCTTTCGGTCCAAGAGACGGATGTTATGTGTTGAATCGCGACATAGTTTGTGATACGGTGCCCATATTGTGCATGCATGTGTATATTGGGATGTAGAACAATGTTGCAGGAGGAAGTTTTCCTTTTCGTCGCTCGGAAAAGCCATTTTTCATTTTCCGAGCGCAAAAAGACGGGTCGTTTTGTGAAGCAGCCACCAAAATGCAGTTAGAGAATGCTACCATCCTATTTTTCTAAAATAGTAGACCACGTTACATGAACTATATACCAACCGGGGGATCTCAAACCTTTCTGTCCTTCCCGGGTGAAAAAGACAAATGTCTGCCGAATCGGTAGGAAGTGGGTCCGGTTTGAACTACAGGTACATGATCTAACGTCCGTGATTTTTTGAAAAAAATGATTTTTAGACTCACAATATGTCGTTTTTTCAGAGATCCAATGCAAGTTCTAACATTCTCATCCCCTATCTTCACGCACGCTGTTTTGACCTAAGTTCGAAACGGCAAAAAATTCAAAACGGGCATAAAAAATTCAAAAAAGGTCCGAACAATGTAAATCCTTCGCGTTGTGTGATATTATGTGACATAGTTGCAAGGAAAAATATCAAACTTGGTATACTGATTATGTCTCCAAAAAACCTTCACAAAATGACCTATCATGTTCGAGGTTTCATGGCTTTCGGTCCAAGAGACGGATGTTATGTGTTGAATCGCGACATAGTTTGTGATACGGTGCCCATATTGTGCATGCATGTGTATATTGGGATGTAGAACAATGTTGCAGGAGGAAGTTTTCCTTTTCGTCGCTCGAAAAAGCCATTTTTCATTTTTCGAGCGCAAAAAGACGGGTCGTTTTGTGAAGCAGCCACCAAAATGCATTTAGAGAATGCTACCATCCTATTTTTCTAAAATAGTAGACCACGTTACATGAACTATATACCAACCGGGGGATCTCAAACCTTTCTATCCTTCCCGGGTGAAAAAGACAAATGTCTGCCGAATCGGTAGGAAGTGGGTCCGGTTTGAACTACAGGTACATGATCTAACGTCCGTGATTTTTTGAAAAAAATCATTTTTAGACTCACAATATGTCGTTTTTTCAGAGATGCAATGCAAGTTCTAACATTCTCATCCCCTATCTTCACGCACGCTGTTTTGACCTAAGTTCGAAACGACAAAAAATTCAAAACGGGCATAAAAAATTCAAAGAAGGTCCGAACAATGTAAATCCTTCGCCTGGTTTGATATTATGTGACATAGTTGCAAGGAAAAATATAAAACTTGGTATACTGATTATGTCTCCAAAAAACCTTCACAAAATTACCTATCATGTTCGAGGTTTCATGGCTTTCAGTCCAAGAAACGGATGTTATGTGTTGAATCGCGGCATAGTTTGTGATACGGTGCCTATATTGTGCATGCATGTGTATATTGGGATGTAGAACAATGTTGCAGGAGGAAGTTTTCCTTTTCGTCGCTCGGAAAAGCCATTTTCCATTTTCCGAGCGCAAAAAGACGGGTTGTTTTGTGAACCAGCCACCAAAATGCAGTTATAGAATGCTACCATCCCATTTTTCTAAAATAGTAGACCACGTTACGTGAACTATATCCCAACCAGGGGATCTCAAACCTTTCTGTCCTTCCCGGGTGAAAAAGACAAATGTCTGCCGAATCGGTAGGAATTGGGTCCGGTTTGAACTACAGGTACATGATCTAACGTCCGTGATTTTTTGAAAAAAATGATTTTTGGACTCACAATATGTCATTTTTTCAGAGATCCAATGCAAGTTCTAACATTCTCATCCCCTATCTTCACGCACGCCGTTTTGACCTAAGTTCGAAACGGCAAAAAATTCAAAACGGATATAAAAAATTCAAAAAAGGTCCGAACAATGTAAATCCTTCGCGTGGTATGATATTATGTGACATAGTTGCAAGGAAAAATATCAAACTTGGTATACTGATTATGTCTCCAAAAAACCTTCACAAAATGACCTATCATGTTCGAGGTTTCATGGCTTTCGGTCCAAGAGACGGATGTTATATGTTGATCATGACATAGTTTGTGATACGGTGTCTATATTGTGCATGCATGTGTATATTGGGATGTTGAACAATGTTGCAGGAGGATGTTTTCCTTTTCGTCGCTCGGAAAAGCCATTTTCCATTTTCCGAGCGCAAAAAGACGGGTCGTTTTGTGAAGCAGCCACCTAAATGCAGTTACAGAATGCTACCATCTCATTTTTCTAAAATAGTAGACGACGTTACGTGAAATATATCCCAACCGGGGGATCTCAAACCTTTCTGTCCTTCCCGCGTGTAAAAGACTAATGTCTGCCGAATCGGTAGGAAGTGGGTCCGGTTTGAACTACACGTACATGATCTAACGTCCGTGATTTTTTGAAAAAATCATTTTTATACTCACAATATTTCGTTTTTTCAGAGATCCAATGCAAGTTCTAACATTCTCATCCCTTATCTTCACGCACGCTGTTTTAATTTAAGTTCGAAACGGCAAAAAATTCAAAACGGGCATAAAAAATTCAAAAAAGTCTTAAAAAAGATTTTGAAAAAGGTTTTGAAAAAGTTTTTAAAAAAGGTTTTAAAAAAGGTTTTTAAAAAAGGTTTTAAAAATGTTTTTAAAAAAGGTTTTAAAAAAGATTTTTAAAGAAGGTTTTTAAAAAGGTTTTAAAAAAGATTTTAAAAAAAGGTTTTTAAAAAGGTTTTAAAAAAGGACCTTTAGCCCCGGTTTGAACTACAAACCGGGGCTAAAGGGGTGCGGGGCTGCACGCGAAACGCGGCGCCCCGAAAACCCTTTAGCCTCGGTTGGTAGCACAAACCGGGGCTAAAGGAGGGTGGGTATAAATACCCACCCCGTGCGCCCCGGTTCTTGCACCGAACCGGAGCGCACAGATCGACCCCGCCGCCGCCGTCTTCCTCCTCGCGTCGCACCTTCTCGCCGCCGCGCCGCCAACCACCGCCCCGCGCCCCTCCTCGCGCCGCCCCTTCTCGTGCCTCCCCTCCCCGCGCCGCTCGAGCCAGTGCCACCCGCACCCGTGTCGACCGCGCCCGTGCCGTCCCGCTCCGGCGCGCCGCCTCTTCCCCAGCACGCCGACGACGACCGCCCGCGCTGTCACCGGAGCCCACCGCGCCGCCCGCACCGTCCACCACCACCAGAACCGCCCCTCCCCGCGCGGTAAGCTCTAGTTTAATTTAGTAGTACGTGTTAATTTTGTTAGTGTTAATTAGTTAGTGTATATAATTTCGTTAGTGTATTTTAGGGTTAATTAGTTAGTAAGTTTAGTGTAATTGTTTCTTAGATATTTTAGTTAGTGTTTAATATATTTTGTTTTGTTAGTGTAATATAGTTCGTGAATTTATTTAGTAACTTTAGTGTAATTGTTTTGTTAGATATTTTAGTTAGTGAATTTTTCTAGTTAGTGAATTTTAGGATTTTAGTTAGTGTTTAATATAGTTTATTTTAGTTAGTGAATTTAGTTAGTGTTTAATATAGTTTATTTTAGTTGATACTATTTATTTTCATCATGTTTAAAGTATATAGGTTTAATTTAGTGTTTAGGAATATGCCGATTCCTCATCCTCGTTCACTCGGCGTGACCCCCGGAGCGCTACTAGACAGTGTCACCGGGCATCCACGGGGCCGGGCTCCGCCGGGATGGCACTGGGAGGTGCTACCAGCCGGGGGACGTCGTCTCGTGAGGAATTCGGGTGTCGTCGTCGACCCGGATCTTCTATGGTGGCGGCTGAGTGGTCCAGGTGCGATGCAGAGGGAGCCGGGCCCCGACGAGGTGGTACAACGTCGTGTCAGGGAGGAGGACGAGCACGTCCGGCGCTACATGCACATTTTAGGAGTCTGGGACGCTAATACCTGGCAGCTTCTTCAGGCACCTTACCCAAGATATTCTCCGGTGATGGTTCCTACACTTTGGGTGCACACCTCCCGCGGCTCAGTAGCCGGGGCTCGACGTCTTCGCTGAGATAGCTAGATGTGTAATAGGGTTGTATTGTTGTTTAATTGGTACTTTATTGTTGTACTAGCTAGATTATTTGAGATGTATTGTTGTTTAACTGGTACTTTATCTTTCTTTATCGCATTGTTTAAGCTGGATTACTTTAGCTTCCTTTATTTTATCGCATTAAGCAAAATGGTTTTATCTTTCTTCTGTATTAGTTAAGTTGTGGACGGTAGAGACAACGAAGAGAACATGATGTACAACATGATAGATGAGGGTACATGAGGTTACAATTATGATGGAGCAGACGATGATGGAGATGATGATGGCTCCCAATACCTCAACTTGGATGAAGCCGACAGAAGAGACGACTATGACGAATTCTGTGGTGGAGATGACGGTGGAACTGACGGTGGATACACCACCATAGAAAAGACCGACGAGGTATATAAAGCCTCTGCTGATCACGAGCTAGTAGATGCATTAGTTGATTCATATATATATATACATATGTAGTAACGACTGTTTCTTCTCTTAGACCTCCGCATCGGGCGAATCTTCTGCAAGGAAACGAGGCCTGACCAAAAAGTTGGCCGACGGTATGCGTTTCACCATTGATCTAGTGTCTGAGGTCGGCGAACCTTTGGAGCCGAAAGAGGCCGCAAGTGTATTTGTATACCAATGCGGAGCGATAGTCAGGGACGCCATCCCGATCACTACTCAGAAGTGGAATAAGCCAGGAAAGAAAAGTCATCGAGTTGGAGAAACTTTTGTCGATGACAGAGCCAAAGACGGTCTTTCGAATTCACTCATGGCACACTTCTCTCTGCCTGAATTGGACACTCCTGAACTCACTGAGGCATTGAGGTTGCAAGTCAGAAAGTGGGCCCTTAAGAAGATGGGCGGACAGTTCAAGGACTGGAAGAAAAGATAGTACAACAACTTTGCCAAGAAGGGGCTGACTCCGCTATTCACTGGCCCGCTAGAGAAGCAGCGGGATAACTGGACCCCATTTGTGAAATACAAGGAATCAGAAGCAGCTACGGCCAAGTCAGAAAAGAATAAGATAAATGCGGACAAAAAGAAATATCACCATACTATGGGGACATGTGGCTACAAGATGGCCGCGCCGAAGTGGTAAAAAACCGAGGAAGAAATGCGTAAAAAAGGGGTCACGCCAGCTACAAATAAGTGGCCCGTGAGGTCAAAAAATTGGCTCCTTGTTCATGGGGGGTCGTATGACACTAAAACCGGGGAGATTATTGTTACAAAGGAGGCCATTACTAAACCCAAAGATGAACTTGTTAAAGTGATACAACTAAGAAAAGATGGAAAGTTCATTCCCGACAGAGAGAACGATGAGCTGACATATGCCCTCGGGAATCCTGAAAAAGTCGGACGAGCACAAGGCTTTGGCCCATCTGTTCCATGGAAGACAGGGTTTCCCGCTGACATCGACACTTATAGAAGCCGATCCAGAAAAATGAACCGGCAGAAGGCGGAGGAGGCAGCGCGGTTGGAGGCGGTTGAAAAAAGGAACGAGGAATTTCAAGCCATGTTCAAGCTGCAGCAGGAGCATATTAATGAACTTAGAGTACTGGCCCGACAGCAAGATCCTGCGTTAGACAGTCCGGTGGGCCCATCTCAGCGGAGAAGCAGCGTGGCTACCACGGAGGTACAAGATAATAATCCAATGCTGATGGACAATAATGCAACGATGGTTCGCTACCCCGTGGATGAAGTCGAGGCAAGGACAACTTGTGAGCTACATGTCACAGTGAAAAACATTTCTATGAAGGTGGCGCTCGGCTTTGCTTTACCTTGTCCACCGAAAGCGACCTACCATGGAAGTCAGATTCCAGCTGGCTATGCTCGTGTCGGTGTGGATGAAGTTGAACTGACATGTCGATCACTTGAGCTTGACATCCCTCCAGGCAAAGGGGAGAAAACACTTGGAGAAGTGGATGGTGGGATCATTCTTTGTAAAAAACAACACATCGTGTTTCTAGGCTGGGTGCCAAGGAAATCTTCTCCTCTGAGAAGCAATCCATCACCTCCAAGGCCACCATCACCTCCAAGTCCACCGTCTCCACCAAGAAACAATAGTCCACCCCTTCCTGAGAGGGATCGCAGCGCGACTGCATCTCCATCTCCGTCGCCTCCGCCTCCGCCCACTGAATCAAAGGGAAGAAAGCGGAAGAATAACACCGCTACGTCGAGGGAGACCCGACGCCGAAAATGATAAGATCCCCTACCAAGAGTACCGCCGTCTCCTCCCAAGTTAGCTTATAACCGGACTGATGAGGAAAGCACGGTGATCTCCCGGGCCGAAGTGAAGGCCCATTTTGCACCAAAACAACCCGAGCCACAGGTGCTAGTTGATCCAAAAGTCAAGAAGCACTTCAAGGCATTCCTTGACCAACCACCGCAACATGTGTTAAATAGGAAAGATGACTATACACGCTGTCTTACGAAGACACTAAAAGAGAAGTCATCAAGCAGTACTGCAAGTGGGAGAAAATCAAAAGAAGTTGCCCAGCTCGGCAAACAGGCAAAACAATCCATTGCCCCGCTCAAGGTGTTACCCCAGCCCACACAAGGTGGAATAGATATGGAATTAGCTATTAAATTAGCCAAGGAGTGTAACGTGCCGGTCGAAGCACTTCTAGCAGGCGGAGATAATGTCGCCAAGGGACCAATAGCATGAAAATTTGTCTACGGGGAGCCTCTGGTCAGCGATGAGGTATTCGATGATCTGCTAACACATATGCGACTGTTGCATATCTGGTACTTGAAAGTCACAAAGGAAGGGAGACAATTTCTCCTATGTAAAGTTGGAGAGGAGTACTTCCATCCAGACGAGATCTCCATTGAACTTTGTGAACTATTTCAGTTATTCAACCTAGACACCCTCGACAAGTCCCTCCTCAGCATATATTGTCTGTAAGTAATTAAGTCACTAACTCAGCTCGTTCAATTCATTTCATGTTGTTATCCTCACTATAGCTCCTTCTGTATGCTATTATATATGCAAAATGAAGATTCAAGAATGTAGAAGAAAGTCAATCTACATCATTGGGTTCGTTGACCCAAACAGAGTAAATGGACATACGCTAATAAATAACCTCGAGGAAACAGAGGATAACTTGCTAATGTTTTTAATGGAGCCATATTACAAGACACAAATACTATTTCCTTACAACTATGGGTAAGGGTCTTACTGTCCTGTACACATTCATTTTTTGTTTACTCGATGTTAAGTGTATATAAACGATCGCAGCTTCCACTGGATTCTTCTAAACATTGACGTTGACCGTGCAAAAGTTGAAATCTCGGACTCGTTAAAGAAGCCGATGGAAGACTACCGCAGCATAATTGATTGCCTCCAAAAGTAATTTCAATCACTATATCTGTCTCTTTCGTTCATTCTCTGAGACGTAAACTAATTAATAACTCATTCATTTCTTTTTTGCAGGACAGGGTTTGAAAAAGGTTCACGAAGGAGGTTCAGGGTGAATGGCGTGAGGAACTTACTTTTCGTACGGTCCCGGTAAGTAGTACGAGAGCTAGGGGACTAATTTATGTGTATATTACAATTATCATGCTTGATTATTATCTGATTGAATTATATTCTCGATCGAAAAGTGTGTGACGCAACCACAGGGGACTAATTTATGTGGATATTACGTATGTGAGTTCATTCGTGGGTGTATGGAGCAGGACACAGACTTTCTTCAAGTATGTAAATAATATATTCGCAATTTATTCTATACCATAGTTTTTGTTGAGTTCCATTCATAATGATCTACTTCTTTATATATAGTTGGATGCGATGCGGGATAAGCTCCTACCATATGAACGCCTACTAGCAATTCAAGAGGAGTTGTCTTGATTTTTGCTCAGGGACGTCATAAACTCAAAAGGAAAGTACAACGTAGATAGACTTTCGTGTAATCGTGGATAGACACAAAAGGACAATATCTTTTGTAATGATGATCTTGGTGTAAATCAATTAGGCGAGCTCTAGTCTCGGTTGTGTATATATTTATATGTATTTATGTTATCGTGAGTGAAATTATATTATATATGCATCAATGTATACAGCATGTAGTAGCGTAGAATAATATGTATATGAAAACACAAAATGAAAAATAATCAAACACAAAAAAAGAAACCCTAAAACCCCACCTCCTGCCGCGGCAGCAGTTTGGTGCAAAACGCTGCCGCGGCAGAAGAACTTTAGACTAAATATCCTCCAGCCCAGCGAACACAGAGCGGCCACGTGGAGACAATCTAGTCCCGGTTTGTAACAGAACCGGGACTAAAGGCCTAACCTTTAGTCCCAATACGTTAGTCCCGGATTATCCGGGACTAAAGCATCTTACAAACCGGGACTAGTGTCCCTGTTTTCTAGTAGTGAGTATTGGGCAGAACTTACTAATAACTGGGATCTGTGGCTCCTATTACATCACTGATAACTAGATCAAACATGTCCCTGTTTTCCCGCAGCATCTTTAGCGCGATAGCGGCCTGATCTGTGGCTGTCACTGGAAACATGACACAGATCACTCTTCCAGGTGAGTAGCTATACAAGAAATGAAATGTACATTGCACAATGAAAGTGCATCTCAAAGCCCAGCTGCCAAAACTGATGCAGCAGCATGCATTTGTTTACATGGCACAAACAGTGGATGCATGAATTCAGAACGTACAACCGCATTTCGTTGCCCTCTGTGAATGTAGGGTGTGGCAACTAACAATGTACAAAAGAACTTTGTCCTAGACACTTAGGAAGTAGCCGGCCACCCGTGATAGTCAAGTGGAGCGACGCCCCAGGACAAACAGAATAGTATATCCTTTAAAAAATTCGAGCTTTAATTGTTTTCATTCTAAAACTGTAAACCTAATTTAGGATCGGTTTTAACTGACGATTTTATCTTGATGAGATTTGAAACTAGACTCACCGTTGGCCATGCTTAATTTCCTCGAGAAATTTTAGCATGCATCAAAATTAATAGGAGCCGTCAATTTGTTGTGATCCGAGGGCCTATACACACTATTACCTTTTTTTTTGCAAATACTACTATTACCTACTACCTCATACTTAGTAGGTTAGGTCTAGCAATAACCACAATGGGCTCATTATGGACAAATAAGGAAGAAAAATAGTACTCCGTTAACTAAGGAACTAACATGTGGCTTATTAATCACACAGATTTTGTACACTAATCTTGCTTTCAGTTAGCTAAGAAACTCTAGTGCCAAAACAGTTGACGTGCCATCATCAACAACACAATGAATATGAAATAGAGTCGCGGCTAACGAGGAGCTTTGCATGCACAACACAATGCATGCTGTGTGATATTACCATCTAATGGCATAGATGCTAGCGGTGAAGAAGAAGAAATACTTCTAGTAGAAAACATGTCATCCGTTCGCGTCCCCTCAGAGCATTAGTCCCGGTTGCGCCACAAACCGGGACTAATGCTGGCACGCGTCCCGGTTCGAGCGGGCACGGGGCCCGGAGGCATGCATCCCCACTAGTGCAGGCCCCCCCCTTTAACTCCGGTTGGGAGGGCCCTCTAACAACGGTTCCCCAACCGCTGTTGAGGGTTCGGTGTTAGAGGGGGGACCCTTTAACACCGGTTCTTATACGAACCGGTGTTAAAGGGTGGTGCACGTGGGGCTTCCGCAGGCCTCAGCCCCCCCCCCCTTTAACACCCGTTCGTATCTGGAACCGGTGTTAAAGGTTCTTCTGCCGCGGCAGAGATTTAGGCCGTTTTCCTGCCGCGGCAGAGTTCTGCCGTGGCAGGAAAACGGCCTAAATCTCTGCCGCGGCAGACTTCTGCCTCTGCCCCGTTCTGGGCGTATTTCTGCGGGAGGGGGGGAGCGAGGGGGAATCGATCGGGAGCGGTATACACATAAATCGTCATCGGTACATACGAGTACATGAATAATTAAGCAACTATTATTATACACAAACATCGTCATCGGCACATACATCGTCATCAGCACATACATCGTCATCGTTCATTTTGGTGGATATCTAAAGAGTTCTCCGCCAGGCGTGACGACCTCATCAAGTATGAACCCCGCCAATTCCTCTTGAATGGCTCGTATGCGTTCAAATGGTAGGAGTTGGTCCCACATCCGTTCGATCTGAATATATATGAAGAATGGGCCATCAATATATATATATAAGAATAAAACTCAACACAATTGATGGTAATAAAATAATGTTGTGGACTTTGTTTACTTACTCTAAGTTGTTCTAGTGCGGCTTGGCCCGTCGCACATATCGTGTTGCGAATGAATTCGCAAACATAGTACCCACATAAGTTATTGCCGTGTCCCTGATGCGCGCACTTTACGAGAATAGAGAGTTCAATCAAAATAATAATCAATAAAGCATGATATAATGGAATTGGAAGCTAGCTAGTATTACTTATATTTTGGTCTATAAATTTTAGTTCTTCTGACCATTCACCCACGGCCCTGCCCGTGAACCTTTTCCAAACCCTGTCCGACAAAGAAAATGGATAAAGGAGTAATTAATTACTTATTGTCACGAAAGTTGCCGATCTAGTGCGATAATATGATTGAAATTACCTCTGGAGCATCTCTCTAAAGTTTGCCCATATCTCTTTTTCTTTTCGTAACGAGTCCATGACAAGGACTTTTCCTGAGTCGGGTTGAATGACTAGCAGAATAAAGTGGAACCTACGCACGCATAACTCATCATCAGTTACACTTAACATCGAGTAAGCTGAAATAGAATGTGTACAAGAGAGAGGGTAACAGTACTCACGAGAAGTTGTAAGGCAATAGTATTTCCCTTTTGGTTTGTTGTCTCAGTAAAGACGTTAGCAAGTAATCTTCTGTTTGCCCGGGTTTGGTTTCTACCACTTCTTCATGAACTCTATTTGGGTCAACGAATCCAATGTCAAAAGGGCCTCCTTTCCTGCATTCCATAACCTTTTTCCAGCATAATAGTATATACATATATGGTGAGCATATATATATACATGCAATTAATAAAGTGAATGAGATGAGATATAAATTATAGAAATAGTACTTACACACAATAAAGGCTGATGGCAGCTTTGTCGAGTTCCTTCTGATTTAATAGAAAATGCAAGTCTTGAATGTTGAAGTCAATCGCGTCATCTCTGTAGAAGAAAATATCATCTCTTATATGCAACGTGATCCATTCTACCTTTCTCGTCTTGCAGAAATGAAGGTACCACTTGTGCAATTTTCGCATCTTTGTTGGTAGAGTCTTGAGCTCCTCTTTCTTGACGAGATTCTTCCCATACTTCCATGGCTGTATGGGGTTGGCATCGCATTTGGGCACGTTGTCTCCCATGACGTTCAAGTATGCAATGTAAGTCATCCCCATCTCATTGGCCTTTCTTTGTAGCTCTGCCTCGTAATCATTTACGGGAGGAGCGTCTCGTGTGTCGAACATTTGGAGCGGGGCACATGATTGGTTTTCCTGCTCTCCGAGCATGGGAACTGTTTTCTGGGGTGCCTCACGACTGCTACTTTCAGTCTCCCTACGGCGCCTTGCATCCGCCTTCAAAATCTGGCGCTCGTAGTCCGGAACAAGTGGGGTTTCAGGTTTCAAAAGATTATTGTAAAACTTCTCCACCACCGCCGGATCTATTTTCTCCTTTGGCTCGGCCCGTCTAGGTGCAAAGAATTTCTTGACCTATTCTTCCGAGATCCTATTGGTCTCCTCGTCGCTGCGATTCCACGGTAAAACCGGCAATGGCTTGGCGGAAGGCTGCGGGACGTAGTTTTTTGAACTCTTTGGCGTACGGTTTCCTGCGGATTTCTTTGTGGCAGTGCTACTGATGCTCCTCGTGGCAGTGCTCTTCCGCTTACGCTGAGGAGATGGCTGAAGCACCGGAGATGGCTGACTGGCCGGAGATGGCTGCCGTGCAGGAGATGGCTGACGGGCCGGAGATGGCTGCCGCGCAGGAGATGGCTGACGGGCCGGAGATGGCTGCCGCGCCGGAGATGGCTGCCGCGCAGGAGATAGCTGAAGCGGCTCAGACTGCTGACGCTGCGGAGACGGCGGGGGTGCCAGTGACCTCCAATTTGGAAGCACAATGTGTTCCTTCTTCCAAAGAATGGTTGTTTTCACTGCAAATTTGAGTTGAGTTTCCCCTTCACCTGTAGCATGGTCAAGCTGTGCTTCCTCATATTCCTTCACAACCTCATCCACCCCGACAATAGCATAGCCATCTGGAATCGGTCGGCAGTGGTAAGTCCCACCAGCTACAGGAGGTAAGGCATAGCCGACAGCCACCTTAATGGATAAGCCCATTAATCTCACATGCAGCTCAGCGTGTTCGCTCTCCGTGATCTCATCCATGGGGTATCGAGGACCCGTCATTTCAAGCGTGGGCTGCACGTTCTCCGTGGAAGCCACACTGATTTTCCGCGCAGAGTCTGGGCCGCGGGCAGCTTCCAATGCAGGCTCTTCGTGCCGCTGAGATGGGCCGGTAGCTTGATGGCTCTGTTGTGCATTCACTTGCGCCTGCAGCGCCGCAAGTGCATGTTCTATCTGTGTCATCCGCTCTGTACGCTCTTTTTCTTTTCTGCCGCGCCATCTGTAAGAGTCGCTCCAGTCGGCAAACCCATCCTTCCACGTCATACCCCCTGTGCCTCGTGCATGTCCAGGGTGTTCTTTTTTACCGATGGCGCGTGTGAGCTGGTCATTCTCTCTGTCGGGATGGAAGGTCCTGGCGGATGTTTCCTCGTATGCCGTGATGAGTTCAGTGACGGGTTTGGCAAGGATGGTTGGGAAGATACACAATCCTGTTTCTGGGTCCAACCTTGCCCCGATTCCGTAGAACCAAGTCTTTGCACGTAGGTCCCACCCATCTGTCTGGGGTGTGATCCCTCTCTCGCGCAGGGCCTTCTCAGCTTCCTCCCACTTAGGCCTCTGAGATATGTAGCCACCTGACCCCGTCCTCTGGTGATATTCCTTCTTCAGGGCATTAAGCGTATTGGTTTCTGACCTCTTTTTAGCTATAGCACTTTTTTTTATATGTCTCAAATTCGGGCCAGTGAGGTCTTATCTTCGCATAATATGCGTCTTCGAAATTTGGAGTCTCGCTAGATTTGACAAATTTGTTCAATTTTGTCTTCCAGTTGCGGAAAGCGTCAGCCATCTTCTTTAGAGTCCACTCTTTGACCTTTTCCTTTATAACCGGGTTGTTTTCATCCTCCTCTGGCGGAAGGGTGAAATTTACCAACAACGAATTCCAAAGCGTTTCTTTGGATCTGTCATCGACAAAGGTACCGTCGCCCTTCTTTGGCTTATTCCAATTTTCAATTGTGATTGGGATTTGGTCCCTAACAAGAACTCCAGCCTGACGTACAAATTTGTCTGTGGCCTTCTTGGGCTCCATCGGCTTGCCATCAACACGGACTGCTTCGATCGTGAACTTTGCACGATCTTTCAACCGCTGGCTCGCGCCTTGCTTGCTCTTTTTCGTAGAAGAAGATGGTTGCTGGCTGGTCGATCCAGAGGGCTAAAAGAAGAAAGAAGCGTTAATTAATACATGTAGAAGAAGATTGTTTGTGGAAGTCAGCAGAGGCTTAATCAATGCATATACCTCGCCGGACTTTGTAACCATTAAATTGCGTTCACCGGAGTCTTCATCTTCTCCATGACTAGTACTTGAGCTGTCGTCATCATGTCCCTCCAAGTTCAGATATTGTGAGGTGTCCTCATCAATAATGTTCTCCACTATTTCTTCTTCTTCAAGGTTTCTACTAAGTGGGTCCATAGTTTCTAAAACAATAATATTATCTAGAGTAAGAGTGTAAACATTCAAGTGGACTTGGATTCATAGACAAATATACATATTATTCATACAAAAATACACAAATGAAATTAAAACCCTAAGGATGCTTGATCATTTTAAACGAGTTCCGAGGGGTCCAAACCCTAATTCGGAGAAATCCCGGATGCATATGAGAGGGGCTAGCTACAGTGGCTGACCGGAGGCTGGCGGCGTTGGAGAGCGACCTAGGGAGCGCGAGGTAGCGTGATGCGGCCTACCTAAAACGGGCGTTGTTCGAAAGAGGAGGCCGAGGCAAACATTATAGCGACGGAAAACAACTTGGCAGAACAGATACAATGTGGAGGGGATGTCCCCAAGATAGGCCCCAGACCGAGGGGGGGTGCCACATCGGAGCCCGCACCCCACCTAGGCCGCATCGCGAGCTCGCACCCCATGGCCACCACCGGAGCTTGCACCCCACCTAGGCCGCCCCCACAGCCGAGAGGGGAGGCCGTCCCCGTACCGCGCCTGGGCCCTGGGCCTCCCCGACGAATCCGCCTCCCTGACCCATCCCCTCCACTTCCCTGTCATTGGCCCCAATCCGTGGACGCGCTCGCGTAGCCGCTCCTGCCCGCCACACCCGATGACGCGAGCTACCACGTCAAAGTTGTCCTCGTGTCCGATTTGATCCTAGCTACTACTAATAAGTACAATGGTTTGAAATCATACTTTCCACAAAGCTTGTTCGATTTCATCTTGGTACATCTGTTCGAAGGGGTTCGATTTCATCTTGGTACATCTGTTCGGAGGGCCCCAATCCGTGGACGCGCTCGCGAGAGAGCTCGCGTGGGGAGGCCGGCTCCGGCGAGGAACTGCTCGGGGGCGAGCACGGGGAGGCACGGGCGAGCACGGGGGCGAGCACGGGGAGGCAACGGGCGAGCACGGCGACGACGGGCAGCTGCAACGGCGGACAGAGGACCGGGTAGAGGCGGCCGGCGACGTGGCAGAGCGCAGCCTGCAAAGGGGGGCGCCGGCGACGAAACAGAGAAGGGGAGGAAACAGAGGGGATGACTAGGCGCGGTCCGCTAGCTCACCACGGCGTCGGGGTTCTTGTAGGCGCCGACGTCGTCGTCGGCTTCGGTGGCGCGCGCGCGGTGGCGGTGGCGGTCGTCGGCTTCGGTGGCGCGCGCGCGGTGGCGGTGGCGGTCGTCGGCTTCGGTGGCGCGCGCGCGGTGGCGGTGGCGCGCACGCGGTGGCGAGGGCGGCGACGGCGAGGGCTGGAGGGCTTCGGTGGCGAGGACGACGGCGAGGGGTTCGGGGCTCTGGGCGGTGGCGATCTGGCTCTGGGGGAAGAAAGGAGCGAAGGGGATGGCGCATTTAATACCCCCCCCTTTAACACCGGTTCGGGGCTGGAACCGGTGTTAAAGGGGGGGGGGAATTCGTTTCGCGCGCGTATTTATTACCCCCCCTTTAACACCGGTTCCAGCCCCGAACCGGTGTTAAAGGGGGGGGGGGGGTGGTGCGCGCGGGAAACGAAATAAATGCCCCCCCCTTTAACACCGGTTCCTGTCTGGAACCGGTGTTAAAGGGGGGGCATTTATTTCATGCATTAAAGGGGCTTTTTTAATTCAAAAAATATGATATGAATTTAGAAAATTCATATCTTTTTCATTTCAACTCAGAAAAATATGAATAATATATCATAATTTTCAGAAAAATAATATCTATCCATTCATGTAAATCATTTTATATTTACTTTACATGAAATTTTTTAAAATAATTAAAACACTTACATATAAATTTTGATTATTCAATTCAAACAAAAATAAATTTTTAAATCCTAAAACTTTGAACATAAGAAATATTAAGCATCTAAAAAATGAATTTTATTAGATCAAATCATATTTTAATGCCGCATCTTTTGTATTAACATTTTTGAATTGATTGGATATTTAAATGTCGCATCTTTTGTATACACTTGAATCTCACCAAGCCTCGCTCAACTTGCATTGTTTTTTGATAAAATAGCATATTGTGAACCTAAAAATGATTTTTGTAAAAAATCATGAGCATCGTATCATGTACTTGTAGTTCATATGTGACCCACTTCCTGCAGATTCGGTAGGAATTTGTCTTTTTCACCAGAGGTGGACGGAAAAGTTTCAGATCCCCCTGTTGGTACATTGTGCATATAAGGTGGTCTAGTATTTTTGTAAAATGTGTTGGTGGTTTTTTGAATTAGCCATTTGGTGGTTGCTTCACAAAACCGTCCGTTTTTTATGCTCGGAAAATGGAAAATGCCTTTTTGGTGCGATAAAAAGGAAAACTTCCTCTTGCAACATTGTTTGCCATGCCATGATGCACATGTATGCACAATACTGCCATATTATCACAAACTATGCCTCGATTCTAGCCATAACATTGGTCATTTGACCGGAAAGCCAAGAAACGTCGAATGAGATAGGTCATTTTGGGACAGTTACATAAAGCCGAACTGGAACTGAAAATTAAGATACATAAAAGAACTGAAAATTAAGATACATGGCCAGATTAAGTAACAATCAGCCGAACTGGAACTGAAAATTAAGATACATAAAAGAACTGAAAATTAAGATACATGGCCAGATTAAGTAACAATCGGCCGAACTTGTTTCGGAATGTTGGAGTGATTCAGTCATGCTACTGCCTACACCTGTAATACTCGCCACTGTAGTCGTCGTACTCGCCGCCGCCGTCATCGCTGTCGTCGTCGGGGTCACCGTAATTGAACCTCTAGAGAGTACGTGTGGGCTGGACTTGAGGGTAGCGCGTGGGCTGGACTTGAGGGTAGCGCAGACGGGGGTTAGAGTCGGCGGCAGTGTCATAGGCCATGACGATCTGGAGAGTCCGACCGCGCCACCATAGCCGACGGCCGGCCTCGTTGAAGTTAGGAGGAGGTGGGCCGTCCTCCTCGTGCCTGGCGAGCGCCCTCTCATGCCGATCCACGAAGAAGGCTTCCCAAGTAGGGAAATAGTCGGGATGCCATCTGGGATTCCTCCGCTGCTCCGGCGTGAGCTCGAAGTAGTAGTGGTTCGTGATGGCCATCCGGCGCGCCACACCTAGAGGGACAGGAGGAACCGTCACGCCTCCGATGCTCAGCATCCAGCCGACGGGGACACAGTAGCCTGGCGGGCAGGGGTAGTTCGAGGCGCAAAGCGCCTCCGCCTCCCTGGGGGTTAGTGCTACGGTGGAAGCCATGGGAAAGTGTGATGAGGTTGCAGATATGAGTCTAGAGATGTGCAATGACAATGGAGGCCAACCCCCTACATATATATATAGTGAACTAGCGGGAAGAACTGGAGGGAAGAACTGGCGGGAAGAAAAATGGCGGGAAGAAGATCTGGCGGGAAGAAAAATGGCGGGAAAAAATGGCGGGATGAACCTTTAGTCCCGGTTGGAGACACCAACCGGGACTAAAGATGAACCTTTAGTCCCGGTTGGAGACACCAACCGGGACTAAAGATGAACCTTTAGTCCCGGTTGGAGACACCAACCGGGACAAAACACGAGTCAGCACTAATAATAGGGGTGAGTGTCGACATTATGTCGTGCGGCGTGTACCTTGTCCCGGATGGTGTCACCAACCGGGACTAAAGATGAAACTTTAGTCCCGGTTGGAGACACCAACCGGGACAAAACACGAGTCAGCACTAATAATAGGGGTGAGTGTCGACGGAGCCTAGTCCTCCGGCATCTCGAAGAAACTGGTCATAGAGGTACTCCCTAATATGTGACCGCGCGCGTTTGGAGATCAGATCTTAATGGTAAGTACGAATCGGGACAACTTCTTCTCATAGTCCCGGTCCATCCACAAAACATGACTAACACTCAAGACATGTATTAATATTAAAAACATGAACTAGAGTTACATAATATGAGCATGAACTTCTTGGCATATGTCCTTCCTTATGATTGCTTCAGATGTAACCATGGAGCATCTTCTTTACTTAACGGAATGCTTGGGTCAGTTTTCACTGTGAAGGCGGAATTTCATCAAACTTATTATAATCTTTTGACATGTCTGTCTTGTCCTCGATTCCCACGATGTTTCTTTTCCCTGAAAGAATTATGTGACGCTTTGGCTCATCATATGATGTATTCGTTTGCATATTTTTTCTTTTTTTTGGTCTGGAGGACATGTCCTTCACATAGAAAACCTGAGCCACATCATTGGCTAGGACGAATGGTTCGTCTAAGTTCTTCATAAGATTGTTGAGATCCACCGTTGTCATTCCGTACTTCTTGTCTACCTCAACCCCTCCTCCTATAAGCTTGACCCATTTGCATCGAAACAAGGGGACCTTAAAATTAGGTCCATAGTCAAGTTCCCATATCTCCTCTATGAACCCATAATACGTGGTCTTTTGCCCATTGTCTTCTGCTGCATCGAAGCGGACACCACTGTTTTGGTTGGTGCTCTTTTTATCTTGGCCTATCGTGTAAAATGTATTCCCATTTATCTCGTACCCTTGGAAAGTACATACAGTCGAAGACGGTGTCCTGGCCAACAAGTACAGCTGATCCCCAACAGTGGTGTTATCCGTGAGAAGTCTTTGCAGCCAGCCGCCAAAACTCGCCATGTGTTCACTTATAATCCATTCATCAGACTGCCCAGGGTGTTTGAGGCGTATTAAATTCTTGTGTTCATTGATATACGGGGCAACCAAGATAGATCTTTGTAAAACCGTGTAGTGTGCTTGATTGAGAGAATGCCCGTCCCTACATATCATTGCTTTACATCCTAGGGTGCCTTTTCCACGCAGTCTCCCCTCATGTCGTGATTCTGGAACACCAATCGCCTTAAGGTCAGGAATAAAATCAACACAGAACTCAATGACCTCCTCTGTTACATAGCCCTTGGAGATGCTTCCTTCTGGCCTAGCACGGTTATGAACATTTTTCTTTAAGACTCCCATGTACCTCTCAAAGGGGAACATATTGTGTAGAAATACAGGACCGAGAATGGCAATCTCTTCTACTAGGTGAACCAGGAGATGCGTCATAACATTGAAGAAGGATGGTGGGAACACCAACTCAAAGCTGACAAGACATTGGGCCACATCTGTTTGTAACCCTGGTAGGCTTTCTGGATCGATTACCTTCTGAGATATTGCATTGAGGAATGCACATAGCTTCACAATGGGTACTCGAACATTTTCAAGTAGAAGCCCCCTCAATGCAATCGGAAGCAATTGTGTCATAATCACGTGGCAGTCATGAGACTTCAGGTTTTGGAATTTTTTCTCTGCCATATTTATTATTCCCTTTATATTCGACGAGAAGCCAGACGGGACCTTGATACTGCTCATGTTGGAGATATGCCCAAGAGGCAATAATAAAGTGGTTATTATCATATCTTCACACTTATGATAAATGTTTACATACCATGCTATAATTGTATTAACCGGAAACATTAATACTTGTGTGATTTGTAAACTAAAATAAGAGTCCCTAGTAAAGCCTCTTGTTAAACTAGCTTGTTGGTTAATATATGATCATGGTTTCCTGATCATGAACATAGAGATGTTATTAACAACAGGATCATATCGTTAGGAGAATGATATGGTGGACATACTCCTATAGATAAGCGTAGCATAAAGATCAAGTCATTTCAATAGTTCAATTGCTATATGCTTTCTGATACATAGTAACCTAATTCCTTCGACCATGAGATCATGCATATCACCTTTACCGGATGGATGCTTTGATGACATCAAACACCACACCGTAACTGGGTGGCTATAAAGGTGGCATTGAGTGTTCGGAAAGTATTGGTTGAAACACATGGATCAACAGTGGGATTTGTCCATCCATATGACGGATAGATATACTCTGGGCCCTCTCGGTGGAATGTCATCCAATTGTCTTGCAAGCATGTGACTGGCTCACAAGGGATCACATATCACGGGAACGAGAAAAGAGTACTTATCAGTAACGAGGTTGAATTAGGTATGCAGAGATACCGACGATCATAACCTCGGATAAGTAAACTATCGTGAGACAAAGGGAAATTGGTATCATATGTAAGTGGTTCATTCGATCGCAAAGTAATCGTAGAAATATGTGGGAGCCATATGAATTTCCAGATTCCTCTATTGGTTATTGTTCGGAGAAGTGTCTTGATCATGTCCGCATAATTCACAACCGTAGGGAGACACACTTAAGGATTCGACGTTGTTTGAGTAGTTATGGTATTATGAGAAAGAGTTCGAATGTTGTTCTGAGTCTCGGATGGGATCCGGGATATCACGAGGTGATCCGGAATGGTCCGGAGAATAAGATTCATATAAGGAAAGTCCCGTTTCGGAGTTCGGGAATGATTCCGGTGTTTTCATCGGGAATGTTCTAGAAGGTTCCGGATTGTCCGGCACTCCGGGGGGGGGGAGGGTACATGAATGTGTCATTACATATTGAATGATTGCATCATGTACTAAGTGTTCTTGCTGTTCCAAATAAAGGATTAAATTGAATCCTAAAACAGAAAAGTCAAATGGCCAGTTTAAAAGTCAAACGGCTAAAACAGGAAACTGTGGGAAACAAGCAAGAGGTGGTTGGAACCGACTTGGGGGAGGAGTCCCTCCAAGCCGGCGCGCCAACCAAGGCCGACTTGGGGAGGGACTCCCCTCCCCTTGGACGCCCCTCCCACCTATAAAAGGAGGGGCAGGGCCTCCTCCTCTAGACACACAAGTTCCTATCCTCTAATCTCCGGTTTAGAGCCGTTTTGGTTTAGAGCTTCTAATTGCTCTAGCCTTCGGTTTAGAGCCTTCTAATTGGTGTGTCTAAACCCTAGACCACTAATAGCTCTCTCATACTCCACCATACTCGCTCCGGCTTAAGGCGAAGCCCTGCGGGATCTCCCCTCTACTTCCGGTACCACGCCGTTGTGCTGCCGGAATCGCGAGGAGAGTGCTACAACCTCCGCTGCCTGCTGGAACAAGGGAGAGGAAGGTCTTCGTCGAGTACCGAACGTGTGACCGACTGCGGGAGCGCTTCCGGAACGTGGCGCCGGAAGGATCGTCTACGCGATCTTGAGATCGGAAAGAGTACGACTACATCACCCACGAGAATCTGCTCTCGTTAACCGCTTTGGAATCTTCGAGGGTAAGTTATTCCATCGACTCGTTGCTACAATCTAGTAGATAGATCTTGGCTTGTTTGTTTGTATGCGATAGAAAATTTTTGTTTTTCCATGCTACGAACCCCTACAGTGGTATCAGAGCCGTGTCTATATGTAGATCTGTTGCACGAGTAGAACACAATGGTCATTGTGGGCGTTGATGCTTTTATTGTCGATTGCTTCTTGTGTACTTTGCATCTTGCGGTATGTTGGGATGAAGCGGCCCGGGCTAACCTTACATTACATCGTTCATGAGACTTGCTCCACGCTTGACATGCAACTTGTATTGCATAAGTGGCTTTGCGGGTGCCTGTTTCTCCTAGCATAGTTAAGATCCAATTTACAACGGGTGATTAACAATACTAGTATCAATGCTGTGGTTCTTGTTCGTAAGTTAGAACGACACTTATTGAAAGCCCCAAACCACGTAAAATATGCAAAGAAAGTAGAGGCGTCTAACTTTGTTTTGCAGGGGTGTGCAGTGATGTGATATGGCCATGATTGTGATTATATATGATGTATGCAATGTTCCTTATTGTAAGTTGGCAACCGGCAGGAGCCATATGGTTTTCTTTAATTTCTGTTAAGACCCGCGTGTCTATTCAAAGTAGTTGTAATAGTTGAAGCCGGTGGACGACAACCATGGAGAGGCGTCATTGACCTTGATGCAATGCTGGTGATGATGGAGATCATGTTCGTGCTGGAAGATGGAGATCGGAAGCACAAAGAATAAAGGCCATATCATATCACATATTATGAATTGCATGTGATGTTAATCCTTTATGCATCTTGTATTGCTTAGTAGACGACGGTAGCATTATAAGATGATCCCTCATGCACATGAATTTCAAGTCATAAAGTGTTCACCCTTAGTTAGCACCGTTGCTAAAGCTTGTTGTTTCGAAGAACCATGTGATGATCGGGTGTGTTAGATTCTGCAAGTGTATACAACGTGAGCAAGCCAGATTTGCTCATGCAGAAACTAAGGTTTGATCTTGACGAGCCTAGCATGTACAGACATGGCCTCAGGAACACGGATTACCGAAAGGTAGAGCATGAGTCATATAGTAGATATGATGAACATGTTGATTGTTCGCCATTGAAGCTATATCAACTCTCGTGATGATCGGTTTTGATGTGGTGGATTTGGTTCGTGTGATCACTAAAACAATGTGAGGGATATTGTTTTGAGTGGGAGTTCACCAAGATTAATTTAATTATTAATTAGAACTCAATTTATCATAAACTAAATCAAAGTGAATTTGCATAGTTGTTGTAGTCATTGGCATCCGTTTACCACCTTGCGCTTAGTTATAATTGAGATGATAGAACTATAGAATTCTGGTTAGATACTTTACGAACTGGTATCGTATTGTTTTAAGTGTTAATCTAAAGTTTAAAAGTCCTATTGCAAACTTTCAGTAAGTTCCGGTTACTCCATGAAGTTTAATAATTAGTATTAAATCAAGAGTAACAATTCCAAGTGTTAGTATATAAGTATCATGTTTGTATCCATGATTCTTGATATTCAAAGGATTCTCTTAATATCAAGGTTATCTAGGATCTGAAAGAGTTGTTTCAGAAACCATGATGTGTGGAAGATATTGTGATATCTGAAATGAAGTATTGGTTACAACATGATAGAGTATAATATGGCAAAAGTCATGTTCTCATATTTGATGAGAATTTGCAAAAGGTTGGAGACACTAGTTGTCCTAATCCTCCAAAAGGATTTGGAGAGCAACATTATACTCATGTTTCACCATTATAAGCTAAAAGTAGCTTGATCATGGATAATTCCATGATAAGGGTGAATATTTGATGTAGTTAAAATGTTTACTACACCAAGAGATTACTAAAGAAAGGAATTTGAAAGAACACCAAACATTTGATGATGGTGATCTACTTCAAAGTGCAAGTCCAAAGACATTGGTATTTAACTATACACGCTTTGGACTATATGTCATATGTATGACTCCACTATTGATGTTGATAGATTCTTTCAAACAGAAAAGGAAATATTGAAAGAGAATCTCATAAATATATGGCAGAAAAGAAAGGACTAGAATTGTTCAGTTTAAGTATATAGATGATATACATGTTATGGCTATATTCTTTGCTTATTAAACAATGTGGTTATTAAGTATTTGATACTGAATTTGTTGGTGTGAATCGTCATACGAAACAACAGAATTCATGAACTACAATGGCCTAAGTAACTAGCAAAAGAATATATGATGATGTTCATCGAGAACAAATAAAGGGTTATTGTGTTGCTCATTAAAACATCAAAGCTTGCCTTCAAGATTTGTTTTATCAGGTATTATGAGAACAAAAGGGTTGTTCAAATAATTGCTGTAATCCATAAAATATGGATGATTCACAAATCTCGTTGGAGAAATCACATCCATAAAACTAGTGCTAAAAATGTCGAAAGACAAATTGATTAAAAGATCACTTAGGAAGTGACATCGCCGTTTAAATTATATTGGAAAGAAAACATGAAGAAAATCCATATGGATGGAATTTTGGAGTTTTTGATTTTTGATCAAATGACGCTTGTGAAACTTTCCTAGAGATAATTAAAACTTCGTTCATAGGCCAAAAGGGAACGAATGACTAGCTTATTGGAACTTGTACATATTGTTGTACGAAATCCATTATGTGTAGTCAAAAGCGATGGATTTCAACTTCATATGTTTTCTCCGAAAATTTGAGTGAATATATGAATATTTACTTAATAAGGATAAAGTATGAAACACTTGAAAAGTTCAAAGACTTTCAAGATGAAGTGCAAAATCATTGTAACAAGAATATAAATAGTTTATGATAAGATCATAAAGGAAGATATTTGAGTTACAAGTTTAGCATAATACCTAAGATTTAAGGAATCGTTCCGTGGATTTGCATTTTTCCGAAAACACCATAAGAGTATGGAGCGTTCGAGATATGTAATTAAACCTTGTTTGACATGGTAAGATCGAAGGTGTAATTCATAAAACTTCCATTATATTTTAAAGATTAAAAGCTTTAGAGATTACCGTTTTTCCACTGAAAAGAGCTCCATCATAATCCGTTGAAATGACACCATATAAAGTTATGGTTTGGGATAAAACCCAAGTTGTCCTTTCTTAAACATTGGTATGCTATGCATAAGAAAGATGTGTGCAACCAAAGTCGGATGAACCTGTCTTTGTATAACTGTTAAGTAATCCTCCATAACATCGGAGACAAAAGTGTTTGTCACTTAAAACGTCAAGTTTCTTTGAGAAGGAATTTTTCGTGAAAAGTTAAGTGGGAGGACAATAGAACTTTGATAAGGTTAAAAGAACCTTAGCTGTATGTGCAGAGTTGCGCAGCACCGAAAAGTGTTCCGGAGGCAGCAACAAAGCTCATGGCTCACGTACCTCAAAGGTTGTGGTCACGGAGATCCAAGTTCCTATTGAAACAAGTAGGTCGAGTAAACAATCAAATACCAAGATTTGAGGGTTGAATCATTATTTGAGAATAATGAACCGACTACATGCAAAGAAGCGATGATGGGCCCTGACTCCGTAAAATGGCTTGAAGCCATAAAATCCGTGATAGTTCCATATACGAGAGATCAAGATTTGAACTTGAAAGACCCTCTGGGAAGGTACAAGACCTTACAGTCGTATTTGGATCTATAAAGAAATAGACATGGATGTTTCACATCTATGAAATAGTCGACATGTTGGGAAAGAGTTCACAACAATGTTCAAAGGTTGACTATGACAAGATTTGATCTGTCATAGTGATATTTAGTCTAGACGGATTAATGTAGCAACCACTACATATAATTTTGTTATATGGTAGTTGAATAAACAAAACAAGTTCTTCTAATAGAATCGTTACCTAGGACATGTGCATAACACGGTCCATAGGGTTTTGTTAATTCAAAGGATGCTAAAAGCATATGCAAACTTCAATGGTTAAAGTGAGCATCGCGGAGTTGGAATCTTCACTATGATGAAACTGTTAAAGGAGTTTAAAAGTTCATTAGAGACAATGAAGATGCTTGCATTTGCAAGAAATTAAGTGGGAGCGCTAAGACATGTTTCTAATACATTATGTGGAAGACATATTGTTGATTGGAAATAATGTATCTTTTATTAACACATATTAAGAATTTCATCCCGATGAAAGACTTAGGCAAAACCCAAATATTTGGCATCAATAGACGCTAATATGGTTGTGCTAGAAGTACATAGACAAGATATTGAATGAGTTCAATATAGAAACTACAAGAGAGGTTCTTGTCGCACAGAAAGGATTGAATGAGTTCAATGTTGATGATATATTCAAGTGTATTGACATTTGGTAAAGTGAAACAAATAATCAAGTATAGATTGATACTTGATGTATGAAATCACAAAGAGTATTTATATCAATCATACTGTGATATGTACAAATCCAGATATGTCCTATGCTCTAAATGTTGTGAGCATATACCAGAATGATTCGTAAGATGATCATTGGACAATAGTAAGGATATTGTTATGATTTTTTGGAAGAACTAAGAGTATAATATTTGTAGAAGTGACAAATAGATGGTTAGTTCATTGTAAAAGTACTACATTGATACTAGTTTTGTCACAAAGTACAAATTAAGTTTATCTCAATCTAAACTAAGGGTGGCACAATATAATGGAAAGTGAGTTCCATAATGGATTTGGATGAGTTCCAAAGTTAATACATTGTGACAGATACTACAACAAAAAGCTAAGTATATGACTGCTATAATAGCAGCTAAAGAGGGCATTTGTGTCAAGTAGTTTGTTATCAAACTAGGTGTAGTTCACAGCAGGATAATACTATGAAGATATATTGTACGACAATATTATCAACATGTTTTAACCCCAAAAGAACTAAAGGTCACACCAAAGGACCAAATTTGTACGAAGCCATCTCATTAGAGAATGAGTGATGCGTAGAGACGCAAAGACATGCAATTACACACGGACCTGGAAGTGTCAGATCCGGAGATCAGTTGACCACTAGCAATCGTGTACATACAACACCGGAAAGCCATAGGTGTTGAATACACAAAGATTTGAAACTAGATTATTGACTCTAGTGCAAGTGGGAGACTGTTGGAGATATGCCCAAGAGGCAATAATAAAGTGGTTATTATCATATCTTCACACTTATGATAAATGTTTACATACCATGCTATAATTGTATTAACCGGAAACATTAATACTTGTGTGATTTGTAAACTAAAATAATAGTCCCTAGTAAAGCCTCTTGTTAAACTAGCTTGTTGGTTAATATATGATCATGGTTTCCTGATCATGAACATAGAGATGTTATTAACAACAGGATCATATCGTTAGGAGAATGATATGGTGGACATACTCCTATAGATAAGCGTAGCATAAAGATCAAGTCATTTCAATAGTTCAATTGCTATATGCTTTCTGATACATAGTAACCTAATTCCTTCGACCATGAGATCATGCATATCACCTTTACCAGATGGATGCTTTGATGACATCAAACACCACACCGTAACTGGGTGGCTATAAAGGTGGCATTGAGTGTTCGGAAAGTATTGGTTGAAACACATGGATCAAGAGTGGGATTTGTCCATCCATATGACGGATAGATATACTCTGGGCCCTCTCGGTGGAATGTCATCCAATTGGCTTGCAAGCATGTGACTGGCTCACAAGGGATCACATATCACGGGAACGAGAAAAGAGTACTTATCAGTAACGAGGTTGAACTATGTATGCAGAGATACCGACGATCATAACCTCGGATAAGTAAACTATCGTGAGACAAAGGGAAATTGGTATCGTATGTAAGTGGTTCATTCGATCGCAAAGTAATCGTAGAAATATGTGGGAGCCATATGAATTTCCAGATTCCTCTATTGGTTATTGTCCAGATTCCTCGATCATGTCCGCATAATTCACGAACCGTAGGGAGACACACTTAAGGATTCGACGTTGTTTGAGTAGTTATGGTATTATGAGAAAGAGACCGAATGTTGTTCGGAGTCTCGGATGGGATCCGGGATATCACGAGGTGATCCGGAATGGTCCGGAGAATAAGATTCATATAAGGAAAGTCCCGTTTCGGAGTTCGGGAATGATTCCGGTGTTTTCATCGGGAATTTTCTAGAAGGTTCCGGATTGTCCGGCACTCCGGGGGGAGGGGGGAGGGTACATGAATGTGTCATTACATATTGAATGATTGCATCATGTACTAAGTGTTCTTGCTGTTCCAAATAAAGGATTAAATTGAATCCTAAAACAGAAAAGTCAAATGGCCAGTTTAAAAGTCAAACGGCTAAAACAGGAAACTGTGGGAAACAAGCAAGAGGTGGTTGGAACCGACTTGGGGGAGGAGTCCCTCCAAGCCGGCGCGCCAACCAAGGCCGACTTGGGGAGGGACTCCCCTCCCCTTGGCCGCCCCTCCCACCTATAAAAGGAGGGGCAGGGCCTCCTCCTCTAGACACACAAGTTCCTATCCTCTAATCTCCGGTTTAGAGCCGTTTTGGTTTAGAGCTTCTAATTGCTCTAGCCTTCGGTTTAGAGCCTTCTAATTGGTGTGTCTAAACCCTAGACCACTAATAGCTCTCTCATACTCCACCATACTCGCTCCAGCTTAAGGCGAAGCCCTGCGGGATCTCCCCTCTACTTCCGGTACCACGCCGTTGTGCTGCCGGAATCGCGAGGAGAGTGTCACAACCTCCGCTGCCTGCTGGAACAAGGGAGAGGAAGGTCTTCGTCGAGTACCGAACGTGTGACCGACTGCGGGAGCGCTGCCGGAACGTGGCGCCGGAAGGATCGTCTACGCGATCTTGAGATCGAAAAGAGTACGACTACATCACCCACGAGAATCTGCTCTCATTAACCGCTTTGGAATCTTCGAGGGTAAGTTATTCCATCGACTCGTTGCTACAATATAGTAGATAGATCTTGGCTTGTTTGTTTGTATGCGATAGAAATTTTTTGTTTTTCCATGCTACGAACCCCTACAGCTCAGACATTCAAAAAAGATTTCCTTCTCTGCTTTGGTAAGAGCGTAGCTGGCAGGAGTTAAGTGGCATCGTTTACCCTTCTCGTTCTTAGGATGCATAGGCTCTTCAGGGGCCTTCAGACGTTGCTGGTCCTGTCGTGCTTCCGGTGTATCTTTTGTCTTCCCATACACTCCTAGAAAGCCTAGCAGGTTCACGCAAACATTCTTCGTCACGTGCATCACGTCGATTGAAGAGCGGACCTCTAAGACTTTCCAATAGGTTAGGTCCCAAAATATAGATTGCTTCTTCCACATGGGCGCGTGTCCGGCATCGTCATTCGGAACAGATAGACTGCCAGGACCTTTTCCAAAGATTACTTCTAGGTCCTTGACCATACCAAATACCTCCTCACCGGTACGGAGGACAGGCTTCCTCCGGGGTTCTGGACATTTGAAATGCTTGCCTTTCTTTCTTACTGGATGCAGGTTCGGAAGAAATAGGCGATACCCTAGGTACACAACCTTCTTACATTTATCCAAATATACACTTTCAGTATCATCTAAACAGTGTGTGCATGCATTGTATCCCTTGTTTGTCTGCCCTGAAATGTTACTAAGAGCAGTCCAATCATTGATGGTTACGAAAAGCAATGCTCGTAGGTCAAATGGATCCCCTTTGTGCTCATCCCACATACGTACACCTGGTTTGGCCCACAGCTATAAAAGTTCTTCAACTAATGGCCTTAGGTACACATCAATGTCGTTGCCGGGTTGCCTCGGGCCTTGGATGAGCACTGGCATCATAATGAACTTCCTCTTCATACACAACCAAGGAGGAAGGTTATAGATACATAGGGTCACAGGCCAGGTGCTGTGACTGCAGCTCTGCTCACCAAAAGGATTCATGCCGTCTGTACTTAGACCAAACCTTAAGTTCCTTGCGTCACGTGCGAAGTCCGGGTACTCTCGCTCGACTTTTCTCCACTGTGACCCATCAGCGGGGTGTCTCAACATCGCGTCTTTCTTACGGTCTTCCATGTGCCATCGCAACAACTTGGCATGCTCTTTATTTCTGAAGAGACATTTTAACCGTGGTATTATAGGAGCATACCACTTAACCTTGGCGGGAACCTTCTTCCTAGGGGCCTCGCCCTCAACATCGCCAGGATCGTCTCGTCTGATCTTATACCGCAGTGCAGTGCATACCGGGCATGCATCCAAATTCTCGTACTTCTCACCGCGGTAGAGGATGCAGTCATTAATGCAGGCATGCATCTTCTGCACGTCTAATCCTAGAGGGCAGACAACCTTCTTTGCTTGGTATGTACTGTCAGGCAACTCATTATTTCTTGGAAGAAGATCCTTCATTTTTACCAACAACTTTGAAAATGCGTTGTCAGTCACACCATTCTCTGCCTTCCATTGCAGCAAATTCAGTGTGGCACCTAGCTTTTTGTGGCCATCTTCGCAAGTTGGATACAACAATGTTTTGTGATCCTTTAACATCTGCTCCAGCTTCTCCTTCTCCTTTTCAGTTTCACATTCTTCCTTTGCATCAGTAATGGCCCGACCAAGATCGTCATCAGCGGGCCCATCTGCTCCCTCTTGATCTTCATTATCTACCTCCGTTGCATTATCATCATATTCAGGATACATATTATGATAGTTTTCATCATCCTCTTCTTCTTCGTTGTCTTCCATCACAACCCCTTTTTCTCCGTGCTTGGTCCAACAATTATAGCTAGGCATGAAACCGGATCGAAGCAGGTGGGCGTGAATGGTTCTGGTATTTGAGTAGTCTTTCTTGTTCTGACAGTGAACACATGGACAGCACATAAAACCATTGTGACCACGGTTTGCATTAGCCACAACGATGAAATTTTGGAGGCCCGTAATGTACTCGGAAGTGCGGCGGTCACCGTACATCCATTGCCGATTCATCTGCATTAATATGTAGTATATATCAAAAAATAATAGGGAGATGACCATTTATATATATAGTACATCAATGACACATGAAACTATAGTTGCCGACCTCGACCGAGACGGAAAGAGCAACAAGAAAGCTTATTTTGAGCTCTCGGGCATTTCACCGAACACCTCTAGTGCATATGAAAAAAACACAAACTAGCACTCTTCACACCCTCTTGCTAGGCTCCAAAATGTGAAAGAATGGAAGAGTGGGGTGTGTGTGGGCTGGGGTGGTGTCTTATATAGCCCCCCCCTTTAACACCGGTTCATGCCACGAACCGGTGTTAAAGGGGAGGGGGTGCGCGGGCCACTGGTGCAGGGACCTTTAACACCGGTTCGTGGCACGAACCGGTGTTAAAGGGGGTTCCTTTTTTGCCACAGGGGCCACGCTGGTACGGCCCCCCCTTTAACACCGGTTCGTAGAAGAACCGGTGTTAGAGCCCCTTTTCGGGATCAACAAAAGACCTCGTTTCCACTAGTGCCCGGTTGGTAAGGGGGCATACGTCCCGGTTTGTAACACAAACCGGGACTAAAGGTTGGGCGTCAGCCACGTGGCGTGGCACACACCTTTAGTAACGTATGCTCTCGCCCTCTATAAATGCAACGCCCCAGCCCTCTGCCTTCACTCTGTTTTTTCTTGGTGGAAGGTGTGAGGGGTGTGCTATTTTTTTCCCTATGCATGCATTCAAGGTGTTTGATGAAATGTTTGAGTGAATGATACCGTTCAATTTCTCATAGAACAAAAATATAGAAGGTGTCCGAGACGCACTTGAGATTTCTCCTCTTTATTTTCCTCGATCGAGGTTAGCAATCTTATCTTTTCTCTGTCATTGATACAATGCATGTGTCGATGTGAATTGGTCATTTCACTATTTATGATGTCCTGTTTTTTGATAAACTTACATATATATGATGCAGATGAACGGTCGGGAATGGATGTACGGTGACCAGCGCGTAGCCAGGTATATGAAAGGCGTGGATAAATTTATCGATGTGGCTACGACAAACAAAGAGAATGGTTTTATACGTTGTCCATGTGTTCAATGTCAGAACAACAAGGAGTACTCTTCCTCGAAAATCATTCGCGGCCACCTGATTATGAAAGGTTTCATGCCCAACTATAATTGCTGGACCAAGCACGGGGAAAGAGGGGTTATGATGGAAGATGGTGAAGAAGAAGATGATGATAACAACTATCATCATATGTTTCCTGAATACAGTGATACTGCAATGGAAGACAATGGAGAGGAAGGAGGTGAAGAACGGGCATTAGATGAGCTGGCTGATGAACTTGGTAGGGTCATTTCTGATGCAAAGCGAGACTGTGAAACAGAAAATGAGAATTTAAGTTAGAGGGCATGTTAGAAGATCACAAGAAATTGTTGTACCCAAATTGTGTAGATGGCAGCACAAAGCTCGGTACCACACTGGAATTGTTGCGATGGAAGGCAGAGTGTGGTCTAACTGACTCCTCATTTGAAAAGATGCTAAAAATAATGAAGCCGAAGTTTCCAAAACATAACGAACTTCCCAAGAGTACCTACGAAGCAAAGAAGACTCTTTGTCCTCTAGGATTAGATGTGCAAAAGATACATGCATGCATTAATGACTGCATCCTCTACCGCGGTAGGGAGTATGAAAATTTAGATAAATGCCAGGTATGCAATGCATTGCGGTATAAGATCAGACGAGATGACCCTGGTGATGTTGAGGGAGAGCCCCTCCCGAAGAGGGTTCCTGCTAAGGTTATGTGGTATGTTCCTATAATACCAAGGTTGAAACGCATGTTCAGAAACAAAGAGCATGCCAGGTTGTTGTGATGGCACAAAGAAGACCGTAAGAAAGACGGGAAGTTGAGACACCCTGCTGATGGTCACAGTGGAGAAAAATCGAGAGAGACTTCCCGGACTTTGCAGGTGACGCAAGGAACATATGGTTTGGTCTAAGTACGGATGGCATGAATCCTTTTGGGGAGCAGAGCTGCAGTCACAGCACCTGACCCGTGACTCTATGTATCTACAACCTGCCTCCTTGGTTATGCATGAAGCTTAAGTTCATTATGATGCCAGTGCTCATCCAAGGCGCGAAGCAACCGGGCAACGATATTCATGTGTACCTTAGGCCATTAATTGAAGAACTCTTACAGTTGTGGGGAAAACCAGGTGTACGTGCGTGGGATGAGAAAAAAACAGGAGCCATTTGATCTACGAGGGTTGTTATTCGTAACCATCAATGATTGGCCTGCTCTTAGTAACCTTTCAGGATAGACAAACAAGGGATATAAGGCATGCACACACTGTTTAGATAAGACTGAAGGTACATATTTGCATAAATGCAAGAAGGTTGTGTACCTGGAGAATCGACGATTTCTTTCGACCAATCATCCCGTAAGAAAGAAAGGCAAGCATTTCAAAGGTGAGGCAGATCACCTGAAGAAGCCTGAACTCCCTGCTGGTGATGATGTATTTGGTATGGTCAAGGACATAGAAGTAATCTTTGGAAAGGGTCCCGGCGGTCAATCAGTTCCGAACGATGTCGCTACAGGACACGCACCCATGTGGAAGAAGAAATCTATATTTTGGGAGCTGCCATATTGGAAAGTCCTGCGTGTCCGCTCTTCAATCGACGTGATGCACGTGACGAAGAATCTTTGCGTGAACATGCTAGGATTCCTAGGCGTGTATGGGAAGACAAAATATACACCAGAAGCACGGGAGGACCAAAAAATTATGAAAGACCCAAAGAACATGCATACACAGAACAAGACGGATAAAGGGCGTCACTTAAGTCGTCCCAGCTATGCTCTTACCAAAGCAGAGAAGGAAATCTTTTTTGAAGTCCTTTACAGTATCTAGGTGCCGTCGGGCTTCTCATCTAATATAAAGGGGATAATAAATATGGCAGAGAAAAAGTTCCAAAACCTGAAGTCTCATGGCTGTCACGTGATTATGACGCAGTTGCTTCCGATTGCATTGAGGGGGCTTCTACCGGAAAATGTTCGAGTACCCATTGTGAAGCTGTGTGCATTTCTCAATGCAATATCTCAGAAGGTAATCAATCCAGATATTCTGCCAAGGTTACAGAAGGATGTGGTACAATGTATTGTTAGTTTTGAATTGGTGTTCCCACCATCCTTCTTCAATATTATGACGCATCTCCTGGTTCACCTAGTGGAAGAGATTGCCATTCTCGGTCCGGTATTTCTGCACAATATGTTCCCCTTTGAGAGGTTCATGGGAGTCTTAAAGAAATATGTTCATAACTGTGCTAGACCAGAAGGAAGCATCTCCAAGGGATATGGAACAGAGGAGGTCATTGAGTTTTGTGTTGACTTTATTCCTGACCTTAAGCGGATTGGTGTTTGTGACTCGCGGCATGAGGGAACACTAAGTGGAAAAGGCACGCTGGGAAAGAAAGCAATGATATGTAGGGATGGGGATTCTTTCACTAAAGCACACTACACAGTTCTACATAATTACACCTTCGCAGCTCCGTATATCGAGGAACACAAGAATATTCTACGCTCCAAAAACCCGGGGAAGCCTGAATCACTGATTACAGATGAACACATGAAGTCTTTCGGTGGTTGGATGCGGACACATCTCTTGAATGACACCACTGTTGGAGATCAGCTATACTTGTTGGCTGCGTCACCATCTTCTACTGTATTGAATTTCCAAGGGTACGAAATAAATGGGAATACATTCTACACGATCGCCCAAGATAAAAAGAGCACCAACAAAAATAGTGGTGTCCGCTTTGATGCAATAGACGAGAATGTACAAAAGGACACATATTATGGTTACATAGAGGAGATATGGGAACTAGACTATGGAGTCTCTTTTAAGGTCCCTTTGTTTCGCTGCAAATGGGTCAACCTGAATGGGGAAGGGGTAAAAATAGACCAGTTGTATGGAATGACAACAGTGGATCTCAACAATATTGGTTATAGAGATGAACCATTCGTCCTAGCCAATGAAGTGTCTCTGGTTTTCTATGTGAAGGACATGTCCTCCAGACCGAAAAAAGAAAAAATATGCAAACGAATACATCATATGATGAGCCAAAGCGTCACATAGTTCTTTAAGGGAAAAGAAACATCGTGGGAATCGAGGACAAGACAGACATGTCAGAAGATTATAATAAGTTTGATGAAATTCCGCCCTTCACAGTGAAAACTGACCCAATCATTCCGTTAAGTAAAGAAGATGCTCCATGGTTACGTCTGAAGCGATCATAAGGAAGGACATATGCCAAGAAGTTCATGCTCATATTATGTAACTCTAGTTCATGTCTTTCGCGGTTTGTGGCTTCACCGAAGGATATCTTTCGCGGTTTGTGGCTTGACCGAGACTATATATAGGGGGGCCTTTAGTCCCGGTTTTGTAGTCTCAGTTTTTAATATTAATAAATGTCTTGAGTGTTAGTCCCGTTTTGTGGTTGGACCAGGACTATGAAGAAGTTGTCCCGATTCGTACTTACCATTAAGATCTGATCTCCAAACGCGCGCGGTCACATATTAGGGAGTGCCTCTATGACCAGTTTCTTGGAGATGCCGAAGGACTGGGATCCGGCGGCATCTCCCTGAAACTGGTCGTAGTGGTGTCCCTTCTCTCGGAAACCATCTTGCATCTTGTAACTTCTCTAACTAGATCAATACAGCTGGGAGCTAACTAATTTCACATATTAGGGAGTGCCTCTATGACCAGTTTCTCGGAGATGCCGGAGGACTGGGCTCCGTCGGCATCTCCCTGAAACTGGCCGTAGTGGTGTCCCTTCTCTCAAAAACCATCTTGCATCTTGTAACTTCTCTAACTAGATCAATACGCCTGGGAGCTAACTAATTTCACATATTAGGGAGTGCCTCTATGACCAGTTTCTCGGAGATGCCGGAGGACTGGGCTCCGTCGGCATCTCCCTGAAACTGGCCGTAGTGGTGTCCCTGCTCTCGAAAACCATCTTGGAGATTCCTCAAACTGGTTGGAGGACTGGACTCACAAGGATGCCTATTTATAGTATAAGCAGCTAGGCATAGGGTCGACACTTACGAAATAATGTCGACACTCACCCCTATTATTAGTGCTGACTCGTGTTTTGTCCCGGTTGGTGTCTCCAACCGGGACTAAAGGTTCATCTTTAGTCCCGGTTGGTGACACCATCCGGGACAAGGTACACGCCGCATGACATAATGTCAACACTCACCCCTATCATTAGTGTTGCCTGGCCCAGCCTGCCGAAATCCCTCCAACCGGGACTAAAGATGAACCTTTAGTATATTGAAAATCCGAACAATGAAAATCCTTCGCGTGGTGTCATATTATGTGACACAGTTGAAAGGAAAAATACCAGACTTGGTATATTGATCATGTTTCGAAAAAACCTTCACAAAATGACCTATCATGTTCGAGGTTTCATGGCTTTTGGTCCAAATGACCGATGTTATGTGCTGAATCATGGAAAAGTTTGTGATGTTGTGCCCATATTATGTGTGCGTGTGGACATTGGTATGGAGAACAATGTTGCAGGAGGAAGTTTTCCTTTTTGTCGCATGGAAAAGCCCTTTTCCATTTTCCGAGCACAAAAAACGGGTTGTTTTGTGAAGTAACCACAAGAATGCCGTTTCAGAATGCTACCGTCCCATTATCCTAAAATACTAGACCACCTAACATGGACTATCTCCCAACCGGGACATCTCAAACCTTTTCGTCCATCCCGGGTAAAAAGGACAAATGTCTGCCGAATCGGTAGGAAGTAGGTCCGGTTTGTACTACAGGTACATGATCTATCGCCCGAGATTTTTTGAAAAAATCATTTTTAGACTCGCAATATGTGGTTTCTTCAAAGATCCAATGCAAGTTCTAACGATGCTCGTCCCCTATCTTCATGCACACCGGTTCGACCATAGTTAGAAATTCAGATAATTCAAAACAGACATAATAAATTCAAAAAAAAATCCGAACAAATAAAATCCTTCGCGTGGTGTCATATTATGTGACATAGTTGAAAGGAAAAATACCAGACTTGGTATATTGATCATGTTTCGAAAAAACCTTCACAAAATGACCTATCATGTTCGAGGTTTCATGGCTTTCGGTCCAAATGACCGATGTTATGTGATGAATCACGGCATAGTTTGTGATGTTGTGCCCATATTATGCATGCGTGTGGACATTGGTATGGAGAACAATGTTGCAGGAGGAAGTTTTCCTTTTTGTCGCACGGAAAAGCCCTTTTCCATTTTTCGAGCGCAAAAAACGGGTCGTTTTGTGTAGTAACCACCAAAATGTTGTTTCAGAATGCTACCATCTCATTTTCCTAAAATACTAGACCACCTTACATGGACTATCTCCCAACCGGGACATCTCAAACCTTTTCGTCCATCCCGGGTAAAAAGGACAAATGTCTGCCGAATCGGTAGGAAGTGGGTCCGATTTGTACTACAGGTACATGATCTATCGCCCGAGATTTTTTGAAAAAAATCATTTTTAGACTCGCAATATGTGGTTTCTTCAGAGATCCAATGCAAGTTCTAACGATGCTCGTCCCCTATCTTCATGCACACCGGTTCGACCATAGTTAGAAATTCAGATAATTCAATACGGGCATAATAAATTCAAAAAAAATCCGAACAATGAAAATCCTTCGCGTGGTGTCAAATTATGTGACATAGTTGAAAGGAAAAATACCAGACTTGATATATTGATCATGTTTCGAAAAAACCTTCACAAAATGACCTATCATGTTCAAGGTTTCATGGCTTTTGGTCCAAATGACCGATGTTATGTGCTGAATCACGGCATACTTTGTGATGTTGTGCCCATATTATGCATGCGTGTGGACATTGGTATGGAGAAGAATGTTGTAGGAGAAAGTTTTCCTTTTTGTCGCACGAAAAATCCCTTTTCCATTTTCCGAGCGCAAAAAACGGGTCGTTTTGTGAAGTAACCACCAAAATGCCGTTTCATAATGCTACCGTCCCATTTTCGTAAAATACTAGACCACCTTACATGGACTATCTCCCAACCGGGACATCTCAAATCTTTTCATCCATCCCGGATAAAAAGGACAAATGTCTGCCGAATCGGTAGGAAGTGGGTCCGGTTTGTACTACAGGTACATGATCTATCGCCCGTGATTTTTTGAAAAAATCATTTTTAGACTCGAAATATGTGGTTTATTCAGAGATTCAATGCAAGTTCTAAATGAGCCATTTTTCTTCCCGCCATTTCTTCCCGCCATTTTTCTTCCCGCCATTTTTCCCCGGCATTTCTCCCGCCAGTTTTCCCCGCCAGTTGTTCCCTCCACTTACCTTCGTGTCATTTCTCACTATATATATATTTAGGATTGGCCTCCATTGTCATTGCACATCTCTAGACTCATATCTGCAACCTCATCACTCTTTCCCATGACTTCCACCGTAGCACTAACTCCCAAGGGAGGCGGAGGCGCTTTGCGCCTCGAACTACCCCTGCCCGCTAGGCTACTGTGTCCCCGTCGGCTGGATGCTGAGCACCGGAGGCTTGCCGGTTCCTCCTGTCCCTCTAGGTGTGGCGCGTCGGATGGGAATCACGAACCACTACTACTTCGAGCTCACACCGGAGCAGCGGAGGAATCCTAGATGGCATCCCGACTATTTCCCGACTTGGGAAGCCTTCTTCGTGGATCGGCGTGAGAGGGCGCTCGCCAGATATGAGGAGGATGGCCCACCTCCTCTGAACTTCAACGAGGCCGGCCGTCGGTTGTGGTGGCGCGGTCGGACTCTCCAGACCGTCATGGCCTATGATACGGCCGCCGACTCTAGCCCCCGCCTGCGCTACCCTCAAGTTCAGCCCACTCGTACTCAGCCTTCAAGGTTCAACTACGGCGACCCCGACGACGACAGCGACGATGGCCGCGGCGAGTACGACAGGTGTAGGAAGGAGCATGACTGAATCACTCCAACATTGCAAAACAAGTTCGGCCGATTGTGGCTTAATCTGGCCATGTATCTTAATTTTCAGTTCTTCTATGTAACTTTGTGTTAGTTGCGTTATGTACTTTATTCCAGTTCTATCCAAATAAAATTTTCTTTCCTCCCATTATTTACCGTCCTTTTTTTCCGCCCATTAATATATATAAAATATAATTTAATTCAAATCCAAATTAAAAACAGAAAATGGTTTTGAATTATCTATTCAAATTCAAACACTTTTTATGTTTAAAGTTTTTCTAAATTCCAAATTAATATTATAAAAATATAAGTTAATTCATTTTTAATTGTAAATGGATCATATTTTAAATGGTTACATTAATTATTTTTTTAAAAAGAAAATGGTTTTGAATTATTTATTCAAATCCAAACACTTTTTATGTTTAAAGTTTTTCTAAATTCCAAATTAATATTCAAAAAATATAAGTTAATTCATTTTTAATTTTAAATGGTTACATTAATTATTTTTAAAAACACAAAATTGTTTTGAATTATTTATTCAAATGCAAACACTTTTTATGTTTAAAGTTTTTCTAAATTCCAAATTAATATTCCAAAAATATAAGTTAATTCATTTTTAATTTTAAATGGTTCATTGTTTAAATGGTTACATTAATTAATTTTTAAAAGAAAAAATGGTTTTGAATTAGTTATTCAAATTCAAACACTTTTTATGTTTAAAGTTTTTCTAAATTCCAAAGTAATTATCATTTAAAAAACATTACAAATTTAAACCCCAAATAAAAAATAAGGCGGGAACATAGAGAAAATTCCTGAAAAAAAATTGAAAACAGGTTCATATGTCCCGGTTGGAGCCACCAACCGGGACTAAAGAGCCCTGCGCGCGCCCCTTGGGCTGATGAAAAAAAAGTGGACTATACGTCCCGGTTGGTGGCTCCAACCGGGACGTATGACCCTTTAGTCCCAGTTGGAGCCACCAACCGGGACAAAAGGTCCTTTGTTTATAACTGTTCGCCCCTTCTCCTTCTCCTTCTTCCCCGTTCCTCTTCACTCACCCGCAACAGATCACCGCCGCCGCGAGGACAAGCGCTCGGACGCCGTCAGGCTTCCCAACTGCCGCCCCGCTATCGGCCTCCACGCGCTGCCCCGCCATCGGACTCAACTCGTGGCCCCACCGTCGCGCCTCCATGCGCTGCTTCTTCCTTGACCCCGACGAGCTCCGCCGCGCTCCTCGCCGGTGCTCCGAGCCTCGCCTTTCCTCACCGTCGTCCCCAATCGCTTCAGGGTGAGCCGCTGAACCTCCCTGACCCAGTATTTCTTCCTGGCGTCGCTCGTAGCTGCTGCTCCGCCACAGAGCTCCGCTACAGATACTCGCCGTCGTGCTTGCTCCGGCGACCATTAGCTAGCGGCGCTAGGTTAGATGGTTCCTCTAGCTCGCACGGTTTGAACAGACCCAACGGCGCTCCCTAGAATCGCCGGAAACATCGCCGGCGACCACCGTCTGCCGCTCCAGTCGCGACGTCATGAGTGACGTGGCCACCACGTGGCCACGGGGTGGACCCAGCGTGTCCTAGGGCCCGCTCGTCAGCCCCTCTGGCTAGATCCTGCCCCGGTGAGAAACGCCCTAACCCCCCCCACTTTGCGTGTGGGGCTGCTGATGTGGCTCCGGCCCCACCAGTCAGTCTCTATGGGTAGGTTCAGTCATGGTAACAAAAGACCTGGTTCTTTATGACGTCAACCTGATGTAATAAATTGTTTTATAATTCCAGAAAATGATTAAATATTGTAAAATTCATATCTTATTATTTATAAGTCAGAAAAATACAAATAATATACCAAAATGTTCAGAAAAATGAGTTCTACCTTTTTAAGCTATAGTCATGTATTGCTAATCAACTTTAATGACAAGTTTAATTAGAGAACTAAATCAACCCCTCTCGTGTGTTTCCGGAGTTTCCCGAGTTAGGGTTTTCAACCCTCGGAACACCGTTTAAATTGCCGAGCAAGTTTTAGGGTTCCATTTCAATGCAATTCAACTTGTCATATCATCATCCTTGTTTGAGCATTCCGCCTATCCCTCCTCCCCGACCGCCACAGCGCCTCCGTCTCCGTCCATCGCCACGCGCTCCAGCCGCCCCTTCCCTTTTAGTGTGTATGTATATATTGTGTATGTATATATAGTGTGTATGTATATATTTTTATTATTGTGTATGTATATATTAGGGTTTCTCTGAATTAGGGTTTATCCGTTTTGACTTATCCGTTTTTCCACATATGCAGAAAATATGGACCCACACGACAGAGACGAAGAAAAGGAAGAGTTGATCCAAGGTGTGATCCGCGGGGAAGAAAATTTAGATGTATCGACGTTTCTGAACAACTCCGGTGAGGGTGATCCTCTTTTTGCCGGAAGAGACGACTTGTTTGAGGTTGAAGGTGATGCCTTCCGCGAGGGAGAAGGCGATGACTTGTGTAATCGAGAAGACGACCGCTCTGGCGAGGTGCATGTAATATAATTAATTCATTAATTAATCACCTGCTATCTATATAGAAATAGTAATGACGATCTTTCTTATTTTAGCCCTCCGGATCGAACAGATCTACTGAAAAGAGTGGACGAGGCCCAACCAAAAAAGTTGGAAGACCATGAGAGGTTCAAGATCGAAGATATCGCTGAAGATGGCAAACCGACGGCTCCCGAAGTTGTCGCAATCAAATTTGTGGCACAATGCGGAGTAATCGTTAGGGACTTAATCCCGATCACCATTCAAAATTGGTATAGGCCTGCCGATACGGAAGAAGAGGGAACATGTTTGTTTGTCCCTAACAAGGCCAAAGATTTACTGTGGAAGAGGCTCATGGTTAATTTCAAACTACCGAAGATAGAGATGGATCCAAATGCGGAGGATCCAGTTGAGGACGCCTTAGAACATGGGAGAGCCATGGAGGCTAAGGTCAGGGAGTGGCCTTTGAAGAAGATGGCCCAGTGTTTCACCAACTGGAAGAAAAGATTGCACCTTGACTATGTCGTGAAAGAGAAGACTCCGGATTTCAAGAAGATTCAGTTTGAGAAGATAAAACCATTCTGGCCATGGAGTCTGTAAATTACAAGACATCAGAAAAAGCTAAGAAAATTTCTGCAACGAATAAGCTGAAAGCTGCTAACAAGAAGTATCACCATACTATGGGGCAAGGTGGCATTCCTAAGTGGGAGAAACTTGAGAATGAACTGCGTGCTAAAAAGATCACCCCAGAGACAGACGATTGGGTAGAATGTGCAAGGAATTGATTTTACGGGCATGTGGGCACGTTGGACTCGGAAGGGATGTGTATATATAACATACGAAATAAAGAAGACCCCTTGCCAATCGAGAAGATGAGAAAAGCAGTAAAGGCTGTTAAAGATGGGGACTTCATTCCCGATAGAGAGAATGATGAGCTCACACTCGCCCTTGGAAATAAGGAACATGATGGACGAACACGATGCACAAGCGGCTCCAAACCATGGAGGACTGGGTTTCCCGAAGAGAGGAAGAAATATCCTGATAGAAGCCGTCAGAGGAGAAAGGACAATGCGGAAGTTGAAGAAGATATTCAGAAAGAGCGAATGCGTATAATTGAAGAACGAATAAAGCAACAACAAGATGGAATTAACGCACTTAAAGAGGCAAGTACTACCGGACCATCTCAGCAGCACACTTCATTTGATGCTACCGGCCTATCGAATAATCGAAAAAGTAGTGTGGCTTCCACTGATGTCCCGGGTGATGACAATGGCGATGACGATGGTGCACCAACGATGGCTCCTGTTGGCTACCTAGTTGATGATATCACAGAGATGACAAACTACGAGCTACATGTCAAAGTTGTGAACATATCAATGAAGGTGGCGGTCGGCTATGCCTTACCAATTGGACCCACACCAACTTACCACTTTCGTCCGGTTCCAGAGGGCTACGCTGTTGTCGGGGTGGATGAAATCATGCCCACCTTTGAAGTTTTGGATCTTCACTACCCTGCAGGTGAAGGGGATGTGACCGTACTGGGAGACGCAACAAACATCACCATTCTATGGCCAAAGGAATGTATCGTGCTTCGAAATCACACGCCAAGGCCATCTTCGCCGCCGCATCACCCGTCTCCAGCGAGGTCGTCGCCGCCACGGCAGCCGTCTTCGTTGCCTCACCCGGCTCCGTTGCCTCACCAATCTCCGGCGCAGCCATCGCCGCGGGAGCCATCGCCGGCGCCTCAGGATAAAAAGCGTAAGCGTACCGCTACTCTGCGTCGTGGTAAGCGATCACCGAAACGTAAACAAGAGCCTCTTCCAAAAGTACCAAAGGTTCCTCCCAAGAGAGCTTATGACTGTACTGAAGAGGAGACTGCGGCGATCGTTGATGTGGAAACGACAGCATTTTTCGCTAAGCTAAGGCGGCCGAAAGAACCAGAGTTCCCCAGCACCAAAGAAGAAAAAGACAAAGTGTTGAAAATGCTAAATACTCTTCATCAACCCGAGCCAAAGGTGTCATCAGACTATGAGCGTTCTATTCTCAAGTCACATGCGGCACAAAAAGCCTCGAAGAGCAGTACTGATGCAAGCGAGAAATCTGTTGCCCAGCTCGGAGAACAAGCAAAACAGTCTTGTGCCCCTCTCAAGGTGATTTCCCAAACCAATGTGGGGTCGAGCAAATATGGGGCCGAAGAGCAGTATGATCCAGAGGTAGTTGCACAATACGGAGAAGCTGCCGGTGCTCAAGGTATGAGTATTGCCCAGTACTTATCCCAGTTAGAGTACTTCCATGTGAGTGAAGTAGCATACAAATACCAGTACGGCAAACCTCTCGTCAAACCTGAGGAGGTAAATAATCTTCCAACAAAAATGCGAAGATTGCATAACTGGTACATGCATACCACAAAGGCAGGGGCTAACTGGATAGTGCTGAGGGTTACAAAAAAGCATCATGGGAAAGAAAAGGATGACATGATATCCATTGAATTTGATGAACTATTTCAATTATTCAATCAAGACGCCTTGGACAAATCGATCATCAGTTCCTATTGTCTGTAAGTACTAATTATGTAATTAATTTAGTCTCCAGCTATCTCACCTTGTTTATTGCATGTATATAATCATACTGTAATATGCAGAATGAAGATTCTCAAATGCAGCAGGACAAATCTATGACATTGGCTTCATTGACCCATATTGGGTTCATGAAGCTAATCTCAAAACAAGCTCGTAGGATACGGAGGATAATATAGTACACGCGTTAAGGTTTCAAGAAACTAGAAGGGAAATACTTTCCTTACAACTTCGAGTGAGTGTTATTATCTTATATACACTTTCTATTTCGCTTACTCGATGTTAAGTATATAATTGATTAGTTATGCATTCGCAGCTTCCACTATATTCTGTTAATCATTCAACTTGACAAAGGGCGTGTACTAGTCACGGACTCGAAACATAAACCCCTTGAGCAGTGGAAGGACATGCAGATGCTTCTCTAGCGGTAATTCTAATCATTACGACACTATATCGGCAACGTTCATGAATTTTGTGATATCAAGTAATTAATAACTTATTTTATTTATTTTATTCGCCGGGCAGCGCTTGGAAACGGTTCACCAACAAGACTAGGGGTGTTTGGAAAGCGGATCTTACATTTGAAGCACTAGATATAAGCACCACTAGCTATATCCGCACATCTCTTTGATTCTAGTTTTGATACAGTTATTATCATGCTTGATTATTATTTTGATTGAACTATGTTATCGTAAAGTGCCTAACACAGGGACCAGGTAACAATCTATGTGGATACTATGTTTGCGAGTTCATCCGGCAGACGTGCGATGAGAAGGGCAGAAATTTATAGCAACTCCATGTACGTAAACAATTTATATAGTTTTTAATTATAATCAAATTGTGTTTAGTTTCATTCATATAGGCTGACTCCTTTTTTAAATCAGATCGAACGTATACGGGACGGTCTTCTGCCGAAGGATCGCGTACGAGCAATTCAGGAGGAATTGGCGGGATTCTTGGATGCAGAAGTCCTAAACCCAAAAGGGGAATACTATTCAGCTGTGTATAGACAATAGGGATTGTAAAAAGAGCAACTTTTGTATGTAGTGCATGAACTCGATCCGTGTATCGAATGTAATATTGTCATGATGATCTTGTGTAATATAATGGTTCCTTCATTGATGAGTGCAAAACACTAAATAAACAATAAAACAACCTAAATGAATTCTCTGCCGCGGCACAAAAAGTGGCGAAAATGCTGCCGCGGCAACAAAAGTTGCCAAAATGAATTCTCTGCCGCGGCAGAGAAATGTACCAAATCTCTGCTGCGGCAGAAGGTTATTTGTCCCTTTTCGTGTTACGAACCGGGACGGTTGCTCCACCCCCCCCCCTCGCCCTCTGACGCCACCACGTGTACCCCATTTGTCCCGGTTGGTGGGGCACCCGGGACTAAAGGTTGGGGCTTTAGTCCCGATGTTGGAATTATGCCCTACAGGAAATAATAAAGATGTTGTTATTATAATTCTTGTTCATGATAAAGTTTATATTCCATGCTAGAATTGTATTAAGTGGAAACTTTGATACTTGTGTGGTTTATGAACAACACCGTGTCCCTAATACGCCTCTATGGACTAGCTCATTGATTAATGATGGTTAAGGTTTCCTAACCATAGACATGAGTTGACGATTAGTAATGAGATCATGTCATTAGGATAATGATATGATGGACAGACCCAAATTAAGCAGAGCAATTAGATCGTGTCATCATGTTCATCTTTGCGAAGCTTTTCCTATGTCAAGTATTGTATTCCTTAGACCATGAGATAATACAACCCCCTGGTATCGGAAGAAAGCTTTGAGGTCATCAAACATCATCCTATGTGAGGGTGATCATAAATGTGTCTCTCAGGTGATCGGAAAGTACTTGTTGGGTTGTATGTATCGAGATGGAATTTGTCCCTCCCGAGTCGGAGACATATACTTCGGGCCCACTCGGTAATCGATATCAACACCGCTTGCAAGCACGTGGTTAAGGAGTTAATGACAAAGTGATATCGGATTACGGAACGAGTAAAGTACTTGCTGTGAACGAGATTGAACTAGGTATGCCGATACCAATGATTGAATCTCGGGCAAGTAAAATATTGCATGACGAAGGGAATACATATATGGGATTAATTGAATCCTGGAATCGTGGTTCATCCGATATGATCATCGATGAATATGTGGGAGTCAATATGGGTTTCCACATCCCGCTGTTGATTATTGATAGAAGATCATGTCTGCATATTCTCGAACCCGTAGGGTTACACACTTAACGTGCATCGACGCTAGGATAGAATGGATAATTGGTTTATGAGGTTTTGTTCGAAGTCAGGAGGAGATCCAGGACATCATGAGAGGTTCCGGAATGGTCCGGAGAATAAGATTCATATAAAGGAAAGCAATTTTTAGATTTCAGAATCGTTTCAGAGTTTATCGGTATTGTACCGGAAGGTTCTAGAAGCTTCCAGAGTAGGACCAACATGGGCCCACTTGTCGGAGGCCTGCTTGGGCCTAAGGGGAAGTGCCCTGGCCACTTTGGGCCAGGGGCACAAGGCCCCTAAGGCCCAGCCGTCCAGCCATAGAAGAAACCCTAGGGAAACCTTCTAGAAGGGGGGGATGACTTGCCCCCCACTCCACCCCAG